>OY728136.1:763012683-764249612 GCA_963277665.1 Viscum album
AACTTTTTCTCTTGGAGAACTCGAAAAGAGAAATATGTTGTCCAGTCATCCCTTGATGTCTTTAGAAAATTACTGAAATATGTAATCCAGTATATGAATAGCCTTTTTAGATTGTCCTTCAGTTTGTGGATTACAATACATAATGAATTTTAACCCCATGTTTAATGAACGTTAGAGACTTTTCCAGAACATACAAGTAACTATTGGACCTCGATCAAATACAATCGATAATGTTACTCCATGAATCCTCTCCACTTATATGATGTATATTTTTGCATGTTTATTGAGTGATATGTCCTTTGGAATTTTGAAAAAGTGTGTTTCCTTTATAAGATGATCCATAATGACCCATATAGCATTATTTCTCCTGGATGTCATTGGATGTCCAGTGAAAAATTCCATTGTGTTTATTTCTAATTTCCATGTTGTTATGGGTAAATGGATTCATCATTCTTTTAAACTATTTCCATTAATTATTCACATGTTGATATACCATGAAAATTTATGTATATTCAACGATCCACTTTTTTATATTGTCCAACCAATAGTGTTATCAGAGGTCTCAAAACATATTTGTGTTTCTTTTATGAATAGAGAAATTTGAAATATTTTTCTCATTTAGAAAATCATCATTTATCTAAGTATTGGATGATGCACATTATCAGGAGATAAATTATATGAATCATTCCTCATCAATTTTAAACTCTACAATTTTCCCATTTTTGATTACTTCAAAATTTTTCGGAATTTCTTAATCATTTTTTTAAAAACTTTTATTTTTTCCAAAAGGGATGGATGGATAATCATTTAATAAAGGATTTATGATATTCATTACATAATTATTCATATTTCAATCCTTTTAGGTCTAAGAAGATTTGATCCTTCTTAATTCTTATTATTGATAATGTTGTGTGATTCTTTCTACCTAGAATCCTCTACTTTATTTCTTTTACTAGGATGGTTTTGGATTAAGATGTCAAAAACCATGTAGAGTGGTTTTTTGTTGGATGTAGGCCTTCCCATGTGGTTGACACATCAAGTCCCCTTAGTGTTGTAAATATATAAACTATGAGTCTCAGAATAGGTGGAATTTTTTTTGATAATTAAATAAAATATATTTACACCTAATAAGTGAAATTAGAAGCAATAAAATTAAAAAAACATAAATCAATTCAAACCTCCGAATTTACTTATGTAAATATGAAAATAATAATTTTTTTAATAAATTGTGAATTTAATTAAATGTGATGCGATAATAATTTATCAAAACAAAGAACACGGTTAAAGTACTAAAATAAATTTAAAATACTTACAAAAACCATTATGCTTTAGCTTCATCCATCGACGTATTACTGAGTCCAAGGGTCCCATGTTGGATGCCACCACGTATGTTATAATCTAGTGGATCCCATTTAATAAGCCTACTTATTCATACTCCTTAGAGAATACCAAGAGGGATTCCTCTACTACAAGAGTACCTTGGTTATCCTGAGTAGGATTCCACATAAGTGTTTTGTCCTAGGGGACCCAGTGGCTACCCTGGTGATTGACTGACCTTGAGATATCATGTCATGTATGGGTAGAGATGGTTGGATGTGTCACCTCATAAATTGTTAGAAACATGTATTCCCATGAAAGCATTGTAATATTTGTGGGTTTCGTGTTTTTTACACCCTCAATATTTTATTAATGCATTAACTTGTATTCGGAGGATGCAACAATGATTAACATAGGCACTTCTTAGTTGTTGTTAATTAGAATAGCATGACGTGACTTTATTTTTTGTGATTGCAGAGGTGACTTAGAGAATATGGATTATGATCCCCTTAATTAATTTATTTGGATACCCATATGTGTAATTCCCGGACACAAAAAGACTAGAGTCAGTGCATTATTTTTTGACATTTTATTTATTACAAGGAATCAAATAATGAAGGATCAATCTATTTAGTATTCTTGGGATTCCCAATGAAATACTTTCTATAAAAAATACATTGGTAAATATACTGTAAAGACCCCGAAATTTCAAGGAAATTTTTTTCATAAATACTTTTGAATTTTACGAGTTTGGGGCTTCTGACGGCACTTGATTCCGTGGCCCAGTGTGCCTGGAATCAATTTCCAAAGTTTAGCTTGAGTAGGTTCAGTAAACGAATGAGAAGGTTTTTCTACATTTTGAACCGGTGCTTGAAATTGAAATCTGAGGGCACCGACAAACTAGCAATGCCGGTAATTGCTTAAGGGGACCTTTAAAGTAGTTGTGTTTGCACGGGAGGAGAAGTTAATAGTTGGGGTTTAATTAAGAAGTATATAAAATTGTTGGGGGAATTTTATTTTATATCTAAGGAGGTTAATTCTTCCCATGGGAAGTTGTTGGTTGGGCCCACACCCACCCAACTTCCCATCTGTGGATATATGAGAGGTACGGACCACACAACCCCAACCATTAATTTTCCCCAAACCCCCTTAAACTCCCTTCTTTAATTTGTTAATTCCTCTTTAATTGTGTAACTTTTCCTTTCCTCTCTCTCCCTCTTTAAATCTTTCCAGCACACATTAATTAATAATTTTAACCTATTCAAATAATTATTTAAGTGATTTAAATTTTGTAATTTAAATTGCTAGTGTTAATACAATAATAGGATTGGAATATTTTTTTACTTTGTAACTTGATGGGTAGGGGGTTTTGAGAGAGCTCTTGTGAAGAAGAAGAAGAAGATAATTCCACTTTTATTGAAGAACGACGCCTATTCAACGAAGAACACCGGTTCCACGAAGATCGACGACGCGCTTCCTTCTCATCCTCCACATCAATGGAGGAAATATAATTGTGAGAAACTGGCCAACAATGAAGGTTATTTCCCGATGTTGACGGAGTGACAACGCTTTCCGCATCTATGACCAACGAACCATATTCAAGGAAGGGGTTAAGTTCAATTTTAATGGATTAAAATTGTGCCTCAGTTCGTTGTTTTATAATCTTGTTTGTATCGGACTATTGTTATCGCTTAACGTGGAGGGCGCGGGATGAACAAACACAACCTGATGACCCTCAGTTTGATCTTGTCTAATGATGGAATTGGAAATCGGAGGTGGAACATAGAAGAGGCCAGTGGCACAAGGGTCGCCGTTGCAAATGCTATGAAAAGCCGCAGCCAAGCGAGCTGACAAGGAGGAAGCACGGTGCCGTCGTGCCGTGTTAGGGATGCGGAGCCGCAGCCAGCATAGGCCGTTGAAGATGGATCCTGCGTTGTCACGCTAGCTATGTAGTGGGAACTGCGGCCTGCATTACGGGACACTTTAGCGGAGGGACTGGCCTGCCCATCGGCATGCCGGGCGAAGGGGAGCTGCGACGCCAGGAGGGCGCCGTGCTGGAAAACAAGTCGGCCCGTAGGCCTGTCGGGCGGAGCAGATCCACGATGCCAGGAGGGCACCACGCGGGAAGAGTTGTGACCCTCCGTGCGGGTCGCTTGCGCTAGTAGGCCAGCTAGCCTTGCCGTCTGGTTTGGGAGGGCAGAGCCATCGGTTCGGACTTCCGGGGGGTCGCGCCCCCACGGACCACTCGCACGGCTGGCCGAGCCACCCAGGCTGCTCGACCAGCCGGGCCAGGCCGTGCCCCATTGGGCTGGGCCACGCCACTTCGGGCCGGTCCGCACCCCTCGGGCTAGGGTGTGCGACTTACCAGGCTGGTCCATCCACTTTTTCGGGTCAGACCCGACAAAACCGATTCGACCCGACCCGTCAGCCCATCGGGCCTAACGGATATGGCCCTTTTTCAGTTAAACGTGAATTACGTGAGGACTGTGTGTCCGATCGACGCACTATCTGCAGCACTATGATCCTTGTGATGAGGCGGTCCTTTTGAGTTACTCTTAGTTAGTTTTGGATGACTTTAGAAAAACGTCCAGGTAGATTCGAACCTGAAACCAACCGGGACCTCGGAACAGAAACGTTTATAACATGAGGACTGGATGTCTGATTGACGTGCCGTCGACTACATTGTATTATTGTTGATGAGATGGTTTTTTGACATACTCTGTGTGGTTGTCGGATGATATTTGAGTATGATCGGGTTTGTTTTAGCTTAAAATCAACTGGGCCCCTAAAATAGAAAAGCTAATAACTCATAGACTGAGCATCCGATTGACGCGACGTCTATTGCGTTGAGACCCCTATGATGAGGCATTCCTTTTTGTTACTTCTACATGAAGCTTCATGACACTTGGATGTAACGACCAGTTGTTCGTGGAGAGGACCCTCATGGAGACAAACGTACGGAGTGCGTAGACCTAGAAGCTGTAGACCTAACGACTTCATGACCGATTCGACTCGGAGTTATTCGATTAGCCCAGTGGGTGGAGCGCCCGGTATTTGGAGGTAGAACCACGGAGGACGGAGTTCCTGGTAGTTTAATGGAGACCCATAGTACCCGACATGAAGAGTACCTTTGTAGTCTATTAGGTGGAGCACCTGGTATTTGGCGGCAGACCCACAGCGGACCGAGCACCCGATATTTGGCAGCAGACACACGATAATTGACAAGAGGAATACCTCAGTAGTCTAAGGTTAGTGAGTTGCGCCTTGGGGTCATCACATGGCCATTGTACGTGAAAGAGGAGGAGTTATCCAATAGTTGTGGTTTCTATAATTAAAATCCGTGTTTGTGCTGAGTCAATGACCTTTGTGTTTCCCTCATGATTGAGATGGGTTACTTCATAAGTTAGTTATATGTATAGGAATATACCTAACTAATGTTTATCTATTTAGATCATTCTTTTTGGATTATCCTTGATGGATTTAGTGAGACCTTGAGGGACCTGGGGTCCCTACTGAGTATCGTTAAACTCACTCCAGCACGGGCTATGCCCGCACCTCATTGTGTGGGATGCAGACGACTAATAGCGTTAATGGAGGCCGAGTGTATGAGGACTGGATGACACCTTGAGGTTGACCTCATGACGAGTCGGTACCCGGAGGTGGACCTCACGATGAGTCGGTACCCGGAGGAGGTTGACAGATGAGGGTGCTGAGGAGGCTATTTGTACCTACCCTTCAGTTAGGATCCATGGTGGATGATCTAGGGGCTGCACTTTTTATACCGACCCTTCATGTAGGATCCGTGGAGGACGATCCAGGAGCTGGTTGTCAACTTCTAACTGTTTTTTTATTTTACCTTATATTGTACTGTTGGTCTTTTATTTCTGTCCCCTTACTTTCAGCACTACTTTTGTATTTAGTTTTACATAGTGTTTACTTCTTCTTGTACTCTGGTTGAATGTGTTTACGTTTTATAAAAGGAATACCATCCCAGTTTTAGGGAATTACGCTTTTTGGTGCTAGTAGCTAGCCCCTGGCCTATGGAAGGCGGGATTGGGGTAGTCACGGCATGGGCCCCGAGGACGAGTCTTGACAAATTGGTATTAGAGGAGTTGGTTCTACCACAGAACATATGACTTTGATATTTTATTTTTGTAAAGTAATAGTTTTAAGGGTACCAAGTGTGGTTTTCAGTTCAGGGAGTCCAGTGTTGGTGTGGGTGGCTGATGTATCCATACACTAGGACCCTGACTTCTGATTTCCGACTCAGTGCATGAAAACACTGATTGGATGTGTGTTTTTAGAAGTTTCTTCTAAATCAGATCAAACCAGGTCAGCTCACCAGGTATCATCTTTTGATCGTGTAACATATGTTTATTTCATGATGTCATCACCCAGTCAGTCAGTGTGGGTACCGAGTGGAGAACACAATGATAGCCCACCGAGTAGCGAGGCCTCACTACAGGGCCCTCTTCCAGATGAGACACCAGCGAAAAGTGCACGTCACCTGAGTGCGATGCACGAGTTCCAGCGATAGAGGCCTCTGACGTTTTGAGGCCAGTCGGATTTGCAGACAGCTGGGCACTGGCTGGAGTTTGTAGCATGAGCATTCCGCAGAGCGGGGACACCCACTGACTTGATGATGTACCTAGCTGTTTGGATCTTTCATGGATCAACTGAGAGGTGGTGGAGCCATATGATCCAGTTTTGCGACGAGACGACCTTCACCTGGGGAAACTTTGAGACTTTTTTCAGGGTGAAGTTTGTACCAATGACTCTACACTCTGAGGGTGCTCATGAGATTATACCCTTTCCACAGGGTTTTCCGACCGTAGCGAAGTCTTCTATAGCTGGCAATAGACAGATGACACAGAAGTCCAAGAAGACTAGGCCGAAAGGTGGGAGAACTCGAGGTACATGTTCGGTTTTTCAACGCACACGAAACAGATCCATCCATACGAGGAGCATGAAGTGATATGCATGCGGAAAGCCGGGTCATTTGGCTCAAGACTTTCCGACCTGTCCAGTAGATGAGCACCAGGCAGTAGATAAACCTACCAGACAGGGGCAGAGGAGCTGGACGTACTGTCAGTGGTGTACGATGCTTTGATGTGTCACCACCACCACCACTAGGAGGTCCACCAGACGGTAGGGAATAGGTGGACATGGGAGAGCACAACTATAGGCAATTGAAGCATACGACTATGGAGATCCAGAAGTAGGTGGATAAGAGCGGCACTAGTTCTAGGATTGGATGCCGTTGTTCTTGGTGCTTCTATTTTCCATGATGTTGTTGTTTGTGGTTGTTGTGTGTCTTTGTACTTGAAATGCAGTAATCAAATACACTTATCTTTGTGACGTTTACTTTCCTGTCCTTTTTGGTTGATACTAAGAGGTTCCAGATTAAACTATTGACTAGACCCTCACTTGTGAGATTATTACTGGAGGAGACGCAGTAACCTCACACTGATGCCGACAGTGTGACTCAACCCTTGGAGGGGAGAGTAACGGTTGGATTTCTTAGTAGTAGCATCGAGGCATTACGACATCATTCGAGAAATGAACTGTACCATTCATGTTAGGATTGACTATATTAGGAAAAGAACACGGTTCCTCCAGGGGATGAGACCAGATTTCTATTTTCAGCAGAGGAGAAATTTCAGCAGCACTTGTTAAACGTAGAAGAAGAAGGGTGGAGATGAGTTCTTATAATTGGCTAGTCTCACCTTTGTTCATTGAGAGAACGATTTACGGTTCTCTCCAACTCAACACTCTCTGGTGTGTCTTCTCATAGAAGAACATGAACAGGAGATAGCGGAGATGGCTTGAAGTCCTCTAGGAATATGAATTCAAGAAAGTTTATACTCTTGGGGAGGGGAACATTGTAGGAGATTATCTTAGTAGGATATCGGGAATTCAGATGTTAGGTGTGGCAAGACAGCAGCTGGCTGCATTCCAGATATACTTTGTGGTTAGTGATGGATTCAGCACATGTAGAACCAGAGATGGGTCAGGCTATGACAGAGAAGGTGTAGATCATTCAGGAGAGGATGAAGACTACACAGAGTAGAAAGAAGTTCTATGCTGGTAGGAGATGGAGATCACCGGAGTTCGAGGGTGGCGACCACGTTTTCCTATAGGTCTCATCTAGACGTGGACTATAGAGTTTTGTCCAGGGAAGAAAGTTATCTATGAATTTCAACGGACCCTACAATTTCCTCAGAAGAGTAAGAGAGGTGGCTTACCTCCTGGCCCTTCTACCTCATATGCACTGAATGCATGACATCTTCCACGTATCACAGTTGAGAAGATGCTTGCACGATCAGTCCCACATCATCGGTCACAGGAAGCTGGACATTGAAGAAGGGGAGATATTCATGAAGGTTCCAGTAGATATTGAGTATCGATAGGAGCGGGTCCTATGTGGATGATCGATCCCTCTGGTGTGCATTTTTTAAAAGCACGAGAACCTCCAGGAGAGCACATGGGAGTGACAGGCTCAGATGCATGCTTGAAACCCTTTGATTCCCTATCGTGTGTTGTAGCTTTATAGGGACGTAACACCCTAAGGTTTGAGTAATGTAAAGACCCCAAAATATAAAAGAAATTTTTATCGTAAATGTTTTAGAATTTTACGAGTCTGTGGCTCTTGACGGAACATGATTCTAAGGCTCAGTGTGCCCAGAATGAATTTCTGAATTTTTGCTCGGGTACGTTCAGTAATCAAATGAGTGGGTTTTTCTATCATTTGAACTGGTGATCATAATCAAAATCTGAGGGCACCGATGAACTCGCAACGCCGGTAATTCTTTTAGGGGACCTTTACCACAGTTGCGTTTTCACGGGAAGAGAAGTTAATTATTGGTGTTTAATTAAGAAGTAAGTAAAATTGTTGGGGCAATTTTATTTTATATATAAGGTGATTAATTCCACCAATGGGAATTTGTTGGTGGGGCCCACACCCACCCAAATTCCAATGTGTGGATATATGAGAGGTGGGGCCAAAAGAGCCCCAACCTTTCATTTTCCACAAACCCCCTTAACCTCCCTTCTTTAATTTGTTAACTCCTCTTTAATTGTGTAATTCTTCCTTTCCTCTCTATCCCTCTTTAACTCTTTCCAACACAGCTTAATTAATAATTTGAACCTATTGAAATAATTAATTAAGTGATCTAAATATTGAAATTTAAATTTCTATTTTTAATAAAATAATAGGATTGGCCTATTATTTTACTTGGGACATGTTGGGTAGGGGGATTTTGATAGAGCTCTGATGAAGAAGAAGAAGAAGAGAATTCCACATTCGTTGAAGAACGACGCCTCTTAAACGAAGAATGCTTGTTCCATGAATATCAATGACACGCTTCCTTTTCTTACTCCACATCAAGGGAAGAAATATAATTGTGGGGAAATCGCCAACGATGACCGTTCTTTCTCAACATTGACAGAGCGACAACACTTTCCGCATTTATGATTAACCAACCATATTCGAGGTAGAGGTTAAGTTCAATTTTAATAGATTAAAATTGTGTCACGGTTCGTTTTTGTATAATCTGGTTTGTCTTGGCCTATTGCTATCGCTTAACACGGATGGTGTGGGTTGAACAAACATGGTCCGACGACCCTACGTCTGATCTTATTTAATGATGGTATTGGAGATCAGTGGCGGAACACGGAAGAGGCCGGCGGCGCAAGGGCCACCGTCGCACATGCTAAGAAAAGCCGCGGCCAAGAGAGAGGTGGCAGAGGAATCCCGACATAGTCGCACTGTTCCGGGGATGCAGAGATATGGCCAACGTAGGCCGCGACAGAGGGAGCCGGCCCCGTCGCACCGGCTGTGCAGTGGTAAATGAGGCCCACTTTGTAGGCAGATTAGGTGAAAGGACCGGTCAGCCCATCAGTCGGCCGAGCAAAGGGGAGCCGCAGTGCCAAGAGGGCGCCGCACTGGAAAACTGGAAGGCCCATCGGCCAGCCGGGCGGAGCAGATCCGCAGCACCAGGAGGGAACCGTGCTGGACGAGCCGCGGCCCGCCGTGCGGGCCCCTAGCACCAGAAGTCCGGTCAGCCTAGTCGGCCGGTTTGGGAGGATGGCACCGCTTGGCACCACCGGTTCGGACAGCCGAGGGGAGGGGGCACCCTCTCGTTCTGCTCGGCCATCAGTATGAGCCCCTCGGACGGCTGCCTATGCCAGCAGGTCCGCGCAGGGCCAGGACGCGGCGCGCCCCTCTGGGCCCGGCCGCGCCCCTTCGGGCCAGGCCGCGTCCCTAGGGGAAGTCCACATAACGTACCGGGCCAGTCCAACCCCTTTGTTGGGTTGGACCCACCAAAACCGAGTCGACCCGACCCGTCATCCCGTTGGGTCTAACGGACCATGCCCTTTTTCACATAAACGTGAACTATGTAAAGGTCGTGTGTCCGATCGACACGCTGTATGCATCACTAGGAACCTTGCGATGAGGCGGTCCTTTTGCGTTACTCTTAGTAATTTTTGGACAACTTCGAAAAATCGGACGGGTTGGTTCAAACCCAAAACCAACCAGGCCCTCGGAGCGGAAACACTTATAAAATGAGGACCAGACGTCTGATTTACGTGTCGTCAACTATGTTGGATTCCTATTGATGAGACGGTTATTTTAGAATAATTTGTATGGTTTTTGGATGAAATTGGAGTATAGTCAGGTTGGTTTTAGCTTAAAAACCTACCGGACCCCTAGAACGGAAAAGCTAATAACTCACAGACCAGGTGTCTGATTGACACATCGTCTGTTGCATTGAGACCCCTTAGATGAGGTGGTCCTTTGTGTTACTTCTACGTGAATCATCGTGACACTTGAAAGTAAAGAACAGTAGCTCATTGAGCAGACCCTCCTGGAGACGAGTGTATGGTGTGTAGAGACCTAGTAGCTGTAGAACTAACGACTTCTTGACCAATTCGACTCTGAGTGATTCGATTAGCCTAGTGGATGGAGCGCCCTGTATTTGGCAGCAGACCCACAGTGGAAGGATCTCCTTTTAGTTGGAATCAGACCCGCGGTACTCAACAGGAGGAGTACCTCTGTCGGCTATTAGGGGGAGCACCCAGTATTTGGCGGTAGACCCATAGTGGACGGAGCACCGATTATTTGGTAGTAGACCCACGATACTCGAGAGGAGGAGTAACTCAGCAGTTTATGGTTAGTGAGTAATGCCTCAGAGTCATGATATGGCCACTGTACTTGAGAGAGGAGGTGTCCTCAAGTATTTGTGGTTTCAATAATGAAAATCCTAGTTTGAGCTGAGTCAATGAACTCTATGTTTTCCTCAAGATTGAGATGGGTAACATGATAACTTAGGTATATGTATGGGCATAAACCAAAGTAAAGGTTATCTGTTGAGATCATTATTTGTGGTTTATACTTTATTGATTTAGTGAGACCTTGAGGGTCTAGGGGTCCCTACCGAGCATCGTTATACTCACCCCTGCATGGGCTATGACCGCACCTCGTTGTGTTGGATGCAGACGACGAACAGTGCTGACGGAGGCCGAGTGTTCGAGGATTGGACGGTACCTGGAGGTGGACCTAATGATGATTCGGTACCCGGAGGTGGACCTCACAATGAGTAGGTACCCAGAGGATGTTGAAGGACGAGATCACAGTGGAGGCTATCTGTACCTAACCTTCTAGTAGGATACGTGGTGGATGTTCTAGGAGATGCACTTTCTGTACCTACACTTCAGGTAGAATCCATGGTGGACGATCCAGGCACTGCTTGTCACCTTCCAACTATTTTTTCGTTTACCTTGTACATTATAGTTGGGAATTTATTGTCGTCCCCTTACTTTCTACACTACTTTTGATTTAAGTTTTACATAGTGTTTGCTTCTACTTGTACTCTGTTTGAATGTGTTTATGTATTATAAAGGTAATTCCTTCCATGTTATATGGAATTACGCCATTTGGTGCTAGTTGTCATCCCCTGGCCTATGGAAGGAGGGTTTGGGGTAGTCACGACATGGGGCCCGAGGATGGGCCATGACATAGGAAATATTAATATTATACATAATTAAATTAAATAGATTGAGTCCTTGAGTACTTATTCAAAAACTTCTTCTTAATAATCTTGGGAATGGAAACATAATAAGGTTGAGCTAAAATGCTCAGTATTGGTATGCAAAGTAGAAAAAATATTTACACAATGATAATAAATCAAAAATGAAATAAAAATTAATGTTAACAGATTCAATTCAAATAAATTGTTAACAAAAATTAAATATGGGATTTTAATAATCTCAAACACATTTCATTTAATTAATGAATTGAAAATAAAATGTATATAAGAATATGTCAACACAAAATCTCTTGGATGAATAATAACAAAATGAGGGAAATTAATAGTAAATTTAGGAAATGTTTACTATGTAATTGTATCCATTACGATCAATACCTTTTACAATATGGTTTAGTTATTGCGTAAAAACCCATCTAAGGTGGCTAGGAAACTATTTCATATAATGAGACTATTGATTCATCAATGGGCTATCTATTTCCAGGAAACACCCATGAAATACCTAACCAATGTATACCTAATATATAACAATCCATTTATATAATAAACAATATGCATTATAATATATCTTTTTGAATGAATGATACGTATTTATCATTCATTCCTTGGTTATTCAAATAACTGTCAAGGTAAAAACCGTATGTAAAATGATATATAGTTTAGGAAATATTAATATCCATCAAATAAAAAAAAGTGATATTCAAGGAAATTTACAAGGAAAATGATTTCCATATATTTATTTTTTCAAGATAATGTTAAAAATCAGAAAAGGAATTGAGATTGCAAATATAATCATTAAGAACATTCTTGAGGAAAATAATATTTAAACATTCCCACGTGTCTTATACCACTTTTAAATATTTAAATATAAATCTATCTAACTGAATAAAATAAAAAATATTGTATCATGAGATTAATGAGATTCATGATATAACATGTTAAATGGTAGTATAAACACCATATAAAATTGAATTGGTGAAAAGAATCAAATAAGTCTCAACCGAATGTAAATTAAATGAAATTCATTACCATCACCTTCCCATTTTTAGTGGTCTTTATCATCGTTTTAGTGATTTGAGATTTTTTTATATATTATACCAAAATAATAATATTATTTTTAATATTACATTTCATATTCCTATTACGTCTTATTACTCATTTTAAGGGTCTTCCATTATTTTTATTACATTAGGAGATAATTTCATTGTTTTCTCAAGTATGTTTTGACTTGTAATTTATTACTCCGTTTAATTAGATCATGATTTCATCATCTAAATAATGTAAACCAATAATTAATTATCATATATATGCAGTGCATATGTGTTTAAAATAATCGATAATGTTTGGAGAGAAGAAATGAAATGTACTGTTCATGGAGACGGTATGTCGTACGTATTCATTACCACTAATTTGATATATTTATCAAATAAAAATAATGAGTAGTAAATGATAAATATATATATTATTAGTCTAGTTTAATCTATATGCTATATATGTTACATAGGTTTATTAAAATCATTTTCAATATGTTTAATGTATAGCGCAACGAATCACATCGCTTTGAGGTGGTGGTATCACACACTTCTTCAAAAGATGTTACTGTATTAGCATAAAATAGTATATATTAATGATATGTGTTATAAAATGATTAAATAAGAATAAATTCATAATAAATATAATATATATCATATATAAATATAGTTTCCATTAAAATGGGCACAATAAGAGGTGGTAAATCATCATCATCATGATTATTAAAACATAGTAGTGGGGAGAAAAAGTTGAATGTAAACAAGAAACGAGCCTTTGGGGAAGAAAATAATTTATGATGATGGAATCCCCTATCAAAAGATAATCTCCATGTTGTTTAAGATGCTTTAAATTATAGAAATTTGAGGTACCTAAGCCTTAAACAGTGATTGGCACCATGCGGTCAGCCACCTTCTCCCATACACGCCACATGTTCCTCACACAGATTTTAGAGAGGATACTCTTTATTTTTGTGATATAGTTTTAGATAGACCAGGGTGATGGGATAAAACCATTCAATGAATTGAAGTGTATTTTTGAGTCAGTTTCAGCTTCAATGATGTCAATGCCCCTGACTATAATTTTATGCCGGATAGGAAGGAAAGGGCCTCCACCTAGATGGAGGTACACTTGTCGAGGAAAGTTGAGAACGCAAAATTGAAGGTGCCCCAAGAGTGGTTTACCACCACTACACCCTTCATGTCAGCCACAACACATGATCCCTTTGTATTGAACAAGAATACAGAGGGAGGCAGATTCCAACGAGCCTATTTAACATGGGAGACAGAGTGTGGGACACCATGAGTAGTCGTTCACAGATGCTAGAGAGATGAAGTTTCTCTCCAACCCTTAATATATCATATAAAATCTAGGATAATTCTTTGGGTGCGAGAAATGATGTCCCTCTTGAAAGAGTCAATCCCTTTATATCGTGATATATTCCCACCATGCTAGAGGCTCCATGCAACGACATACAAGATAACTACCATGGCCATCTAACCTACTCCCTTATCGCCAATGCAATGGAACCACCAGGAGAGGAAGGATGTGACTATTGGAATACGAGTGTGGACATTGATAGGGATGTTGGAGAACTACTTGTCCTGATATTTATTGATCAAATGTGGATTATGGGATGTGAGTAAGGGGTAGGTTTCTTGTGTTTTTGTAGCCGAGGGGGACTGGTAATTTTATAAATACCAAATCGTATTCATTAATAGTATTTATACCTTACCTAAACCACCTGAAAAACTGAAAAAATAGAGATATAAATGTGAATATTTTTTGATTAAAACATCCTACACATAAAAATACATTCATTTTATTAATTTGGATCCTCAACTTATGGGATTCCGAAATTTTTTTATTTTAGTTTCTTTTAATGAATATATTTTTCCAACCTATTTAATTTAACAATTAACAATTAAAAAACAAAAAAAATATTACAAAATATGGATCTAATGAATTATTAATATGGTATATAATTTTAAAATAAAAATAACATGTGGTTTTTAAATTACGTTTCAAACAAGTGCATGTGACGCAGTAAAACACAACTTAAACCCAGACTGTGTTAAAATCATTTTACAATATATGAATCAATATGTTGGTTAAAAATAATTAATTGTTCAATTAATAGAATATATTAAATATTTATTAACACTTAATAATATGTATGTATAATATAGTATTTTTATTTATTTTAAATATTTTAATAAAATATCTTTGATTATAAACTAACTATACTTTCAATATGGACATTATTTATTTATTTTTTATTTTTAAATTTCAAAACAATATTGGAATTTTAATATATTATGTTTAGATATTTTTAATATGATATATTCATCTAACAAAATAATTAATTACAACAATTTAACAAATATACTTCACTTTTAATATTTAAGGTATCATTTATTTTATTAAATTATTAACTAAATAACCATTACCTTGGTGTTTATTAATTATTTTATGAAACTAAATCATCTCTAATAATTATAGAAAAATTATTATGAGAAAAACCCCATTTATATTTAAAAGGTATATTTATAATATAAAAATATGATGTTTTCTATATATCTCATTGTATTATAAATGTTGAAGGTAAAGAAAGTTTCCTTTTTTAATTTTTTCCTAACTTAAACTTTTATATATGGAAATTCCATTTAATAATATCCCAATAACTAATAAATTTAGAAAAATATGGGATATTGTGTAATTATTTAAATTCCATGGATTTGGGAGATGTGTACATTTCATTTTCTATGTTAAGATTAAGGATGGGTCCTTTATTATGCTTAATTTTAAAATAATCACTGTACATAATTTTAGTCACTTTCAGTAATATTTTTTCTCATAAATTAAGTTGATATTAATAGACCCCAAAAAAATTTTATATTACAACTTTGTAATTACATTTTTCAAAATTGAAATCAATTAAGTGAAAAATTAATATTAACGCTAAAATCATAGACGTGGCGAGAAAGTGATTTTTTATCTAGAATCATTCAAATGTTGAATATGTTTTTATATATAATTCAAATAAAAAAAGATTCATATTACCTAAAATGTATTAATATATGAATAATTTTTGTATTGTGACCATAAACCAATTTAAAATATAATATATCATTATTAATAATTCAAATTAAATGGCTATTTTTAACAAAATTGCATTAATTTTCACTATTCATCAAAAATGATGCTTCATTGAAAAATCCAAAAATTCACCCTAATCTAATTATGAAATTCTGAATTAAAAAATGATTTTTATTTTAAAAAAATAACATTTTTAGAAGGGTCGAAATTTATTTTTAAAAGAAGTGTGCCATAAAAATGGTTGTAAAATGCATGTAATTTAATATTATTCCACATTATCCCTAGAGTAATATTAAAATTATGTATAAATAATGATAAAAAATTATATTTTTATTAATTGGTATATATTGTAATTTATTGGGGTGTTACATTTTCCCCAAATTAATTAAATTTCATCCTCAAAATTTAAACTTGATTTCAGTAATTAATTGATTAATATATGATAATGAAATATTGATGAAGACTAAAATTATATATAGGGTAAATAAAAAAATATTCATAATAGGAGAGAACGGAAAGTAAAATGGTTACATAGATATGTTTCATAGTATCATAACATAGGTGGGAAATGGAAATAAGGTTATTGAAGAAAAATCTAACAATCTTGTTCTAATGGAGAGTTTTAGAGAACATGATCAGTACATATTTGTAGGCCACAAAACGATAATCCAGTGGTGTGGATAAAGGCCATTTATATCATCAATAATGATGACAATAAGAAAAAAATTAAGACTATTTTACATAATTTTTTTATTATTTTACAATATATAAATAAATATTTATTTCCTCTTTCACAACCACAATCTTTACCTTTTGGTTCTTCCTTGGGAATTTTTTTACCTCATCTCTTAGCACATTATTCCTCATAGGGTGGAAGTAATATATAAAACTCTAAATCCTCATATAATGCTCATGTAAAACCATTATATTAATGATTACCATTTCAAATATATTATTATCCAACACATTAGAAATAAGATTACTATATTTTTAAGTTGAACTTGTCATTAAACTTTATCGAACATGAAGTAGCTCTAAATCATCCAATTCCAAACATGTGAATAAATTCATCATGTATCCTATTGAAATATAGTAATAACTCTAATCACCATAGAAATTATATGAAATAGTAGTTATTCATTATTCCTTATGTTATACAGATGTTATTGGATATTATCTATAAATATAAAAGTGTTGTAAACTCCATCAATGATATCATATACCACCTATCATTAATATATTTCAAGGTAGTAAAAATTTTTCTAAATAAATCATTTTATCATCATTATATTAACATATATAACATATTTAAGGTTTTTCGTTTCCTAAATCACATGTTTTACAAAAAATGTATAAATGACTGCTGAATATTTTTTCTTGGTACCATTCAACAAGTGATCTCAAATTATTAAAAATAGAAACTGCAGTATAATACTTATATATTCCATAATATTTTTATGTAGTACATTACTAATAAAATTTTCCAATTGTATAGTTCATGAATAGTAATTTTAATCATTATTATTCATCTACAGACAAATCATAACATGATCAATATCGAAAAGCATCATTTGGGGTATATTCCATTGATTCCAGAGACATTGATTTTCATAGTGAAACATCTCATTACAGTTGATGAATTTTACATTAGAAACCTTACCCATTAAATCAAAATCATAGTTTGATTTTATTCTACACTTGTAATAAACCCTTATTCCCTTAGAGAATTTACAAACACTACTATATCTACAGTTATCACATATGGGATCATTCTTCTTTCCCTTCTTCCCGTTATACATCTTGTTCTATGCTACCATCCTTCTTTATTTTCCCATTAAATCCATTAGACATTTATAATCATTTACATACCTAATTAGCCCATGATATTATTTCCTCATATTATGAGGATACTTGGGAGAACATTTCCCATCCAAATATGAAATTAGGACCATAAGAGATACGATCCTTCTTATTGTATAGATCACGAGCATTGGTTGGGTTCTCATTGTTTATGCAATGAACTATTTATAAATAATGTAATACATTGTATTACATAATAAATTTATGAGATTTTAATAAATATAATTATTTTAAAACACATAACATAATTTTATGCATCATGAATCCTAGTATCATAGACATCAGTTACATTAGGAAAATCATTACATTATAATATAAGATAAGGGTAGGTAACGAAAATCTGAACTATCCTAAGACAATCCCATATGAGTGTAAAACTAGGTCCACAGTAAGGCAAGTTTTCACGTAGTAGTTTATACTAAGTTATTCCTGATACTCCTTTTCAAAGATGATACTCCTTGGTACATATTTTTTTTTAACCATTCCCACTCGTAGTTTCCAGATAGGGATGTATGATGTGAATAACCACATAATCTCTATCATTCAAAAATTTTAGAATGTTATTATATACTTATCCTCAATATATATATTAGTGGTTTTCTACCTATTTTTTGTTTTATAAATCTAGTTTCCATGGTTTCTACTAAACATACTCTCATACCAAATATAATACCCCTATCAAAGAACATTTTTGCTGATAAAATATTTTATTACATTCTCATGATTATAAGAAATCAAATCCCAAAAGGCCAATTAGTTTACACGTCTGGGAATAAAAAATAAAAAACATGTTACCATTAATACATTGGGAAATAGAAAATACAAACATGATACATAACACTACGAAGTAATCTACATCCATGAAAGCTTATTCAAAGATTTCTTCTTCAAAACATGGGGAAATGAAACATAATAACAGTCAAATTAAATGCTTAGTAGGGGTATATAAAGAAGAAATAAAAATTAGTAAATTAGAATAAATCAATATTTAAAGGTAAATAAATGATCACACATTCCATTTAAATTATATGATAAAGAGAATTCGATATGGAAATGTAAGAAATTGAATCACATGACATTTAATCAACAAACCAAAAAATTAAATGTATCCATATATATGCTGATTAAAAATATCATGGATTAATAATAAATAAATTAGAGGAATTATTAATTAATTAATTCCATGTTTCCAAGGTACATAAAACCATTACCATCAAGAAGTATACCAATTCGGTTTAGCTATAGGGTAAAAACCCATCTAAGGTGGCTTGCCAACTAGTAAATCTCATGAGAGCACGGATGCATCATGGGGATATCTATTACTGAACCCCAAAAAAATCATACATATTTAAATAACTAATTATATCTAACAGTCCATTTATATAATAAAAAATATGCATCATTAAATATCCATATTGAATTAAAGATATATATTTTCTAATCATTACCTAGATAATCAAATAACTATCAAACTAAACAATGTATGTAAATTGATAGATCGTTTAGATAATAATAATAAATTTAATTTAAATATATGGATATTCCAGGATATTTTTATTGAAAAATTAATAAATTTAAATAATTTTTTCATGATAAATGTAAAAATCAAAAAAGAAAGTTCTATTCCAAAAATAATCATTAAGAAGATTCTTTAAGAAAATAATCTTTAATCATTCCCATGCATCCCATACCACATTCAAATATTTAAATAATAATACCCATGAATGAATAAAATAAATAATAAAGTATAAATAGATTAATTTATTCAAGATATAACACTTAAAAAGGTAGTATAATCCCCAAATACATGTATATTGGGGCATAATAATAAATAATTCTCAATGGAATGTAAATTTGGATAAACTCACATACGAAAACCTTACTTTTTGTGTGTGATATTTTTACTTTTTTATATTGGTTTAAAATATGATACTAACTTATACCATAGCCATAATCAAGTTTTTAATATTATATATCATCTTCTTATAATGTCTTATTGCCTGTTTTTTAATAATCATAAATTATTTTTACTATTTTGGGTGTTAATTTCATAGCTTTCTCAAGATTCTTTTCACTTATAATTTTTTGTTCCAATTAATTATATCATTATTTAATCATTTAAATTATTTAAATAATTAACTAATTATCATATAAATATATTAATCCTTTTTTATAATAATATATAATGTTTGTATATAAGAAATTAAATGCACTGTTCATTGAGACGGTAGGCCGTAAGAATGGATAAACACTACTTTCATTTATTTATCACTATAGGAGAATGGAAATTAAAATAAAACAATATATATTATTATTAAATTATCAAATCTATGTTATATATGTTACATAGGAATATTAAAATCATCATGAATACATTCAATGTATAGCATGAACGAATCAAATCACATCGAGGGGAGGTAATTCATACTTCCCCAAACAATGTTATCATATTAATAAAAGATGGAAAGTATTATAAATATGTGTTATAAAAGTATAAAATTATTATAAATAGATAATAAATAACATTTATATCATATATAAAATAGTTTCTATAATAATGTCCACCTTGAGAGGTAGTAAAAGAAAATTGACCAATCATCATTTTGTGAGGTAGTAGTTCGCCGTAAAGAAAAACGTTAAGTTCATTACTAATTAGAGGAAAGTGTATGTAAGTGTTGTTCTAAAACATAGAATAAAAACATAATAGTATATTGAGGATAATATTTTTTATACAATCATGAAAAATAATTATATTAGGGATTGGATAATGAACATAAAACTACAAAGCTTAAAGAAGTTTGTTATCTCTTAATCGTGTAACTCCTTTTGGTTTGCACCATAGAACACCCTTGGATTGCTTTATGATAAATAATATTCTTGTATTATATGGTTAGGGATGTTGGGTGAACTATTTTATCAGATATTTTTCGAGATAAATTGGTTTTAGTGGTGTGATTAAGGGGTAGGGAGCTTTCCTTTTTATAGTGCAGGGGGAGTGACACTCTTGTAAATACCAAACATTTTTCATTAAAGGGATGTATACCACACCTTAAGTGGCTAAATTTCTTAAAAATAATGGTGTAAAAGAACTAATTTTCTATAAAAATCTATATGACACAAATTATGTGCATTTTATTAACTTGTTTCCTTAACATATAGGATTCCACAATTTTATCATTTTGGTTTTTATTAAAGCATTTAGTTTTCCAATATAATTAATTTGACCAATAAGAAAACAAGTGATATTTTTTCGAAAATATAGACACACTTAATTATTAATATTTTATATAATTTATAATAAAAACCCATGTGTTTTTTAAATTAATATGAAACAAATGCTTGTGACGCCCTAAAAAACTTTTTAAACCCAGATCATGTGAACAATATTTTTACAATAAATTGGTCAATATGTAAATCATAAAACAGTAATTTGTCCATTAATAGAAAAATTGTAATATTTATTATCAATTATAAAAAACTAGTAATGTTATACAATTTTTTTTATTTTTTAATAATTTAATAAAGCATCGTTTACTATAAAATTACAATAATGTCATTGTTGACAATGTTTATTTAATTTTAATTTTAGAATATCAAATATATGTTTTAATTTAAATATATTTAGTTTAAATCTCTCTAAATATATATATATATATATATATATATTTAAAAATAAATTAAATACCTTAATAAAATCTAAATAGTTTATTTTTAATATTTCCAGTTATATTTATTTTAGTTAATTATAAAATAAATAATCACCATGTTTGCGTTTAGTAAGAATTTTAAGAAATTAACCATCTATAAAAATGACGGTAAATTATTATGATATCAATAATCCAATAATCCTTAATAGGATATCTTTTACTTAAAATATTATGTTTTTACATATCTCAATTTTTTATTAATGTTAAAGGTAATGAAAGTTCCCTTTTTTGTTTTCCTTAATTAACCATTAATATATGGGTCTCCCATTTAATAATATCACAATAACTCATAATATTATAAAAATTTTATAATATAGTCTAATGATTAGGAGAAAATGGATTTTTTATATGTTTCTAAGTCATTTTGATCCTTAAGATTTTGGTTTAGTCCCTCATTATGCTTGATCATAACTTAATCATCATAATTAATTTTAATCACATTCACTAATATATTTGGTCAAAAATTAAGTTAATATTATTAAGAAGTATATATTATACTAATTAAAACCATTTATATAATTTTTCTCAAAATTAAAATCACATAAGTGGGAAGATTAAGATTAACGCTAATCTCGTAGACATGATAAACAAGTGGGGTTTTAAAGTAAAAACATTCATACATTCAATAAGATTTAATATATAATTTCAATATTAAAAACACTCCAATTACCTTAATTAGAATAATATATAAATAATTTATCTATAGTTACTTTAAAAAAAATTAAAATATAATTCATTAATAATAATTATTTAAACAAAAATTATCTTTTTAACCAAATTGCAGTAATTTTTACTATTCATAAAATCAATTTTCTTTGAAAAATCACAAAAATTATTTCTATGATTAATTCAAAATTTTGAATTAAAAATCATGTTTTTTTGAAAAATATAATTAGGAACGGATAGAAATTTTCTTTTAAAATAAATGATCTGTTAAAAGGAAGTAAAAATTGACTGTGCAGGTACAATAAATAAAATTAGTGTTCTTTGTTGTATAATCATAACTTTTTTTATAAATAATGATAAAAACAAATATATATATTCTAAAAGGAAAATATTTTAAGGAATTTAGGTGCTACATGATTTTCTTACAAGTATCCTGTCTTTGAGCCTCATATTTTTGGATGTTCTACACATCCATTTTTAATGCTGATGTGGATGATTATTCTCTCCCCAATTTATCGTTTGATGATGATTCCACTATCCATGAGTATCTCTCTCATGAGGATGATTTCAATATCTTTATTAGTTTGAATAGATCATGAATAATCTCTCCTTAATTTTTCCATGGGATCCATATGATTATGATATATGGGAAAAGCATCCATAATGATTATACTCTCCCAAGCAATGGGATGTTTATTCTCTACATGATTGAATAATATATCATAGTGGAGGACATAACACTCCATAATATTAACGTGTCCTATACTTTACAAGTAATTAGTCTCTCCTCGTTTGATCCCTATGATACTCTCTAGGATCGGGTGGACGCAACATTACATCCTTTCCCAGAAGTACTTCATATAGATTGGGGATATTAAAAAAAATTTATGAAATCACATTAATAATGCACTTGGGTCTAGGGAGAATTCCATTTATATATCACTAATGTTACATCCCCCATAGGTTTTATCTGATCTCTAATTTCGTGACCCCCTATTAATTAAGACATATGGATTATACATCTTACTAGATTTACATGGATTGAGAGGCATGTAACCCAGCTTAGAGATCATTTCTAGGATTGATTTTCAACATACAATATGCTTTATTATAGTGAATCTCATAGAGAATAGGTGAACATAGGGTCAAGATATGCATACCAAATAGAGATATATCCTACTCAGAGATATTTCTGACACTGGTCAAAGATGATATTGATGACAAGGAGTACAAACACATAGATCCACTTAATTATCTATGGTGTGAGTGGTATAACATTTTTCTAAATACCGTTTGGAAAGGATGTCATGACTATCTGGATTACAGACCCAATGACCTACTTTAGTTGTTTATGTTATTTATTTCACCTTACTCTTGTATAAACATATTTTTCTATATATATATATGAATATTTTTATATATAAGAACAAATAAACATGATGTAATATTTTCATGTTGACTGGGATCATGGACCTAGTGATCCACTATGGTTTCACTTTATTAGATATATTTATATTAGTTTATTTTTTTTTTCATCCTAATGATTATCTAACTTTTACTAACACTACATATTACTAGCTATGTATGTGACCACATTTGTGGTGGCCTACTAAAATTTGTACTCAAAACCTCTTTAGGCCACCATTTCATTGGGTTACCCCTGAAGACGTTCACTTGGTTATATGTATTAGTTAGGTCAAGTCATCAGACTGATCCAGAAGGATTAATAGGATATATCTATTTATATCAGGTTTTTCATATGTATCAGTGTATCAGTGGAGCCTTGTAATTTTATTTTCCATTTCTGTTATGTAAATTTTTGTATATGGTCATCCTAGTGGGTGATAATTTTTGTATGTATGACATGTATGTTTAGGATTTTATAACATTTCTTTTATTATTATAGAATGTCCTATTTTTTAGTAATTTCTCGCCCAATTTATTATTTATTGAATTATAACTAGTTATTTCTATTTTGTTTACTTTGATATGTGTGTATAGTCTCTCCACTATAAACACTTATACCCTCACTCCTGGTTGACAATTATTTGTGTATGGAGAGGTTCACATGAGGACTTTTTGAGAACAAGACTGGATCACTGATTTAGAAGAATCCAAACTGAGATGATAAAAAGTGTTACTAGAGATATTTTTTCCTTTTACATTACTATTTGAGATATTGTATACATGATTATTAGTAATGTGTTAGAATCTATAATGGATATAAGGCATGTACATCGAGAACACTCATTCTGATAAGAAGTTCATGTTACTAGGGATATAGAAATACTCTTCTTGATATTTTGTGTTATTTTTTTATTGGATTTTTCATTGAATTAGCCACATGTTGTGATGATTTTATTATTTATTGGTAGATTTATGGATAATGGCCCATTAGTAAGAGGCCAATGCTTGATTTTGACTCATGGATTCCAAACACAATAGGAGTATCATGGATAATATTTGGAACGTATGATTTAAATGTTGTAGACATTATAGTGTTTGATTATTAATAATTATGGTATGATAAATTTTTAAAATTTCAATAGAAACATAAATGGTGTCATTATCTAAATGATTTTGTTGTAATTCTACACAATTGAATTGACATTCATATATTCCCGTCTAATGGAATGTTATATGGATCTATGGTGAGACATTTCATGGGGAGGGTTATGAATCATTCCTTATTCGTTGGAGGTATTGTGACCATAGTAGGTTGATTGGGTACATGTTTCCAAATTTTGATACCCCTCGTTAGGTGGTGTTTTTAGGATAAGTTATTTAATGTTTCAATAACAACATATACAATGTTTTTCTAAATAGATAAAAATGATATTCTACTTGACCAAACCATGCAATTTTGGCACTGAACCTTGTAGGTCAATATCGATAGGTGATTCTTTTTTGTAGACCCTTTATGGGTTTATCTCTTTTGTTATTTTAATCGATTTGGTTCTCTGTACAAGATCACAATAGATGCATAAATGATTATTAGGAACTAAAACTCGATGTGTATTACAATATACTGATATTTTTGAGTCTCAGATCATCATTTATTATTATTTTCATATCATGATACTCAAGCGGAAGTCTCATATGACACCTCATATTTAAGATCAAAGCTCTAGTAGGATGATGTTTGACAGTTTTGACCATCATTGGTCATCATCTTTTTCCTTACAAAGATAGGTTTGTATTTTTTTTCAGGTCGTAAAACCTAGTCACCTCATCTGTAACTTCATTAGTGGGGATATGTGGAAGACCTAAATGCCCTTATTTTTGACTTTGATTCTTATTTCTTGACCTTTTGATCAAATCATGGGAAACTAGTGACTAGCATTGGATTGAGTTTAGGGATTACATTTCATGAAGTGATATTTTTTATGTTTGTATGATTTTTGTGCATGATAGACTCCTTTTTTGAAATATAAGACATGAGAGGCTTCTTTTTATTTTTATGATGCTCATATGGTGCATTGTTTTTTGAGACTGGATTTAGTAGAGAGAAAAAATTTGGATTCCAAAACCAATTGACTAGGGTTTCCACTTGTTCTAATGTAGTTTGTGTGTGTGTGGATTCTTGTGACTGGAATAACATATTTTGATTGGAGGTCAGGGAATAAATTATGTCACGGTTTTGGTGTCCAATTTTGAAGAGGATTTCCAAGGGTTATTTTTCATTAATGAGACTAATATTCCATGTAACACTGTCATCTACCCTATTGGGTGGAATAAATGTAGAAGAATTATTTAGGTGATAAAGGTACATGATAGTAGTAAATGGTACTATCTAAACTATAAATTGATGAGTGGGCTTCTATGAGATGAGGACTAATGGTTTCAAGAATTTTATATGGGTTTGAATTCATAGGAGTTGTAGTAAATTAGAAGTTTCCTCCATGGTATAGGTGACTATGATAATAAATTTGGTTCAATGAGATGATTAACACATGTATAGACATGAACACCTAATTTTCAGAGACGTGGTGTCAAAAGTTAGTTTAAGGAATGCTATCAATTTCGATATGACTATAGATCTGTAGATATATACAAACATTTAGATGGAATATTATTGTACTTATTGTTATAGACAATAATGATCTGTCTTGACATCTTGTTCAATATGATAAGTGAGAATCTACACTACAAGGAGGTTATTAAATTTAATTTTTTGGTTTGATGATACAACATATTAAGGTTGAACTTGATTAGTAGTATATGTTTAGAAATATGGTATGTATTAACAGTTATCCATTTTAGGGTGGTGAAACTCATTGTGTTTTTGAATTTAATTATTTTCAATGATTACCGTTTCCATGGATTATGATTAGGAAATGGGTGATGTTTTCATTGATGCTTAGGTGTGAGAGAGTTTAGTGAAATTCTAGTTGTTTTTCTGAGAATGGACAGGGCATGGGATGATATGTTTGGAGACTATTTCACTGGTGTTAAAAGAGGATGATCCTATAGTGGGGAGTGGGATGTCAGTCAAAGGTATAAAAATTTATGTGAGATGTGTTTTTGTAATTTGATACTTTGTGAAGGATGGTCTTAATCTATTTTACACAATTAAATAATTAGAGCTTGGTATTGTGGCACTCCTTAGTGAAAAGGACACTATATTATTGAATATAGACTCAAGAAGTGTTTGAGTATAGGTGTCATCCTTGTATAGATTTTTAAAATACAAGATTATTATATCTTAAATGTATTGGTGTTTATGTGGTGGAATGATATTTATTATATAAATGGGATGGTTATTCCATGATATGTCACTATAAGTAGGCTACATGCTTTGGTGAGCATGCTCGGAATGATCTCGACATGCCATGGGATTAAGGCTTCTATAATATGTTTTTCTTAAACTGGTTGTTGATTCTAATATTTATAACGAATATTTAACCAGAGGTTGATCAAGTTGTGTTCTTTCATATTTTTGGGTATGTTCCGCATAGGTGTTTCATTCCAAATTACAAGCATCAGCTCGAGTTTTAAAAGGTTTTGTTCTGTATTCTATTGTAGCACATGGATTTATTTTGGGATTTTAAAAATTAATAGTGGCTATATGAGAGGCAATTTTTGACATGGGTAATCTAGGTGATGTTTTTGTTATTCTTAAAGGATTATTGAGGATGAGATCTTTTAAGGTGGGGATCTTGTAATGTCCCTTGTTTTCCGAGTGAAAAAAATCAGTAAGAATTTAAATTGTTATATTCTGGATGGTTTTGTTTAAAAATTAAGAATCAAAATGAGTTACTGAGGGTTTGAATGTTACAAAATGAAATTTCCAAATGTCTTTTATGGTTATTTGGATGTATAAAGATTTTGGTTGAACAACTAGAGGATGAACAAGTGATCTATGATACGAAAAAAACTTCTGCATGTTTTATACATCATGTATTTTTTACATAACATATATTTTTTCACGGGGTGTGGCCGGAATGATTCACGATCTAAATATTTGTGGTCTTATCCCATGGAATACATGACTTATACTTATTAAATGTCCTAAAATTGTTACATGATGTTTAACAGTTATTTATAGTGTAATAGTAAAATGCATTGTACCTTGTGTTATATGATTTCAAAAATAGTGTAAGCATGGGTATCTTCTCCCATTTTCATCATTAGAAACAACAGGATCATTGGTAGCTCTCATATAGACACCTATATTCTCCCATCATTATATATGGATAAATGATGTTTTTGGTGTATTTTGATAGCATCGACTAGTAAGATATTCTTATACCTTCATATTATGTTATTCTTCTTCCGTCAGTTCTAATTTCGGGTTGTTTTTTATATTTCTTCTAAATATTCCATCTATGATTTATGGAAACATGTATTTTTGTTGGGTTTTTTTTACTTCATAGTATATGGATACCCTGAGAGGATGTCATCTCTTAACCACATTCCGGATTGTTGATGTATTTCATCACGTTTATTTTATAAATATTTAATCCTTTAAATAATTTTTTTGGGTGTTTATTTTGACATTGTTTCTTATGGATTAAACTCAATTTAGGATTTTGGATGCATCATGTGCTGTTGGTGATAATTTTTTCATGGTTCTGTTGTGACGAGAATTTCCATGTATGTTTAGGGTATTTTGATATTATAAATATGCTATTTTTAATATTTTATCATGATTATAATAATTAATTAGTTACAGTGTAATTATAATTAATTAATTTTTGAGGTTTTTTTATGAGAGACAACCCTACAAGACTCGGATGAGCTGGGATATGCCTTGATATTTTATTTCTAACTTTTATAAATAATCAAAAATATTTATAAAAGTAGTTTTTCTATTTCACCTCCCCTTTAGTATTTATTCATGTTCATGTAGTAAGCATATACTTTGTATTTTACTTGATGGTGGCCCTCCTATTTAGTATTTCCCCAATGAACTAATAAAATAAATTATTTTAAATGGTAATTGAATGAATAAATTTTAGGGGTCACTAAAAACCCATGATCTTTTGCATCATTCTTCAAATTCTTACTGAGTTTGAGTTTCCCATGTGGGATGCCTCTGAATATGATTAGACCTAGAGGATCCCATATAGGTTAGCCCTTTCTTACTTCTCATAGGATCCTAAGAGGGGATATTCTGTTAACAATATTCCATGTGATCCTAATTATGTTACCTCTTTATCATTTTTACCTAGGATAACTAGTGGGTTCCCTAGTGATTGACCGACCCTGAGCTATTACCTCAGGTTTTGGTAGAGATGGTAGCTGGTGTAACCTTAGAACCAATGCAGAACATGTAAGGCCATGATACTATAGAAGTGTTGTGGGGATTAAGAGTTCGACCACCCTAAATATTTTATTAAATCACTCACTTATTTATTGTGGATGTATTTATGATAACTAAATGTTCTTCATATTTGTGTTTGATGATCCTAACGTGATGTGACTTTATTTTCTAGGATTGCCGAATATGCTTCTTGGAATCTGGCTTATGAACCTCTAATTTTATTTATTTTTATTCTTGGATGTGATTATTGGGATCCACACATTGATCTATATAGGTTTGGATGTTATTCACATCCCTTTTTAATAATGACGAGGATGATTCTGTTACACTAAATTTATTGCATGATGAGGATTATTCTGCTCTCATCAATTCACTATCTCATGAGGATGATTCCTCTTTCCCCAAATTACAGTAAGAAAGATGATTAAACACATTGAAAGAGGGAATTGAGTCTCTATGATTATTCTATATAGGTGTATAATCTATAAATATTATACTCATGGATGATTATGCTCTCTTATGAAATGGGTTGATTGTGCTCTCCCTGATCGATTACTAGATTGTGGTGGTAGACATTGTGCTCCTCTCTGTTTTTGTAAAATATACTCAATGGATGATTATGGTATCCTCAATATATTCCTATAATTATCCATAGGATAGGGTGAATGATCCATTTCTAGATCACATGGAGAAACTTCCTATGGATTTTATTTTTTTATCCATTTTTGTAAATGGACATCGAAAATTTACATGGGTCTGGATATCATTCAATTTAGAGATTGACTAAGGGTCATCCCCCATAGGGTTAATATGAGTTCATATTTCGTGAAAACCTATGGAATGATACCTAGGTATTAGATATCATACTATATTTACATGGATTTATTGGCATGAGGTCTAACTCTGAGGCCATTTCTAGGATTTTTATTCGGTATATAAGATCATATGCTATAGTTACTGGAGGCAGGCATAGGTGAACCCAATGGTAGGGCATGTACACCCATGTGATGATATAGACTACTCATATACATTTCCAGCACTGGCCAGAGTAGGTATTGTTTATTAGGATTACCGAACCATATATCAACTTAATTATACAAAACTTGATTTGCGAAACATCCAACTCAATTCCCTATTACATGATATTGGGTTGATTAAGATTACCGACCTAAGGATCAACAACTTCAATTTACGTTATTTATTTTATCTCACTCGTGTATATTAATATTTATGTGTATATATATATATTTATAAAAATATATATAAAAACATATAAATACATATATACATGATGATAAATTTCCCATTTGATCGATATTACAGACTAAGGGATCAAATGTTGTTTCACTTTATTCATTTTATTTCCAATAGTTTATTATTATTATGGTTGTTATTTTGATGATTAGATCTGTTTTACAAACAGTGAATGTTACTATCTATGTATGGGACCACATTGGTGGTATCCCACTATGTTTTTTATAGACACCTAAGTCAGGCCAACATTGAAGTGTTGTACTTGAGATGAAATTTACTTGGTTGCAGGAACATGTATGGATGAGGTCCACTATTTATCAACCTTGAGGGCCCAAATAAGTTTGTGGAGATCAGATGTTTGGTATTTCTTCGTGTAGTAGTAGGTCATTGTACATATATCTTCCAGTTTCTTTATGTTCACTTGTATATATGATCTGACTAGTGGGAAATCAATGTTGTATGTATGAGATGGTTGTTTAGGATCTTATAGAATTTCATTTGTCATTAAAACATGTTATATTTATGTTATTTACCAATTGAATACACTTTTTATTGTTTTTTGGATGATAACTAGATATTTTCATTTTTTTACATTTATATGAGGGTAAATCATTCCATTATACCACCGTATACCATTGATGTTGTTTATAAGCCTCCAGCATATTAGTAAGAGCTCATTAGTGCTATTGGTGAACTTACTATAAGCACTATATTTTTGGAATACATGATAGGATGTTACAATTTTATCATACAATATATAATCTTTCAAAACTAGATTACTATAAGATAAAATACTTTCAAATATATTTTAACATTTTTACGTAGTGTTAGATAATCACTTACATTATGGTTTTGATAATTATTCTTTGAAAAGAATAGTTCATATCATATAACATAATATTATTTGAAACACATATGACAAATTTTTTATAATAAAAATAGATATTTTTTTGAATCATGAAAACATATAACCACTAAATTATGATATAACAAGATAGGTATATCAAACAATATAATGAATTTGATTATTTCCAAACCAATTGAATAATAATGTTTTACAAAGGAGCATTACAATTAATTTTAATTTTTTAATCTCCTTCTTCTTCTCCCCTTTTTGTGATATCAATAAGAAGTAGTATATTAAGAAGAATAGCATAAATATAGAACATGATGTAGTTTAAATAGTTAATATTAATGAATGTGAATGTAATTTGTAATGAATTTTCTATTAAAATGTATTAAACATGATAAATTATATAATAAGATCAATAAATAGTAATGAAACAGAAAAATAATATTAGTGAATAAATGTGAAATGATATTAAGAATATAAATAAATGAATTCACTATAAAATATAATAATAATGTGAAAAATTAAGTCAATAATAACTAATAATATAATCATAAAACCAATAATTTTTTTTCAAACACCATTCAAATGATTGTAAGGTTCCATGAAACTAATCAATAAAATCAATAAATTATGTAAGTTATTAGGTGAAAAATGTATTGGAGTGGGAGTATTTTTAATGATCATGGTTGGAAAATAGTTTAGGAGGATGTATGAATAGAATAATTGGAACTTTATCTAACAGTATCTTCCAGAGTGAGTTAGGATTCTCTATGTCCATCTTGATCAAGTTGAGTGATCCATACTGAGGTTGACTAAATGTTGACAGTAGTTTTTTTTGTCCTCGAAATATCAAATTATACTTCTGTTAAAAATAATTGATTAGAAGTGGGTTCCAGTAGAAGTAATAAAACATATTTTGTAAGCTCGACGTTTGTCCTTAAATAGATTTTAGTTGGGTTGAAAATCTCACCGAGTCACTAAGATGCAGAGGCATGACATAAAATAATAGGGGGCCAATAAAATTTCATCCTTGAATTTGAAACACATAATATACAATTTTTTAAATTATATTGATGATATCATTATTTAAATAGTCTAAGAGAGTGGTAAAAGTAATCAAGACTATTTGAAAAAAAAATCATTGATTTCTTTCAAGTCTCTTTTCCTAGAATATCACAAATATAACTTCTTTAATTATTCAAACTAATTTTATGACAATAAAACTAAGTGTTAAATAGAAACTATTTAATTTCAATTCAAGGATACCTGGAAATTTTTAGGTTTAGTAAAAACATATATCTCTACCTCTAATTTTTTTATTCAAAAGAAACTGGATTTAGTGTTTTCACTAATAACTAATCAATATTTTCAATACTCTGTTCATCACATAAATTTTTTTATTGGGATCCCTCCATTTTTCCAATCATGTGATAATAAATCTAGTGCCATTTTTATTTGAACCAATCTGTTTTTAAATTTTAGTACTTTTTATTTTAATAAAAAATTTATTTTCTTCTAAGATTTATCAATAGACATGATACGTCTTTGTGGAAATGACGTAATCCTTCTAACATCAAAAATGAAACCTCTTTGAAGATCTTGTAATATTTCCCAATAAATATGCTCACATTACATGGAAACAAATATGGAATTAATCATGTCAATGTATTGAGGTACTCCATATAATTTTATAGTATTTCCACTTGATTTAATGCTTCACCAAAAAATTCTCTTAAAAAATTAACCAGATTGGATTGTACTAACAACTCCAATTAATTAAAAGAAATTTGAAATTGATTTCTCATGAAGATTCCTCAATTAAAATATATAATATACCAATTTATTTTTCTATGATTCATCTTAATTCATCAAAATGGAATAGTTCTTTTTTCCTTTTTCATCTACATCATCATATTTTTCTATGGGAATTTATGAAATTTATGCACTGTATGAATATGAATGAACCACTCTTGATGAATATTTGTACACTAATTATCAATAACCTTTTGATTTTCATCAATATTGGGTATTTAATTCACATGATATGTTTTTCCTAATATTTATTTTATATCATTTTTGAAAAAAACTAAATCTCATCTTATGTTTATTCTTCTTCCTCTCCTCCAGTAGCATTTGAGATATCAAAATAAATAGATTATATTATAATTTTTTGGCTTATATCTAAATATTGAGATACATAAAAAGAGGAATAGAAATAAATTCTATTTATATGGTTCATTCCATTAGAACACTACCCAATATGGTAATGGAAATTGATTATTCATCTCTAACAATAAAATAGAAATGACCTCTTGTGAAATTTTTGATTTAGTTGGGGATTAACTATGTTCAAGATTAGTTCATCCCATGGATTGAAAAACTAATATTAATTTTCATCACATTTCAATTAGAGTTTCATTATCTAAAAACTCATGTGCATTAATACATTTCACTAATTCTTTAATAGAAACATGAATATTTATAAGATTTTGAGAAGTAATCTCACTAGTATCTATCATACAGGATAACACCCCCTGAGTAGTAGTGGGGTACACCTAAATGTGTTCATCTGAATTAGTAAGTATCAACATGTTCAAATATAAATCTTGAAAAAACCACTTCAAATCAAGATATTTTCACACAACAATATTAGTCATTGACAATATGTTGAAATGGAGTCGTTTATATAGACACTACATTTTTAAAAAACTAATGTCATCATCATTCCAAAATGAAAACAATTCACCAAATTATTCTGAAAATGACACGTATTCATTATAATGTAATAATAAAGATTAATAAATTCTTAATCATAGAAAATATAACTATTTAAGATCTTTTAAAAATTTCTTTTTCAAACACAATGTTCTATTTTAAAAAGTTGTCTTGAATGGACTTTAAAAAAACCATACTCTCATGTTCTAATTATCCGAAATTCCTTTTTATCATCATATATTCCAAATATAGACATCATCATTTATGTTTCAATTACCACATATATATTATCTATGGAATTATTAAGGTCATCATAACATTTTTGGTGACTTTTGAATGCATCATCCATTACCAATGACGTTATAAAAAAATTCCGATTCACCGACTCTATAATAATATCTTAATTGTCCCTGAAATTAAATACACTCATCTCATAAAAATTGAGAAATTTTATTTCATAAATAAATTTAGTTTATTTTTCCTCAATAATGAATTATAAACGTTGATATTTTATAAAATTTTTATGTAATATTTCTATCTTATCCATCCAACCTAAATAAATAGATCTTCCACTAAAAATTATTATTTTATTCCATTTATGAATAATTCTGATCAATGTAGCACCATAAATTATTTTATATATTTCTATTTTTGATACTAATTTGGATGACTAGATGTTTAGGAAATAGAGGTTTATAAAAAGATGAATACTCCATGGTTCTTAAGTGTCACGACCCCCTCCCACCCGTGATGCCCCTCCTGAGCTGGAAATGGTGAAAGGGAGATAATGACCCCCGAGTCCCACCTTCAGTAGGCCCCGGGGTGGCGACTAGCACCAAGGGTATGAGTTTTCAAAAATATGGGAGGCATTACCCTTTTTATTATTTAAGATCTGAAAATAGGACAAGTCAACAACCAAAAAGGAAAAGAACAAGTGTATAGAAATAAACCCAAACCAAGCCCACATGCATGTTTGAACAATTTTATAACAAGGTGAATGTAAAAAAAATATCAAAGTACAATACCAAAAGAAAACAAGAGTACTGAAACTGCAACAACTTCAATTGTCTGACTATTAGTGTCCCGCACGGCCCTGGTAGTCCTCCTGGAAACCTGAAAGTAAACGTTGGGTGAGCATACAAGTATAATGAGTAGGGAAACCTAAAGATATCGTTCACAAGTGGGGAGACATCCTAATGTCCCATGAGAACAACAGAAGAAACCTATCAAGGAATTCTATCCACCCAACCTCACCAGCCACACTCACCAAAACACAATCACAACAGGTAGTATTAGAATATAAGAACAAGAGTATTTGGGTACCCTGTACCATTTCCCTTTAGTTATCTCTTCTTCCTAACGGTGAACGTCCTGATGCTGCCACACTCTCCCCGGCCACACACACCTTGGCCTCCCAAACCACACATCCCGCCCGCACCACCTGGGCCTCACAACCACGCATCTCGCCCGCACACACCTGCGCCTCACATCCACGTATCCCGCCTGCACACACCTGGGTCTCACAACCACATATCTCGCCCGCACACACCTATGCCTCAGAACCACGAATCCTACCCCCACACACCTGGGCCTCATCTCGAAGATTCTAGGGAAATAGTAAAACCTTCCCAAAGAGTCATGGGCTAAAAGCACCCCAATAGAAACCTACCCGATGAGTCTTAGCTGTAAGGTCGCCTCAAGCCATCACAACCTATAGAAGAAGGAGCATAAAGGAGCTAGTAACTAAGGGGAAGCCACCCTCTCCCATGAAGTGGGAGTGTTCGGCAATAAGTGCTCAACATGGGTGGGATGCGATAAACCACAAAATATATAGATATATATTTGTATACCAAACACACAGCCCAACCGATGGCTTCTAAACAGAGAAATTGATCACATGCCTCGGCACTACTAGTACGAAGAATGCATACAATAAACAACCCCAACCCCATTTATGTTTTCACGTTTCAGAATAATTAGCTTATTAGTTCTTTAACTACTAGGAAACTATCCACAACCAACCACATTAATCGTTCATAAAGCATATCCCTTCCATCCACAAATCATGTTAGGAAAACACAAGCAGCACAACAAATCCCGTCTTATCAACCATCCAACCCATTGATTATTAATCTTGTTCATTACCAGGACCCACCATTCATTAAATCTTCCAATTTTTATTTATTATTTACAACCCACAGTTCGTTCGCATTTAAGCCCATCCCTGCAGCCCCGCTTCCAACCACCATAACCACAAACACACTGAAACTCGTACATGATTATCCCTATAATACGATTTATCACATCCCCACTACCTGTCACCAACATAACATTCACACCAACCCACAACCAAGTCAACCACAGCCCCGCTGCTCTCCCTATCCACAACAACCCACAAAACACCCCCATCACATGCCACGTATCCAAGCCAACACCCACATGTTCATTAGTCCATTTTGTTCAACCGGGGTGATCACACAAGGGTTCCAGATTTTAAACTGCCAAGTTTAAGTGATTAACCAAATTCCACATTCCACAAGGATCCATTCACAAAAATGGTCTAGAAGATAGGGCAACATTTAATTGCACAAGCAAAGGCCCTCCAACAACCATAATTTTCAGTATGCATAAGCCTATTTAATTCACAACATAATATCACAGGATATAAAGATAAACATAAAAACTTCCCCATCCCTGTTCTTTAACCAGTTAATATCTTCATTAAACCGGTTCAAATGTGTTTCACGTAAACAAGAGGACACCCACCCCACATGATGCACAATTTTGAGAGACAACGGTAAGATCCCTACTTCAACAGGTTCTGATCACAATGCTCCCCCGGATCAACTTTAGAAGACGTCTGTCACTTCTGTCGAGTCCTGGAAAACCTCCTCAGGTGGAAGATGGAAAGTAAAGGCTGAAGGAATGACAACGGATCTAAGATCAGAAGTTCCTCCTCATCTTTACAATCCCGTGGCCGCTGACGGATCGTAAATCGGAGCTCGGACAAAAAAGTTATGGAAGAAAAGGAGCATTGAAGTCTCTTGGGAGAGCTCTGCTCAAAGGAATGGGGAGGAGTGGGGTGAGTTGAAATGGAGGAGGGGACCCCTCCTTTTATAGGAGAGAAAAGAAAAAGTACACGGCGTGTAGTTTATGGTACACGGCGTGTACTCGGCCTTTTCACACGGTCACCACGCGGCTTCCAACACGGTCTTCAACGCGGAACGCGGCCGTTGACTGGTCAACACACGGCTTGAGGGTAACGCATACATGGGGAGAGACTACAGGGCGTGTAGTATTTGATACATGACATGTACCCATTTATTTCACACGGCAAGGACACAGCTCCAAAAGAACACACGGTTGTTGACTAGTCAACACACGGTAATGCGTACGCGGGGAGGGACTACACGGCGTGTAGTATGGACACACAGCGTGTACCCATTTATTTCACATGGCAAGGACACAACTCCAACACGACACACGGCCGTTGGCTGGTCAACACACGGTAACGCATACGCGGGGAGGGACTACACAGCGTGTGCCCATTTATTTCACACGGCAAGGACACGACCTTCAACACGGGGTATACCCAGCGAGGGGGTACACGACGTGTACTCACACAACATGGCGTGTAGTTTCAAAATTCTGGAAAGTGTGGGAAAATTCCATTTTACCCTTTAGAACACTTCGTGAACTTATTTTTGACAAAGGAATTGGCCGGATAGGTCTAGGCCATTAAATCAGATACCTCTTAAAACATTCTCATCCACGATAATTCAAAAACCAAACTAGAGGAACCCACCAATATACCTCTTAGGGTTCCCTTTATAACAGGAACCCAACCAACAACCCTAATCATATGTGTTAGTAATTCCTTCTCCTATGTCGAGATTTTAACTTTTCAGGCGGCACTGACTCGCCTGCACGGGTTTAATCGCATCCACATTAATGTGTCTCGATTAAGAATTGGGTCTTCCCACATTCATACATTAGGATTTTTCAACTCGCACTATCCCCAACACTACAAAACCAACACACTGCCCGAACATGTGGTTTTGGTAAATTACTTCTCCTATGTTGAGATATTATACGCTTTAGGTGGCACAGACTCGCCCGCACGGGTTCAATCGCATCCGCATTAATATGTCTCGATTAAGGGTCATGTTTATTCCTTTTCCAACACATCTGGACATGTTACACATTTCCAGGGAACAAGGAAGAAAAACATCTCACAACCGACAAGACAAGCATTCCATATATCAAAGGTACAGAGTAAAACATCAACAAAAAGTTCAGAAGAAGAATGAAGAAACACAGGTGAAAACAACTCCGGGTACTGAGCGTGCATCTGGGCCTCTCGCTCCCATGTTCTCTCCTTGAGGCCGCTATGCCTCCACAACACACGAACCAATAGAATGGTTCGTCCACATAGCACCTTCTCCTTACGATCCTTGATTCTGACTGGTCGTTCCTCGAAGGTCGTGTCATCTCCCATGTCTAACCCTCCCCAGTTGATAACGTGAGAGTCATCGTACGAGTATCGATGTAGTTGGGAGACGTGGAAGACGTCATGGACCTTCTCCAACAGAGTTGGAAGGGCTAGATGATATTCCACCCAGCCGACTCGCCTCAGCACCTCAAAAGGTCTGCTAAACCCGGGTGAGAGCTTTCTCCCTTTCCCAATCCTCCGCTGCCCCCGTCGAGGGGAAACCTACAATAACACATGATCTCCCACCTCGAACACTAAGGGCCTCCTCCGACGATCAACATAAGACTTCTGTCAGTCTTATGCCTCTTTCATCCTCTCAGGTACAAGCTGGACTATTTCTGTGGTGCTATGTACTACCTCTGGCCCAAGAGCACCTGTCTCACCAACCATTTCCCAACAAATGGGTGAACGACATTGTCTTCCATAAAGAGCCTCAAACGGTGCCATGCCAATAGTAGATTGGAAGCTTTTGTTTTAGGATAACTCTACTAAAGGAATGTTTTGTACCCATGATCATCTGAAATCCAGAACGAATGCTCGCAGCATGTCCTCCAACATCTGGATAGTCCGTTCCATCTTCCCATCGGTCAGGGGGTGGAAAGCAGTGCTAAGGCGTAGCTGGGTGCCAAAAGCTGGTTGTAACCACCTCCAGACTCATGAGGTAAACCAAGTATCCCGATCTGAGATGATATTCTTTGGGACTCCATGCAACCGCACAACCTCGTCTACGTACCTCTGTGCTAAGGTACTCACCAGACCTGACTTCTTAATCTCTAAGAAGTGAGCTGATTTCATCAGTCGATCCACCACTATCCAGATAGCATCATAACCACCCTAAGATCTGGGTAGTCCTGTGATGATGTCCATTGAAATTTCATCCCACTTCCACTCAGGGACATCTAAAGGATGCAACACACCACTGGGAACAAGTTGTTCGGCCTTCACTTGTAGACACACTAGGCATTTAGCCACAAACTCCACCACTGCCCGATTCACCCCGAGCCACCAAAAATGTTCTCTCAGACCTCGGTACCTTTTTTAAACTCCTAGATGTACCCCCAAGGATGAGCTATAGAACTCACGGAGAACTCCAACATGCATTGCTTCTGGAACAAAAATCCTTCCATGGAAAAGCATCTGATGTCAGCTATACTCTAACTATCCTTCTGGAGAATTTTCATGATCGACATGATCCCACATCACTTCCGCCTCGGAGTCCCCCAACCGAGACTCTTCCACCTGCTACATCAAGGAGGAATATACCATCATCTAAAACAAATAGCCTCTAACACCTTCTACCCTTGCATCCAAGTGCAAGGTGGCCAACTCTCACATCGCTTTCCAGGCATCAGCGGATTCCCAAACCACTTCCTTATGCAACTTCCTGCTCGGGGCATCACACACAACGTTTCCCTTACCTTCAGTGTAAGAGATCTCGAAGTCACAGTCTTGGAGGAACTCGACCCATCTCCATTGCCATATGTTCAGGTCACGCTGGGAGAAGATATAATGCAGGATCTTGTGATCTGAGAAGACCACAAAGCACTCCCCAAAGATGTAATGTCACCAGAACATCAGTGTGAACACTACTACTGCAAGATCTAGGCCATGTGTGGCATAGTTACACTCGTGAGGGCGTAACTGCCTAGACCCATAACAAATCAATCCCTTCATCTCAATTAGCAAGCACCCGAGACCAGGGCCAGAAGCATCACAAAACACCTCATACAACAACCCTTCCTCTGGAAACCTGAGTATGGAAGCACTAACCAACTTCTCCTTCAGGTAGTCAAAATCTTTCTGGCACCGCTCGCTCTATAGGAAGACCCGGTTCTTCCTAGTCAAAGATGTCAATGGAGCAGCAACTTGAGAGAAGTCCGAAACGAACCTCCAATAGAAACATGCTAACCCCAGGAAACTAATAACTTTTGCCATGCTCTTGGGTGCTTCCCATGAAACAACTACCTCCACCTTCGGCGGGTCCACTAACACTCCATGTTGAAACACTACGTTCCCAAGGAAGTGTACTTCTTGTGTCAAGAACTTACACTTCGACAATTTCCCGTAAAGCTGGTGGTGTAGAAGGACTTCCAAGACTTCCCTGAGATGCTCAATGTGCTCCTCCTCTGTTCTTGAGTAGATCGGGATGTCATCAATAAACACAACGACGAACCCGTCCAGAAACTCTCAGAAGACAAAGCTCAAAAGTCCCATGAACACAGCCGGTGCATTTGTTACTCTAAACGGCATCACTACAAACTCGAAGTGCCCATACCTGCACCTGAAAGCCGTCTTCGAGATTTCATTGTCCTTTACCCTCAGATGATGATATCCAGATCGTAGATCAATCTTGGAAAACCAACCAGCTCCCCTCAGTTGGTCGAAGAGATCATCTATCCTTGGAAGGGGGTAACAGTTCTTGACCGTTACCTGGTTCATCCTTCGGTAGTCTATGCATAGCCTGAGACCACCATCTGCCTTCTTCACGAACAAAACTAGAGCACTCCATTCCAATACGCTGGGTCGAACAAAACCCTTCTCCGTAAAATCATCAATCTGAATTCACAACTCCCGTAACTCCGAAGGTTCCATCTGATAAGGGGCAATCAAAATCGTATGGGCACCAGGATCTATGTCTATCCCAAACTCAATGTCACATAGTGGGGGGGGGGGGGGGTAGAGTCACAACCACCTCATGAAAAAAAAAAGAGGAACTCCCCAACAACCTATGGGACATCCATCATATATGTATCAGCTGGAACCACTGATAACCCGCCTAACAAGGAAAGGAGATGCTCCGCACGCCGGCTTACCACCCGATCACTCCTATCGCCAACAAAAGCTACACGATGCCCATCCACGTCAGAGAACTGAACCGTTCTTCGAAAGCATTTGATAATGGAACTAACAAGAAAACAACCAGTCGATGCCTAGGATGACATCGTATGGCTACATTTGTAGCAAAAGAAGGTCTCCACTAGATTGATGTGGTCCCAACGTCGTCCCACATCCCTGGAAAACACCAGATATGCTGGTATGGACTCCAACTGGTGTACTCAGCACCAATGGTATGGAAGGTCTATCTACGTCTAGTCCCAAAGCAAGGGCTAGACCAGGTGCAACAAAGTAGTGCGAAGCTCCCGAATTGGACAATGCAGAAACAAGAGTGTTGAAAAAACAAATCGTACCTCTCACCACCTCTGGTCCTGTTAGAGCTGTCAACTCTGCTGCGTGCAACTGTCCACACCTAGCTCCTCTGCCTCTCTGATGTTGACCAGGTGCCATAACGGTACGGTAAACAAAGAACACATAAGCCCAAGTAGTATGGAAATTTCTCAAGGTTTTACTTTATCATTTTTATTTCACTTTCTTTCCCAGAACACCCATATCAAGTAAAACAAAATCATGAGAATGCATGTACATTCCCTAGGGTCTCTACCCTACAATAAATGTAGTGTCACTTGGCCATTCTGTAGGCTCAAATTCCTTGCATCGGATCACAGGGGGCCCAAAAATCCCATGTCCTAGCTGGTCTTCCATGGCCTATGTCGCACACCATGATTAAATAACACTGTTTCCCTACCATCCCATGCCATTCTCACTATTCCTAACTCTAGAATCCTTCCTATCTCTCAACCATCACCTTTGATACCATTCTGTCATGACCCCCTCCCACAAGAGATGCCCCTCCGGAGCTGGTAATGGTGAAAGGGAGATAATCACCCCTGAGTCCCGCCTCCAGGAGGCCCCGGGGCGACGATTAGCACCAAGGGTATGATTTTTCACAAATATTGGAGGCATTACCCATTATATTATTTCAGATTGGGGAATATGACAAGTAAACCACCAAAAAAGAAAATAACAAGTGTATAGAAATAAACCCAAACCAAGCCCACATGCATGTTTAATCAATTTTATAACATGGTGCAATTACAAGAACGCTCAAAGTACAATACCCAAAGAAAAAAAGAGTACAACAACTGCAAAAACTTCAACTATCCGACTAGTAGGGTCTCGCACGGCCCTGGTAGTCCCCCTGGAAACCTGAAAGTAAACATAGGGTGAGCATACATGTATACTCAGTTGGAAATCCTAAATCTCTCATGCACAAGTGGGGAGACATCCTAATGTCTCATGAGAACAAAAAAAGAAACCTAGTAAGAAATTCTATCCACCCAACCTCACCAGCCACACTCCCCAAAACACAATCACAACAGGTAGTAGTAGTATATATGAACAAGAGTATTTGGGTATGCCACACCATTTCCCATTAGTTATCTGCTCTTTAAAATGACGAACGTCCTGACACTGCCACACTCTCCCTGCCCGCACACACCTGGGCCTCACAAACCACACATCCCACCCGCACACACCTGGGCCTCACATCCACATATCTCTCCCGCACATACCTCGGCCTCACAACCACATATCCCTCCTGCACACACCTGGTCCTCACAACCACGTATCCCTCCCACACACACCTGGGCCTCATCCTGAAGATTCTTGGGAAACAGTAAAACCTGCCCAATGAATCTTGTGCTAAAACCACCCCAATCGAATCCTACCCGAAGAGTCTTTGGTGTAAGGTCGCCTCAAGCCATCATATTCTAGAGAAGATGGAGAAGGAAGAAGATAGTAACTAAGGGGAAACCACTCTCTCCCATGAAATGGGAGTGGTCGGAACTAAGTGCTCATCATGGGTGGGGTGTGATAAAACACAAAAGATACAGATATATATATGTATACCAGACACACATCCCAACATATGGCTTATAAATAGAGAAACTGAACACGTTGCTCGGTACTGCTACTACGAAGCATGCATACAATAAACAACCCCAACCCCATTTTAAGTTTTCATGGTTTAGAATAATTAGTTTATCAGTTCCTTAACTATTGGGAAACTATCCACCACCAACCACATCAATCGTTCGTAAAGCATATCCCTGCCATCCACAAATCATGTTAGGAAATCACAAGGAGGAAAACAAATCCCGTCTTATTAACCAACCAACCCATTGATTATTAATCATGTTCAATTACCACGACCCACAATTCATTAAATATTCCACTTTTTATTTGTTATTCACAACCCACAGTTCATTCGCATTTAAGCCCATCCCTGCAGCCCCACAGCCAACCACTATAACCACAACCACACCGAAACCCGTACATTATTATCCCATTAATATCATTTATCATAGCCCAACTGCCTGTCACCAACATAACTGTAGGACCCCGGGACACCATGAGATGGGAGGGGTGAATCAGGGTGTCAGCATTTTCTTCTTAAAGTTGTGGATCTTGTTCCCACGTTGGTAGGAACTACTTTAACCTGTATGATGGATATGATCAGCAATGAAACATTCACATGCAGAGAGATGAGATATCTATTTTTACTTGGTTCAGCACTATGGGATACGTCCAAGGAGCATATGCCGATAGGTTGTCGGTCGTACCTAAATCCACTATGGTTCACTAGCTGTAGATTACAAAGGATCGGGTACAGTCACTCTATCCCAGGATCACTACCTTCACAAAGTTCAGGGATAGAACACTACATCCCTCGGGTCACTCCCGTTGACTCCCCCTAGCTCACTGCCGTTGGTGAAGTCTCACTCAGTTAATAGACATGAAGGTATCTTCAATAGACAAACATGAAAGTTTTTGTCTCCTGTTCAGCATGAGACTTTTCTTGCATCAGAGTCCTGAGTTAATGCTCTTTTTAGTTCAATCCTTCTTCTCTAGTGCAATGATTGAATGCACTAGATCCTTTTGTCTTCACTTGCCTAAATCAAAATCACTTGTGTGATTTCTCAATAACTGATTCTATGTTGATGTCCAAATTTCATCCATTGATGAATACCACTTTTTCCCATGTCCACTGTGCGAACAAACGTTGAAAGGGCCTTCGCAAAGTACCCTACTTCACCAGGCTCCCAATTTTGGAAAGCTCAAACTATTCTTCACAGAACCCCTGCCTTTTCGCGAAGCTCAATCACGAAGCACTCTCATGATGCTCTAGCCTTCGCAATGCTGGGCTATCGTGGAGCTCCTGCCTCTTCGCGAAGCTCACTGAGCCAACGCGGGGTGCAAGACTTTCGCGGATCTAGAATAGCTGCCGCGAATCTCCTCTTTCGCAAAGCAGACTGCCTTCGCGAGTGACCTTTGCGAACCGAGAGCAATGGATTTTTTTTGAGAGATCTCTCTACTTCTCCTGAGGGGGTCGACCTCTATTTATAGGCAATTCGACCAACCCTCGAACTTTCCGCACGAATTCAATGCCACGTCATCTCAAATCGTGAAGCTCTGAAGTTTCTGCTGGAATTCTCTCAAAATAGCGAAGCACTATGGAAATTTTCTTTTCGTGGAGCTTGTCGTAATCGCGGAGCATCCCTTCAATTCCTTTTCACATTTTCCTCGAAGCTCCCTCGCAAAGCCCTTCATCGTCGTGAATCTCTCTTGCAAATCCCTTCATCGCAGCGAAGCTCCCCAGCCTCTTCCGTTCACGAAGCATGACGTAATTGCGAAGAATCCTCGACTCCATTCTTCTGGTCTTCACGAAATCTAATCCATGCATCCCATATTCACAAAACTCTTTCCTTTGCCTTATTATTTTATGATCTTTATGGAAATACACTTTTCACGATGCTCACCAACCTCCAAATTTTGGACCCCAAAAATTGGGCAACCACTGGAAAACGGCGCCACCTTGTTTCTGATCTTTTATTTCACCTATAGCGCCCCGACCCCAGCTACCCAGAGTCGGTGCATTATTTCGTAGCATTGGCATGATCACAAAAGATCAAGTCTCGAAAGACCGATTAGTTTAGTAGCCTTGGAAACACTAGATACATTCGTAAACGTTACATTACATCATAAAGTGAAAAACTACAATAACAAAGTCTCCATAGTCAACTCTCATATCCTCTTCTGAAAATCCCTGCAGGTCATTCCTAAAATACTTCTTCACATCCTGGAAAATATTAAAACATTGAAAGGGGTGAGCTCAGATTCTCAGTAAGGATAACAATAATGCGGAAGCTTTCATAAATAATCATTAACAATTAAGGCAATGTATAAATAAAACAAAAGCCTTTTAAACATGAACTTAAACATAATATGGAAAAAGTAAAATGAGATAATGCCATTCACTTCTTCACATGGATATTCTACTGGCCGAATAATCACATGAAATATCAATAACCACTTTCATAATGAGGGAATGTATAATGCCAGACATTCTGAAACACTTTGTCAAGGCCTCGACCAAGACGTCTAAAATGATTAAGGCCTCGGCCAAAACCATAAATCAAATTGGGAAAGGGCCTCGGCCAATTCCATGTCTAGTTGTCTCATGAGACCTACCGATGCATCGAGGAGCTATAGCGGGCTCCACCCGTCACTTATTAAGTCCAATACATTCCTCATATGAATAGGTTTAAACATATCATAAACCATAACATAATCGTATCACATAAGACATGCATAAAGGAAACATAAAATTTCCACATTTCAATCACAAGATATCAATACAAAAAATTGATATAATAAAAACGCTTTCAAAACCATCTTCCATACCAAAATAGAAGAAAGTTAAAACTTTGCATTTATTTTTCTTTAAAAAATTGATGGCTTGTAGAGGAAGCCGAAACACAAATAATGGTCATGGCGGCGGAGAAGTCGTTGTCGCCTCATAAGTACGGAAAGAAAAACATTCCCTTTTTTCGTTTAGCAAAACGGTTCGTATAAAAAGATTCCTTTTGAATAAACGTAAAAGTCAAAGGGGTTTATACACCGTATAAAAGAAAGTTGTGTATAAAACCAAATATGCCTCAATGAAAGGAGATTGAGACGAAGTCCATACAAAGATCATTTTTAAAATAATATAGATCTATTATGTGTATTCACTATAGGTGCACATAAAGAACATAAAAGTACAAAATAGGACATAATAAAATCATGACATAATTTGAAAGTAGGAGATTAACCCAAAGAATGGAAGTTGGGTTAAGAAGTTCCCTTACCTCGTGTCTGACTTGACTCAACCGTTCTTTAACCTCCTGAATAATAAACTAGAGTTAATATATACCTTATTAAGAACCATTTTCAATTTCATTATCCTTTTTATATCACTTATTACAATGTTATGATCATTATTTAATTATTTAAGTTAATAATGGTCGTTTTGTCGATCTTTGGTACTTGAGTCAACAATAACATTCTTATAATTACAAGTTGTTCATGTGGGGAAATATCCATTATATCCAGAATTATATTAATTATCTAGATATCATATATATCATATATATCCATTATATACATTCATTCATAATATTACGTTACATCTAGAGGTAAGAAATGAAATGCACCGTTCATGGAGACGGTAAGCCGTACGTACGCATGAACGCTACTTTCATTTCTATTTCGTATTTAATGTAGTGAAATCATAATTATATAAAGGTATAATATAGTTCCATTATAATATCATATATAATATCATTTACTCCATCCTTTATACATCCCACATATGGCATTAACGATTCACATCACTTTGAGGGGGCGGTAGTCCGCACTTCCTAAAATGAAATTATCGCGTTTTACCCATAATGGAAATCATAAAGTATGCCATAAATGAGAAATACAGAAGCATAAGTAAAACACAAACATATTATATATCATATATAAAAATATTGACATCTTAATGGCCACCTTTTAAGGTGTTATATGAGTGTTGAACAATCATTGTTTCGTGAGGCAGAAATTCGCCATCCACAGAAACCGTATGTTCTTTAACCATTAGATGTAGGTGTGTGTAAGTGTAGCTCGAATCCTTCTTATAACAACATCCTAGTATATTGAGGATTCTGGTGTTGTTAAAAAAGAAATGAATAAAAATAGTTTAGGGGGTTGGAGAAGAAAAATAAAACAAAACAACATTAGAGAAGACATTACCTCGAAATCGGGTAACTCTTTTTGATTTGAGCCAAAGGCTTCCTTGGTAAGAGTTATGCCCAAAGTGAGGCTTCTAGGAGTAATAGGGGAATGTTGGGAGAGTATTTGGGCAGAGGTTGTCCGAGCCAAATGGCTTGAAAGTGTAAATGAGGTGGGAGAGGTGGGGGCCTTTTATAAGAGGAGAGGAGGGGCTCTTTTGGAATGATTGAAATGTTACATTATTACACAATGATTTTCGGATTCTAAAGGTCCCACACTTATATAATTCGAGGCTAGGGTGATAAGGGTTCTAAATATCCTCATCTAATTGGATTTGGACAAGTGTAAGCCTTGGATTTTTCATTATCTTCCCATTTTATATAAATCATTAAATAATGAGGTCATCGCTGCATCATCATGATGTCATAAATAATTTAACATATTTAATGTCTAAAAATTATAAAAAAAATACTATGATGTAGGAAATCTTTTTATCTTTATAATTAATATTTATAATCAAAATTTGGACTTGTTTAACCCCACTTAAAAACTGTTTTAGTAAAACAACTCATGTTTGTGTCAATTTAATTTTAACATTAAATAAATATATATTAATGTCATTTTCCAACTAAAGTGGCTCCATGGGGTCCCCAAGTTTACCCATGGGTTGTCTTCGTCGGCCATGACTCATCCAATAGGATTAGGACAAGTGTCATTCTCATCTCATATTATTATAACATTATTTGTACCTTAAACTACACTAATTACCTCTAATCGCGATTACGAACTTAAAAGTTACTATTCACCAAAAAATTATTTTAATCTCATTGAACCACATTTTACTTCTTAATGAAAACCATGTATGTCGGATTTTTGAAAATCAAATCACAGAAGTGATAATATTTCATTTAAACGAAAAATCAGTTATTTAACTACCACTTAGTGGTTTCACTATTCATCAAAAATTGAAGTTTTTCAGAATAAGGCCAAAACATCACCCTAAGCTATAATTGATATTCTGAATTCAAAAATGATGTTTATTTTACAAAATTACAAACATATAAGTTGCATTAATTAATTTTATAATTAATTCCCGCTGTCACAACAAATAGCGTGTTTTTAAGAAACAATTTATATCAAAAGATTGGCAATTGTTTATGTCCAATTTCAATGTTAAATTAATTCTAATGACCACCATTGGATAAAATGGTAAAAATATATTCTAATTATACTTTAAAACCACTAAATAGTATAATTTATCACTATAAATTATTTTGATTAAAAAAGTTGTTTTTAAGTAATTTTCACTATTCATAAAAAAAATTAAAAGTTCTCAGAAAAATACCAAAAATTCAACATAGGCTAATTTCGATATTACGAATACAAAAATGAAGTCCATTTTGAAATATAAAATTTCTATAATTTTAAAAGGTGGTTATTACTATTCATAACGGCAACTTTGATTAGTCGCGGTGTTTTAGAACTCGAACTTGCGTACAATGCAACCTATTGCATTATTGAAAGAGAGGCGTATCGTGGAAGCTCGGGGTGTTACATTCTCCCCTCCTTCAATAAATTGCATCCTCGCAATTTGATATTTTTCATTGAAAATAAATGGATGAAAATAGGAAATACCTTTGTGGAAAACCCACATCGGAAATAAGGTTAATAAAATTTAGCCTTAATAAGAGGGAAAGGGAAATGAAAAAGTCACCACCCAATTATGATCTTGATTAGGAGAACATTGGTGGCAATTAGAGACATATAATTGGAGGAAAAACGTAAATATTCGTAGGGAGTGATTGAGGTCATCAATCACAATCAACTGTCAAATTGAGGGCCTCAAAGCCTTCAATCTATGTTGATTTAAAATATCATCAGTTCAAGAAGACATAAGGTATTAGGATAACTCATTTTTTTGTTTTAATATCCCTTTACTAAAGTTTAAGAATTATTATATTCATTGAATAATAGATAGGTATATATATATTTATGCCTGACAATTAGAGTTTCAACCTTCAACTCACCTTTCACTCAAAAAGATAATAGAACCCAAAAATATTATACCTTTCCTAATTGTATATGGTTCCAAATGTTAACACATACAATTTAGATTAGTAAAATTATTTTCTAATAACCAGGGACTTCCTGTAGGCTAGTGGTAGGAAATAAAGGCCTGTCGCACTATGGTTGTGGGTTCGATTCCTGCAGCTTTGTCCGACGCGACGGGTTATGCCCCACCCTGCAGGTTGTCCTTTTCCTAAAAATATAGTACTATACTATTCCAAAAAAAATCTTCATAAATGTTTTAAACTTAAACAATACTATCCAAAGATCAACTTAATCCTCTCCAACCTTTATAGTTATCCAAAATACCTCTATCCAGACTTTCTCTAAAAGGTCTCTTAATTACAAAATCAATTTATCAGATTCCCCAAACAAAGTAAAGTTTCTCTTATTTTCACATACTAAAAATATGATTACCTTCATAATATTAAAACCTTACTGAAATCAACAAGTACTGCAGTACAATCCTTATATATATATATCACATTATTCTAATAACCGAAATATAATCCATCAGTCCAAAAGCACCAATACATTAGTTATTCTGCTTCAACTGTAGTAACAACATAAGATTGTCCTTGATCCCTTGGCCTTTTATGAGGTATGTTTCCCTGATTCTTAGGACATTCATTTGCATAATGACCCATTTCTCTACAATTATATCATTCAACTTTGATAGCCTCTTTCTTTCCCTTGCAATCACGAGCCTAGTGACCCTTTTCTCCACATTTATAACAAACACCCATTCCTTTTAGGCAAGTACCAGGGGGATTCTTCCCACAATTATCACATAATGGAAAATTCTTCTTTCCCTTTTTCCCTTTATCTGTCTCTTGTTCCACCGTTCTCTTCTTCTCTTGCTTTACTTTGTTGTCATAAGACTTAGAGAATTCCTTTTCTGTCTTGATAGCACACGAGACAATATCTTCGTATGATGAGAAGGTTTGTGATACTAAATCTCGACGGAGAAATGGTTTTAACCCATCAAAGAAACGATCAATCTTACTCCTTGGGTTACGTATATAATCGGAAGCATGCCTCGCTAACCTTGTAAAGTTAGCCTCATACTTTGCGACATTCTCATCCTCCTTCTGCCTCAGACTCAGAAATTGCCTTTCCATATCTGCTCGATGGTCACGGGGAAAGTATTTTTCTAAGAAAAGCTCTTTTAACTCCCTCCATTCCATATTCGATACGTCATCATCTTCCATTGTGTTTTGAATCAGCGACCACCACTGATCGACATCTCCAGTGAGGCGGTAAACTGCCATGACAACCTTCTCTCTTTCACTACTCCCCAAGGCATGGAATATTTTCTCTAAGGAATTTATCCATTGCACAGCTACTATAGGATTTGTACTCCCATTGAAGGTTGGTGTTTGTTGTCTCATGAAACGATCTAGCATTGATCCTCCACGTTGCGGATCAGGGTGCTCCATACGAGAGAGGTTATTATTCAAAACCTGAGTGAGTTGTCCCAGTATGGTAATAAGTTGATCAGCACCAGTTGTATCTCCAGATCCACAATAATTATCTTGAGCAGGAGGGCAATCCCTACACGGAGTGCGTGCATTGATACAGTTTCCATTCCTTCCACTAGGCGCCATTTCTAAACAATGGCATAAACTAGATTAGTTTATGAATCAAAATACATAGTTCCATACTTGTAAAATACTTAACATAAATTGAACTATTTATGGATATAATCCATAATCATAAAAAGGTTTTATTTGAGGAAGTATATACTCATAACCGTTCATTGTGGTTTGTAAAGAAAATGAGAATTATCCTAAGTATATCCCTCGGGAGTGTCGTAACCAAGAGTGCAGCAAGGCCCGTTGTCGTGCACCAGTTCCCATTCGAGTCTAGCTCAAAGCGGTGTTTTCGGGTTTTACCCCTAGGTACATCTGTGCCAGAGCCACCTCTACCTGCTCGTATCCAGACAGGGATGTATTGCTCGGAAAACTCACAACATCTCTACAATACCAAAATTCTAGGAAGTTCTTCCATACTAATCCTCAAAGTCTATCTTTGGGCTATGTGCTCTTAATCAGAGTTTATCTAAATCTAGCTTCCAAGGTTAGTACTAAACTGCCTCTGATACCAACTGTAGCGCCCCGACCCCAGCTACCCAGAGTCGGTGCATTGCTTCGTAGCATTGGCATGATCACAAAAGATCAAGTCTCGAAAGACCGATTAGTTTAGTAGCCTTGAAACAGTAGATACATTTGTAAACGTTATATTACATCATAAAGTGAAAAAATACAATAACAAAGTCTCCATAGTCCACTCTCATATCCTCTTCTGACAATCCCTGCAGGTCATTCATAAAATACTTCTTCATATCCTGTAAAATATTAAAACATTGAAAGGGGTGAGCTCAGATGCTCAGTAAGGATAACAATAATGCGGAAGCTTTCATAAATAATCATTAACAATTAAGGAAATGTATAAATAAAACAAAATACTTTTAAACATGAACTTAAATATAATATGGAAAAAGTAAAATGAGATAATGCCATTCACTTCTTCACATAGATATTCTACTGGCCGAATAATCACATGAAATATCAATAACCACTTTCATAATGAGGGAATGTATAATGTCAGACATTCTGAAACACTTTGTCAAGGCCTCAGCCAAGACGTCTAAAATGATTAAGGCCTCGGCCAAAACCATAAATCAAATTGGGAAAGGGCCTCGGCCAATTCCACGTCTAGTTGTCTTATGAGACCTACCGATGCATCGGGGAGCTATAGCGGGCTCCACCCGTCACTTATTAAGTCCAATACATTCCTCATATGAATAGGTTTAAACATATCATAAACCATAACATAATCGTATCACATAAGACATTCATAAAGGAAACATAAAATTTCCACATTTCAATCACAAGATATCAATACAACAAATTGATATAATAAAAACCCTTTCAAAACCATCTTCCTTACCGAAATAAAAGAAAGTTAAAACTTTGCATTTATTTTTCTTTAAAAAAATGATGGCTTGTAGTGGAAGCCGAAACACAAATAATGGTCATGGCGGCGGAGAATTCATTGTCGCCGCATAAGTACGGAAAGAAAAACATTCCCTTTTGTCGTTTAGCAAAACGGTTCGTATAAAAAGATTCCTTTTGAATAAATGTAAAAGTCAAAGGGGTTTATACACCGTATAAAAGAAAGTTGTGTATAAAACCAAATATTCCTCAATGAAAGGAGATTGAGACGAAGTCCATACAAAGATCATTTTTAAAATAATATAGATCTATTATGTGTATTCACTATAGGTGCACATAAATAATGTAAAAAATACAAAATAGGACATAATAATATCATGACATAATTTGAAAGTAGGAGATTAACCCAAAGAATGGAAGTTGGGTTAAGAAGTTCCCTTACCTCGTGTCTGACTTGACTCAACCATTCTTTAACCTCCTGAATAATAAACTAGAGTTAATATATACCTTATTAAGAACCATTTTCAATTTTATTATCCTTTTTATATCACTTATTACAATGTCATGAACATTATTTAATTATTTAAGTTAATAACAGTCGTTTTGTCGATCTTTGGTACTTGAGTCAACAATAACCTTCTTATAATTACAAGTTGTTCATGTGGTGAAATATACATTATATCCAGAATTATATTAATGATCTAGATATCATATATATCATATATATCCAGTATATACATTCATTCATAATATTACATAACATCTAGAGGTAAGAAATGAAATGCACCGGTCATGGAGACGGTAAGCCGTACGTACGCATGAACGCTACATTCATTTCTATTTCGTATTTAATGTAGTGAAATCATAATTATATAAAGGTATAATATAGTTTCAGTATAATATCATATATAATATCATTTACTCCATCCTTTTAACATCCCACATATGGCATTAACGATTCACATCACTTTGAGGGGGCGGTAGTCCGCACTTCCTAAAATGAAATTATCGCGTTTTACCCATAATGGAAATCATAAAGTATGCCATAAATGAAAAATACATAAGCATAAGTAAAACAAAAACATATTATATATCATATATAAAAAATAGTGACATCTTAATGGCCACCTTTGAAGGTGTTATATGAGTGTTGAACAATCATTGTTTCGTGAGGCAAAAATTCGCCATCCACAGAAACCGTATGTTCTTTAACCATTAGATGTAGGTGTGTGTAAGTGTAGCTCGAATACTTCTTATAACAACATCCTAGTATATTGAGGATACTGGTTTTGTTACAAAAGAAATGAATAAAAAGAGTTTAGGGGGTTGGAGAAGAAAAATAAAACAAAACAACATTAGAGAAGACATTACCTCAAAATCGGGTAACTCTTTTTGATTTGAGCCAAAGGCTTCCTTGGGAAGAGTTATGCCCAAAGTGAGGCTTCTAGGAGTAAGAGGGGAAAGTTGGGAGAGTATTTGGGCAGAGGTTGGCCGAGCCAAATGGCTTGAAAGTGTAAATGAGGTGGGAGAGGTGGGGGCCTTTTATAAGAGGAGAGGAGGGGATCTTTTGGAAAGATTGAAATGTTACATTATTACACAATGCATTTCGGATTCTAAAGGTCCCAAACATATATAAATCGAGGATAAGGTGATAAGGGTTCTAAATCTTCTCATCCAATTGGCTTTGGACAAGTGTAAGCCTTAGATTTTGCATTATCTTCCTATTTTATATAAATCGTTAAATAATGAGGTCATCGCTGCATCATCATGATGTCATAAATAATTTAATTTATTTAATGTCTAAAAATTATAAAAACATACTATGATGTAGGAAAGCTTTTTATCTTTCTAATGAATATTTATAATCAAAATTTCGACTTGTTTAACCCCACTTAAAACTGTTTTAGTAAAACAACTCATGTTTGTGTCAATTTAATTTTAACATTAAATAAATATATATTAATGTCATTTTCCAACTAAAGTGGATCCATGGGGTCCCCAAGTTGACCCATGGGTTGTCTTGGTCGGCCATGACTCATCCAATAGGAGTAGGACAAGTTTCATTCTCATCTCATATTATTATAACATTATTTGTACCTTAAACTACACTAATTACCTCTAATCGCGATTAAGAACTTAAAAGTTACTATTCACCAAAAAATTATTTTAATCTCATTGAACCACATTTTACTTCTTAATGAAAACCATGTATGTCGGATTTTTGATAATAAAATCACAGAAGTGGTAATATTTCATTGAAACGAAAAATCAGTTATTTAACTACCACTTAGTGGTTTCACTATTCATAAAAAATTGAAGTTTTTCAGAATAAGGCCAAAACTTCACCCTAAGCTATAATTGATATTCTGAATTCAAAAATGATGTTTATTTTAAAAAATTCCAAACATATAAGTTGCATTAATTAATTTTATAATTAATTCCCACTGTCACAACAAATAGCGTGTTTTTAAGAAACAATTTATATCAAAAGATTGGCAATTGTTTATGTCCAATTTCAATGCTAAATTAATTCTAATGACCACCATTGGATAAAATGGTAAAAACATATTCTAATTATACTTTAAAACCACTAAATAGTATAATTTATCACTATAAATTATTTTGATTAAAAAAGTTGTTTTTATGTAATTTTCACTATTCATAAAAAAATTAAAAGTTCTCAGAAAAATACTAAAAATTCAACATAGGCTAATTTCGATATTACGAATACAAAAATAAAGTCCATTTTGAAATATAAAATTTCTATAATTTTAAAAGGTGGTTATTACTATTCATAACGGCTACTTTGATTAGTCGCGGTGTTTTAGAACTCGAACTCGCGTACAATGCAAGCTATTGCATTATTGAAAGAGAAGCGTATCGTGGAAGCTCGGGGTGTTACATTCTCCCCTCCTTCAATAAATTGCGTCCTCGCAATTTGATATTTTTCTTTGAAAATAAAAGGTTGAAAATAGAAAATACCTTTGTGGAAAACCCACATCGGAAATAAGGTTAATAAAATTTAGCCTTAATAAGAGGGAAAGGGAAATGAAAAAGTCACCACCCAATTATGATCTTGATTAGGAGAACATTGGTGAAAATTAGAGACATATAATTGGAGGAAAAACGTAAATATTCGTAGGGAGTGATTGAGGTCATCAATCACAATCAACTGTCAAATTGAGGGCCTCAATGCCTTCAATCTATGTTGATTTAAAATATCATCAGTTCAACAAGACATAAGGTATTAGGATAACGCATTTTTTTGTTTTAATATCCCTTTACTAAAGTTTAAGAATTAGTTTATTCATTGAATAACAGATAGGTATATATATATTTATGCCTGACAATTAGAGTTTCAACCTTCAACTCACCTTTCACTCAAAAAGATAATAGAACCCAAAAATATTATACTTTTCCTAATTGTATAAGGTTCCAAATGTTAACACATAAAATTTAGATTAGTAAAATTATTTTCTAATAACCAGGGACTTCCTGTAGGCTAGTGATAGGAAATAAAGGCCTGTCGCACTATGGTTGTGGGTTCGATTCCTGCAGCTTTGTCCGACGCGACAGGTTATGCCCCACCCTGCAGGTTTTCCTTTTCCTAAAAATATAGTAATATACTATTCCAAAAATAATCTTCATAAATGTTTTAAACTTAAACAATACTATCCAAAGATCAACTTAATCCACTCCAACCTTTATAGTTATCCAAAATACCTCTGTCCAGACTTTCTCTAAAAGGTCTCTTAATTCAAAAATCAATTTATCAGAATCCCCAAACAAAGTAAAGTTTCTCTTATTGTCACATACTAAAAATATGATTACCTTCATCATATTAAAACCTTACTGAAATCAACAAGTACTGCAGTACAATCCTTATATATATATATCACATTATTCTAATAACCGAAATATAATCCATCAGTCCAAAAGCACCAATACATTAGTTATTCTGCTTCAACTGTAGTAACAACATAAGATTGTCCTTGATCCCTTGGCCTTTTCTGAGGTAAGTTTCCCTGATGCTTAGGACATTCATTTTCATAATGACCCATTTCTCTACAATTATAGCATTCAACTTTGATAGCCTCTTTCTTTCCCTTCCAATCACGAGCCTGGTGACCCTTTTCTCCACATTTATAACAAACTCCCATTCCTTTTAGGCAAGTACCAGGGTGATTCTTCCCACAATTATCACATAATGGAAAATCCTTCTTTCCCTTTTTCCCTTTATCTGTCTCTTGTTCCACCGTTCTCTTCTTCTCTTGCTTTACTTTGTTGTCATAAGACTTAGAGAATTCCTTTTCTGTCTTGATAGCACACGAGACAATATCTTTGTATGATGAGAAGGTTTGTGATACTAAAGCTCGACGGAGAAATGGTTTTAACCCATCAAAGAAACGATCAATATTACTCCTTGGGTTACGTATATAATCGGAAGGATGCCTCGCTAACCTTGTAAAGTTAGCCTCATACTTTGCGACATTCTCATCCTCCTTCTGCCTCAGACTCAGAAATTGCCTTTCCATATCTGCTCGATGGTCACGAGGAAAGTATTTTTCTAAGAAAAGCTCTTTTAACTCCCTCCATTCCATATTCGATATGGCATCATCTTCCTTTGTGTTTTGAATCAGCGACCACCACTGATCCAAATCTCCAGTGAGGCGGTAAACTACAATGACAACCTTCTCCCTTTCACTACTCCCCAAGGCATGGAATATTTTCTCTAAGGAATTTATCCATTACTCAGCTACAATAGGATTTGTACTCCCATTGAAGGTTGGTGGTTGTTGTCTCATGAAACGATCTAGCATTGATCCTCCACGTTGCGGATCAGGGTGCTCCATACGAGTGAGGTTATTATTCAAAACCTGAGTGAGTTGTCCCAGTATGGTAATAAGTTGATCAACACCAGTTTTATCTCCAGATCCACAATAATTATCTTGAGCAGGAGGGTAATCCCTACACGGAGTGCGTGCATTGATACAGTTTCCATTCCTTCTACTAGGCGCCATTTCTAAACAATGGAATAAACTAGATTAGTTTATGAATCAAAATACATAGTTCCATACTTGTAAAATACTTAACATAAATTGAACTATTTATGGATATAATCCATAATCATAAAAAGGTTTTATTTGAGGAAGTATATACTCATAACCGTTCATAGTGGTTTGTAAAGAAAATGAGAATTATCCTAAGTATATCCCCCAGGAGTGTCGTAACCAAGAGTGCAGCAAGGCCCGTTGTCGTGCACCAGTTCCCATTCGAGTCTAGCTCAAAGCGGTGTTTTCGGGTTTTACCCCTAGGTACATCTGTGCCAGAGCCGCCTCTACCTGCTCGTATCCAGACAGGGATGTATTGCTCGGAAAACTCACAACATCTCTACAATACCAAAATTCTAGGAAGTTCTTCCATACTAATCCTCAAAGTCTGTCTTTGGGCTATGTGCTCTTAATCAGAGTTTATCTAAATCTAGCTTCCAAGGTTAGTACTAAACTGCCTCTGATACCAACTGTAGCGCCCCGACCCCAGCTACCCAGAGTCAGTGCATTACTTCGTAGCATTGGAATGATCACAAAAGATCAAGTCTCGAAAGACCGATTAGTTTAGTAGCCTTGGAAACACTAGATACATTCATAAACGTTACATTACATCATAAAGTAAAAAACTACAACAACAAAGTCTCCATAGTCCACTCTCATATCCTCTTCTGACAATCCCGGCAGGTCATTCCTAAAATACTTCTTCACATCCTGTAAAATATTATAACATTGAAAGGGGTGAGCTCAGATGCTCAGTAAGGATAACAATAATGCGGAAGCTTTCATAAATAATCATTAACAATTAAGGCAATGTATAAATAAAACAAAAGCCTTTTAAACATGAACTTAAACATAATATGGAAAAAGTAAAATGAGATAATTCCATTCACTTCTTCACATGGATATTCTACTGGCCGAATAATCACATGAAATATCAATAACCACTTTCATAATGAGGGAATGTATAATGCCAGACATTCTGAAACACTTTGTCAAGGCCTTGGCCAAGACGTCTAAAATGATTAAGGCCTCGGCCAAAACCATAAATCAAATTGGGAAAGGGCCTCGGCCAATTCCACGTCTAGTTGTCTCATGAGACCTACCGATGCATCGAGGAGCTATAGCGGGCTCCACCCGTCATTTATTAAGTCCAATACATTCCTCATATGAATAGGTTTAAACATATCATAAACCATAACATAATCGTATCACATAAGACATGCATAAAGGAAACATAAAATTTCCACATTTCAATCACAATATATCAATACAACTAATTGATATAATAAAAATGCTTTCAAAACCATCTTCCATACCAAAATAAAAGAAAGTTAAAACTTTTCATTTATTTTTCTTTAAAAAAATGATGGCTTGTAGAGGAAGCCGAAACACAAATAATGGTCATGGCACCGGAGAAGTCGTTGTCGCCGCATAAGTACGGAAAGAAAAACATTCCCTTTTATCGTTTAGCAAAACGGTTCATATAAAAAGATTCCTTTTGAATAAACGTAAAAGTCAAAGGGGTTTATACACCGTATAAAAGAAAGTTGTGTAAAAAACCAAATATTCCTCAATGAAAGGAGATTGAGACGAAGTCCATTCAAAGATAATTTTTAAAATAATATAGATCTATTATGTGTATTCACTATAGGTGCACATAAAGAACGTAAAAATACAAAATAGGACATAATAATATCATGACATAATTTGAAAGTAGGAGATTAACCCAAAGAATGGAAGTTGGGTTAAGAAGTTCCCTTACCTCGTGTCTGACTTGAATCAACCGTTCTTTAACCTCCTGAATAATAAACTAGAGTTAATATATACCTTATTAAGAACCATTTTCAATTTCATTATCCTTTTTATATCACTTATTACAATGTTATGGACATTATTTAATTATTTAAGTTAATAACGGTCGTTTTGTCGATCTTTGGTACTTGAGTCAACAATAACCTTCTTATAATTACAAGTTGTTCATGTGGTGAAATATCCATTATATCCAGAATTATATTAATGATCTAGATATCATATATATCATATATATCCAGTATATATATTCATTCATAATATTACGTAACATCTAGAGGTAAGAAATGAAATGCACCGTTCATGGAGACGGTAAGCCGTACATACGCATGAACACTACTTTCATTTCTATTTCATATTTAATGTAGAGAAATCATAATTATATAAAGGTATAATATAGTTCCAGTATAATATCATATATAATATCATTTACTCCATCCTTTATACATCCCACATATGACATTAACGATTCACATCACTTTGAGGGGGCGGTAGTCCGCACTTCCTAAAATGAAATTATCGCGTTTTACCCATAATGGAAATCATAAAGTATGCCATAAATGAGAAATACAGAAGCATAAGTAAAACAAAAACATATTATATATAATATATAAAAATAGTGACATCTTAATGGCCACCTTTGAAGGTGTTATATGAGTGTTGAACAATCATTGTTTCGTGAGACAGAAATTCACCATCCACAGAAACCGTATGTTGTTTAACCATTAGATGTAGGTGTGTGTAAGTGTAGCTCGAATCCGTCTTATAACAACATCCTAGTATATTGAGGATACTGGTGTTGTTACAAAAGAAATGAATAAAAAGATTTTATGGGGTTGGAGAAGAAAAATAAAACAAAACAACATTAGAGAAGACATTACCTCAAAATCGGGTAAATTTTTTTGATTTGAGCCAAAGGCTTCCTTGAGAAGAGTTATGCCCAAAGTGAGGCTTCTAGGAGTAAGAGGGGAAAGTTGGGGGAGTATTTGGGCAGAGGTTGGCCGAGCCAAATGGCTTGAAAATGTAAATGTGGTGGGAGAGGTGGGGGCCTTTTATAAGAGGAGAGGAGGGGCTCTTTTGGAATGATTGAAATGTTACATTATTACACAATGCTTTTCGGATTCTAAAGGTCCCACACTTATATAATTCGAGTCTAAGGTGATAAGGGTTCTAAATCACCTCATCCAATTGTCTTTAGACAAGTGTAAGCCTTGTATTTTGCATTATCTTCCCATTTTATATAAATTGTTAAATAATGAGGTCATCGCTGCATCATCATGATGTAATAAATAATTTAATTTATTTAATGTATAAAAATTATAAAAAAAATACTATGATTTAGGAAATCTTTTTATCTTTCTAACGAATATTTATAATCAAAATTTGGACTTGTTTATCCCCACTTAAAAACTGTTTTAGTAAAACAACTCATGTTTGTGTCAATTTAATTTTAACATTAAATAAATATATATTAATGTCATTTTCCAACTAAAGTGGCTCCATGGGGTCCCCAAGTTGACCCATGGGTTGTATTGGTCGGCCATGACTCATCCAATAGGAGTAGGACAAGTTTCATTCTCATCTCATATTATTATAACATTATTTGTACCTTAACTACACTAATTACCTCTAATCGCGATTAAGAACTTAAAAGTTACTATTCACCAAAAAATTATTTTAATCTCATTGAACCAAATTTTACTTCATAATGAAAACCATGTATGTCGGATTTTTGAAAATCAAATCACAGAAGTGGTAATATTTCATTTAAACGAAAAATCAGTTATTTAACTACCACTTAGTGGTTTCAGTATTCATCAAAAATTGAAGTTTTTCAGAATAAGGCCAAAACTTCACCCTAAGCTATAATTGATATAATGAATTCAAAAATGATGTTTATTTTACAAAATTACAAACATATAAGTTTCATTAATTAATTTTATAATTAATTCCCACTGTCACAACAAATAGCGTGTTTTTAAGAAACAATTTATATCAAAAGATTGGCAATTGTTTATGTCCAATTTCAATGTTAAATTAATTCTAATGACCACCATTGGATAAAATGGTAAAAATATATTCTAATTATACTTTAAAACCACTAAATATTATAATTTATCACTATAAATTATTTTGATTAAAAAAGTTGTTTTTAAGTAATTTTCACTATTCATAAAAAAATTAAAAGTTCTCAGAAAAATACCAAAAATTCAACATAGGCTAATTTCGATATTACGAATACAAAAATGAAGTCCATTTTGAAATATAAAATTTCTATAATTTTAAAAGGTGGTTATTACTATTCATAATGGCTACTTTGTTTAATCGCGGTGTTTTAGAACTCGAACTTGCATACAATGCAAGCTATTGCATTATTGAAAGAGAGGCGTATCGTGGAAGCTCGGGGTGTTGCATCACCTCCAGATCATTCATTCCTTTTTCGATGTTCCTTCAATAAAACATGGATCATTATCAACAGTCCTCAAACTCGACATTCCACCATGGAATCTCCTTTTTCAACAAATTTGTATGTCGTCTGTTTGCTTTTTCAACAAGCACGATCACCTCAACAACACTTCTTCTTGGTGATATGTATCCTTCAGCAACTCATCTACTTTTATCACAAACTCCACTATTGTCATATGTATTCTTTGATGTCCTAGCTTCAGCATCATTTTCTTCTATGACAATGTGATGCGCATGGCTATCGCATAATTCCAATCATTGCATGGCCTTCTTAGAATTCCAATCATTGGAACATTTTCTTCTTCATCAAATGTCATGATCAACTTCATGCAAACCATGTTATTATATTCATCAAGAAGTATCCTGAATGGTTCTCATGAAATCATGAGTAATTGCATGGTCTTCATCAAAACTCATGGTTCTCATTCAATAATGAGGAATTGCGTGGACTTAATCAAATCAACCCCATTATTCTTTAATCATCCTCAGATGGATTACACCTCACATTATTCATTGTTGTAAACAATGTATCACCTTTGACACATCTTCTTTGATGTTACGATCAGTATGGAAATCGTCTGGATCACCATTCCTCGACTTCAGCGGAGTACTTCGTGATCTCCTTCATTTTGATCTTCCAATCCTCCATTTCATTGGAGTACTTCTTGATATCCTTCATTTTGATCTTCATTGACAACTATTGACAACAAATACAAACTTATACACAATGTGGTTCCAACAATCTCCCCCTTTGAATATTGTTTTCAATACCTTATACATCTTCTGAAATGAATTTGTCAACATCAAAATGAGAATCTTCTCTTCAATGAACTTTTCTTTTCAGACATTCATTTCACTTTCTCTCCCCATTATTGACAATAAATACAAAACACATGGTAGGGAGGGTATCAATCCATACATAAGCAATGTTTCATTAATAATTTCAATCTAAGTCTACTTGAGCAATGCTCGATGTAGAAAACAAGAGGATTTGATTAAGACAACAAGGTTGTCCATTATTCACAGATCATGATACCAACAAGAGATGAGAACTCATGTATTTTGTCTTCAAGGGTTGACCAGTTTTATTTCAGGAATAAGAAATAAAATGTGATAGGGAATGATCAACCTAAAATTCCTGCACTTACATCAAAAAAACTGATAAAAAACTTTAAAGTACTATATGCAGGATAAGTGACCTTGGGGCACATCCAATCATCTTATGTCACTGATCAATTCAGTTACTCCTTTGTAGAATGATATTTGATCTGAGTAACCAAGGGATAGAGATTGAGAAATGGCATACCTTCTCCATTGACATGTTCTTCAAGAAATTCACAGAGTAACTGATTTTGAGTCCAGCTGGAGTTGATATTGATTGACATAGTGATTTTGGAAGCTTATTCATTTTTCTCCCCCTCAGGGGAAAAACTCCACATCAACTTCATCAAGAGTGATACTTCGTCATCTTAATCATTGAATATCCATTGAAGAACCATCCAAGGATGGAAACTACTTCATCTTAACTATAATGAGTTGACAACATTCAATACTTCTCAGGTTCTCCCCCTGAGAGCATGCTTCACCTTCAATTATCTGCATTATTAGCACAAATACAATGCAAAAATCAATAAGGGAATAAGGTGGTTCCTACTTGCTTCATCAATAAGACCTTCATGGTTGAGGTTCTTTTCTCAACCAAGTTCCTCTGTTCACTCCAGTCTTCATGCCTGCACATTTGAACATATGTTCTGACATCTGTTGGTGTGGCATGGCTCTGTTCACATACTCTTCTTCTTTGTGTGAAGAATTGTTCTGCTTAACAGCCATCAGGAATGATACATTCATACTCCTCTTAAGGAATGCTTCTTGTTCTGGTATTTTGGTTAGAAAAAAATTTGCAATGTGACCAGATTTCTTGCACCTCTCACACAGAACATCTTTGACACGTGTGTTTCTCTTGGTTTGCGATCTCTAATGCACTTTGTCTTCATCATGTGAACGTTTTTCTTTTCCTTTGTCACCAGCCTTGGCCTTTTCATCTTCAAGTTTCCTCATTATTTTCAAATCATTAGGCCAGATGACCAATATGTCATTTGGAACTGTTGTAGCTGGTTTGGATCTTCCACATGGGTTCATCTGAGTTTCATCCCACTTTTTTTTCTTTTGGATGAATGAACCATCAATTTCATGGATCTAAAATCCTGGGGCTTCTCAGTTCCCCTACTTGAGATCTTTTGGGAAAATGTGTGTTCACAAAATTATTCTGATTTCATCCCAAGGTACTTACATTATGCTTAACCGGCATCAGAGGTTTTATTTTCTTATCAATAGTGAAATCATGTTGATATGGACATGTGCCTGCCTTGTGACTGCTGTCGTTGCATACATCATAGATGTTATCAAGAATTTCAAATCTGTTTGCGGTAAACAGATGCTTCTGGACCTGCGTATGTTAGTTCTTCTTCTCTGGCTTCCTTCCCTTTGATACATGCTTTCCCTGTGCTTTTCCATGTATGTGATTATCAAAACAATCCAGTGCACAGTGCCAAAATCTGTTGTAGCACCAACATTGACCCACAAACCTTGACTTCTTTTTATCTTCTATAAAAGGTAGTTGGGTCTTCTTCCAGATGTGTTTTGCTCTATCTAGGGAACCATCTTCCAATTTTTTCTTCCTATCCATCCTAGCCATGGTGGTAGGTTTCTTCTCCTTACCTTTCCTCATCCATACTTGGTTAGAATGTTTCTTCCAACCTACACTGATTGTGGGAATGTATCTAGAAATATGAGTACAAGATGGTTTGGATGGTACCTTTACTTTCTCAGTTTCTTTTGATAGATCAATGAGTGAGGTCATGATCTTCTTATCATATTTTAGAGGTCTTTCAACAATAGAATCCTCCAGTGAGCATTGAGTACCAATAGCCACTGATTCATGATGTGGATAATCAAGAGTTGTCATAATATTATTGTCACATGTTGGAGGTATTTCAGCATTATATTCCTCCAATGAACATTGAGTACAAGAATCACTCATTTCATTCTTTTCTGAAGTATCAATATGTGTATTCTCAATCTTGGTCAACTGGGCATCCAATTTTTGACCCTCAATATTGAGGATGATCTTCTGATCTTCAATCATGATCATCTTCTCTTCATAAGTATTCTTCAATATTTCAACCTCATCTTCATGCACCTTAAATTTGTTTTGTAACAAAGAGTCATGTTCCCTGAATTTCATGGATGTTTCTTCCAAACAAAAACTCTTGACTTCATTTCTCTCCTTCAACTCAGCTTCAAGTGCATGAATCTTTACTTTTAGAGTCTTATTGACTTCCACTTTTTCTTCAAATACTTTCACCTGTTTGGTGAGCTTCATAATTTCCATAACATTTCTTTCCAACCCCTTTTCCATATTGTCTACTTCCCTTTCTAATCGACTGATCTCAACCTGCATTGATTGGAATAGGCTACAAATAATATAAACCCTTTCTTCAGGAATATCACGCAGATATGTTTGGAGTTCTTCCTGAAATCTTGAATTAGGGGTGTCATCCTTTCCTCTCGAAGAATCCTGAGCCACCTTCTTGATACTTTCCAAGCCTGATGTTTCTTCATTAATGGAATGTCATGGAGAACAAGACACTGGATCTTATTTTGATATGTGGGACTTCTTTAGATGCTTCATCTCTTTCTTTTTCCTGTTTGTCACGGTCTTGCTAGATGTAGAATTCTGCTCAGAAATGACTAAATATTCATCAAGACTACTCTTCATTGTTTACTTTAGGAAAGAATCTCAAATCCTCTTCTCTATAGAATTACAGGAGAATATCCAACATACGTTAACCTCCCTCTGATACCACTTGTAGAACCCGGGACACCCTGAGAGGGGAGGGGTGAATCAGGGTGTCAGCTTTTTCTTCTTAATGTTGTGGATCTTGTTCCCACGTTGGTAGGAAATACTTTAACCTGTATGGTGGATATGATCAGCAATGAAACATTCACATGCAAAGAGATGAGATGGCTATTTCTACTTGGTTCACCACTAAGGGCTACGTCCAAGGAGCATACGTCGACAGGTTGTCGATCGTACCTAAATCCACTATGCTTCACTAGCTGTAGATTAAAAATGTTAGGGTACAGTCACTCTGTCCTAGGCTCACTGCTTTCACAAAAGTTCAGGGATAGCTCATTGCGTCCCTCAGGTCACTCCCATTGACTCCCCCTAGCTCAATGTCGTTGGTGAAGTCTCACTCAGTTTATAGACTTGAAGGTCTCTTCTATAGATTGACATGAAGGCCTTTGTCTCCTGTTCATCATGAAACTTTTCTTGCATCAGAGACCTGAGTTGATGCTCTTTTTAGTTCAATCATACTTATTTAGTGCAATGACTGAATGCACTAGATCCTTTTCTCTTCGCATGCCTGAATCACAATCAAGTATGTGATTTCTCAATAAATTATTCTCTGTTGATGTCCAAATTTCATCCACTGATGAATACCCCTTTTTCCCATGTCCACTTGGCGAACAACCTTTGAAAGGGCCTTCACAAAGTACCCTACTTCTCCAGGCTCCCAATTTTGGAAAGCTCAAACAAGTCTTCACAGAGCCCCTGCCTTTTCGCGAAGCTCAATCGCGAAGCACTCTCGCGATGCTCTAGCCTTCGCAATGCTGGTCTATCGTGGATCTCCTTCCTCTTCATGAAACTCACTGATCCAACGCGGGGCGCAAGACTTTCGCGGATCTAGAATAGCCACTGCGAAGCTCCCCTTTCGCGAAGTAGACTGCCTTCGCGAGTGACCTTTGCGAACCGAGAGCAAAGGATTTTTGTTGAGAGCTCTCTCTACATATCTCGAGGGGGTCGACCTATATTTATAGTCAATTCCACCGACCTTCAAACTTTCCGCGTGAAGTCAATGCCACGTCAGCTCAAATCGTGAAGCTCTGAAGTTCCCACCGGAATTCTCTCAAAATCGTGAAGCACTACGGAAATTTTCTGTTTTTGGAGCTCGTCGTAATCGTGAACCATCCCATCAATTCCTTTTCACCTTCTCCGTGAAGCTCCCTCGCAAATCCCTTCATCGTCGTGAAGCTCTCTTGCAAAGCCCTTCATCGCCGTGAAGCTCTCCAGCCTCTACCTTTTGCGAAACTTGACGTAATCGCGAAGAATCACCGCCTCCATTCTTCTGGTCTTCACGAAATCCAATCCATGCATCCCATCTTCGCGAAACTAATGCCTTTACCTTATTAAATTATTATCTTCATGGAAATCCACTTTTCGCGATGCTCACCAACCTCCAAATTTTGGACCCCAAAAATTGGGCAAAAATTGGAAAACGGCGCCACCTTGTATCTGCTATTTTTTTCACCTCCATATCGTCCATTCCTTTGCCGATGTTCCTTGAATAAAACATGGATCATTATCCACAGTCCTCAAACTTGACATGCCACCATGGAATCTACTTTGTCAATAAATTTTTATGTCGTCTGTTTGCTTTTTCAACAAGCACGATCACCTCAACAACACTTATTCTTGGTGATATGTATCCTTCATCAACTCTTCTTATTTTATCAGAAACTCCACTATTGGGATATTTATTCTTTTAAGGCATAGCTTCAGCATCATTATATTCTATGACAATGTGATGTGCATGGCTATCGCAGAATTACAATCATTAAACGACCTTCTTAGAATTCCAATCATTGGCACATTGTCTTCTTCATCAACCGCCATGATCAACATCATGAAAACCATGTGATTCTATTCATCAAGAAGTCTCTTGCATGGTTCTCATTCAATCATGAGTAATTTCAAGGTCTTCATAAAAACCCATGGTTCTCATGCAATAATGAGGAATTGCATGGACTTCATCAAAACAACCCCATTCTTCTTTAATCATCCTCAGATGGATTACTCCTCACATTATTCATTGTTTTAAATAATGTATCACCTTTGACACATGTTCTTTGATCATACAATTAGTACAAAAATCGTCTGAATCACCATTCCCGACTTCAGTGGAGTACTTCATGATCTCCTTCATTTTGATCTTCCAATCCCCCATTTCATTGGAGTAATTCTTGATCTCCTTCATTTTGATCTTCATTGACAACTATTGACAACAAATACAAACTTATACACAAAGTGGTTCCAACAATAACATTCACACCAACCCACAACCAAGTCAACCACAGCCCCGCTGCTCACCCTATCCACATCAACCCACAAAGAACCCCCATCACATGGCACATATCCAAGCCAACACCCACATGTTCATTATTCTATTTTGTTCAACTGGGGTGATCACACAAGGGTTCTAGATTTTGAATAGCCAACTTTATGTGATTAAAAAAATTCCATATTCCACAAGGTTCCATTCACAAAAATGGTCTAAAAGATAGGGAAACATTTAATTGTACAAGAAAAGGCCCCCAACGACTGTGATTTTTAGAAGGCATAAGCCTATTCAATTCACAACATAATATCACAGGATATAAAGATAAACATAACAACTCCCCATCCCTGTTCTTTAACCAGTTATTATCATCCTTAAACTGGTTCAAATGTGATTCACGTAAAAAAAATGACACCATCCCCGCATGATGAACAATTTAGGGAGACAAAGTTAAGATCCCTAGATCAACAGGTTCTGATCACAACGCTCCCCCAGATCAACATTAGAAGACGTCCGTCAGCGTCTGTCACTTCTGTAGAGTCCCGAAAAAACCTTCTCGGGTGGAAGTTGGAAAGGAAAGGCAGAAGTAATGACAACCAATCCAAGCTCAGAAGTTCCACCTCGTCGTTACGATCCCGTTCCCGCTGACAGATCATAAATCGGAGCTCAGACGAAGAATTTTTGGAAGAAATGGAGCCTTCAAGTTTCTTAGGAGAGCTTTTCTCAGAGGAATGGGGAGGAGAGGGGTGAGTTGAAAAGTAGGAGGTGACCCATCCTTTTATAGGTGAGAAATGAAAAAGTATACCGCGTGTACTTTATGTTACATGTTGTGTACTCGACCGTTTCACATGGTCACCACGTGGCTTCCAACACGGCCTTCAACGCGGAACGCGGCTGTTGATTGGTCAACACACAGCTTGATGGTAACGCCTACGCGGCTAGAGACTACACAACGTATACCCATTTATTTCACATGGTAAGGACACGTCTCCAACACGGCACATGGCCATTGACTGTTCAAAACACAGTAACACGTACGCGGGGAGGGACTACATGACGTGTATTATGGACACACAACGTGTACCCATTTATTTCACACAGCAAGGACACGGCTCCAACACGGTACACGACCGTTGACTGGTCAACACACAGTAACGCTTACACGGGGAGGGACTACACGGCGTGTAGTATGGACACATGACATGTACCCATTTATTTTTCATGGCAAGGACACAACCTTCAACAGAGGGTAGACCCGGCGAGGGGGTACACAGCGTGTACTCACACTACACGGCGTGTAGTTTCAAAATTCTGGAATGTCTGGGAAAAGTCCATTTTACCCTCCAGAACACTTCGTGACCTTCCTTTTGACAAAGGAATGTCCCGGAGAGGTCCGAGACATTACATTAAGGGTATCACATATATAACCAACTCACATTACATTATTACGAGTTAATCGTAAGGTTGTGTATTGTTATGTATATAATAATAATAAAAAGTTAGTAGGTGTTTAATATTTTTATGTGAAAAATAATAAAAATTAAGACACTAAATAAAAAATAAAATAATGAAAGTAAAACATTTACTTCGGTATAAATTTAAAATAAAATCAACCGAAGATATTTAAGCCTAATTAGGATTTGATAAAATCAATACTGTCAGTTGGAAATGTTTGGATAAAAATGCTTCTTAATTGATTTTCTATATAACCAAATTCTATAAGGATTTAACCCTTTTGTTTATAGTATCTTAATAAATAATTACTTAAATAAATTTTCCTTTATTCTAGAATGGTATAGTCGATTATTTGAAATTTTGGTAGCGCTCATGTAATCACATTTTATTTGAATATATATTAAATAGAATGAATATCCAATAGGATGTGATAAATTCCTAACACTTAACTAAAAAACTACCCACTACAATGGTTTCAACATTAGTAGTTGAAAATGAAATATAGTGTAGTTCTTTATGGGACCAACACCATACATATTTACTGAGAAAATTGAAATTTTCTATGTTAATTGTCATATCTCGTCTAAAAACCCCAAAATTAGTTTATGAATAAGATGCAGAATCAAAATTAGATATTTTTAGAAAAATTAGATAAGATAAATAGTTCCATTTAAATATATTAAAATCCATTTGGAAGTATTTAAATTAAAATAATTTATATCGTATTGAAATATTTCACAAAGGAAAGATAAAAAAATATTTCTGATCTATGTGTATTGTGATAAATTAAACATATAATGATTTCTCTATACAACATGTTCTCAAATATTTTTTCAACCTAGTCATTATAAATGTTTATATTAGAGATCATGGGTTTTTAATAAGTATTACTTTTTTATGACTGTATTTGGTTTACTAAATTAGTTATGTATTTGATTTGAGTTAATATATTTAAAAACTATTTTTCACAAATTTGAAATAAAGGAAATTACTTTAGCTCACTCATATCACTCATCTAAAATCAATTTTTTTAGAATTTTAGACAAATAATTACACATTTTTTGGATTGTTTCTCCAAAAATAACAATATAATCATATATTTGTACCAACAATATATCTGACGACAAGAATTTATTAAATATTGTAGGGTATAATTTTCATACTGAAAACCCATTTGATGAATGAAAGGAGGTTAATACCTTATACCATGCTCTAGTTTATTTTTTATGTTGATAATGGTATTTGGTTGGTTTGAAAATAGAATTTTGAATGTGATGGTTATCAAAAATGGGTGGTTGTTCAAAAAAAATTCTACATTAAAAATCCAATTTGAAAACAGATATAAAATCCATATTATATACTTTTAAATTAATAAAGTATGCATATTCTATATGGATTATAATTATTTCTAACCTTACCAAAGGGGAAATTATTTCTTCATAATATATTTCTTCTTTTAAATTATATGATTTTGTAAATAATCAAGGTTTATATATTGTGATCATACGTTGATCATCCATTTTTTATAGAAAACAATTTTTTCAAATAATAGTATAGTCAAAGGGTATTTAAAATAATTCCTAGACATAATTCCACTAGATTTTGTTGAACTCGTCTTGCATTGTTAAAAAACAAATTTCATCAGATATTACTTCATCTACATTTCATGGTTCTAGATAAGATTAAATAGATAATAATTATTCCCTATTTCTTTTTTTCTTATAATTATAACACCTTAATCGAAAATTCCAATAACTGTTTCTATATGATGCTCTTTAAAGTTTCCAGGTTTTCTATGAAACACAATTTCTAGTTCACTATTATCAAACCTTAAAAAATTTGGTTCAATAGAATCACATTTTGATTCAACGTTCTTATTATATTTAAGAGGGGTTTATGTCTCAAGTACTTGTTATAATAACTCAGATACTTAGATTGATTAATTTTGTGATCAATATGATTATTTTGATCAAACTTTATATGATTTGATTCCTCAAAAATCCTTGAACTATTTTAAAAAAATTTATAAGATTTGGAAGTAGTAGAATAACCTAGGAATATTACTTCATCGGCTTTTGGGTCAAACATACTAAGATTATACTTGGTGTTGATGTTTAAATCCTCTTATCAAAATAGTTAATATCACTCTACCTTTAGATTTATATTATCCCATAACTCGTACGAGGTTTTATTAAATATAGGCCACATTAGAACTCGGTTAATAAAATAACATGTTGTGTTAATAACTTGAACAAAAAAATATTGGTTGCAATTTCATATCCCCATTATATTTTTGTAGATTGTTTTTGTGATTCCATATTCATTATTTCAATAAACCCATTCTTTTGAGGTGGAATTAGGTGAATAAAAATTATTTTTAATACATTATTTGAATAATATGAATTAGATACATATGCAATAAATTATCATCAATGATAACTTGTAAAATGTATAATTTCGGATTATTTTTCATTTTTTGTAATTTTTTATAAAATAACAATGAAATAAAAAGATTAACATTTAATCCTTAATAAGTAAACCAATTTAAATCATTAAAAATCATTAACAAAAATGTTGAAAAAGGATTTCCCATTCTGGATTGTGATTCTTATAGGTCTAAACAGATCCATATGGATATGATAAGGATGTATATATTTTGAAACATCTCTAATTGGTATAAAATATGACATGTGTTTCTTTTACATTTTACATACACCACATAATTTTTTTATCCATTTTAATATTAAAAAATATGAAATAAAATGTATTTTATATTAATTTTTTAAAGAATGGGTTTTACAAAATCAATGTATTCTATACCAAATCCATTATTCATCAATGTCATAATTCAATAAAAATTACATTTTTTTCTACAAAAAAGTTATGATATAATGTATACACTTTATACGTTCTTTTACTAAATTTTTTTATATTATTCTCCAATAAATAAAAAATAAATTATTTGAAAAATAAATTCGATAATCATCATCAAAAATTTGAGAAGTAATTATCTAGTTCGGATTAAAGTCTTCAACATAATGTACATTATTAAGGAGAAAATATTTTGGAATTCCAATTAATCCAATTACAACAATTTCTTCATTTTCAATTTCAATAAATTTGAAATGACAACAATTAATCTAGGATAGGGAGAGAAATTTTGAGAAATGTCTACACATATGTCTTGAACAACAACTTTTAAAAACCATTTTACATTATTATTCATATAGATAATTTCCTGCAATGACCAACCAAAAAACATTATATTTTGGAAACCAAATACCCATTGTTCTATAAATATTAGCTATAAGAGACTTGGTGATCCCAATCTATTTGTTTTTTTGGAAAATATATCAAAATATTTTTAGAAACATTTCTGATGAAAATAAATTATTTCCACAAAATCAAGGATTATTATAATACAGATATTTTCATAATTTCATATTTTCGAATAATCAAAATAAGTAATAATGTAATATTATTTAAAAAAATTCAAAAAATAAATTTTAGGAAATTTACCCTAACTTATTATTCTATTTTTTTTTCTTTTTTTATGTTGTGTTTGAAAAACAAATTGTTTCACTATAATCTTGCCCCTTAGTAATTTTTAAGAATTTTTTTATTATGAACCTCTTTTTGTATATTCTAAATTATTATAATATATTGAGTACATGATTGAATAGAATATTCCAATTTATTTTTCCAATCTATTTTTTTGTTTCATTCTCCTCTTCATTAATAATTCAAGTATATGAATTCCTAGGAGCAGTTTTTATTTTTTAAGAGTTCATATTTAGTTTCTAACATATTTAAAAAATAATTTAATTATACAGATGAGAAATTTTCAATTTATAATTCACACTCATGATGAGACGAATAATAAAAATTTACACCATCCAAATATTCTAACAAAAAAATATTTTCATTTTTATATAATTCCACATCTTTTGATTCTGATGATTTGAATTCAATAGTGTATTTAGATGCACTATACATGTCCTTCATATCCTCATTGGATATCTTCTTATATCTAGTAATCTTAATGAAATTTTTGTTAATTTATTTATTTTCATGAAAATGTGGACAATATTTCATAACATATACTAGCTTCTTTAACTAATTCCATCACAATTATTTATATTTGTCACCATTCATCATGTACTTGTAGAAGGGTATTTTAAATCCTATTATATTATTATAAAATAATAGGGACGTCCAGCAAAACTGTTCATGTTCCTCATTAAATCCATAATTTATGGAAGAATATTCTTTTTTAGATGTCTCAACGATCTATATAACCTTTTTATTTTTTTAATCCTTAGAAGTAGAAAACATCATATTGTTATTTTATTTATTTTCCATTTTCAATTTTACAACTTCATATTCATTCCATTTTCATACATCTTGAGTTTTTCAATGAGATATTTAAATTTAAAATTCATGAACTCTATAGATTTTATAAAGGGAAAAAAGATTAATGTTCCCTTATGTAGTAAAAAACAGATAACATTCATTACATTCTTAGGATCAGTAATTGGTGTTCCTATATTGACAACATTATTTTGAGTCTGAATGAGTCTTCCATTTCGGTTAGTAGTGATTTCCCCTTCATCTATTTTTATGGTGGAAAACAAAATTGTGTGAGTATCATACCTAAGACCCTTCACATTGTCTATACACTCATATAAAAAGTCTATAGTAGTACACATTTTATTTTTATTTTTAGAGTTGGGAAACCTGATTAAACACATCCGGACATAGTCTATATCTTAAAGAATTAAATGACTTAAAAATCATATCATAGTATAATTCATTATCAACACATCAAGTTTTTTGTTTTGTAATTGAAATTTAATAATTCTTAACTTCTTTAATGTACAACTTTAATCCATGTATCATAAAATATACAATTATTCATGCAATCCAAAATCCATATTTTTTACCATTAAAGTAAATATATCTGACCAATGACATATATTATATATTATTACCTATATATTATATTGGAAATAAAATATTTGGACTCAATCCATAGATATTCGGGAACTAAATAGTAATGAGATTAGATACTATATTTGTTCTCAGGGAATTTGTTGCTGAAAACATAAGACTGTGGTGAATTGAGTTCCAAAAGAATTCCTTTCTTTAAAAACACCCCATTCAAGTTAAGAAAGTTTTAATGGTTCCCTTTATAAAATAATTTACTTTAAATATAAAATCATAACAGAAAGAAATCTAAGACACATGGTTTATAGTGGTTAAGGGAAAAATCACCTAGTCAAATCCAACAATACTCTACTCCGGGTGTTTTTGATTTCCACTATGATAGCCCTTCTATTGGTGGCTCCATGATGAGTAAAATAGACATATACTTCTTATAGAAGAACAAGATATGTCCACTATGATCTTCCTTTACAATACTTCTCCATAGTCTTAAAACAATCACTTTAATTGTGTGTAGAAATATAGAAGTGAATTAATATTAATGAATTATTACAGCACACCAGTGCATTTAGAATGTAATAGTAGATAGATATACATCCAAAGAATGTGATTATATATTCATTAAAACTCTATTTGTTCTTTGATTTAAACAAACATACATCTATGATCAACACATAATCATAGAATGAGCTTTTTTATCTACATGAATTGTTTCATAGAAATATTAGAGTAATAGATTATACCTGAACATCTCTTTGTATATTTTTCAAACAGTAGCTAACTCTTCTATTTATATCTCCTATTTTATTTTTGAAGTTAATCATACCAGATAATCACAATTTTCATGTGATTAATATGTTCAAGATTATATAATATAGGTGCTTAATTTCAAGTGATCATTCCATTCAAATATGGAATACAATTCAATAATGACAATTTTAAAAATATTTTTTTAGAAATTTCTATTCCAAAAAATAACGATTTGTAAAAATATATCCCTACATGATAAGAAAAATACCTTTTCTGATATTCTTAATAGCATGAGAAAACAATTAAGGGGTTATGATAATTATTATAAATGACTTCATGATCATATACACAATATTATATTCATCATAAGATAACAAACTGAACGAAATGATTTATAAAATAAAATTTCGAGAGGCTTTGTCAGGTAAATAAAATATTTTTATTCTATTCTGTGCATGAATGAAATTAATTCAATGTCACTTAGAAAAATTTTTCTATGTATAACAAATATGTTACTAATGTGTTATAATTAACATTCACAACTTCTCTTGGTTCTCTCATGATTATATTGGGAAAATAAACATTATGCAACATAAAGAATATTCATATCTACTCTTTGACTAAAACATCTCGATTTGAACATGGAAAGCTAATAAAATATTTATGTAATATAATTCTTTATATAGTAAGATAAATTTTCAACACCGAGTTTAATAAGACTGAGAAAACAGAAGATAGACTTTCAAAACTAGAATATTGTTTAGTAAAACACTTTTCCATCAATTTGAACATTTTTACTCAATGTAAGGTAATAAGTTATTGTAATCACAGAATAATTCTTATTTGAAGAAAATAGAATATATATTATACATGAATACAATCCGAAACACATAAGATAATCCCATTATAATAAAAAATGTGCTCTTATGAATCATCAAAACTTATAACAATTGAGATATGTTGTTACAAATTAAGCCTATCAAACATTATTAATCAACAGTTCACAAGGTCACACACTAGTCAATATATAATATAATCCAATAAATTAGGTAATCATTATTAATAATATAATGAATTAATTATTAATCCAAGGTTTTCAGATGCTATGAAATTTTGTTTTACCAACTACAACTACCAATAATAATCTCACCATCTTGTATATATTAAACATAATAGTTATACTTATTTAAATCATGTTTTTTCAATAATTATCCCAAAAAAAACCATGATATAAAATAAAATTTCAAGGTTATTAATATAATTTAATATATATTTCCATATAATTAATGATAGTCTAATAAATAAAAATCATTATATGTTTAAAATATTTATCATAACATTTAAGAAATAACATTATTATATCAAGAAATTTCACTCATTAATGAGAATAGATATTGACTTAAATATATAATTTATATTAAAATATAAATCTCACTACCTTATGTAAGAATAAAAAACTCAACATATCCATCATAATATGAAAATAATTCGATTCTGAACCATTTAACTATGATTCCTTATTCTGTTATAATATGTAGTGGTCAATATATATATATATATACCTTTCACAATCTCATTTTTGGGATCGTATTACAACCAAATATTGAATCCCAAAATGGTTATAAATTAAATAATAGAAAATGAACATAACAATATAAAAAATCAATCCTATTTTGTCTGCTATAACAGAAACATTGTTTCATCCTTCGATAGTTTTGTTTCAAAATACGAATCTCTTTGTTCAATCCATGGATAACCATGGTTATTTTTCTAATAGGTTCTCAAAAAATTAGTTAATATTATACTTAAATCCTATATAATGGTTCATAAATCTAATGTGATAAAATAAATCCTATCCCCAAGGAGTGTCTACCTAGGTGTCCTATAATTCCTCATTCTCATTGACCATGTCACCATTGATTTAATACCCATGATGCGCCATTTCGGGTTATTACCCCTATATACACATATAAAATACCTCATAAACAATCTAGAATCTAGATACATATAGAATTTTAGGAAAACCCAAATAATGTCCAATTTTAAAAAAAATCTATATATTATCTTATATGTAGACTAATTATTACAATTTTTACTAATGTTCTCTTATCCCAGTCCCCAAATGAAATTATCATTATTACATAACCATTAATTTATATACTATCCTGAAAGGTTATCTATGTGTTTCAAAATAAGATCAAACTTAAATTATCAACCCTCATATTATCATTAACATATTTCCCAATATCCAATATTATCCAAACCGTGATATGATACCAACTGTGACGCCCCATACCCACACTCTTGAATATAATGTCATAAACACATACGTTACATACTAGCTTTGATATCCACTATGGAATTGTCAGTCATAATTATCTCATAATTAAATGAAATATATGAAATATTATATTATATATATTCCATGTAAATTTCATTTTTTTATATATAAGGATTTAGTAAAAAATATAAACTAATAATGCCAATGTATTTTTGAATGAATAGTTATTTTTTAAACTAAAAAACAATTTAATCTATAAGAAATCTTCAGCAGCTCCCCCAAAATTATCTACAAAATATATCTTATCAGCCATATCATATGTAATATATTTATTTATAACATTGGGAAATTGAAACAGAAGAAAGGAAACTCTAAAATTGATAGTAAGGGAAAACATAGAAGTTAGGGAATCATGAAATAAATATTATATAAGGAATATATAAACAAAATGAATCCCTAATAAACCAAAAATGAGAAAATAATATATCTATGAAAATAAATGAAATCATGTATATCATTAATACATATCCCTTATTGATATAAAGCATAATGTCATAAATCATGATCATACCCATATGGCATCCTCCAAGACATCATCCTTTTGATGAACATAATAGCCTAGACATCATTCTTGTCATAATGACAACATTCAATACATATTGCAGAATGGTGAAGGCATATAAATAAAATATCCATTCATATTTATCTTATGATTATTTCTAATGAATTGAAGGTGAAAATAATTATGGGTCCCACTAATCCCTTGTTTCATTTCAATGAATTCTTTATAAGATTCAACATGGAATTTCATAAAATTCAATAAGGAATATCTAGTTTAATAACACCAATATTATAAATAATATAAAAAATATATAATGTCAATACATAATCAATATGCATTAGTTTTCAATAAAAATAATGTTTGTATATATTTTTCCCCATGTCCGAAAAATGAAAAACATTATCGTAACACATCCCGATAAAGAAGGAATATGGTCAGAAAGTACAATGTCAACTTTCCAAAATCATCTGTTTTAGAATAATAATATATGGTATGGAAATAATTTTTCCCACATAAATAATAGGGATACCATTATCATAACAAATCTTGAGGAATAATGTGAATGTTTGAACAATACAAAGTCAACTATTCAATAATCATCCATACTAGAATAACGACATATGGAATTCCAATACACTTCCCCATGTCAATAAAAGGGATAAAAATAACCTAACCCATTAGATGAAATAATATGGATGGAAACACAACAAATAGTCAACTTATAAATATTCATTAAAATTTAAATATCATTCTATGAAACTCCAATTATTTTCCCCATATTACTAAAAGAGATAGAATGGTCATAACCCATTCAGAGAAGGAAGGATAATTGTTTCAAAAGAACATAACCTAAGAAGTGATAATTTTTTTGTCAATGGGATTATTTTTAATGAATGAATATCCAAAATAAATAATTATATTATTCCATATAATAAAATGTATGTCATAATTTACTATATTATATGATATAATTTAATTAGAATAATCCTAACTCAATGAATGAATATTGAGTTAACGAAATTATTTACTACAGTGGAGAAAATAATAGATATCCACTTGCATAACGAAAAATTATTTAGATAGTAAATACCATGAAATTAAAAGAAACAAATTATAAAACATTCATGAGATAATAAATTAATAGAGGTACTATAGTGGATAACATGTATCAAGTCTCGAAGAATCAAAATTGAGACCAAGAAAACCCTTATGGCTATATTTTTTTGAATAAAAACCCTTCAATGAAATGAATGTTAATTGAAGTAAATGTAAAATTATTATGTATAATTCATGATATAATATCTCAATGAGATTTTATGTACACCACATAAATAAATTATGTCTATAATAACAAATATTCCTCAATGAAATGATTTCTACACGAAAACCCTTACCTTGTATTCCTTATTAATCGACCATGCTAGAACTTATTGTATAATGGAAATAAATATATTAATAAATTATATTATAACATTAATATAAATATGTTATAATTTTTATTGTTATTGTTTAACTATATATTACATATTTATTATCCAATTATTGTTTTTTTAATTATAGTTTTAAATATTTCTTTTTCTTATTTTATGTAAATTGTATTATGACATGATGAGTATCACAAAGTAGCATCAAGTTATTAAATACCAGGTAATTGAAGATATAACAATTAATATTTTACAGGGTTTAATTAGATCATAATTTTTATAGTATAAAGACATGAATATGACATGTGAAAATGGAAACCAAGATAAACTAGTTTCGTTGTGTTTAGTGATAGAAAATCAATATATAAATAATTACTTAAAATATTTAAAAAAATTCTATAAAACCATTAATAAATTATAAATTCATTATTATTAATGTAATTATCATTATACAACAATATTTATCATTCACTTCATACTAATTATTACATCATTCATCTAGGATCTTTAACAAACCCAAACACTAACATTTTATAATATTTTCAAAGATAATGGAATGACTATAGACATAGATAAGATAACCTATTTAAAATAATAAAAATTTAATAATTATTATATATCCTTATAAAAAAATTCATATAACTCTCCAAAATTTGTGGTGATTAAAAAAATCTATTGTTTAAGGGGGTAGTAGTTCGTCAAATGAACGATTAAGGATCCAATTTCTCAATGAATGGAATTAATAATGTTTTCTAAAATATAAAAAATTATATAATTATATTTGTGACATAGAAAAAATATTTACTCATTATATCCATTCTTTATACCATTCATTAGAGGTGGTGATGTAAAAGTGACCAATAACCCTTCATCAAGACAATAGTCTATATGATCAATGTTTTCATTTTTATAGTAGATGGAATTGAATGAATAATTAATTTTTTTAAAAAATAAATGTATGTTTACTAATGATAGTTAATTAATTAAATTTATATGATTGTATAATTTAATGATCGTAAATGTTTCGACGGATCAATAAGAAGTAGTAAATACTGATGTTTGGGACAAGAATTTACACTAGATATTTTTATTTGAAATGAATTCCTTATTAAGCCATCGAGTTACCTTTTGATGTATTTATTGACTCTCACTATGTTAACCTATATATTTTGGTGAATTTTGGTCCTCTTTAGGATGGAGATATTTTTTGGTGGAAAATTCTAAATGATTAGGGATGCATGTTATTTTGGTGTTAATGGAACCCGTGTATAAATATACCAAGTGGATTACACTGTGGTGTAAGAGATGAAACATGGAGAGTCCTAGATATTTCATAGACCACTCATCTATGAATGAAGGTACTTTTGGACAGAAAATTTTTCAGATTGGGTTGTTAGCTACATCGTGGATCCTTAGATACTGCATTATAGAGCTACATCTAATTTCATAATAGCTTAAATGTTGAGGTGTAGATATCTTATAGAGTATTGAGTGATTGAGTTTCATAGTTACTTTATATTTAGGCATATATATATTGTTATTATTATAATATAATGTGGAATTTCCCAAGTTGAATATGATTTTTTCAAGTTCTATGTTGTGTTTTCAAGAGGGTAGTTGAGTATGAGGTGTTGCAGTGTGGTCTACGGTGGTTGTAACAAGGTGTGGATATTTATAATCTTTCTTTTCCATGGACATGGGAGGATACAACATAGAATTTGTTTTTATGAACTGAAAGTACTATGAAATATTATGCAATTATTTTTCTCAATATGGACTATCATTAAAAATTAATTCTCTTGATGGCTCCCTAGAGATGTCTCAACTAATATAAACACTATTAATCTTTGATGAAATATTTGACGGATGTGTTTGATTTCTCTATATTATGTGATCTAAATGCATTTTTAATTTACCTATATTATTTTATTCTCTACAATGAGAGTGATTAATCCTCATGATGATGATGAATTAGATATGGGGTTTCATAGTTAGTGTTTGTAGGGATTTTCACTTGATCTTCCACCCCTTGGACTCTTCATTGCATTCCCATTTCAGGTGTTTGATAATTTGATCAAAAATTAATGGTAGGTGGTTCCATAATGTCTGTTAAACAAAATTTAAACCTTTTTTTCATTAATTATTCAAATTTCATTTAGAACATATTTTCTATGAATTTAATTAAATTGGATTTTATTTATGATTTGTAAGTCACATGTTTTAAAATAAAACCCCAATTTGGTTTTATTGAGATAATGGAGTGGTTTGATAAAAATACAGAGTTTGGTGGTAATAATTTTATTAAATTATATTTCATTGATTTTATAAAAATGGATTTAAATGAAATATTATTATAAAATTGTCATGAAGAGAAGGAAAAACTATGATTTTATTTTGAAAAGAGAAAATCATTTCAAAAAATGAATGTGGGAAATTGATTTTTTGAAGTGATCTAAAATTATTTATTTATTTATTAACTAAATCGCATGCTAACATGGGAATTCTGTGGTAAATAAGAAATTTTCACTCAGATTTAACCCCATAGAACATGATTGACAATGAAAACACTAACATAAACATATTACGGGATGATCTTTTCTATCAGAGTGAGTTTAGTCTTGATGACATGAGTTGTGGGGAATAAGAAAAAATTTATCTGAGAATACTGATTGTGTATTTTTTGGATCATATTATCAAAAAAAATCAACATAAAATTGGGCTTGATACATGGGGATATGATATAAATGACTTGATTATTTCTTGTCATAAATTTATAGAACCTCTTAATTCATTCGATTTGATTTCAATACATCATTAATATGAAATTTTCTTCTATCCTTGTTTTAATATGTATGTAATCTATTTTGATTATAAACTATTATCTTCTTGAAAATAAGGGACATCATTTCCATGAATTATTTGATGTAAATTGAAAACATTTTATGTTTAGTTGTTATGGAATTTATTATAAAACATTGGCGAGACACTCCTAGACTTTATAGCTCACACCCAACTTTTTTCTAGGGGCATTTATAGATTTTCTTACGAGAGGTCAGATTAAAAGGAAAACTTCCACCTAGATATAGTGGATGATCATGATCATTAGGACCCATAGTGATATAGGTGGCCGATGGGGATGTGATCAACATGTTATAGGGGTTTTATAATAGAGTTTATTTATTGTAGATGTGGTGTCTTTTGATGACGTATTATTTGGGTACTACTTTACCAATATATTTCTAGAACATTCTCCCTTTGGAGTGTTGAGAATACAGAATATTATTGTATCTATTCCATTATTTTATGTAATAAATCATTTCCTTGGGATACACTTTGATTCTGGGTGCTATTCCCCAACCCATAGGGATCATGAATTCCCTTCTGGTGATGTTAGTGCATGCTGAATTATATGAATACAAGGGTATTTTGTATAGTTCGAGATAAAGTGGAATTGAAAATGGAGGTTTTGAATCTTTTATTTGATGTCAGTATAAAGTTTGTGTTCATAAAATACATGAGGTAGGATATGATTGGATTTAGAATGTATTTGTGGGTGATATCCTATCCATCTATCATTATAACAATACTAAAGTCAACATGGTAGTTTTGGTTATGTGTCTTGAGGAATGTTTTCATCTAGTTCTAGTCGTTTCCCTAAATTTATTCTTTTTATTCTAAAAACTCGATCAGGAGCTTTTTTGATGTAATTGATCTTCATGTGACTCTTGTTTTAGTTGTTGATATATATATCCTTGTGGTTGCATTCATGGTGGTATTTTAAAATTTTAAAATATCATTCCACCATGAATATGTTGGATTATGCTATAGTAGAAATTTTAAGGTGAACCATAGTAGTTGAAAAATCAGGTTAACCTGGATTTTGCTGAAATTTTGATGTGTCTTATTCATGATTTAGGATAGTCTCCAACACCTATTCCCATTTAGGCTACATTTTTCAAACCATAATGGTGTGAATCTAGAGATTTCAGTCAAGAGATTAATATCCAATAGAATCTAGATTTCTAATTCCTAAATAATCATTAATAGTTTGATGATTGGTAGAAAAAGATCAAGATAATTTTTTAGTCATTTGGAAATTCCTAATTCAATGATGGTAATGTGAGAAACATTCATTCTTGAGGTTTCAAGGTGGAGATAGTGGTATTTAATAGTGATGGTGAAGAAGCATGAGGGCCTTGATTAGAAGAACGTTATGATTCTTTTCATAGATCATTTATATCCATAGTTGAGGGTTTTTTAAAATTTCATGGAGTTTATCAACCTCCAATATGGTTAAAATATAGTTACATAGTATGTTAACTATTTTTTTTGATCTTGTTTAGTTTTATCTTATTGGTGTTTAGAAATAAAATTTGAAGGCATGAAGATTTAAGATGAGACATTATTCTAATATCCAGTCATGAGTTTTCTTACCAAATCTCACTTCTTAGGCATGTGGTTTTGATATATCATTGATGGTCGAGGTTGGCCTGAATGGATTGCTAGGGTTGATGTGAGTATCTATTTTCTCTTACTAGATGTTTTGTGAGTCTCCTTAATGGAAATAGAAATATTGATGTTCCTTGTGGTGGTTCAAAGTATTAGTAATTGTCTAGAAATTCTATAGTACAAAGAAGATACACTATGAGTTGCTTCTAGTGTTGAAAGGTTCGGCATTATTGATGGGTTTAACTAAGGCACCCAAAATCTATAGTTCATGTTGTCGCACATGACACCAAAAAAGGTCTATTATTTCCTGGTACAAAGGAATATTCTCATCATCACCAATAAGTAATAGATTGTAATCAGATTCATTAATAACTAATGGGATATATCCATTTGAATCATGAACAAATCTTCTCTATGTAGTATATGAGTCTCTAGGGGAAGATGATGTGCATCAAACAAATGTGAGAGGTATCATCACAATATATTTATCTTTAGTTAAATATTTATTTTAAAATGGTTCATGTAAATCATTTATATCGAACCATGATTTGAATTTTATGAGTCTTCTTATGGAAAATTTTCTTATCTAATGGATATTACTACATCCCTCGAAATGAAGTGAGAGTGTGTTCTTTGGGGTTCGGATTTTTTATTCTCTTTATCAAAGATTTATTTTAATTATTTCATATTAGTTTATGACATTAAACCTCTTGGGTTAATTTTTAGGATGGATTGGATAATTTTTCATATGTCCCACATTGACGGTTAACATCGATATGTCTTCTTTATAGCATATGATTTGGTGTGACATGTATTGCAGTGGGAATGAGACCTGAGGTTTAGTAGAGATGAACCTTCTTCTCCGATTTTTGGTAGGGTTATATTAGTGTTTGAGTTTCCTAAAAAGTGTGATAATATTTGAGTGAAGATCTCCATCCTCTAATCATTGATATTCTAGATGTTTCTATTTATGATTTCTCAAGATTTCCATCAATAATAGAGGTGGGGTTTTATATTTATTTGGTTCCTATTACTCAACTACTGTCTGTTACATCCTGCCAAATGGTTCTAATAGAGTTGAGTGTCTAGTAATCACTACTGGATGATTATATGGATACTAGTTTTATACACTCTAGTGTTTCATAATGGGCACCATTGTCTTCCTTTCAAATAATGTTGATGGGGTTTTCATCTATGAGTTGATTACTGAAACGTAATACGGTTACATTAGAATAAAGTATATGTTACCACAAATTGATTATCTCTTTGATTAGTTAAAAAGTTAAAATTGATTTTCAAAGATTGATCTTTGATCTGGTTATCACTAGTTGAGAATAAATGAATTATACATTAAGAAGACATCCTCTAGTAGTAGATATTTCTATTATGAAATTTTTTTATACCATTTAGTACGAATAATAATCTTATAGTTATTATGTATTTGTAACTTATTCTCTTTCATGAGAACCTTAAAACATTCATGGTGGTATGTGGGGATGAAATCCTAGTCAGCTCATAGATCGAGGATGACCAAGTGTATCAACTGATAGGAGTTTAAAATACCTTGATAAATCATCTAATATATTCCAAATTAACAAAATTTAATTTTTGTATTTGATAAGTGAAGTTCAATTGTCATCTAGTATAAAAAAATTTTATTTCTGTTAATAAAGAGATGGTGAAAGTAGTTACGACCTTGGAGTAACCATATAATGCCATTTATATACAAATATTATTGGGTTTGGCTGAACATTACCCCATATTCATCACATATTTCTGAATGATTTATTCTATAATGACAACACTCAGTTGGGACCATGTAATGTTTATTTGGGATGAATAACAATAAAACTCTATTGTTCATATGACTTTTTTTTGACTTCTATAATAATTTTTAATCTTCTGGAGTTCTAGAAGGGCTATGTAGTCTCTTGTGTTGAATTATGTTCAGGAGAGGGTTGTTTCCTTATACAAGGGAATTGTGTAGTAGCATATGGATCTTTGCAGTTTTGGCCAGCTCGGATGAATTATTTGACCCATGAACTCTAACTCACAACTGTGATGCATGATCCCCTGATATGGTGTAACAATCTATTATAATAATAGTTTACCATTTATTACGACCATAAAACCATGATTTATATTTCTCTAAAAAAATATTTCAATCATTGATAGAGGAATTCTGTATATTACCATTAGTATTTTGATTTCGATTTCCTACTTACCTTAAAAGGGGAATGTCATTGATGATTCATTGAGTAGGAGAAATATGAACTAGGTTATTAAAAAATCATCAAAAGATTGTAATATGATGGTGAATGATGATCAGATGCATTTGTGAGTCTGAGAGAATGAGTATGAGCCAATATTCAAAAGTGTGACGTTTCCCTAATTTCTTCTCAAGATGAATCATCTATAGTGGTAAATTTATGGAGATTTATTTTGTAATTATGGATTCTATTTATGGTTAGAAAACCTTATAAAATGATTATTATCTAAATATGGAATCCTATGTTTATAGAACGAAAATATCATACCATTTCCTATGATAAATTATATGATGGGGCATTTCTTTAGTTCCCCGTGGTATGTCCACCCTAAGACCAAAAAAATGTTTTACAATATATTGCGTTTATTCTGGTGGCCTGTTATGAAATGATAAATAACAATTTTTCTCTCATTGATACTAATAGGTTAGAGATGATCACTAGAGACCTACATGTTTTATTCATATGATTAAATTTCCTAATTTTAAGTTGGATGATGTTTCTATAACCTTTTGGTTGGTTTTCCTTCACCCCCTTGATGAAATATTACGATATAGATTTTTTCAATAGGATAGAAAAATTAGATCACTTTATAATTATTCATGATGTAACCAATATTGAGGATATTGGTTGTCTATATGTACAAGATAATTTAAAATTTCAGGGAGTTCCATCTACTATATTCTTTGATAGAGATCCCCATTTAACTTGTGGCTTCTAGATAGGACTCAGAGAGTCCTTGGGATCCTAGGGGCGTTTAATCATGGAATATCATATGAATATAGGTGGTATGATAGACTGATCTACATAGATTATTGAGAATAAAAATTATGCTTACACTATAGAATTTAGTGGGTCATGGGATGATGGAAAAAATTTCAGTTACTAGTACATCATCTAGAAGGATCCTTTTAAGGAATTTCACGTTCATCCATATAGATATCCATATTGTTGTTTAGAGGTTTGTGAAAGTTAATTACATTATATAATTTTGGTCCAAGAGATGATATTGAATATTAAATGGATTTATCAATGGATATTGATGGCATAAAGAAGATATAAATATTTTATTGATATCCATCAAACAAGTTTTACTTTTTATTTAGTGACCATTTAATTTTATGACTGTCACCATGGATAGAACACTAATATCTGGGAAGTGAGGGAAATCATACACCATGGTTTTTAGTAAATTTGGAGATTTTCATGAGAGTGGGAAATGTATCATACAATTATGAAAATACACTATAGTTGACCATAACCCACAATGTGATTCATGTATCAAAACATAAAACGAATATTTTTGACGCATTTCATGTATTAAACCGAGATGGTATTGATGTTGAGCCTGATTTATACATTACCAAGCATCACATGAGGAATATTGATTCTAAGAAAATGGTTCTTTATGGGAATATGATACCTTTGATAAGTGTTATATGAAAGTGTGATTATGATTAACTTGATACATGGGAGTGTAATACAGTGATGAGATACCAATCTCCCCATCTCATCCACATAGAATCTTCTTGAAGTTATTTTTATGGATAGAATGTACTTTTGTTGGGGTGACAATAACATATCATTACCATTTGTCTGGTATTTATCGAAAATATCTATGTATCCCTTCTATTTTGAATGTGTTTTGGTCCTTCATGGGATATTGATTATTTTTCTAGGAAAATCACCTAACTCTCAGGGATGTATGTTTTTTTGGAGTTAATGGAGTCCGGGTATAAATGTACGTTCTAGAGCTGCATCGTGGTGTATGAGTTATAGATTGAAGAGTATTAGTTACACCACAGATGATTAAGATATCACAAATGGTATTATTGGATTGAAAATTTCTACAACATTGGCTTTTGGGTTTTTCAAGGATCCTAGGAAGCTATTTTGTAGATCCACTACCAATTTGAATATAACAGTGATGTACATGTCCTTGTACACCATGGACTCCTGAGTGAATGAGTTGTAGAGTTACAGCCTATTTGGGAATTGATGTGATGTTGATATTTTTCTACTCTATGTCCTTACCCTTGGTGAAGAAAATATAAGTATTGTCTATGAAATGTTTTTGAGAGGATGGTCGACCATAAGACACTACAGTAAGTTCTAGTGCGGATACACTATGGTGTGTCTATTTCAACCCTTGTTGAACCATACAAATGTGAGTCTACACTATGTTGTGTCTATTTAAACCCTTTCAAACTTTTATCCTTTGAAGGACACATAGTGAAATTTAAAATCCTCTAAACATCATTCTACTTAGATCAGTGCTATAATAGAATCATTTTATTCCTATATAGTATGTGATCTCTACTCATTTTTGATTTCCTTATGTTTTTAAATATTCACATTTTAGAGTGGTTAATCAACACATAGATTATGGATTAAATCCTTGTTATGATGTTTGGTGTTTATACGTATTTTTTCCTTATCTTTTGTGCATTTAAATCTGTATCACTGTTATTGATGTGGGTATTTTATTATTAGATAACTAATTGAAGGTAGTTGGATCTATAATGAATATTCTGAACAATTAAAACATTATATTCCGGATTTATTCATATTTTTTTATAACTAATTTTATATAATTTGAATTAATGTGTATTTAATGTATTAATTAAATGAAATATTATTTTAAATGAAAAACAATGTAAAGACCTAGAAAATCTGTGGATTTTTTTTTGTTAAATACATGGGATATTTATGAGTCAATGAAAATTTACGGCGCTTGATTCCAAGGCTCTGTGTGCTCGGAATCAATTTCTAAACATTTTTTTAGGTATGTTCAGTAAACGTATGAGCGGGTCTTTTATATGTTTTGAACCGGTGCTCATATTTGAAATCTGAGGGCACCATTGATCTCACAACGCCTGTGTTTTCTTATGAAGACTTTCATCTCGATCAAAGTTGGGCGAGAATTAAAGTTAGTTTTTCATGTTTTTAAGAATAAAATTACATAAAATATGTGTGTAGCTTATTTTTATTTTGTAGTTAAAACCTCGATGAGGAGGTTAGGGGTGGGGGCCACCACACCATAACCTCCCATGAGAGGTTATGGTGGTGGGGCCCATCCGAGGGTTGAACACCTCTTATCAATTAATGAGGTGGGGACCACCCGGGGATGAAACCCTTGAACTCCCATAATTAATTTGTTCCTACACACAAAAATTAATTAAGATCAGCCCCCCTTTAATTAATTCTACATTTTAATTCATGTGAACCATTAAAATAATGTATAATCTATTATTTCATTTTGTTGGCAACATTCTTTTGGTGGAACTGAGGAAGAGGAGAGCTAGGGAGAACGATCATCCCAACGAAGAATGCGAAGAATTATGATGATGCTTATTCCTTGTTCTTCTACCCCGGACACTTTCTGATGCACGAGATTGAAATTGTGAGTGCGTGACAAACAAGACGAACGATGAAACGTCATTCGCTTTCCACAACATCATCAGCGGACAACAATACGAGGTAGGGGTTGTTTTATGATTTTAGTTCGAAATTGACCCATTCTACTCCATTCACTCATGGGTAATTTTTTTTCAAATTGATAACACCATAACGTGGAAGGATCAGACCACACGAACACGGCCCGACCCTCCCCCTTTGTTTTCCCTTTTTTTTTGAAAACCGCATAAGTGCAACGGTGGTGGAATCAGACCTGCCAGGGAGAAACTGGCAGTGCAATGTCGATGGGAAGGTGGAAGAGAACGACATCGTTGTTCCGCACATAGGGGAAGGGGGCTGCGGGAAATCTAGGTCGTGGCCAAAGGACGCAGAGTCGTCACAATGCGTGGAGGAGGAGAGCCGCAGTGGAGGAGTAGGGGCAGGCGATGTCAGGCTGGACGCCGGCGGTGCGGAGCTGTTGACCGCTCGACCAGCCTGGAAGAGCGGGACCCCGCTGGGTCCTGCGTGAGCTGGACCGGCGTAAGATGGCACCAGTTAGGACTCCACCCGAATGGCTCTGCCGTTCGAAAACCAGGGGGTGTGTGGATCCCCCCCTGGACACGGCTCTGGCGGACCCCCCGCGGGCTGCCGGGCAGCCCTCTCGGGCCGGGCCAACCCTAGGGTTTGGGTTGGACCCGCAGATTGGGTCATACATGCGGACCTGGTGGGACACGCGGATCGGGTCAGACCGACTGGGTTGGACCGAACTCATACCCGATATGGCCTGTTTTCACCTTTTCGCCTAGAACATGGGCTACAGGTGTCTGATCGACAAACCATCTACAGCGACTGAAAGCGTGGAGAGAGATCGTTATTTTGGCATAACCTAGTTGGGATTTCGACACAGTTGGGGTATAGTCGGGATGGTTTGAACCTAAAATCCAATCATACCTCTGGAATGGAAATGCCAATAACTCACAGACCGGGCGTCCGATTGATGCGCCGTCTATTGTGTTGAGACCCCTATGACGAGGCGGACCTTTGAGATTATTTTGGGTGGGAATTAATGAGATTTGGTCGATTGATCAGTAGCTTATAGAGTGTATCCTTCCTGAGAATAGAGAGAAGAGTACAGAAACCTAATAGCTGGCTGATACTTGATGACTGTTGACCTTTCAACTCGGAGTGTTTCAACTAGCCCAGTGGGGAGATCCTCTATGTGACACAGCAGACCCACAGTGGGGAGAACCTATGTGTGAAGCATCATACCCATGGTACTCGAAAGGTGGAGTACCTCAGTAGGCTATGAGGAGGAGTGCCTTTGGGTGACACGCCAGACCCACAGCGCGGACCACCTCCCTGTGATGCAGCAGACCCATAGTACTCGACAGGAGGAGTTCCACATCTGTCCGGGATATTGGGAAGCACCTTTGTGTGAAGTGGCATGCACACATTACTCTATAGATTAGGAGTACACCAGTGTCTAAGGATTCGAAAGTTAGACTGGGAGTGTTACATGTTACCACCCCTAGAATAAAATCCCGGGTTTGAGCTGATTCAATGACTTTTGTGTTTTCCTCGTGATTAAGATGAGTTACTAAATAAAGTATGTATATTTATGTGCATATACCTAAGTAATGGTTGTCTGTTGATTTAATACTTTATGGATTATCCTTGTTGGATTACTTGAGACCTTGAGGGTCTCGAGATCCCTACTTAGTATCGTTATACTCACCCTAGCACAGGCAATTCCCACACCTCATTGTGTTGGTTGCAGATGACAGACAACTTTGAATGAGGCAGAGAGTACCAGAACTGGAAGGTACCCGATGTTGCACCACTCGGCATTATTTTACATGGAGAGGACGGATGGATGTGGAGTGTGAGGAGTTCATCTGTACCTACCCTTCATATAGGAACCCCGAAGGATGAAACTGTAGTTGCTTACTTTTCTTCACTTGTACATTCTTTTAGTTTTACTCATACTTTTCCATTTTCATGTACTTTACTATTTGGATTTTACTTCCTGCCCCATTCAATTTCAATCAATCCTTTTATATATAGTTTTAAGTTAGTTTTTACTATATTTGTACTCTGATTGAGTTTGTTTACAATGTATAAATGAAATGCCTTCCCTGCTTAGAGATTTGTGCCTTTGGTTCAAGTCCCCAGCCCATGGCCTATGGAAGGCGGGCTTGGGGTAGTCACGACATGATCCCCAAGGAAGTTTTGTGACAAATTGGTATCAGAGGAGTCAGTTATACAACAAGACATAGGACTCTGTTCATTATTTTCTGTGAAGTCATAGCATTAAGTGTTGTTTTTAGTTCAGGGAGTCCAGTGTTGGGGTGGGTGGCCGAAATATCCATGCACCGGGATGCTGACTACTGATTTCTGACATAGTACACAAAAACACTGATTGCGTGTGTGTCTTTAAATTTTTTCTTATATCATCTCAACCAAGTTATCTCACCATGTATAATCTTTTGACAATATCGCAACTGTTTCTTTCAGGATGCCTCCCCGCAGATTCCCGAGAGTCATACACTCTGGTAGCCCACCGAGAAATGAGGCCTTGGTGCCAAGACCTTTACCAGCTGAGGTACCAGTGGTACCACTTACCGTTAGGCCACCAGTGCCACTAGCCCCAACAACAAAAGTTGCATTCCACTTCAGTGTGTTGCATGAGTTCCAACGCCAGAAGCCACCGAGGTTCTGAGGATAGGTAGACCCACATGTGGTTGAGGATTTCCTAGAGGTTGTGGTGAGAGTCTTCAGGCTATTAGGGACACGAGCAGAGTTCATAGTGATCCATGCTGCTAGCCTCCTTCAGGTAGAAGCAGGAAAATGGTGAAACCTGATGCTCTAGGTGCATGACAAGGAAACACTTCACTTGGTGGACATCGAGATCATGTTTTGGGCGGATTTCGTTCTAGTTACTCTACGAGAAGTGTGGATACAGGAGCTACTGCATCTACAACACGGTAGCATGATGGTTGCTCAGTACCCAGTAGGGTTCACCGACCTCTCGTGCTACTCCATAGATATGGTACGAGTCCCAGTCTTCAGGGCCCTGACATTTGAGTAGGGGCTTAGGCGAGAGATCAGGAAATCAATGATCTCCCTCAGCATCCTGAGGTAGGTGGGGTGTTACAGAGCAACCTCCTAGTAAAGATTTTCCTGGCTGAGCAGTCACCAGCAACGAGACCCACTACCAGTCGACAGGCATCAGAGTTTTCTGCGTCTAGAAGTAGAAAGATGAAGCAGAGGTCCAAGAGGACCTGACCCTTGGGTGGACAACCGCATGAATCAGGATCAGATGTGCGGGGAACCCGGGGTAGTGACATATATGCAAGGATCATACGGTGTTACTCATGCGGCGGGCAAGGTCACATGGCTTGTGAATATCCGACCCACCGTTCAGATGATCAACAGACAGTTGGGGGACCTCCCAGGTAGAGGCAGAGGTTCGATCGAGGTAGTCCGCAAGGTGAAGGCTGACATGGTAGAGGAGCTGGTTGTGCAATTGGTGGTGGACAACGTTATGAGGTGTTACCACCAACACAAGGATGTCCACATTGACCACAGAGAGCAGGTGGACAGGGGAGAGCTTAGTTCCATGCAGCCGAGTCTTAGAATAAAAGTGCTCCAAAGATGATTCGAGGTACGATCGGTGTCTACTCCACCATAGATTCAGTTCTTATTGACACAGGTTCTAGTCACACTTTCATTTCCACTTCCCTAATTCGGATCTCGGAGATTCTGATGGAGCAGTTGTCTCAATCTTTACAGATAGAGACTCCTACTAGAGTAGACTTGACAATTACGCACTAGTTCCAGTAGTGTGAGCTTACTCTAAGAGGGGAGTGATTCGGCTGGGATATCCTCGTAGTGGCGTTGAGGCCTTACAATGTCATATTGTATATGGAATGGTTATCTACAGTCCATGCTACGATCGACTGTATTAGGTGAAAAGTGTGGTGTGCCCACAAGGATGGGACAAGATTCACATTCACCGGCGAGAAGGGAACCTTTGCAGCACATGACAGACTTACTTGGAGTAGGGTACAACTGATCACTCACCTATTGGATTGCCTTACCCTTAGTGCAGTTGATGTGGTGATTCCGACTTATCCTGTAGTGGTGGACCAGTACACATTTGTTTTCCCAAACGATGTTCTAGGACTACCTCCTCCTAGAGAGGTGGAATTCTACATTTACATGTACAATGGGATGACACCAATATCTACTCAGGCGTATCGGATGTCTCAGGCTGAGCTTCGCGAGCATCGGGTATAACTAGAGGACTTGCAAGGAAAGGGATTCATTCGGCCCAATGTTTCTCCCTGGGTAGCCCTGATTCTGTTTTCCATGAATGAAGATGGGAGCTTGATATTCTGTGTTGACTACTGTCGCCTGAACCAGTTGACTGTAAAGAACATGTACCCACATCTGATGATTGATTTCCTCTTTGAACAGCTGAAGGGAGCACGGTGGTTCTCGAAGATAGAGCTTAGATCAGGCTATCACCAGCTCAGTGTTCGAGAAGAGGATGTGCATAAGACGAACTTCAGGTGTTGATACGACCACTATGAGTTCATGGTTATGCTAATAGGCATAATCAAAACCCCATAAGTGTTCGTGTGTCTCATGAACATGATTTTCCAACCTTATCCCAATCTCTTTGTCGTAGTCTTCATCGATGACATTCTTATCTACTCGACTACTGAGATGGTGCATGCCTACCATTTGCAGGAAGTACTAGACACAATCTGAGAGCACAAGCTTTATGGTAAGCTCTTGATGTGCCAGTTTTGGATTTGAGAGGTTCACTTCATGAGACATGTTATCTCGGAGGCGAGAGTTGTAGTAGATCTAGAGTAGATTGAGGCGGTACTTGTTTGGGAGCCACCTAGGATTGTGGCAGAGGTACGAAGTTTCCTAGGCCTGGCTGGATACTATCGGAGATTCGTTCTAGACTACTATAGAGTTTCAGCACCAGTATCAGCCATGACGAAGAAGGGTAAACCATTCGTGTTCTTGGAGAGATGCCAACATTGCTTTCAATAGCTGAGGCATAGGTTGGATAGTTCCCCTATCTTGAGGCATCAAGAGGAGTTTGTAGTGTATGTAGTTTACTGGGACACATCAGGGACCAGACATGGGTGTGTCCTGATGTAAGAGCGAGGAGTGATCGCATATGGTTCTCTACAACTGAGACAACATGAGTAGAACTACGCTACCCATTAACTGGAGTTAGCAGTAGTAGTCTTCTCCTTGATGATGTGGTGACACTATCTTGTGGGAGAACATTTTACTGTGTACTCTGATCACAAGAGTCTCATCTATATCTTATCTCATAAGGAGCTGAATCAAATATATCGACGTTGGAATGAGTCCCTCCAGGACTATAACTTTGAGATAGTCTATACTCTTGGGTAGAGGAAGGTTGTTACAGATGCGCTTAGCAGGAGGACTGGAATACATTGACTAGGAGAGGTGACAGAGCAGTTGGATACATTACAGATATCCATTGTGGATAGATATGGATAATCCTATCTACAGTCTCTTATAGTAACTCCCCCACTACTTTAGCATGTCAGGGAGGCGCAGCATGGGGACACTGACTGTGAGACACGACGTGCTCAGATATCCACCGGGCATTTACCTGATTGATTTTCGGAAGGTAGGGAGCACGTCATCCTATTCAGAGGATGTACCATTGTACCAGTAGAACATCAGGAGGAAGTGTTGAGGTAGTTCCACAATTCCCCTCTAGTGGTACATCCAAGAGTGGTGAAGATGTACCAAGAACTTCGACGACAGTACTGGTGGCCAGGTATGAAGAAGACAGTAGATGAGTTTGTCTCATGATGCCTCATTTGTTATCATGTGTGGGTGGAGCACCAGGTACCAGCAGGCTTGGTAGAACCCTTAGAGGCCCCATAGTGGATGTAGGATTGGATATCCAGTGACTTCGTGACGGGTCTCCCACGTACATCCAGGAGTCAGAACTCGATTTGGGTGATTGTTGACGAACTCACCATGTCGGCCAACTTCTTACCAATCAGAGAGTAGGGATCAGTTGAGAGCTTGGGATGCCTCTATGTACAAGAGATTGTGCCTTTTCATATAATACCTTCTTTTATTGTCTTCAACCGTGACACATGTTTTACTTACCAGCTATGGAAGGGGTTGCAGGAGGCTTTCGGGGTGCAGCTACATCTGAGCACCGCCTTCCATCCTCAGATAGATGGCCAGACTAAGCAGACCATCCAGACCCTCGAGGACGTGCTCCGCGCATGTGTCCCTGACATTGTTCATAGATGGGAGGATCACTTACCTTTGGTGAAGTTTTCCTATGACAAAAGATATCACTCCACCATAGGGATGACACCTTTCGAAGCATTATACGGGCGACCTTGCAGATCACCATTGTGCTGGATATACCATGGGGAGTCAGCATTGGTGGGACCATAGATTTTGCAAGATACCAACGTGAAGGTGCAGTCATCAAGGAGTAGATGAAGACTGCACAAAGCAGGCAGAAGTCGTATGGTGACAGGAAACAGAGGCCTTTGGATTTCGAGGATGGTGATAACATCATTCTACGGGTCTCAACTCGATGAGGTCTACAAAGATTTGGCCGAGGAGGCAAGTTATCTTTGAGGTCCATCAGACCTTTACAGGTCCTCAGTAGAGTAGGCGAGGTGGCTTACCATTTGGATCTTCCACCTCAGTTTCACCAGGTGCATGACGTCTTCCACGTATCTCAGATAAGAAATGCGTTCATGACCCTTCACACATCATCAACCATGGAGAGATGGATAACGACGATGGGGAGACCTTCACGGATGTTCCAGTAGAGATTGAGGATCAAGATGATTGGGTCCTATGTGGATGGTCGATACCTCTGGTTCGTGTTCACTGGTAGCATGTGAACCTCTAGGAGAGCATATGGGAGAGAGAGGCTTGAATGCGTGCTCAGTACCCCCATTTGTTTCCATAGATTTAGTTATAGCTTATGTGGATGTGAAGCCCTGAGGAGGGGAGATGGTAAAGACCGAAAAATTCTGTGGAAATTTTTCTTTTAAAATACATGGGATTTTATGAGTCCATGATAATTTATGGTGCTTGATTCCGAGGTCCGGAGTGCCCTGAATAAATTTCTGATGTTTTTTTAGGTACGTTTATTAAACGTATGAGGGGGTTTTTATAACTTTTTAACCAGTGCTCAGAATTAAAATTTGAGTGCTTCGTTGACCACGCAGTGCTGGTATTCTCTTATGAAGACTTTCATCTCGACGGTAGTTGTTCAAGAATGAATGTCAGTTTTTGGAGTTTTTAAGAATAAAATTAAATAATATATGTGTGTAGCTTATTTTTATTTGGTAGTTAAAACCTCTGAGATAAGTTTAGGGGTGCGAGACACCACACCATAACCTCCCATTAGATGTTATGGTGGTAGGACCACCCGAGGTTTAAACACCTCTTGTAAATTAATGATGTAGGGACCACCCGAGGATGAAACCCTTGAACTCCCCATTTATGGACCTACCACCCATTAAACCTCTTGAACTGCATTAATTAATTTGTGCGTACACACATGAATTAATTAATTGGAGCCCCACCCCGCTTTAATTAATTCCCCATTTGAATTCTTTCCAACCTTTAAAATAATGGATAATCTATTATTTCATTTTGGTGGAAACATTCTTTTGGATGAACGGAGGAATAAGAGAGCTAGGGAGAACCATCCTCTCAATAAAGAATGCGAAGAACACCGGTGACTCTTCTTCCTCAGTATTCTACCACAGACACATTCTGATGCACGAGTTTGAAATTGGGTGTGCGTGATGAATTCGGCGAATGACGAAACGAAATTCTATTTCCGCAACATCCTCAATGAACAACAATATGAGGTAGGGTTTGTTTTATGTGTTGAGTTTGAAATTGTTCTTTTCTATGTCGTTCACTCTTGGGTGATGTTTTTTCCAATTGATAACACCATAACGTGGAGGGATCGGACAACACGAACACAGACCAACCATCCCCCTTTGTTTTTCCTCATTTTGTTGACGACCATGGTGGAGCAATGATGGACGACATCAGACCAGCCTCAGAAAAGCAGGGGCGGCCGACGTCGGGCCGACCGCCAGCGGTGTGGAGTGGTTGGCCGCTCAACCATCTTGGATGAGCGGTACCCTGCTGGGTCCCACATAAACTAGACCGGTTCCATCTGGCGCCGGTTGGGACTCCACCTGAATGACTGTACTTTTCGGGATCCAGGGGTGCGCGACATCCCCCTAGAAGCAGCTGAGGCAGACCCCCCACGGGCCTCGGGCCACCGGGCTGGACCCAGCGCGGGCCGCACCCAACGTAGGCTAGGCCGCCTCGAGGACCAGGCTTCCCACTCAGGTCGGTTTACCCCACGGGCCGATTTAGACCCACGGGCCAGGTCGGACCCGCGGACCGGGTCGGGCCGAACCCGGACCCGATATGGCATGTTTTCAACTTTTTCCCCATAACATGGGCTACAGGTGTCTGATCGACAAACCGTCTGGAGTGACGGAATTCTTAACGTGAGATGTTTATTTTGGGATACCACACATGAGGTTTGGATACATTTGGGGTATTGTAGTGTTGGTTTGAACCTAAAATCTAATTGGGCCCCTTGAACGGAAATGCCAATAACTAACAGACCATGAATCTGATTGACATGCTATGTGTTGGGTTGATACCCCTATGATGAGGCATCCCTTTGAAATAAATTTATGTGGGAAGTTTTTTATAGTTGGTGGGTCGAACAGTATGATGTTGGGCATATCCTCTCGAAGGCAAGCGAGTAGAGTACGAAAACCTAGTAGCTGGTTGATACGTGATGACTGCTGACCTTTCGACTCGGAGTGTTTCATCTAGCCCAGTGGGGAGCACCTCTGTGTGACACGGCAGACCCACTATAGGAAGAACCTCTATGTGACACATCAGACCCATGGTACTTGACCGAAGAAGTACCTCATCAGGCTACGAGGGGGAGTGGCTCTGTGTGACGTGGTAGAACCACAGTGGGGAGCGCCTCTATGTGATGCACCAGACCCACATTACTCGATAGGAGGAGTACCACAACAGTACAAGATAGCAGGAAGCACCTCTATGTGATGTGGTCGGCCCACAATACTCTATAGAAGAGAATTACACCAGCATCCTAGGTTTTGATAGTTAGATTGAGAGTGCTACATGTTACCACCCCTAGAATAAAATCTTAGTTTTGAGCTGAGTCAATGACTTTTTTTTCATGATTGAGATGGGTTACTAGATAACTTATGTATATGTATGGATATATACCTATGTAATGGTAATCCGTTGATTTCATACTTAGTGGTTTATCCTTGTTGGATTTCGCGAGACCTTACGGGTCTCAGGGTCCCTACTGAGTATCGTTAAACTCACCCCTGCATGGGCTATGCTCGCACCTCGTTGTGTTTGTTTCAGATGACAGACAACATTGAATGAGGTAGAGAGTAGCAGGACTGGATGATACCCGAAGGTGGACCACTCAGCATGACGGTACATGGTCTAGATGGACGGATGTGGAGTGCTTAGGAGGTTATCTGTACATACCCTTCAGGTTGGGACCCCGGAGGACGACCCTGTAGCTCCTAACTTTTCTCCAATGTTACTTTTTTTTTCATTTTCTCTATTAATTTTATATTTCCATGTACTTTGTTATTGGGCTTGTATTTCTGGCCCCTTATACATTCCATCACTCATTTTTGAATAGAGATTATAATTATTGTTTACTCCAGTTGTACTCTAATTATGTGTGTTTACTATTTATAATGGAAACGCCTTCCCAGATTATAGATTTATACCTTTGGTTATAGTCATAAGCCCCTGGCCTATGGAAGATGGGCTTGGGGTAGTCACGACATTGGTCCCAAGGACGGGTAGTGACAAATAATTTTTAAGTGGTTTGGGATATGTAAGGATTTGAGAAAAAAATAGATTCTAATTGAAATTGATTGGTAAAATTATTTTCCTTGTATTTTGAAAAATGCATTTAAATGAAAGATGATCGTAAAAAGGCATGAATTTGATGAAAATATATTATTTGGTATTGAAATGAGAATGGAATATTAAATATATAATGTGGGAAATTGTTTTCATAAACTGATCTGAAATGATTGATTTTCTCGTGATGGATAGATTGATTTATTGAATCACATGTGAGACTAGGTAGTTATTGGTAATTAGGAAAATAAAAATTGGATCTATACCATAACACTAGATTGAGGATGAATACAAGAACATAAACATAAGAAGGCTTGATTTTTTCCTCTATGGGGAGTTGTGTCCCCATGACCTGAGTTGTGGGATGTGTTCACACATCGATCCATGATAATTGAATGAGTTTTGTGGGGGTCCTATTATGAAAAGACTTATATTCCACATGGGTCGAAACATTGTGCTTTTATATACCTAATTTTCAGATTATATTTTTTTGATTTTTGAATCTTATTAATCCATGTAAACAAATTTATGTAAATTTATTATATATAATGTTCATTTATGAATGATTTTATATGTATGACACCTATTTTTATTATTAAATAATTTTTAATTAAAAATACGTGAAATCCATACCATGAATAAATTTATATAAATTGAATTCAATTTTGTTAAATTGTTATAGAATCGATTATAGTACACTTTGTGATGGTGAGACCCAACTATGCCTTATAGATCATACCCACATTTACCTTTGGGAATTTATATATTTTATTATTCTAGGTTTGACGGAAAAAAATACTCACATGGAAGTGGATGAGGGGTTGATATTTCAAACATGGAGTAATGGAGGTGACCAGAGGAGATGTGATCCACTTATTACAGAAATTTTTTCTTGAACATTAATCTTGTTATAAGGTGTTTCCTTTGATGATGTTTTTTTTTCGTAGTCCTTTACATATTTGTTTTTAGCGATTTCTCTATTTCAATTGTTGAATATACTAAATTATGTCCTTTATATTACCTTGTTTTATAGTAAAGATCATTATTTGTTGATTCTTGTATGATTCCAGGTTCTATTCTCCAACCCATGGGGATCAAGAATTCTCTTTGGGGTATGTTAGTGTCAACATGGGTATTAGAGTACTAAGGAATCATTGTTGGTTTGTGATATTTAAGAAAAATAATATGGAAAAGAATCTTTTTAACGTTGGATATGGTTCATAGAGGAGAAACGTGGTTTAGTTTCATGGAAAAATTCAATATGAATGTTTGTTTGGAAGTGTAGAGAGTGTTACCTTTTTATAGGGAAATATAATGTTTCTTCTTGAAGAACCCTTATCATTTTCAATAATGTGATGTTACTATTCCATGGAAAATGAATCCAAAATAGAAAAAAAGTCGTGGGGAAATTGATTGAGTATTGAAACTCACCTCAACCGCTCATTTCTTTGACAAATTCAAGTGTCTTAAGGCATTTAGTTTTTAAATTTAATCATCTACCCTAATTTTAATTTACAATGGTAATTATTTTCTAAAATTACTAATTGATTTTATTGAAAAAAACTACCATTGGAAAATTTAAATAACTTCAACCTTCATTTTTATATTTTTTTAATTCACTATATTATATAAAAATTTGAATGATTCGTAATGTTACATTAATTATTATTTCATGTAATGCATACATTGTTTAGAAAATGTGTGATTTTATGCAATAAATTTTTGTGTAACCCATAGTCATTAAAATTATAAATTACAATTAATTAAATTTTATTATTATAGTAAAATTTTATTAGTCATTCATTCATAACTATTACTGAATTTCACCATTAAAATATTTTTTAAAATAAAATTCCAAAAACCATTTTTATTAATATGACATTTCGATTTAATTCAAAAAATGATGGAAATAATATTTACAAGCTCAAATAATATATCAACAAGAATAATAATATTTTTTTAAATACACATTTTATTACATTGAAGGATTCTTACACTTATATAATATTTTACAGAATTTTAAATTCATAAAAATATTTTTTTTCACAAATTCCTTAATTTTTTACTAAAAAAATTTAATTTTGAAAAAAAACCAAATTTTAACCTTAAAATAATATTTTTAATCTAAATCTAGAATATATATATATATATATAATCAACTTCAAATTTAAATTTTCTTAAATTCATTTTTTAATAAAAGCATAAAATATAATAAATATTTTTTATTGGAAAATGAAATTTTTCTATATTTACTATTATTATTATTATTTCATATCATTTCACAAAACAATTTTTTTCAAAATATTATTCATTTAAACTTATTCTTTCATAACTAATCTTGTGTTTCATTGAATATAAATCTATATGACATGAAAATAAAATTTATATTTAAAAAAAATAAATAAATAATCATATTAGGCATTTTAGGTAAACTATTTGAAATTGATTCATTTTAAAAGTTGGCTCTGTTTTATTCACAAATTTATTTTATACATTTTTTACTCCTATTATTTACTACATGTTAAATAGATAAGACTTACCATTAGTACATAGTATTAATTTTTTAATCCAAATATATAGTGATATTGTATAGATTTCAAGTCACATGTGGGAAAAAATATCTAACAAATGACTTATTTAATGGAAAACATATATTAAAATATCAAGATTATACACAACCCACAATTCCCGGTGACAAATGGTTTGTTAAAAAAAATTAGCAATGAATTTTTCTATCATTTTCATGACTCCAAAATCATCTTATCTCTTTTCCTATAACATAAAAAACTAACCTAAAATTATTTTTGACATCATATACATTATCATCAACTCTCAATCTAACCGGAGTAATGTTAGGAATATATAAAGCCTTCGGTGAATCCCCTAGATCACCAATGTTTAGAAATAATGATTATTTTTAGAAATTTCCAATTTGGATTCGTTTATAATATTATAAATGCATCCTCTCCATTAATATATTATAATTCATTTTTTATACAGTGTATTTGTATATCATAGTTTCCTAACCTATAAATAAACAAGGACAACATAATAGAAATTAAATAGAAAAGATCTCAGACATAATACATGATAAAACTAATTTAAAAATATATTTATGAATTAAGAAAAATAAAAATTTTGAATACCAGTATAAAACTCAATATTATAATTTAATAAGTCAAAAAATGTGACACTATAAATAGGATATCCAAAAATATATTTTCTATCAAAAAAAATTAACAAGTTATCCAATTATCTAAAAATAATCCTTCTCTTCCATAGATTGCATGCCTTGTTTATGGCACCCCACACATGAGAAAATTCATGATGAGTTATTTTATTTAACAATGGCAATAAACTACCACCCTTTAGAGTGTCCTAGAATGGGTGTTTAATATATTATTTTTTATATTCCGAAAAAATATCTATACAACCAAGGTATTCTAAAATAAACTATTTGTAAATCTGTTTTACATTATATTTATAACCCACGAATGTTTATAAAATCATAATAAGTTACACAATATTCCAAAAATAAACTATATTTATCATAAATAAAACAAAACATGACTGAAAAACCAATTCTTTAATGTAAACACATGTACACCTTAAATACTATATGAAATCCTAAGGGAATCCTAAAATATTTGGTCTAACACAAATAGATAGAAAGGGTACCTCCTACTAATGAGTTTAAAACTCCTCAATTGATTTTTTTTATCCTTATGAACCCTAATGATGAAACTGCATTAAAGAGGGAAGTATAACTATGTCAATACTAAAAATAATCCTAAACTCATATTGGAATTTATAACTAATGATAGAGACAACCCCAAACCATACTATATAAAAGAATAAATTTATTTAAAATAATAGAAAATAAATTTAATATTATGTAGTAATGATAAATATATTAAACTCAATGAAAATCCCAATAATAATTCCAAAATTATGAATATTAGTGAAAAAAACACAAATATTTCTAAACCATGAATCTCAATCCACAAAAATACAAGAATACAAATAATCGTATAATTCATTAAATAATAAAAAATAAAAAAATATATTTAACTCAAAGAAATTGTGAATAATAATACCAAACTCCATATATCATTTACCCAAAAAAATTTTATGACACACATACCTAAAAATATATCCAATTTTCCTACTAAAAATATAAAAAAATGATTTATTCAAAAACAACACTTCCTTATAGACATAAATTTTTGTAGTTAAATAAAATTATTTAATGAAAAAAATTCATCCTACCTCAATAGATTTCATATATAATGGAAAATATAAGAATCCAACTCTCTTAACATGATGGTGACATAGAATCAAAATATTAACTCAAGATCATAACTTCTTTTATCCACCCCATGAACCAAAAAAACAAAAAATTATCCAGATAAAACCTATAATTTATTTTAAGCTCTATCATATTAGGGGTTTTCAAGGGCAATCCCTGGAATTGATAAGTGAGGGGAAGATCTAGGGTAACATACCTTTTTATAGAACCCTAACATGCTAATATCCATTATCAAGAAGGCTAATCCACCCAAAATTTAGTCCAAATTTACATTCAATTGTGATATTTGAGTTATATGGAAAATTTAAAACAAAAACAAAAAATAGTGAGAAAAGAAGACTAGGGATGATGTATAAGTGGATGTATGGCGCAACTAAATTTTCCCAAAAACCATGAACCTCTCACAATAAGAGAATTTTTGTATTGCAAGATTGACATGAACGACCCCAATGACCATTACTCAACCAAAAAAAAATTCTAATTTCTCTAATAATCCCTTGAATGGTATCATAATATAAATTCAATAGTCTGTAATGATCATTCACCAAACTTTAACCCTTTAAAACCCTTATAATACAAATACTTTCACAACCTAACCTCTTATACATCGATATGATTCAATTGTTATCCTTGAAAAACTGAATGCATAGGCTTATATCCCTATTTCAGCTTAATTGGAAGAAAAACTTAATTTTTTGAGGAACATAGGAAAAATAATTACTATTATATAAATAAGGTAAACCTAGATTTATAACAAAATTATAAAAAAGAAGACAGCGTGTATATATATGGGTGAGAAAATTATAATTAATAATTATGATAATTCAATACATTATAAGGAAAATGAAAAAAAGTGGAGTCACCAAAAAATCAGTAAATATCTAATCACACCAGGGTACAAAGAAATATTAATGAACTATTGTTCTATATTTTCTCAAAGAAATTAATGTCATGTTTAAAGGGACCATTCACTGTGATCTTGTTTTTTCCCAATAGATCAATATAAATTAAAAGGAAGAAAAACCCTTACTAAAGAAAAATAGTCTATGATTGGAGAATTTCATAATGTACTTCAATGAATCGTTTGTGAAATGATTTAAATTTGATTGATTAATGAAAAGAATATATTACTATAGACATTAAATGATGGGATAACAAGAAATAAGCTATAATATTCTATAAATAAATAATATTTTAAATCATGGGATAATGTTAGGTTTTTTAATTTAATTATTTCATAGAACATTATATATTTTTATAATATAATATTAAATTAATAGAAAACATAAAACCCACATAAACCAATAAAATTAATTCCATAGAATATTAAATGAGTTAATGATGAAATGAAATTTGGTTTATTTTATTTATTGTAAATGTTTTCATATGATATAAATACCATAACTTGGTAGACATCAAAACAAATTTTTGTTCAATTCAATAAAACCCAAAGAGTGAAAATGAATATATCAACCCACATGACAATATTAATTCAAAAAAAAGTGTTGGCTATATATCATCACACAATGGACATGTTATTTAATGGGTGACAAAAAATACATAAAAACACACTCATGGTATTCCATATTTACCATTAACTATATTTATATGCTAATAAACATAGGTACCACCAAAAACTCAACTCATTCATTTTTATTGATCATTTTTACAATAAAATCCATAGAAAACTTAAATAAATAATTTTTTTTGAGCTTAATCACACCATAGATATAACTAATTTATTAGTATTTATATTCTCTCCATGATTATCATTATGGCATAGTAATTTTCCATCTCCCATTTTCTCAAATATCCCATGGAAATCATGTTATAATTCCCACCTTTTTATTTGGACACATTTGATAGTAGAGACATCAAATTTTTTATATCCTACTATGTCACCTAACCCTTCCTTAAAAAACCCAATACCTAATTTTTTCCTAACCCATATAATCATAAAAATAATATATATGAATTTATGTTTAACCATATGTGACCAATTTTTTTGTAATTTTAATTTCAAAACGAAGACCTTTAAAAATATCATAATATGGTCATATTCATGATTTTATACCTAAAAATCCATCGCAGTATAATGTATTCTAAAAACTATATTATTGTTTTATTAATTAAAATTAAAACCCAATAACTTACCTACATATATAATGAGATATGACCAACCTAAATGAATTCTATGGTGGATTTATATAGTAGTCTCTATAAGAAGAGGTATATACCTTTACTTTAGTTCAACTAATAAACTATTATAATGAGGCTATAAAAATAGAAACATATGTGGATTTTTACGATAGTCTATATTAATCACCCCTGTGTTAGTTAGAGGAAGGATTCAAAGAATTTATTGAACCTCATCTTCTTCAGGAGTCCTCAGAGTAGGTTTAGTTGATCAGAAAGTCGATGGATCCTACATATTATAAATAGAAATACAAAACTGATCACCTATGATGACCTCTTGAGTTTGAGGTTAGGTATCAGTTATTTTTAAATATCTCACTGTGTTTGGGAATATAGATGGAATAAGATATAGGGTAATAATTCACTAAGATATATTGGGACATTCGAGATTCTGGAGAGTTGGGCATGTACACAATTGGTTATGGTTACCTCAGAGGTATTGAACCATTAATGACATATTCCATATATCGCTATTGTGGAATTGGAACTCAGACTTGTCTCATAATCTATATCCAGACGAGGTGGTGTTATAGGTATATGAGTCCACTTAGGGGTATCATAATTGTATCATTAACCGGAGCACAAAGGCTCTCAGAGGCCAGTCAATTTTTCTAGTATGGTTTCTATATAAGCATGACAATTTATATGAGTATTGGGAATGGATGGCTAACATGAATACTAAGTTCATGGGGTTATTATTAGGTAACTCTTAACCTCCCTTAGAAGGGATATTTAGGGAAGAATTTATTCAACTAGATAATATTTTAAGATAATGATTTTTTCATGATATACAAATCTTTTTAATTAAATCATTTATTTTTGGAATAATTTGATTGTCTAATGAGGTCATAAGAGTTTCATGTGGGTCAAGTGATTGTTTAGAGCCTGGGATTGGGTTTTTTGAAATGGAATTTAGGCCACATGGTTAGTAGAAACTACTCAAAGTAAAACACATAACTTGATGGATGTGTATGAGGTGGTCCAACCCACTGATTAGGGCCACACTATTTTTGGAAACCAAATCGTAATGGGTGCATGCCCTTGAGAAATAACTATAGTTTCTCAATAATAATGAATCATTATTTCTAAATGGTTTCCCAAACCATGTGAATAAATAATGTGGGTTCTCTATTGAGGAAGTGAGGGCGCACAATTTTGAAAAACATACAACCAAATCATAAAATGAAAGAATTTTATGGGAAATGATCAAATTGAACATACATAAATGAAAACATTATTTGCATCTTCTTTTTTCATTCAAGTGAACAATTTTTTTTTCTTGGGATATCCATTTAAAGAACAAGCATAGTATTTTCTTTTAATTTGTCTTTAGGATTCTGAATCAATCACCATTAGTCTCATTAGATCCATGTTGGTATGTTATACATTTTTCTTGGTCCATTATTCATTTGTCTTGTTATTAGAAGAATATTTTTTTGAAAGAATATAAGATATATTACCTGTTTTTCCCGTTCCTTGTTTTTCTCTTGATCTAGACCGGATCAGAGGTTGATACTAGACAAGTGTTCTAATGTACGTTTATGGTAGGTTTTCTATACCATCTACCATATGATTTTGATATTTTATATCTTATCATAGATATTACACATTCCAGAACATCTAGAGTATCATGAAAAATTAAATTAATTCTTGAATTTAATGGATTGGAACCTTTTAGGTTTCCCCATGAGTTATATTTTATGGATAGAGGTTGTTTAGCATCAACCTATTCAACCAATGTTGTGTGACCTTTTATGTTCTCTATGTTGTACCTCATCCTTAGTTGAGTTGGGGATCTCTAATATTAGTGGGAGAATAAATGATAAATAATTCAGTTGTTAGGATTGTGAACACATTATTTACCCATTCATGTGTAAATGAAATGAATGAATTGTGTTTTTTTGATAGGTGAGGTTTTATTTCATCATTTTTATGTTATTTCATATGGTTAAAAAGAATGAATGGTTTATTCGAAAAATGTTGAATTAGTTTGATTAAATAATTTATTTTGAATGGATATGAAATGGTTAATGATTAAAAAAATTAAATGGTATTAGATACCACAGATATTCTCCTTGGATCATATTTCTATTGATTCCATGGAAATTCCCACTCTTATGATCTTGTTTATGGAAGTTGATGATTTAGACCTTCTTAATCCATGGATCCTAATTCCATATGATTCTAAAAATATTCCTCCCATTAGATATGGATTGCATGGTCTTGTATTAAACATTCTTTATTGACGTTATCCTTGGAATCCACCCATATCCTTAATGAGTTTCCATCAAGAAGTTCATGGGATTACATAAGGATTCCATTGTCTTGTATACCATGGACCTGGCCCTTCATGGTCTATCTTTAGATTACACAGAAAATTTGTTGTGAATATTTAATTCTTGATTACACAGTGTGTATGTTGTGGATATTTTAAACATGATTACATGGAATGACTATTGTGCATATTTGATATAATTTTATATAGACCATGTATAGTTATCCAATTATTATTTTTATAATGTTCCATTTCACACCTAATTATTTATGTTTTATAGCATACCTTGTTTGTGGTATCTTTTTTATTGTTTATAAGGGGGCATATTTGGTTGGACATGATCACCTATTCAAGTGATATATTATAATCAGTAATTTTATACTGATGATATATTGTGCACTGCTTCTATTTAAATTAGATATACCCGACATTATATATACATCATAGGTGGGGGTCTACTGAGTGTAATCTCAAACCATATTTGGGCTTCCTTTGGGTTACTTGATAGAAATCAATGATTTCAGTAGGGACTGAGGAAAGCGCCCATTGTATAATGCTTGATTGATTATTATGAGGAAGATGAGAGTACATTATCGACCTATTTTCATGATGATAGATGGAGTTAGTTCCATTTTAGTTAATTTTGTATTTTGATAAATGTATTATAATAGATTCATGTATAACTATTTTATTTATTTTTTAAAACAGGGTTATCATATTTTACATGACAAATATTGCTTTATTTATTATTCCAATCATATGAATGGATATGTTATACCTTTATTTATTATATGCTCCACTTTTGTTCTGTATGATAATTTACCATGTTACTCTCTAATACGAGGGAATAGTATTTCCAAAGACACACCCTAAGCCCTTACTACTAGTAGACAAAATCTAGAATAGGGAGAAGTGCACTTGAGGCCATCTGACCAAGTAGCTTTGGGAACTATTTAGTGGCATATAGATCAGGATAAAATATAATGATTTCACGTTTCATTAAATATTTTCTATTAGTTATGATTTATGGGAAGGAACAACTGATGGATTCCTTCTTCTGAACTAATTTAAAATCCATTATTATAGCAGATAATACGAATTTTGACAATTAAGGCAATGTTTAGAATATTAATTTTTATTCTCTAGCATAAGGTAAATTTATGAACCTTAAATGAATTAAAAAATATCTGGGATAAACTTTAGAACACATATGAGGGAAATACCATGGTGATATGGGATAATTTTTAGTTTTGAAGTCTTAAATATGAATATATTTCAATTGATGATGATGAAATTATTCAAACATTCTTTATAAGATACAATGAATTTGTTCGTATCATCGTTATCTGTTGTTAGAATGAGGAATATTTTAATAATTTTTAAATTTATTTACACTTATTGCATGATAAATTTGATGTTAATGAATTAGAAGTAGTAAAAAAATATCAAAATAATATTCCTCTTTATGATATATATTGTATTACAATTTGATATGACATGAGGAATGGTTACATTGTAAAAAATTAATGTTACGTCTGAAAAATAAATTTCATTAAAATCCAGAAACTATATGAAAGGAAAGATGATTGATTATGATGATGATAAAAATTGATATATATAATTATTCTATGATTTGGATGTGTAAATATCAAAAGTTATTTTTTTATTCGTGGGAAATTTTATAAGAGGAATATTCATGATTAAAAATAAGATACCACATAAATTATTTAATTGAATAGATGTTGAAAATTTGGCAAAAAAAGTCCCTAAACTGAATGGTGATAAAGATAGTGAAGAAAAATAATATTGTTTTAAAATAACGTTGAATTAGAATAAAAAATACCAGAGTTATTTTCTAAAAAATAATAATAATTAATCTATGAATAAAATTAGAAAATTTTAGCTAATTATGATGAAAATGAATACATAAATGCTAAATGTGAAGAGGTTGATACTAAAATAAATTCTAGTTAATATATTATTATTGATAATGTAATTTATGAATATATCCACATTAGTTATAAATGTAGTAACTATAGAAGTGAAGATAACAAAACTTAAATGGAGTTTATCCTAATTATTTATTGAGATAATTTCCTTTGAATGTTTTAGAACCTGAAATGGAGACTAAGAAGATAAAGCAAGACGATCAGTATACTAACAATTTAAGAAAACCATAAAGATTAACAACATGACATGAAATAGGATATTGCAAATATAGATAAATTAATTTACATTAGTAAGAATTTTGTTATAAATTTTATTAATGTGATTAAATTATTTTATAAGAAATCTAATCTTATTCATCTTACAATTTTAAAAATATAGAATTCACTAAACCAATCTTGAATTATGTTTTATAATTCTATTACAGATTTCGAAAAGTAATCAAATAAGAAATAAGTGTGATAATGTTAAAAAATTCAACCTATTTGGATGATATTGATATTTGAAAGATTAAAAAGAGATTTCAAAAGTAGAATCAAGATTACTAAACTATGTTTTTGTTTAAATCTACTAAATCCCAAAAATATAACAAATTGTGGGATTTTTAATTCCCTCTCCAATAATAATACTTATGGTAACTCAAAAAATATATAATAGATGTCCATTTTGAATAGGAATAATAGATGAAATTATTAAAACCATGGTTTGAATAAAGTAATCAATATCATTGATCAAAATAATGGATAAATTGAATGATATAGTTCTGGAATACATGCTATTTTCAAAGGTATATATAACATTTATTGATATTATTAGTACTATAGAGTCTTAATGAATACATCAAGGATATTTTAGTTTGATTATCATCATAATTATGATTCTTGAATTAATAAGAGGAAACAATTAAGGGGTTTCATCCTACTCTAAGAGAAAAAATATTCTTAAATAACATAGAAAATATATTTTAATGAATAAAAATAGATCATAATTGTTAGAATATTTGCATTAAATATGTAATCTAATACTTAATATAGAAAAAAAATGTATTATAATGTTTCAATCCCTATCAAAAATATTACCTTGGAAAAGGGTAATGAAAATGATCATGTTGTAGATGTTTTTCTTAAAGTATCAAAGGAGGAATATGAGTATATATATTGGATTGTGGGTGATCTTGACATATTAGATGGAACATGATGTTGTCGGAAAATGTTGTTGAATTAAAGAAATGTTCTAAGAGCTTTGGAAATTATTATTCACTCAAAACTAAATGGATTTGTTTTGAAAATATTGGAAAGGGAAAATTTAAATCCAAGGACACTGTTTATATTGATGGTCTGAAACACAACTTTTTAAGTGTTTCAAAAAAATTTGATGAGTGGATTCTAGTAATATTATGTAAAAATGGATTTTGATTAAAAATAGTTAATGATGGAAATGATGAAACAATGATGTAGAAAACTATGTATTTTTTAAAAAAGTTTTTTTAGAAATTCTCGGAATTCATGCTATTTGTCCCTGAAAGCCAAAAAAGGACTATAGCTCCAAAGGAGTAGTTATCTTCGAAAATGGAATGTGAGTAATATTTCTCAAACAGAAAGATTTAATGTAACATCCCATATATTTATAAAATAATACATTTTCTTTTCTATAAATACTTATGAATAATAAATTTATTTTACGTTAAATGGAGGATTTTTTCGATAGCATACTCGATACGTAACAACGGGTTTCTCTAAAATATTACCATGTAAAAAATGTTTATTTATACTGAAAAATAATATAATAATATTATTATTTTAAATAAATGTTATTTCATAACCATTTTATTAATTATAATGAATATAAATAACTAAAATATGACTACACATGTTTTTTAAATATCCTTAAATTTATCCAATAGATTTTAGATGATTAAAATAAAAAACAATCTGATTTTAAGCATTAAATAATCTAATATTTCTAAAAGGTAGTTCACCATCTTTTGAAGCCAAACTATTTTTAAATATATTTTTTTTCTTGTTTTATTTGTTCTGAACAAAAAATATTATACCTATATAGAATGGGGAAATCAATATATACATTTGATAAATCCTTGTTAATTTTTTGAGGATGTTTAAATATTATTGAATAGATAAAAATACTACATTTGATGTCAAAACGACATTTTCCTCTAATTTATTGACATAGTTAGATTGTTATTATAATTGTTTTTAAAGTTTAATTGGATTATTTTATTATAATTAAATTCAATTATGATCATTGGATGTAATTTTACATTATAATTGTACATAAATAAATTTCCATATTTTGGTAGTTTTTACCTCTTAAAAACATACTTTTTGTTTTTGACAATGGTTATTAATTTTAAATTAATTTCTTCAAATTATGTGTTTTTAATTTGAAAAAAATGGATTTTATATTTGAAATCTAGAGGTCTAAATTGTGTGAAGAGGTAAATTTTATTTTTAGAAAATATGAATAGTAACATAAGTAATTATTTTATTTACCATAGTTAAAGGGTAAATTGGGTAAATAAGGTTAACAAAATAAAATTATAAATATATTACACTATCCTAAAAATTCTTTAATCCTATTGGATTATATTTCTTCTACCATGGGAATCCAATGATAAATTTTGGGATCCCATGGATCCACATAGGAGGGATATTGACATTTTATAAGAATTAATTTATTGAAAAGAAAAATATAACCTAAACCTCATTCTTTTACTTAACATTTTTTATAGGGGGTTATATAAGTGATCACTTCAACTATAAATAGTCATAATAAATATAAGATGATTTCTTGCATCATTGTATTATATTTATATTTTATTGATATCAAACAAGTAAATATATTTATGACACAATGATGATGTAGTGATTACCATATTAATGAATGATTAAATTAAATGAGATTAGAAATATTAAAATAAATTTATTTTAAATTTTTTTATTCCATACATAAATTTTATGGATGGGTATCATTTTTTATCTTTAAACTAAATATGTTTATCGAAAGAATCATGCTATTATGTATTTTTTAAAATTCATGATATGAATAGAATTTAAATTAACATAAATGAATTTTAAAAACAAATACTATTTTATTAAATTATATAGTAGTCCTAAAAATCTAATATTCAGCCAAATGAAATAGATAATGTTTAAAATGACATTAATGAACAACTTTTTGTTCAATGTTCATTTTATATTAACTATATTAACCGTATATTATGAATATACAAGGAGACATTGTAAGAGTTAAATTAGTTAACTAAGTGTCAATGCTAAAATATAAGTTTATATTTGAGACCTAGACTGGTATAAAACCAATTGGTTGCGAGGTTTTCGACTAAAAAAAATATTTGAAAAAAAATTAATTTTGGACCAAAAGTGATTTTATATTAAAAAAATATTTCAATACCTTCTTAATGTTCCCATCCTTCCTATTAAAACATAGAATCACCTCTACCCATTTAATCACACCTCTAAATCCCCTTGGATCATCCAAATTTTTCCCAAATATACTAGAATAATACATCCCTTCCTCCTAGAATCCTTACCTTGGGAAGAAGGCAATTTAATAAATCTTTTTGGCTCAAATCAAATGGAGTTACACGTTTTAGAGGTAGTGTCTTATCTAATGTTTATTTACATTATTTTACTTCATCACACTCTATTCTATTATTATTTTTTGATTAAATTAAAAAAATTATACGCAATATACTATGATTCTTTTATGAAAATTAATCTAACTAGATTTACACATACCTCAATCTAATGGATAAAAACATACAATTTCTGTTTATAGAAAACGGATGGCTCATGAAACGATGATTGTTCGATTTTCCCCTACCACCTGTCATGGTTTCCATTTGTATAACACTGTATTTATACGTTATATATATTATTTATATTGTCTCTATTCTTATTTATTTTTCATTTACAATATACCTTTATTCTTTCCATAATGTGTAAATACGATAATTTCATTGGAGGAAGTGAAGACTACCGCCCCCTCAATGTGATATAATATGTTCATTCCATACATGGAACATGTAAAGGAATGAGTTAATGTAATTATGTAACATATATAACATATTATATTATACGATAATTAAAATATAAATGTTTATCATTTTGTTTTCATTTCATTAATATGAAAAATAAATGAATGTAGCTTTCATGCGTATGTACGGCCTACCGTCTCAATGAATGGAGCATTTAATTAATTATATCTAAATGTTATGTAATATTATAAACAAAAATATATAATCTATATATATGATATTTAAATAATTATTACTATTCTGTAGATACTAGAATTTTGATCTCATGGACCATTTGTAAAATAATAAGTTCATTTTGACACAAGTGCCAAATATCGTCAAAATGACTGATATTAACATAAATAATTAGGTAATGCATATATAATGGTAATAAGTGGTATAAATTTAATAATAAAAATAAAAATCATTATCAATCAATTAGAAACTAACTTATGTGTATTATTTCGGATGAACAAAGAACATACATGACGAGTTAGTCTCAAGGTATGGGACTTCGTCTCAATATCCTTTCATTGATGCATATTTTGGTTTATACATGTCTATATATTATATGGTGTATAATTATATTCTTTGAATTTTAATTTCATTCAACAGTTTTCAAAAAGTAATTTTTTTTTTACAAAGAATTTTACAAAACGTTATTGAGAATGTTTCTTTTTAACAAACGTTGTGAAAACGACCATTCTACTGCCGCGGGCATTATTTGATATTTGGATTCATTAATAAGATATAATATTTCTAAAATTAATAGAAATACCACACACCCTTTTTATGTATTTTGGTATTGGAAATTGTATTTAGAAAGGATTGATTAAGTCAATATCATGAACTGATATATTGTGATTGCAATTTAGAAATGTTGTCTTTCCTTTATGCTTGTTTTATGTGTTATGAATATGTTGTGGTTATTTGGAATTATTTTCATATATGTGTGGTTCCTTGATAAAATAAGTTAGGGTGGGACCAAGATTACTTTCCAATGCATTGGGTAATGTGATGGAGGTAAATGTTAATGCTTCTCCTAAGTGTTTTAGGGAATATATTGTGATGGGTAAGGCAATCGTAACTCCCTATGTAGCTATGAAAGCTAAAATATAAGTATGTTATAAAATCTGATGTTACCATTTTGATTCATGATCTCTGTGTGTTGTTCATAAAACAGATTATTTCATGAGGTATGTTAAAGAGCTTGTTTTTTGATTGAAAAGTATGATTTTGTGGAATTGTAGGTTTTGATGTACTAATTTTATATTTCATTATTTAATAATACTTACTGAGTTTTTTGTGCACATCCCATATTTTTGAAATGTTTTTAATGGGTATAAGTAAGGGTAATTGAAAGGAATAATTCATGAAGAATTATATCAAGATAATAATTCTTATTTATTTACAAAGTTTTATTATTGTGAAACAGATTGTATAGAGTTGAAGTGTCTACATTGTAATATTAGAGATGTAACATAATATTTATCGCCTAATTAACAAAAACAATAAACATGAAAATATTCTCAATGTTAATTCTTGACTTAAATCAATATTATATAATGTTTAAGGCTGGAGCCTTAATGTTGGTATCAAAGGTCGGTTTATACAACTTTATGAGTTGAGATACTATTAAAATAATATCCATAAAATATTTTTACTTTATGGTAAAATTAAAATGATATAGGATTTTATGATTACCAAGTTGCATCATCTATAATTTTTTTCCATATTTATTCTACATAGAGTAAATAGAGTAACTTTTTGGGAAGGGATATAGTGGAAAATGACCTTCCAAATTAGCATTTGAAGATGGTCAGAATCATAATTGAACAGTTTGTTGCCGTGATGGCTTAGTTGGATCATGTGATAAATAATGTTTGTTTCTATTGATGATATTCTGGTATATTATAAATTTATATAGAATCATTAATTTCATTTAAGTTTATCTTTGAAAACTATAAAATAAAATAAATTTTATGGGAAATTCAGAATGACTTTGTTGTGGTTACAAAAAATTCCATTCTTTGGTCACATTGTTTCTAAGATTGCATAACTATTGATCCTTCTAAAACATAATTTTTTGAAGAATAACCAAGACCCACTATTTATATTGTGATTCATATTTTTCTTCGGATAGTATGATATTATCGACTATTTGTTGAAAAAATTTCATGGTTATCTAGTCCACTAACTATGTTAACTCAAAAAGGTTTTATGTTCTTCTCGATAAAATACTGTAATGAATGTTTTCAAGAAATGAAAAGAACATTTGTAAACGGTCAAGATTTGGAACTACCTTCCAAAAATGTTGAATTTGTTATCTATAGTGAGTCTTCGTTGGATTAATTTGTTGTGTCAAATTAAGGAATGATCTTGTAATTTCTTATGCATCAAGTCAGTTGAAAAATCATTAGTTAAATTACCCTATACATGATTATGAATTATCGGTAGTTTTTTTCATTAATAATTTGGAGGCATCATATTTATGGATTAAAATGTGGAATATATGAAGGCCAAAAATCATGTGCTATATATTCACACTGAAATAATTAAACATGAGATAAAGAAGATGGCTAGAATTAAGGAAGGATTATGATTTCACGATTCATTATCATTCTTAAAAATATAATAAAGTTGATGATGCTTTTATTTGGAAAATTAATTCCACGTAAAACATGTTACGATTGGAACGAGATCATTTGGTTTCTGATTTGATGATTTTTGGATTGGATGTTGTGTATAATGGGAATTACTTTATTTTTTTTTCAGGTTTCAGTTTTATAATCTCTAGTAGATAGAATAAATAATGCACCGAAAAATGATATTGAGTTGAATAAAAATGTAGAATTAGTTTATAAAGGCATGTTACCTAAATTTGAAATTGATAAAGTCTGTGTTTTGAGGTTTGGAAGGAAATTATATGCCTTTTTGATTCAAATTTTAAGAAATAGTTGTTATGTGAAGTTTATAGTTCTTTATTTTCATTTCATTCATGACGTAATATGATGTATAGAGATATTATTGAGTATTAATGGTGGGATGGAATTAAAAGAGATGTTGTTGAATTTACCCTGAGATGATTGATATGCCAATATGTCAAAGTAGAGAGGAAATTACAAAAAGGGATTATTCAACCTTTTATAGTTCCAGATTGAAAATAGGAAAATTATTCCATGGATTTTGTAGTGGGATTACCAAAGGTTTCTCGACGTAACAATGCAATCCGGGTTATTTTGACTGATTGACTAAATTGGCTCTTTTTCATCCTATTTGATAGAATCTGTCTCTAGAACAACTTTATGGATTTTATATTAAAGGGATTGCCTAATTACATGTATTTTCACTCAACATTGTATCTGGTCATTATCTTAGGATCACATCTATCATTTTTAATGGCCTTCAGAAGTTGTTGGGTACTAAATTTAATTTTTTTTAGCTTTTCATCTACAATCAGATTGGAAGTCAGAATGAACAAATCAGATATTGGATGATATGTTACATGCTTGTTCAATGGATTACTAGGTTAGTTGGGACTGAAATCATTCTCTAGTTAAATTTTTATATAATAATAGTTTTCATTTTAGTATACAGATTGCTCCATTTGAAGCATTATATGGAAAGCAGTGTCAAACACTAGGATTTTTGGATAATGCGGGTGAATGAAAGTTAATGGGACTAGAATTGGTAGAAGTGATACTAGAAAAAGTTTAGTTGATATAGATGCTCTTGAGAACACCTCAGAGTATGAAGAAAAATTATTAGGATGATTAGAGGAAGGATCTTTCTTTTGAGGTAGGTGATCATATCATTCTCAATGATTATCCCTGAAAAAGTGTGATAGGTTTTCGTAAAAAGGGAAAGTTGAGTCCATGTTTCATTGGACCCTCTAAAATCCGAAATAAAGATGGATTAGTTTCCAATAGTGCGAATTTAACTCATATTTTATCCTAGGTATACAATTTTTTTCTTGTTTGAATGTTGAGAATGTATATTCTAGATCCATATCATGTTTTTAGTGTAGAGGATGTTCATTGGGAAGAGAATCATTCTTATGAGGAACAACCAGTCCAGATTTTTGACCAAATAGATCAAGTGTCGAGGAATATGGTAAGTCATTTGGTAAAGATTTTTTGGAAAACCCATATTTTTGAAGAGGCAACATGGGAAGCTGAAAATTATATGGGGGATAAATACACATAGTTATTTGATAAGTGAATTGAATTGGGAGGATGCACTTCCAAAAATGGGGGAATGATATAACAACTCATGTATTTACAGAATAAAACTTTTTCTTTTATAAGAATATTTATGACTATGATAATAATTTTACATTAATGGGTTTATTTTTCCGATAGCATACATAGCACGCAACAATGGGTTTCTATGAAATCCTACATTGCACACAACGTTGAGTTATACCGAAAAATATATGAAAATATAAATATTTTAAATTGTAGTTAAAAAATAATATTTGTATTAGAAATAATGATTTGAACATAATAAAATAATTTTACACATGTTTTTAAAATTTATATACATTTTTTCAATAAGTTTTAGAGGCTTAAAATTTGAATGAATTAAATTTTAAGCATGAAATACTCTAGTATTTTTGAAAGGCCATATTACTGCCTTTAGAAGAAGAAACCATTATAAATATAATTTTTTATAATTTTATAAGTAACATTTGACAAAACAAGAATCTTATATAGAATAGGGACATCAAAATTTACATTGGGTAAATTTTTGGCAATTTTCTGATAATGTTCATTTTTTAATGAATAGTGAAAAATAATCCATTTTAAGTCAAAACTCCCTTTTAATATAATTTATTAAGATAGTTATATTGTACTTATAATGTTATTTGAATTGTAATTGGATAATTTTTTTATCATTTTATTCAATTATTGTCATTTTAAGTAATATCACATTTTAATTGGACATAAACACATGCCACTATTTTGGTAACTTTTACATCTAAAAATCACGTTTTTTGATTTTGACAATGATAATTAATTTTATATTTATTACTAAAAAATATGATTTTTTAATTTTGAAGAAATTTATACCATAATTTGAATCACGAGGTCAAAATTATGTGAATAGTTAAATATTATTTTTAGATATTATGAATAGTAACTTCAGTAATTATTTTATTTACTATGGTTAAAGGGTAAATCTGGTGAATAAGGGTAAATAATAATATTAAACTACCTGAAAACATGTCTAAATATCATTTTATTAGATATTTCTTACCATGGTCATCCGTGGGGCCATTTTGGGTCCCATATATCCTCTTAGGAGTTATTATGACATTTTATAAGATATAATTTAAGGTAATGAAAAATATTGCCTACAAATTTATCTTTTACTAAAATAGTTTTTATAATAGGTAACATAAGTGATATATTCGACTTTAAGTAGTCATTATAAAGATAAAAATATTTAATGAATCATGTTATTATATTTATAATTTTTAGATATCGAATAAATAAATATATAAATGACACGACAATGATGTTGCAATTACCTTATTAACGAATGATTTAAATAAATGAGATTATAAATAAAAAAATAAAAAAAATTAAAACCTTTTATGCCATAAAATAATTCTATAGATTATTATTACTTGTTATATTTTTATTAATAATGTTTCTCAATTAATAAAGTTGTTATATATTTTTAATGTTTCATGATATGAATAGTATAGAAATTGACATAAATGTGTTTTTAAACCAAATATTATTTTATCAAATGAAATAATAGTCCAAAAAATATAATATCAAGGAAAATTACTTATATAATGTCGAAAATATCATTATATAACCATTTCAGTTTCTATTTTCATTTTATAGTAACTATATAAACCATATAGTATAAATATACAAGAAGACATGATAATAGTTAAATTAGTTAACTAAGTTTTAAGTCTAAAATATAAGGTTAAAATTGTGACCTAGACCTGTCAACAACCTATTGGATGTGTGGTTTTTGAGCCCAAATAATATTAATTGTTAAAAAATTCACATTGGGACCATTTCAAACTTAAAATAATTTTATAATGAAATAATATTTCAAAACCGTCATAAAGTGCCCCTCCTCCCTCTTATAAAAGGGAATCACCTCTACCCATTTAATCGCACACATCAAGCACCTTGTCTCTTAAAAAATCAGCCCAAATAATACCCCATCATCCATCCCTTACTCCTTTATGAATTACCTTGAGAATAAGGAAATTCAAGAAAGTCTTTGGGATCAAATCAAAGGCAGTTAAACGTTTTAGAGGCAGCGTCTTCTCTAAAGTTCCTTTCCATTATTTTACATCTTTACACTCAATTCCATTATTATTCTTTTACTGAATTACAACACCATTATCAAAAATATACTAGTAATTTTTAATTATAAGGATTTAAAATACACTTACACACATCAATATAATGGATTTGAACTTACTTTTTCTGTGTATGGAAAAATGTTGCCTCACGAAACGATGGTTGCTCAATTTTCTTATACCACCCCTCATGTTGATCATTGTGATGGAAATTTATTTATATGTTATATATATTATATTTATATTGTTTCTATGATTATTTATTATTTATTTATACAATACCTTTATACTTTCCATAATGTGTAAATACAATAATTTCATTTCGGGAAGTGCGGACTACCACCCCCTAAAAGTGATATTACTCATTCATCTCATACATATAATTTATAAAGGATGGAGTTAAAGAATGTATGTAACATATATAATATATTACATTATATTGTAATTATAATATAAATATGTATCATTTATTTTTCAATTCTTTAATGTAACCAATAAATGAAAGTAGCGTTCATGCGTACATATGACATACCATCTCCATGAATGGTGCATTTCATTTAATACCACCAAATGTTATGGAATGTTATAAATAAATAAATATATATATATATACTGGATATATATGATATTTAAATAATTAATTTTTAACTATAGATAATTTACTTTTGACGGCATTGATAATTTGTAAGTATAACAAGTTCATTTTCGACTCTAGTACAGAATATAGACATAACAACTTATATTAACATAAATCATTATGTAATTCATATAACGTAGTAATTAAATATATATAAGGAATAATAAACATGAAAAACGTTCTAAAAAAGTATAAATTGTCTTATAATTATTATATAGTAAGAACAAGAGACATACATGATGATTCACACTCAAAGTAAGGGACTTCGTCTCAATATCCTTTCACTGTGGCATATTTTGTCTATTCACAACCTTATTTTATATGGTGTATAATAATAGCCTTGTAATTTTAATTAACTTAAATTATTTTCAAAAATTTATATATTGTTTTATGAAACAATTTTTGATACATAATAGTGAATGTTTCTGAAGTGCATTGTGTTGCATTTGTTGTCAATGAGACATGATGTTGTCATGGAATGAATGGATGTCAAGGAATGTCAAGATGTTAATGACAAAGGATGTGATGGTGATGATGATGAAGGAGAATGGCCATGGTACTAAGATGCATGTCACTTAGGAGATTCACTAAGTGACATAAGATGTTGTGGTTGAAACATTCTCTATGGATATCAGACGACTGTAGAACTGTTCTTAATGTTTCAATACTTGTATCAAGATGATACTAAGTTACACCACTTGAAGAATGTATGATGATGGAGCATCATCATTACATCAGACGATTGATGAGCTGATCCTTAAGTGTAAAGAAGTTGTATCAAGATGATGCAAAGTCACAACATGATTAGAAGACCATGCATTGTAGTGACAATGCATGAGGAGTTGAAAGTGATCCATCCATAAGTTCTAAGTGGATGAAGTGGATTAAAGAAGTCCATGCACTATGACTTAGTGCATAAGAATTTGAAGAAGATCCAATTTGATCTCTAATTAGATCAATGATGAACATTGAAGAATCTATTTGATTAAGGAGTTCGGTTGAAGATGAAGAACCTTCGGGAATTCCACCTCCTAATACTAGCATATATGTTAAGGAGGATGGAGGAATTCTAATGAAGAAGTAGAGTTGATGAAGAAGAATGGCTTGGAGGTGGAAGTGGCATTTGGCATTTGAATCTGGTTACTTTGTTTTTAAACAAAGTACTTGTTCTCTACTCTAGCAAAAAATAAGCCACCAAGGGCCATCCTTAAGGGTTCAACCTCGAGGCACATGTGGGACTCGAGGTCACCACGCCCAATGGGGATCCCATGGGGCCAGCCCGAGAGGCCGCGACCGTGTGTAAGCTGGGGCCACGCATGGGATCAGGCCTGCGCAGCAGGGGCGCGAGGAGCGCGCCCGTGACAAGCATAGTGGGCGCAGAGCACGCCCGCGAGGAGCAGAGGTGGGCGCAAGAGCGCGCCCGCTAAGAGAACACGGTGCGGGGTGGCACCGTGGAGGAGGAAGTTCAATTGAGCTGAGGTTGGCATGTGGTGTTTGATAAGCCGCGGAAAAACCGCGCTCCCTTTCGATGTGGGACGCGGAAAAATTTCCATGAGCGAATCCTGGCCGCTCGATCGATCGCGCGCCAGATCTCGACCGCACGATCGATCCAGCGCGAGATCATCTGATCGCGGTCGTCCGATGTCTTCTCAACTCCGCATCTGACGTCTCTGAGGCGTCTCCTTCCTCGTGCTCAGCCGAAGGCTCCCCGCGAGCTCTGTTCGAACCAGAGGCCTCCCCGACGACAAAATTTGAGCTCCCGGCCACCATTGTCGAAGCCGAAGGCTCCATTGATCTCGTCTAGACCTAGTGAACATATCCATGTCTAATAATATGCTTGCATGAGACAAATGAGGATTTCGAAGTTCGGCCGAGGCAAGCAAAGCTGCCGAGGACATGAAGGGTTTATGCCTCTGCATGGATTGTCTTAAAATAAGGCCATGCATACGTTTCCATGAACATGCATGAAGAGGTAAATAAAGATAAGGAGTTCGCGTGTGAAATAGAGGAGAAACAAGATTTTGGAAATCATGAAAACCCGAGATATTCAAGAGTATGAAGTTATATCACGCGGATCGAACTGCCTCTCCTTTGCCTATAAAAATGAGGCCTAGCCCTCGAGGAGAGCTTGCTGAAGCATTTGAGAACCGTGAAGCTCTCTAAGTCACGAAGAATGAAGCCCCGCCCACACTTGCGCGGCTGAAGTTCCAGAGCCACCCGAGGCTCTGAAGGAGGTCCCTGCCCGTGTACTCGCGCGGCAGTAGGAGCACTCACTGCCCGCAAATTTGCGCGGCAGGAGGAGCTTGTGCGGCCAGCTTGTGCGTTGCACTTGCGCGACCTGAGGCCGCATCACTTGCACGCCCCGGGCTTGGTTGAGGCTTGAGCGGAAGTAGGCTGTCTTGCACCCGAGCCTTGCGCGACGACTTGCACCCGAGCCTTGCGCGACTCCTTGCACCCATTGGATTTGCGAGAAGAACCTACGGGCAGTAGATGTGCAAAGGAGGAGGCCGAGACCACACATTGGTGTGTGTGTGTGCACAAAAGAAATAACAAGGCCGAGACACCTTAGTTGTGTGCAAGAGAAAGAGGCTTTGTGCTTTGTGTGCACAAAGAATAAAGGAAGGCCGAGGCATAGCTTGGGGGTGTGCAAAAAGAGTGGAGTCCAAATATACACTCATTGTGTGTGTGCAAATCAAAGAACAAGATGTGTGTGCAAAACAACAAAGTGGCCGAACCTAGTGTGTGCACTAAAAGTGTGTTCACCTAGAAGAAGAAGAAGAAGAGGAGGACTCACACAAAGTATAACACACATTTCTGTGTGTAATCAAATGGAATTAAACGTGTGAAGGAAAATAAGAAAAGGTGTGTGCTTAAAGTGACTACACCCTTTGAGGGTTTACTGCAGCAAGAGGAGAAAGAGGAGAGTGCATGCATGCATGCACGCACGTGCACATGTGAACAAGCTCAAATCTGGTTGTGTGAATTTGAGTAGTCCAAGACCAGGATCTTGAAGAAAATGAGAAGGTCATGCAGTTAGTGCATGAGGAAGAAGAGTTGCCATGCACTCAGTGCATGAAGTTGATGTGAAGTCAGACTAAAGCTAGACCGAAGTTAGAGATATCAGCTGTCTGAGTTTTCAGTAATTGAGAAGACCCTGATCAACAGAAGTGATCAGAAGTTTTGAGCAAGACCAACAGACCTTTTCAGAGGCTGTTGAAGATTCTTGAAGAGAGAGGTCGGGTCATCCTTAGAAGAAGGTGATAAAGCCCGAGCAAGACGAGCAGACCTGTTCATCACAAGTGAGCAGAGGTACAGAGCAAGGCTAGCAGCCTTTATCCCAGGCTGCTGAGGATACTTGAAGAACTTAAAGTGAAGAAGAGCTACTCGTGTGACTCGAGGAGCCAGGAGAATCCCCCTGTGAGACTCAGGGTGGAAGAAGTCTTTAGTGGGATTCTGGAGCAGGCCAGTGGGACTCTGGTAACACTGTGGGACGCATTATAAAGACCCTCCTGTGGGACTCAGGAGAGATACAGTGGGAATTTGTATCGACCATTGTAATTCTAACAAGTTATAATAGAGAAACCATGTTGGGGCGTATAACCAACATGGCAAGGACGTAGGCCTTTGGTGCCGAACCTTGTAAATCCTTGTGTCATGTGCCTTTACATTTACTACATCGTTCGAGGAAAGGCTGAGAGATACAATAAGAGTGGATCGAGGCCTTAACAAGCCATAGAGGTTTAATTGATTAAGATTCAATTAGTAAAAAGTTTTAAAGGATCACTGATTCACCCCCTCCCCCTCTCAGTGATTCACACTGATCTGGGCACTTCAATTGGTATCAGAGGGGAGGTTACCTCTAAAAGATCCAAGGGAGTCTTTATGAAGTGCATATTTGAGGAAATGAGCAACCAGCCTCAAATGGAGATATATGCCAAGACTCAGAAAAACAGGATGAAGAAACAGGCCAAGAAGATGAAAGAGAAGGTTGTTGCAATCAGAGAAACTCCTTCTATGGAAAGAAATGTGAAAGTCACATCAGATGACAATTCCTTTTATCATTCTTCTGATGAAGCCTTCTCTAGCTGTGATGAAGATGGAAGGAACAATGATCTTCTAAATGCAATCAAATATCTTCAGAAGACAGTCCCCAAAGAAGTGACAATGTGTATAGCTACATGCAACCTTGATCTTCAAGAAGAAAAATTAAAGATAGAAGATGAAGCCAATTCTCTGGAATTACAATTGGCTAAAAGGGTTGGCATAACCAACACTCTCAGAAAGCTGGTGAAGGATAAAGATGAAACAATATCGCTTTGCAATGAATGATATGAAGACACTGCTAAAGAATTGCAGAGAAGCCTTTCTGAGAAAGAATTCTTTAAAGTAATAATCAAAGATGTTTACCATGCACTGGAGAAGAGGCACAGAGTGTCAATGATTGTCAGAGATGCTCAACTTGAAGACAAAGTAAACAGGGTGAAGGAGCTTGAAAATTCATTACAAGAAATGAAGAAGGTGCATGAAGACCAGATGAAACAGCTGGAAGAAAAATGGGAAAGTAGGCTATGATTTGTTGAGGATGAGAAGAACTCTCTCAATGTGAAATGCTTAGAACTGGAGGTGATATTGAAAAATCAGCAATCACCCAAAGCCATAGCCTCCCAGTCAGCTGAAAGGAGAAATGTTGCTACTCAAGTATGCATTGAGAAGGATGATTCTAAAAGAAAGACATCCTCTAATGAAAGGGAAACATCTTCTAAAAAGAAGGTACCATTCATCCAATCTTGTACTCATGCTTCTAAATGTGATTCCACAAAAAGTGCAGGATGGAAGAATGAATCCAAACAAGAATGGATGAAGACAGTGAAGAAAGAATGCTCTCCTGAAACAACACAGCAAGTCAAGAAAAGTACCCAACAATCAGAAGGACTGAAGAGGTCAAGATTTGTGGGTCAGTGTTGGTGTTGTAATATGTATGGGCACTGTGCAAAGGATTGTTGGTACAATCCATTGAATGTAAAAGCACAAAGGAAGCCCATGCCAAGGGGGAGAAAGCCAGAGGAAAAGAAGCAGCATCCACAGGTCCAGAGACATCTGTTTACTGCAAATAGATTTGGATTAATTGACAACATCTGGGATGATTGCAAAAGTGGTCCAATAGATACATGTCAATCTCCAACTGTATCCAGAGATCAAAAGAAGAAATGATCACAGAACCTGGCTCAGAAAGAATCTTTGGGAAGCAAACAGAAGAAAGGTGACAATACTCCCAAGAAGATGTTGAAAAAGGAAGAGAAGTCCTTGGAGTCTAAATCCAAGAAGGGTGATGCATCTAGAAGGACCACCAAGAAAACATGCTTCTACTGTGGAAAGAAAGGACACACCATGGATCTTTGTGAACTAGCCATGGAACTGAATAGAAGCAGACTGGACTCAAATAGACAATCAATCCAGAAGAAGCAGAAGGGATTGGTTGAAAATAAGTTGCCTAAGAAAGGTGGATTAACAGTATCAAAAGAACCATGTGGAATTTCCAAAACCGATGCCTCACTTCCAAATGACTTGTTAGTCATATGGCCTAATCTGTTGCAACTTGCCAGAGAGCTGCAGAGAGCTGAAGATGAAGTGCTGTAAATTACTAAGGAAAAAGGGAAGAAGAAGATTTGACATGAAGATGTATTGAGATCCACACCAGCACAAACAACATTGAAGATCAAATGTGCAAGTGTGAAGAATGGTGAAAATGGGACATCTCGGTTGAGAGAATCTTCTCAACCTTATTGTTCACATTGATGAACCAAGGGGGTTCCATCTTATTCCCTTATACTTCTGGTATTTACATGTGCTAACATTGCAGGGAATTGAAGATGATGATCATTCTCATCTGGAGAGTGGTTTGGACAGAATGGAGTGCACCCCTTGAGGGGGAGCCAATCTGGAGAAGATGGTATTCTAAGATTTAATACCATCTTGAGAAAAGCTGAAGGTGTTCCAATCATACTTTCATCCCTTGTTTCATAATTGTATTCATCATGACAATTAAGGGGGAGTATTTATTGAAGACAAATGGTTGAAAGGGGGAGCTTTATCTTTGCACCTGAACTTTCTGACGTGTTTGGTGAAGTATGTGCAGGATTTAGCAATTCATTGATATATCTGCAAAATTTCAAACCCCTGAAGCATGATCTCACATGTACATTGAATGTTGGATAGCATTGAGTTACTTGGTTACATCACTCTTGTTTTCTACACCGGGTTAGCCCATGTAGACTTAGAGATGATTTACTAAAGGTTCTTTTCTAAAGAGAACATGTGACATCATCCCTCTCTTAGTTCTTTTCAAGAAGATGCTATTCGAAGGGAGGAAGAGATATTTTTTAAGATAACCACACCAAACCTTTGCATTTGATTTCCAATAAGGGGGAGAAAATATTGTCACACATATTGACCCATTCATATGTGCTGAAGAAGTGTATTGAAAAAAAATACAAAGGGGGAGATTGAAGTGCACTGTGTTGCATTTGTTTTCAATGAGACATGATGTTGCCATGGAATGAATGGATGTCAAAAAATGTCAATATGTGAATGAAAAAGGATGTGATGGTGATGGTGATGAAGGAGAATGGCCATGGTACTAAGATGCATGTCACTTAGGAGATTCACTAAGTGACATAGGATGTTGTGGTTGAAACATTCTCTCTGGATATCAGACGATTGTAGAACTGTTCTTAATGTTTCAATACTTGTATCAAGATGATACTAAGTTACACCACTTGAAGAATGGATGATGATGGAGCATCATCATTACATCAGACGATTGATGAGCTGATCCTTAAGTGTAAAGAATTTGTATCATTTGTTGTCAATGAGACATGATGTTGTCATGGAATGAATGGATGTCAAGGAATGTCAAGATGTGAATGACAAAGGATGTGATGGTGATGGTGATGAAAGAGAATGGCCATGGTAGTAAGATGCATGTCACTTAGGAGATTCACTAAGTGGCATAGGATGTTGTGGTTGAAACATTCTCTATGGATATCAGACGATTGTAGAACTGTTCTTAATGTTTCAATACTTGTATCAAGATGATACTAAGTTACACCACTTGAAGAATGGATGATGATGGAGCATCATCATTACATCAGACGATTGATGAGATGATCCTTAAGTGTAAAGAACTTGTATCAAGATGATACAAAGTCACAACATGATTAGAAGACCATGCATTGTAGTGACAATGCATGAGGAGTTGAAAGTGATCCATCCATAAGTTCTAAGTGGATGAAGTGGATTAAAGAAGTCCATGCACTATCACTTAGTGCATAAGAATTTGAAGAAGATCCAATTTGATCTCTGATTAGATCAATGAAGAACATTGAAGAATCTATTTGATTAAGGAGTTCGGTTGAAGATGAAGAACCTTCGGGAATTCCACCTCCTAATACTAGCATATATGTTAAGGAGGATGGAGGAATTATAATGAAGAAGTAGAGTTGATGAAGATGAATGACTTAGAGGTGGATGTGGAATTTGGCATTTGAATCTGGTTACTTTGTTTTTAAACAAAATACTTGTTCTCTACTCTAGAAAAAAATAAGCCAACAAGGGCCAGCCTTAAGGGTTCAACCCCAAGGCACATGTGGGACTCGAGGTCGCCACGCCCAAGGGGGATCCCATGGGGCCAGCCCGAGAGGCCGCGGCCGTGTGTAAACCGGGGCCACGCAGGGGATCAGGCCTATGTAGCAGGGGCGCGAGGAGCACGCCCGTGACAAGCATAGTGGGCGCAGAGCGCGCTTGCGAGGAGAAGAGGTGGGCGCAAGAGCGCGCCTGCTAAGAGAACACGGTGCAGGGCGGCACCGTGGAGGAGGAAGTTCAATTGAGCTGAGGTTGGCACGCGGTGTTTGATAAGCCGCGGAAAAACCGCGCTCCGTTTCGATGTGGGACGCGGAAAAATTTCCAGGAGCGAATCCTGGCCGGTCGATCGATCGCGCGCCAGATCTCGACCGCACGATTGATCCCGCGTGAGATCTTCTGATCGCGGCCATCCGATGTCTTCTCAACTCTGCATCCGACAGCTCCGAGGCGTCTCCTTCCTCGAGCTCAGCCGAAGGCTCCCCGCAAGCTCCGTTCGAACCAGAGGCCTCCCCGATGACAAAATTTGAGCTCCCGACCACCATTGCCGAAGCCGAAGGCTCCATTGAGCTTGTTTAGACCTACTGAAAAGATCCATGTCTAATAATATGCTTGCATTCTAAAAATGAGGATTTCGAAGTTCGGCCGAGGCAAGCAACGCTGCCGAGGCCATGAAGGGTTTATGCCTCTGCATGGATTGTCTTAAAATAAGGCCATGCATACGTTTCCATGCACATGCATGATGAGGTAAATAAAGAGAAGGAGTTCGCGTGTGAAATAGAGGAGAAACAAGATTTTGGAAATCTTGAAAACCCGAGATATTCGGGTGTTTGAAGTTATATCACGCGGATTGAACTGCCTCTCCTTTGCCTATAAAAATGAGGCCTAGCCCTCGAGGAGAGCTTGCTGAAACTTTTGAGAACCGTGAAGCTCTCTGCCTCACGAAGAAAGAAGCCCTGCGCACACTTGTGCGGCTTAAGTTCCAGAGCCACCCGAGGCTCTGAAGGAGGTCCCTGCCCGCGTACTCGCGTGGCAGAAGGAGCCCACACTGCCCGCAAATTTGCGTGGCAGGAGGAGATTGTGCGGCCAGCTTGTGCCTTGCACTTGCGCGACCCGAGGCCGCATCACTTGCGCGCCCCGGGCTTGGTTGAGGCTTGTGCGGAAGTAGTCTGTCTTGCACCCGAGCCTTGCGCGACGCCTTGCACCCGAGCCTTGTGCGATGCCTTGCGCCCATTGGATTTGCGAGAAGAACCTACAGGCAGTAGATGTGCAAAGGAGGAGGCCGAGACCAGACATTGGTGTGTGTGTGTGCACAAAAGAAATAACAAGGCCGAGACACCTTAGTTGTGTGCAAGAGAAGGAGGCTTTGTGATTTGTGTGCACAAAGAATAAAGGAAGGCCGAGGCATAGCTTGGGGGTGTGCAAAAAGAGTGGAGGCCAAATATACACTCATTGTGTGTGTGCAAATCAAAGAACAAGTTGTGTGTGCAAAACAACAAAGTGGCCGAACCTAGTGTGTGCACTAAAAGTGTGTTCAACTAGAAGAAGAAGAAGAGGACTCACACAACGTATAACACACATTTCTGTGTGTAATCAAATGGAATTAAACGTCTGAAGGAAAATAAGAAAAGGTGTGTGCTTAAAGTGACTACACCCTTTGAGGGTTTACTGCACCAAGAGGAGAAAGAGGAGAGTGCATGCATGCATGCATGCACGTGCACACGTGAACAAGCTCAAATCTGGTTGTGTGCATTTGAGTAGTCCAAGACCAGGATCTTGAAGAAATTGAGAAGGTCATGCAGTCAGTGCATGAGGAAGAAGAGTTTCCATGCACTCAGTGCATGAAGTTGATGTGAAGTCAGACTGAAGCCAGACCGAAGTTAGAGATATCAGTTGTCTGAGTTTTCAGTAATTGAGAAGACCCTGATCAACAGAAGTGATCAGAAGTTTTGAGCAAGACCAACAGACCTTTTCAGAGGCTGTTGAAGATTCTTAAAGAGAGAGGCCGGGTCATCCTTAGAAGAAGGTGATAAAGCCCGAGCAAGACGAGAAGAGCTATTCATCACAAGAGAGCAGAGGTACAGAGAAAGTCCAGCAGCCTTTATCCCAGGCTGCTGAGGATACTTGAAGAACTTAAAGTGAATAAGAGCTACTCGTGTGACTCGAGGAGCCAGGAGAAGCCCCCTGTGAGACTCAGGGTGGAAGAATTCTTCAGTGGGATTCTGGAGCAGGCCAGTGGGACTCTGGTAACACTGTGGGACGCAGTATAATGACCCTCCTGTGGGACTCAGGAGAGATACAGTGGGACTCTGTATCGACCATTATAATTCTAACAAGTTATAATGGAGAAACCATGTTGGGGCGTATAACCAACATGGCAAGGACGTAGGCCTTTGGTGTCGAACCTTGTAAATCCTTGTGTCATGTGCCTTTACATTTACTGCATCATTCGAGGAAAGGATGAGAGATACAAGAAGAGTAGATCGAGCCCTTAACAAGCCATAGAGGTTTAATTGATTAAGAATCATTTAGTAAAAAGTTTTAAAGGATCACTGATTCACCCCCTCCCCCTCTCAGTGATTCACACTAATCTGGGCACTTCAGTTTCTTTTTAACGTACACAGTGACAATGACCATTCATCCACCATGATAATTATTTGACATTTGGCTTCCTTAACAAGATTTAATATTTTTATAATGTAAATAAATAATATATACCCATTATATGTATTTTAGTAATGAAAATGGATTTGATAATTGGTTGATTATGTCAATATATTGAATTATTATCTTGTGAATACAATGTAGAAATGATACCTTTCCTTTATGCTTGTTTTATGTGTTATGATTATGTTATGGTTATTGGGAATTATTTAAATATACAGGTTGTTCCATGATAAACCATGGGTGGGTGAGACTGATATACCTCTCCAATGCATTTGGTAATGTAACAGAGTCAGCAGTTAGGGTTTCTCCTAATATTGTTATGGAATATACTGCAATAGGTATTCCAATCATAACTCCCTATGTAGCTGTGAAAACTAAAATTTATGTTTGTTATAAATGATACAAATACATTAATAATTTATTATTTTTGTGATTAATTCATTAAAATTATCATTTCATGAGGTATTTTAAATTTTTTATGTTTTATGATTGAAAAGTATGATTTCATGGATTTTTATGTATTGATGGACTGATGTTTTCTTTCATTATTTAATAACCCTTATTGAGCTTTTTATGCTCATCACATGTATTTGTAATTTCTCGCACAGGGTATAAGGAAGGGTATGTGAAAGGAAGAATTAAAGAATAATTATATCAAGATATTAATATTTTTTATTTAATGAGTTTTATTATTGTGAAAAAATTGGATAGAGTGGAAGTGTCAACTTAGTAATATTTGAGAAGTAATGTATTTGTTATGGACTAATTATCCAAAACCCTAAACCTGAAATGATCTCCAAAGGGAATTATCAAAATAACTCAAATTATTTATTGTTTTTGAATGGGGCCATATATTCCATGACTTTTCTGAAATGAATATGGAGATTTAATTTGTTTTTAATGCAGTTCTAAATGGAAATATATATAATTATTCACAGGAAATGGTTGATTTTTAGACATATCATCCATTACATAAAATGAATTCATATAGTTTGTGGCCTATGTTAATGTATTAAACACCTGCATATAACTTCTTTAGATTTTTTTATTAATGAATTTACTCACATTATATGTATTATGTTTATAAATAAGAAGTCATAGTTTCTAAATAAGACCAAGAGTTTTGTAAGAAGTGCTAAAAAAGTTTTGTTACTATTTGAAGATATTTTATATAGATAATAGTGAAGAATAAATTCATTATTGGTTTTATACTTTTTTTTAAAACATGTCACTCAAAATGATCTCAGTTCACTATAGAAATCACAAAAAAACAATATAACTGAACATAATAATATAATATCTGTTGGGATGGCATGAGTATTGTTGATAAAACATTATATTTAAAAGAATTTGAGGAGACATTCTATTTGAGAAAAATTATGGATCAAAATAAGTTTTTTTATCGAAACAATTATGATATTACTCTATATATGATGTAGCATATGTATACAAAAGGATTGAACCATCTTTGTGTTTTTGGTATCCCCGTTATCATCATGATTTAAGGAAAAAAAATTGAATGTATGTGGAAAGAGGTGTCGCTTTAATAGTTATTAGTCATCCATTAAATGTAAGTGTATTTTAGTGTTTTAATAATGACATTAGTATAAATTTTGATAGAGTTAATTTGGTGATCCTTGAATCTAAAAAGAATGAAATTTCATATTGAAAAATTGGTCATATAAGTTAGGTTACTGTTAAATTACATGATGAAATACTAGAAAACGATGAGAATTTAAATGATTTATGGACTAAAAGAGAAGATTCATCTATATCAATTAATTTAAAAATACATTCAAATCATCTTTTGTTGGGAATATTGGCTCATATTAAGAACATATTTTCAAATCAATAAAATAAGCGTTATATAGAATTATTTTATGAAAACAATCTCATACATACTTATTTTCCCATGTTAAACCTATACATGTTTATCAATATCTCAATAATAAAGAGTGGTTAGGTGCTATGAATGATGAACAAGATCAAATTGAGACGAATGAGACCTTCGAAATTTTTCATAAACCTAAATATATAAATATCATTAGGGAAAAGTGGGTGTTCTAAAATATATTAAATGAAAAAGGTTGAGTGGGAAAGAATACCTCATGAGTGGAAAAAAAAGGCAATCCATTTATAAAATGAGTCGTATTCAGTTAATTTTTTCATAAGTTTAAAAGCATGAAACCATTCTAAATTTTCCCTCTATTACTATAGAAAGAAAATATAACTTCTACCAAATGGAATTCAAGTTTGAATTTATCAATATAGAATTATGGGAGGATTTTGACATCGAATAACCATGTATATTTATACATGGGGAAGAAGAAATTCCTATTTTAGGGATAAAGAAGTGTTTTTATTGGATGAAATAATCCCCATGAGAGTTATATTTTATGCATGAAAATATCTTAAAGAGGATGAATATTATAAAGGGAATATTTTAAAATAATCTCCACATCAAATATAATAAATTGTAATACCAAATTGTTATTATTTATATAGATTAATTCATAATTTTTCGAAATTATAATGAAATATGTGAAAAAATTTTCTAAATAAAAGATGGATTTATTTGAAATTTATATTCTTGGAGAGATGGGTTAGTTTCATTTTATGAAAATATCTCAGGGGAAATGTCATATTTTTCATTATCTGCATATATCTTCAAAAGAAATCTTGATAATATTTGGTATAGAAGATTAAAGATCTATTTTTTCTCTTATTTTAGTGCAAATAAATCTATCCAATGATAAATATAGAATATTACTTAGTCACAGGGAGTTTAGAATGATGATTATAAGTCTATTATACCGTAAAACTTCATGGATTGATATTACATATTCTTTCACTCTTTGTTCATGATATGATAGTGCTCCAAAATAATACAAATTTATTATCTGAAATATGATACATTGTTACTAAATATGTATAACCTAATTTGGTTTGAAATATAAAATCAATTAAAATTTGGATTTGTTTGTTTATTAATATGAAGATTGGGAGTGATGTACTGATGATTGATGATCCACATATAGATGAGTTTTTATTATTTGTAATATATGTGTTTGTTATCCCACCATTAATAAACATTATATAGAATTAATAACTCTTCATGTATAATATATTCCTACCACTCAAGATACAATTTACTTGATGTGGATGACAACTTTCCTGAAATATCTAAATGTGGAAATGAAGATTCCAATTCATCTTTTATGTGACAATCAAGGAGCTGTTAATTTTTCCAAACTGATGTTCTATATTATTTGATAAAACATGTTGATATTAAATATAAATTCACAAATGACCTTATGGAGAGAAATGAAATGATTTTAGAGTTTATTCAAGAAATAAGATAGATTGATGATATATTCACCTAGCCATAGTCTAATGATGCATTCTAGAATCGAAGGATATAGGTGAATGTAAGACCTCATCATATAAAAATAGAAGGTATGACTATTTCCCCTCTCTATTATAGTATTTCGATGTTATTTAAAAAGGGATCTAAATATTAAAAAATTGATACAATGATGCATGGTTTAACTCTTTTGGGGGATTTTATAATTACGGTGATTTTTAAAACTAGTAAGGATTGATTTAGAAATGGGTAAAATATTTTAATAATTTTTTTAATGTTTATACAAGAACACTTTTTCATTGGATTATGTTAAACTCTATTGCAAAGGTATGATAAATAAAAAATCATTTTTGATCATTATTTTATGGAAAAATTTGAATTTTTTTCCATTTATTCTTTTTTCCTAAACCAGGTATGCTCATGTAGGCTTTGAATAATTTTATAATGTTCTATTTTTATAGATTTAGATCTTCAGTGGTTTATATTACTTTTTTGAATAAAATCTAGGGGGCTTTTTTAAACCAATTGGCCATGTATTTTTGGTTGAGATGAATAAAATTGTAAGAAGGATATAGTTGTTGTTATGTTGTTGGATTTTTTTAACACCTTGGAAGTCATTATAAGTTAAATTGAATTTGAATCTATCATGAATAAAATTAGTTGATTCAATGTGAAATGATCTTATAGTTATTAAATATGATGGTAAATGTTATGAAGATTCTTTTAAAGTGTTCTTGAATGAAGTATTAATGATGTAATAATTAATATACTTGAGTAAGATAAGGTTTATGAGGTTTGGTGAATTAGATATATGAATTTTCACATCTATTATTCATATAGCCAATTCACCCATGTAACCAAATTACAATGCTTAATTTTCATGTAGATGATTCAGATAGCCGATTCATAAATGGAAAATAATTACATATATGAATGGTAACATAAATGATTCTTCAATATTATCATTTCTGAAATTTAATTCACATTGCTAAATGATGATATGCATCCAAATAATTAATTTATCTATTTCCAATGATGTAGAAAATAGATCCATAGTAACTAATACATTATATAGTTGATTTATTATACACATAAAATGTGATGATTATGATATTATATGTGTGTTGGATTTAAGAGTAAGAATGAAAACATTGAACATGGAATAGTTTCCCCACATTTTCATGAATAAATCAATACACATGTGTTTTTATAATGTTAATTAACATGTTTGAAAATTATGAATAGGGTATTTTTAGATGACATAATACAATTACAAATACTTGTGGAATCCATTTCCTATGGATGTGACAACCATAACTATAAACAAATTTTTTTATTTTTTTATTTCAAATGTATTTACGTATTATCATAAATATTTTAATTAGGAATAAATAAATAAAATTATAAATCAAGGATCGATAAATTATCCCTTGATGTTTTTATATTCTGTTTTTGTTTCACATGTGAGAATGATGATTTCTAAAGAGTTGTTGGAGAAGATTTTGGGGTTACATGGACTATTGTGCATGTATATTATATTGAAATATTTCATGGGGATGAATATAAAAAGAAGAATAATAATATCTCAACACATTGGAAAACTATGTTATTTTTTATCATGAAAAGATATATCTATTGATTCATATCATTTGAATTTTTGTATATTAAAACAATGAAGAAAATAGTTTTGTGGCTTGAAAGTGAGTTATAAGGATTTTACATACTCTATGTGTTTTAAAAAATAGTGTGTATCATATGATCATGGGTTTTAACAGATCATTCTAAGGACTAGTTACCTAAATTTATTAGTAAACCTTGTCAATCACCAGCTCTCTCTATCTCTCAATGTGTATGTGTGTATGTATGCTTGTGATTGTCTAAACATTAATATTACTCTAATTATAAGTGAATGTTATTTTAAATATGACAAAAAATAAAAATTTATGAACCAATGATTCAACCACCTCTAATTTATTCTTTTATCATAGGTTTTCTCACTTTCCTTGAGTGTGATGCCATATTATTTTAAATTTTATTGTATTTTAGAAAATTTCATACATTTTAACTTATAAAATATGATTACCTATCATCACTTATCCTCATATAAAAACATAAAATATTCAACATAAAATCAATGCAAACATAATTTATAAATTCTTAAAAACCGTAATGTGGTTTTAGTCTTCTCAAAATACCATCCCTAAAAGGTTTAACCACCTTTCTAAAAGAGATAATACATTAAGTGAGTTATAATTCAAAACCACTCTATCCATTTTCTATTATTTGGTCACCCCTTTTTTATAAAATTTCATTACACTATATTAAAATTTTAATATAATAATACTTATTAAATTTTCATGTTATAAAACATTTTGCACTAGCATTAAACACATTTTTCCATTTATAGAGATAAAATTGAAAATGTAAGACATGTGTATATATAGACTACCACCTCCCTGAATAAATGTGACAATTTTCCTTTATTTCATAACATAGAAGGTCGATAAATGGAATATAAAATATAATAACGATATTAATAATTTATTTATGATTATTTTAAACTAATCCATATTACTTTTGTTATCCAATTCCATGAAAAATGAAATAATTATATATGCCAACGTGTAGACTACCACACCCATGGTATGTTGCATTATGTTCTATAAAACATACATTCATGGATGGTTCTATTAATTAATTTAAGTTATAAATATACTTTTTATCGTATGTATTAGTTACAATTAAATGAAATTTAATTACCACATAAATTGATGACTATAAAATAATTTTTACAAAATTATTCATTTTAAACAAGTGAACTAAGAGGAAAAATAATTTATTCATAGTATGTAAATGTTTCTTATACATAAATTGTTCTAATAATTATTTATAACTATTATATATCACAGTAATGAATAATAAATTATATAATTATGATTCTTTATAATGATATTTCAACCAAATTATCTCATGATCAACTACTAATCATTTTATGTTCTTTTTTGGGACATTTTGACCACCTTCATGAATACTACTATAAAATAATTTAACAAATGAAAATAAAATTAATATTAATGGTATAATATGATATAAATAATTAAATAATTATTTGTTTTGGTTTTGAAATGGGACATCAAAATTTAACTCAATTATTAAGTAAACACATTTTCATGGTTTTGAAAATAATTGAACTGTTCTTATTGTCAATTTCCTACAATTAATAAATCCCAATATCTAGGAAACCAGGTCCCCAAATTTATAATAGAAAATTTAATTCCAAATAAATTAGTAAAATTTGTTTTACAAATACATGTCTATTAATATTCGCATACCAGCACCCGCCATTGGTGCATAATAGTCTGGGGTTATGAAGGACCACATTGCGCTCATTTATATGAGCACCATCTTTGACAATGCATCTACCGCGAGATTCACTTCAATGTACATATGTGAAATGGTCAACATGAAATTATTAACATATTGGATTAAAATAAATACAATGTGGTAGAGGCTTCAAATAACCTTAGTTCTTTTCTTTATGGCCCTGACAACAGTTTTAGGGTCATATTATATCCATAATGGTTTCCAATTATACCAAACAATTTTTTTTATAGAATATATTATAGAACAACATTCAGTTTCGTATGAAATTTAAATTCCCATAATATGATAAAAATAATCCTTTAAAAAATCAACAATATGTGTGGAAAACACCCCCACTACTCAAGGTCCCTAATATACCAAAGATTGTACCATCACTGTTGACATTAATACATGGGTTGATCAGGGGAATCCATCAAATCGATTTAATAAAAATCGGTACATGGGTTTTCCTGTGAATCCAAATGCTCTTAAAATATTCAAATCATAAATATTGTAATTCATAGATTCTATTTTCAACTTAATATAAGCATGAATATCTCTGTGTATAGAAATTGTAACAACATGTGTGGATGAAGATTTATTTAGAAGAATACTCTCATATCAAGAATTACAAACCTAATATATAACTATAGTTATAGCATCCATAAGTAGATTTTAAATCTGCTCACACTTCTCATTTGTGTATATCACCCCCAAGATCTATTCAAGATTCATATTAGTTTGTATGTCAGTGCATAATTAATTTCTAACATAAATGTATATATTATAGGTAAATATATATCCCCTGAAAAGATAAGGTATATCATTTTCATCCTTCATCTATAAATGACATTCTAAAACAATGTATTGGCCAACACTCTTTAATAGGTCATGTGTGGGATGTATCCTTTTCCATATCCTTCAAACAAGACAAAATTTCAAGGGCTTAATGAAGTGTACCATAAAATTTGACAACCCCATTGGTGGAATATTGAAGCCTTCACATCTCATCTATTCAATCTCTCTTTTATTGAACTTCCCATTCTTGATAGGACCCTAGATCAGAAAATCCATGCCCCTGAATGTGTAATTTATTAACACTATGCTAGTTTTAAAATGGATAATTCCATCAATGCTATTTTTTCATAAAAATATCACCAAATGGATATCTTATCATTTTCCACTGGTACAATAATAATATAATTAAGTGGAATATCATACCATAACGTGCTCAAATAGCCAAGATTTGAATACCTCCTCACCAACCATTTGTGTTGTTTCATATATCATTAAAAGAATGCATGATTAATGCACATAAAGACGATGAGAGGTTGTGTTTGTATCATTAAATCGACCTCCTTTTAATCATTTTTTTATAAAAAATCTTGAGATGTTTTATTAGGATTTATAAGATTCCATGTGAATATTCCAATAAGTTCATCGTTAAAGTTACATAGTTTTTTAATTTCAAGTCATCCAATTTCAATTGTCTTGATTCAATCCTTTGATGCCATCATAATCAATTTTCTCCCATGAAACAACCTAGTAAAAATGATGTTACTATCATACTATGTAGTTTTTTAATGATACTTATTTTACACATGTAAATATAGAAGGAATAAAAAAAAATTAGATGTAATCTCTGAGTTAACAAAGCATACCCATCCTGTTAGGGACATGTATTTCCATTTCCATTTAGCCAATTGATTGATATTTCCAGAGAAAATATTTCCAAAATATTTCCTCCTCAATATTCCTAGAAAATATGGTGACACCATGGTAATTAAAATAGATGTACCCTTTTTTAACCCCACATCACCTAGTGATTTTATTTATCTTACCAACCATAGTTTCCTCACCAAATGCAATGGAAGATTTGTTACAACTGATAGCCCATTTAAAAATTTTTCATTATGAGAGAGCACTACCTTAATTGCATAAATAGTTTTTTAAAAGCCTAAAAAAGAATAATATCATCTATATACAAGATATGTGATGGGGTGAACTCATTTTTTCCTACACTGATATGCCTATAAATTCCAGTTTTTACTATATCATTAATACATATTCTCATATAATCTTCATCAATGAAAAAAACCCTATATAGTGGGTAACCCTATCTAAAACCCATATAGAATAAAACAAATACCCTTGGTTATCCATTTATAAGTATTTATAACCATGAATAGTTGTGGATGTTGCTAATAATTGTAATGAAAGCATATAAACACCCATATTTACTAAGAACAGTAAAAAACATTTATCTAAGAACCTGTTATTCTTTGAGTAAGGAGTCACTTTTTTCAGTATTTTCTCCATTTAAATGCATAAATATGGCCTAATGTGAGTTCCCATTAATTTCAATGAGGTAACAAGGTTGTTTGGGACTATTATGGAGCCCTCAATCCATATTTTGGGTGAAATTGGGAGGCCTCTTGGTTTAATAAACCATGCGGACATATCTACATTTTAGTAGACATTTGAAGAGGCTCCTCTTATAGTTATCACAAAATTTGTAAACCATGTGCGTTAGCAATATCTGTGTCCCAAGAATAAAGAAATATATACTTGTAAACCACACAAACGTTTAATTATACAAATTTTAATAAAGTTATATGAAATTAAAATACTGTAATACCTATGTGAGGCCACCACTATCAGAAAAAAGCCTCACTATAACCTTTGAAAAGCTATCCTATTGGCCTATTATATGTTTTTAGATCTACTATCCATCTGATCCCAGATTCATGTGTCGTCTATCTCATTGGATCCATAATGGTAAATCCTTTAATCCTTTTTATACTTTCTTGATTTTTTCTAGATAACAACTATGTTATTTTTATATAGGATCGTAAGCCCTAAATTATAATTCTTGATCCATTAGTCATATTTGGTCCCAACAAAGACAAATAAATGATTTATACTTGATGAGATATCAATCTAAATCCTATGGATTATGGTCATGTGTGTTTATTTGAAAGTCAGACTGTTTATATGTGTCAAGGTGCGGTGAGCCCATTTGTCAAGGGGCGCCTTCTTTAAAATTGAACCCTATTATTCCCTATCATGATTTAGGTAATTTAATAGACATTTTTATTCATTCTATAGATTTATAACATTTAATAAAACACCCCCTTTGGTGTATTAGCTATAATGACCATTTTTATGACATATGCATTTTACCCATGACTCCCTTGAGATGGATCCATAAAATACCACATGATTAAATGGGTAAATTGAATTATAATAAATCAATGAATTGATTTATTTGTGAATTGAAATAAGGGTATGGGATGGTTGACACTCCCCTTAATACATGTGTTTCATTTCATATTTAAGCATGTTTTCACTATATTACCTTGACTATGTGATTAGTGTTAAAAAAATGAACTGAATTGAAGTAATTGGATTGAAGTGATATAATTATGGATTTTCCCATATGAGTTATATTATAGATATTCTAAGTGATTGATTATTGGAATGTTAAACTTTTTATATAGAAAATTTCCATGTGATTATTTGAAGTAAATACCTTGATGTTGGACTTATTTTAGAATTTACATAATGGGAATGAATTGAACCTTTTATTCAGTTATAGAAATATGATTTATACCAAATGTTTTGGGCAAACCATTGATACAGTTCACTAATTTGGACCTATACCAACGGTTTGGCCAAAACCATTGGTATAGGTAACTTATATGAACCTCTACCAATGGTTTTGGACAAAACGTTGCTATAGGGGGGACATACACCAACGGTTTGGCCAAACCGTTGGTACATGTTCACTAATTTGGAGTTATACCAATAGTTTTTCAAAAAAAATTGGAATAAGCCCATTATAGAGACCCTATATCAATGGTTTGGCCAAAAAATTGGTATAGTTACCCCTTATACAAATGTTTTTTCCAAAACCGTTGGTATTGGTTCCAAAATCAATGAACATATTCCAACGGTTCTCAAAACCGTTCGTATAGGTCTATACCAATGGTTTTTAGAACTGTTGTTATTGGTACATGTATTTTTAATGGAATCATTTTACATTGGACATTAAATAAATCAAAACATAAAATACTTCTGTTAATACATATATATATTTATGAAATTATATTCACAAAAGTAAGTTAGGTTAGTGGTTAGGTCGTTCAATCACAAACGGGAGGTGCTGGGATCAAAAGCAACTAGATGATTTTTTTTTAAAATAACATATACCAATGGTTTATCGAACCGTTTGTATAGATTTTCATATTACCTATACCAACAGTTTTCCCAAAACTATTGGTATTGACCTATCCTCACAACTTACTTGGAAACAGTTCTCCAAACCGTTGGTATAGCCTATTACAACAGTTTGGAGGTCTATACCAATAGTTCCAAACCGTTGGTATTGTGTATCTTTCTAGTAGTGATTTCTTTTCCCACATGATAAATTGGAATGACAATCCCTTTGGTATGGGATAAGTCTTACAACACCTTTTGAGGTGATCTTTTTAGAGGACGCTCTTGGTTTTGACCATGGAATGTTAAAATAAATGTAAAATGTAATTGAATTGAAAATATGATAAATATCGTTGAGTGACACATGGATTCATATTTTAATTCCTTGGAATGAATGGAATGACTATTTTATAATATATCATGAGTTATATATGGATTTACCATAGAATGAAATGGAAGGACCTAGTGGTTAATTTTATATTATCATGAGTGATACCTAGATCCAAATGAAAGATGCCAAGCACAGACTCATTAAGGCTATATTTATGTGATGAGTTATACATGTATTCTTTTAGGTATTTCATGGTTGGACTCCAAGGGATTTTGAATTTCATTCGAAGGGTGATACTTTGGCTAACATTGAGGTTCTACGAGGAGGGACTCAATTGGATAGTATGTTATACATCACCTTGAGTGATATCGGGTTTCTGAGAGGTTCTCCGGGGAAGGGATTGTAGGGTGTTGGTTAATATTACACTTGGTGTGATAATTGAATTACAATATATTAATTTCAGTGATTTTCAACATTTACAAACAAAACTATAAATGGAATAACAAATGATGTGTCTCCCAATATAAAACAAAATCTTGGATTTATGTTCACTTATACCCTTTTAGACAGCCTTCGATATCATCTATTGTGCTACCAGTTATAAGGGTGATGCTATATTAGAGTTGGATATTGAGACATATAACTTCAATGTAATTGAATTAATAAATTAAATTAATGTAAATGAAATCAAGTTCATGTATGTTATCTAATTTTGAGTTTATCAAAAATTATGGCTTTGATAATTTTACACTGCCTGCAATATATATTCACTGATTGATTGGAACAGACCTAGTGTGGTTTCCTATTTGTTTTTAGTCTGACACCGTATTTTATCCATGCTTTTGGGCCCCAAAAAATTATCTAATAGAATTTTATGATGAGAGAAATAAACCTACATTATACTCTTGATATGCTGCTTAGGTGTGTGAGAGCATGGGACCAAGCTGAGGCTCGTGATGCTATAATGTTTCTTTTTGGATTTTTTTGTACTTTTGTTATATTGATTATACACATTACTTATATCCCCATTTTTGGATATTTTATTAAAAACATGTAAAATGTATCATCATCCTGTTTGTGATATTATTTTTAGTTGATTTATACTATGATTCTACTGTTATCTATTTCGGTTGTATGGTTAATGGATTTCACTAATTGTATGATATTTTTGCAACAATACACTCTAGTAATGAGGCGATTGTCTCCTGATAGAGTCACCTAGACCCTCACCTCTATTTATAAGCCTCTACAGTTTGGGGAGATTCTCTTGAGGCGCTCTGACCCACCAGGATCAAGGAACCATTTAGTGGTATTCGGGTTCGAGACGTTACAAAGTGGTATGAGAGGCTCTTTTTCTAGACTTATTTCTTATATAGAAACCATAGAAAGAGATATGATGAAAATAGAATTTTTTAATGACATTTTCCAAGGAATAACTCACCCATGTAATAGAAAAATCCAAATTTCCTCAAATTAAATTTCTATTTTCTGGATATTTACAATTCTATTAGATTTGATTCGACTGTTGGGTGTTGTACTTGATTTATTCTAATATTTTTGATATTATTGAGGGTTATATTTTATTTCAACCTAATGAGATAAGGGTATTCAATCTCATGAATCATATAGGCACCTGCTATATTTCAAATTCCATGCATTTTTTGATGCCATTTAGGATACATTATTTATTGTATGATTTTGTGATAGGTTTCATGATAAATTTGTCCACAGTTGTATTAGGTGTATTTTGATATATTATAGGGTGAGATAGATGGATTCCATACATTGGTCACTGAGGTGTATGTTCTATTTTGGATAAGAATTTTGTGGATGATGTATCATCCTTGAAGTGATTTCTATTACGATGTGAAATATATGGATGCCATGATTTTATTCATAGGGAGTACGGCCCCCCCACAAATTAGAATTTATCATTCTGGATAATTTCCTTAAAAAATGTGGTGATAAAATTGAAATGAGTAACAACTCAGTGAATATCTGTCTGAATTCTGTTGTAAATAAAATGAACATGATTGAAATTGTTTCTAAAATGGATTAGGATAGAAAATATGACCAGAACCGACATTAGTATTTGGATTTTGGATGTGATTCTCACTTATTTGACACCCAGACCTGAACCAGGGGTCAATAAGAGGGGTGAGTTTTTATAGAGAATGATTTTTAAATCTCCTATTTTGTTTTAACATTTGAGATAAGATCCTATATAATGATAATAAAATGTTGTTGAGGTGTAAGTTAGAAATTTTAGATCCATTCCACTAGAATTACTTCTATTTATATGTTATGACATAGCGATGATCATACCATAGAGGATATAATAGTAGATCCACCAGTCATGCCAATTGAGGAATCAAATGTTATACTGGGTGTAGGTGTAAAAGAAGAGTTCATGAATTGTTTTTGAGGTTTATTCCAACCATCCCGGGATCACCACAACCTTCCTAAACTATAGAAGAGTTGACACAAGAGATTCAGCTATAGCATACACCAACAGTTTTAGGGGATGGCGGACTGCATGCAATGGAGTCATGGATTGAGGCCATTTTGTCTATATTTGAGCACTTATAGATGCCTACTAAGAGGAGGGTAAATTTTCTATGTACGTTCTGCGTCATTTCTCCAAGTGGTGTTGGAATTATTTTACATAGATTGCACATCATCAAAAGGTGGTATGGATGGTGTTTCATATGAACTTATACGATTACTTCTATCCTATGATTTTGATGGATTATTGATCCTGAGAGTTCTTACATTTGGAGGTGGGTGCACTATCAGTCATGGACTATTCAGACTATTTTACTGATCTCGAGTGCTTATCACCTATTCTAAAGGGTGATGAGGTATCAAAAGCAAAATGATTCTTAGATGGATTCAAATAAAAAATATGATCATATGTGAATTTATATTGGATAACTATTATATCTAGTATTGTGAATCATGTGTTAATAACAGAGCATAACCTCATGGAATCTAGAGGTGTGATCTAGGGGGGTTCGACTCCAAGTTTCAGTACTACATCGACCAGTAGTATGAAGAATCATCTAGATCTATCATACAATGATTCTATCAGTCATCAAGTCTTTTTAGGTAGCCTGGTGATATGCTACCTTTGCGGTAGGCTGGGACATATGATTCCATAATGTATGAAGGACCTAGTTGAGTACCGTTATTGTGGCAAGATGGGCCATCTACAATTATTCTGTAGAATGTTACCTACAAAATCCAATGACAGAGGGTCTGCACTGACTCCATATTAAGAAGTAGGGTCATCATATTCTAACCAAATGGGCTGTTATTCATTAGGCTGAACAAGATATTGTGTTTGGTGTGGATGTGGTATCCGAACCATATGATCAAACTGACATTAAGTTGGATAAGATCGGGGTATCCAGCCCATGTCATAGGGTTACTTTACAAGCCAGTCCTATTCATTCCAATAGACCCATCATGTGAAAGATCTCAAAACATCTACAATGAGATTTACTATTTTAGTGAGCACAGATTTAGCACCTGCCATTCTTGATACATAGGCTTCACATAACTTTATATTTTTACCCATTGTTGAGGGCCATGAGCTCTGTTTTTTTACTTTTATTGGAATGATGACACTAGACACGTTGTTATTGATCAGGATGGACAATGTGCCTCAGTGTAGGAGATCCCCCATGAGGTTGGTGGGTGTCACTATGCATGTGTCCTCTACTCCAGTGAGATGACTTGCTTCACTATCTTTCTTGATATGGATTGGTTTTTCCACATTTGGTCATTTTGTTATTTCTATTACAATAGGGTGAGTTTTACATCGCCAAAGAGATGGAATTTTAATCAAAATGGTGAATTGGATGTTTAGGTGAGTGAAGATATACCTGAGCATCATGGGATTGGTGGGATTACATCCCAGATTGTGAGTTTATATACGGATGATCATGGAACAAATCAGAATGATTTCCCACAAGTGGTCAATCATTTCAGGGATGTCTTCCCCAAATAATTTTCAAGATTACCTCTACTGAGAGAGGTAGAGTTCTATATCAATCTTGTTCTATAAGCTGCACCAGTATCCATTACTCCTTACAAGATGACTATGATAGAGTTTGAATATCTCAAAATGTAGCTAGTGGATTTAGAGACAAAGTGTTTCATCTTAACAATTACGTCTCTATGGGTTTATCCAGTCATTTTCATGAGAATAGTAGATGATACCCTTAGTCTATGTGTGGATTACCAAAAATTTCACTATTGGGTGGTTAAAATGGTATAATCTATAACAGATAGATGACTTCTTTGACCATATTTGAAGATCTTGGGTCTTCTCAAATATTAATTTGAGATCCGGTTACCATCTGGTGGGTGTTAGACTATCATAAATACTTCACACAGTCATTGGTAGTAGTTATGATCTATATGAGTATTTTTTATGCCATTCGGACTAACAAAATAACCAGAGGTCTTAATAGAGATGTTGAACTATCTGGTTCATCCTAACCTCGATTCATTTATAATGGTTTTCATGGATGATATCATTGATTATTCTGAGAATAGACACGACCAAGCCAATAATCTTGAGATCAATCTGAATACACCTAGAGAGCATCAGTTATATTCAAATCTCAACAAGTAACTTATATGGATGGATTAGATTCACTTATTAGGTTACATCATCACAAATATTTGAGTATCAGTGGACCTAGAAAAATTTGTGTGAAGTAGTTACATGGGAGTAGCTCAAGAACGTCTTTCAAGTGCAGGGTTTCTTATGGATCACTGGTTACTGAAAGCATTTTAGAAGGGACACTCACTCTTTGCAGCACTGTTGATGGGATTAACTAAGAAGTTTGTAAAGTCTATATTTTATTATTATCGAGAGACTAAATTTCTAGTGTTGAATGTGGTATTGAATTCAACACCATTATTTATATTTTTATAGCTAGAAATGAGTTACAATGTGTACATAAATATGTCATGTATCAGGATGGGACTAGTTATTATGTTGGGGGATAAAGTTGCTGCGTATGGGTCTCGATAGGTGAGTCCACATGAGTGGAAATAACTAACACATGATCTCACGTTAGTTACAGTTGTTCATGAATTGTGTTGTTAGAGAAAGTTATTAATGGGATAGAATCATATTGTACACCCAGACCACAAAAGTAACAAAAAATAATCTACATAACCTAATTTGAAATTCAAATATTGATGGGGGTTATGTATAAACAATATTTTGATTTCAAGATTTACTACATTCATTGTAAATGTAATTGAGTGGACGATGAAATAAGAAAGTGTGTTCATGTACAAGCATTACAACTAACTAATAGCGAGCGGAATATTATGGAATTTTTCACTAAGACACACCTTATGAGCATTATAGTCCGAGGAAGACATTTCTATAATCTATAGATGTTACATAATCACTTCAAGATAGATTGATGATGTGGTTGCAATCAGACTCAGAGACTTAGATCTATGAGAGAGTCTGATAGGTGAGGACCCTCCACCCAGATGGTTTGTAGGTGATGATGAAATCCTCTGAGTACATGGTCACATGTGAGTCTCTTCGTACATGTGTGAAGAGATGATGTGGTATTTTTGTGCTTCATCTTGGGTAGTTCAGCCTGGTTTTACCAAGATGAATCAGGATTTACATCCTCAGTAGTGGTGGCCAGTCATGAAATGATATGTTTCATGTTTAGTCATGAGATGTTCCAACTGTCCAAAGGTGATTGTAGAACACAAATGACCTGCTATAATATTATATAAACAAACCATTATCATGTGGAAATGAATTAACATCATGTTATATTACATGATATCATTGGTTACCCATTTATTTTCCTTTTGATATTCATGTTATTATTATTGATCGAATCAATAATTATTTACTTATATGAATCCATATGAATATGATACGAAACAAATTTTCATTACATAGCTTCTCTATGATGTGGAGAATGAAACCATTTTGGTTTACATGGATTCTTTAAGCTATTAAAAATGAGTGATTTCGATTAGAAGGTATTATGGAAAAAAAATTATTTCTATAATTTAATGATATGATATTAATATATTTTATTATAGCACACATGTGTATGGTTAATATTTATGTCACAGGGTACCCTATAGAGCCCTTTAATGCATTGGGAAAATATTTACATCTCATGAGATAATGGTGAATTGAGTAGTGACGTTCAATATAAAATAGTAATTTTTTTTGTAATTTATGATTTTTTATGGGAAACAAGTGAGAAAATCATTATCCACAATAATAAATATGTGAGCGAATCCTAATCCAATAAGGGATGCATGATGAGATTCTAAATCCACATTGTTATGATTCCTATGTTAATGGATGCGCCAAACACCTCAAGCTGGTCTTTTTTCTATGAAATATGATCATCTAATGATATATTTTATGTTATTCCATGATTTCTGTTATATTATTTATTTGGTATAACATTTTCATGTATCCTCATTATACCCATATTTTGATCGTATTCACATTTATTTTCATTGATTGTTATCACTAATGTTTACCATTCTTAAGCATCAGAGCTCAACAATTTTTTACGATACCATTTCGCTAGGATATGATACTAAAATGTAGGGAAAATCAAAAACAGTATAATATTTATATAATTAGGGGTGATGTTGAATAATAGTTATGGATAAATTATTTTCTTAAATATATTGGAAAATATTAATTTTCTTGAAAGGAAATTATTTTTTTGCTTATTTTTTTCCCAATTCTATAAAAATATAGTCTAAAATTACTTGGGGAATATATATAATGATTTTTTAATGTCATGTAATTTAAATGGTAACATATATGTGGAATCAAATTTGGTCTCAAAGTAGAGTTTATATTATTTTGTAGATTGGGAAGATATTGATTGAGGATAACATAGGAGCTATAAATGATAACCAATTTTGATAATCTAAATTTTATCATAATTTTAATGGTTTAGGTAAAACATCAGTTTAGTGGAGGTAATATTGAATATTTTATGGGTCATGAATAGAGAATATTAGTGAAACCCCAATGGATATATTGAAAGGGTATACTTGACTATAAGTTAAAATTTGAAATATTGATAAAGAAGAGACAATTTTGTTCTCCGGTTAATTATTTCAATATATTGAAGCATGAAAATGGATACAACTTCAGAATAGATAAACCAATTGGAAATCAACTCAAAAAAAATTTGGGTTTTATTTCTAAGTTTACTATAGTGCTTGATGGGTGAACCTAATACTACAAATATAGATAGAAACACTTGAGGGGATATGATATTTTTAATCAAATTCTGTTTACAATTCATTATGATGAATTTATTTATTAATTACATTACAAGATTCGGTTCAAATGTAGTAGAGAACACAAATTTTTCTTGGTATATCAAAATAGAGTTATATTACAAACATTGTGTGACATGGTTGAAATAAAAGTATCATAGGTTTAAATAAATGGGTCATTGTAGAAGAAATCATAGGATTTAACATTCATATTCAAATGATCATTTTCTATGATTTTATTAGATATTATCCTAATCATTTTGGTTGTAGTATTTGGATGAAACACGATCTTGGAAATAAATTTAATAAATATATATATCTAGAAACCACCATGTCTTATAATTGAATATGGTAGCATTCTTAAAAATGTGATTATATTAGTACAATCCAAATATGATAGAAAAAGATATTATCCTAATATTTTATAAGGTAGTGAGGATGATATATTAATATAATTTGATTCTTGATATTTTTAGAAATTTTCATTAGAGAGTGATATTTATAAATTATATTATAGTATATTATAAAATTTATGAGGATTATGGGTGGAATATAAGTATTTTAATTTATAAGTTATAGTGTAAATGTTTAGACACATATATTAAATTTTATCAATGAACATGAAATGTGATTTTAGGAAATGTCTATATTTATTGGGATAACTATTAATGAACAATTGATTTATTGATGGATAAATATTTTGATTAAATGGTTGATTGGTTTTGGGAAAACTCACTTAGATATTTTGAAAACCTATATAATTGTTCAATGATCTGTGATATTTTTGTTGAAATCATTCATATCATATAATTTATGATATATATATTTAGTACTGAGTGGATTTATGAAATAGTTTCAAAAACCATTTGAGGATTAAAAGATAGAATAATTTTTTAAAAGAAGATATTATTTCACAATGGTTTTATGTCTAGGAGAATAAATTGATTTTGGGAATGGTATATTTTATAAAATTTATTATTACGGTATATATATATTTGAGAATATAATTGTATGAATGATTAAAATTGTTTGAGGAAGTATAAATTGTTTAATATATCCAAAGATATTATTGTATATTTTATATAATAAGTTATATACCGAATGCATTTTTTTTATAAATACCATCTCATACATTGAACAATAATTTATAATTGATAATTTCGTAGACACAATGTATTTATGTGGGGTAGAATGTAACGACCCAGGATTTTGGACTCATTAATATATTAGTATATTCAATAGCTTATGTCACACATAACATCAAAGAAATGAAAAACCTAAATAAAAACAAGTCTAAAATATTAAAATTACATGAATAATATAACCATTAGTATATAAGTAGATAATAACTAAATAAATTATATATATATTATAAATTTCATTGAATAATTCATTGAATATCAGGTCTTTTGAAGAGCCATTTAGGTGGGGCGGTGGGAAGAGGGAATGAATTATTCCTAAATAAATAATATTATTCAATGTTAAATGTTTATTATAATAAAAAATAATTAGTATTAGAAAATAATATATCTGCATTCAGTTATTTGAAAATCTATATGAAAAGTGATTAACGACACATGATGTTTTAATATATCATTTTTAATAAAAAAAGTATTCTTTTATATATTTTATTTTAATTTAATAGATACATTTTATAATTTTATAATTTTCATTGGATAAAATATAATTTATTTCGATTTTAAACATTTCAATATTATAATAGAATAATTTTTTTTCATTTTTCTAAATTTGTTAAGTGAATAGTTAAATATACATAATTAAATAATACTGTGACTTTTTTAAAATTATTAAAATATATATGTAATAAATATAAAATTATAAAATATTTTTCAAGAAAAAATATTTATTTTAAAATTAAAATTACATAATTTAAAATAATGATTATTTTTTATAATCAAATATTTAATATTTTATAATTCCTGTAATATTTATACAAATATTTTTTTAATACATATAAATTTATTATACAAAAATTATTTTTTAACAATTTTAAAATTGAGTTAGAAAAAATGAATTTCCAATTTATAATCAACATTTATAAATTATCTTAATTGGACCAATAGTATATGTATGAAATTATGTTACCTTTAGAAAGAAGTAGTTTTCTTCATAGAAGCACAAATGGTAATAGTAATAATTCAATGTGATAAAGGGATTGAAACGTATATAAAATATGTGTGAAAATAAGTTGTATCTATTTATAAACCTTATATCTTCTCCGCCATATTATTTCTAATATTTGGTATCCAAATTCTTTAATAGTGACATCCAAATACTGATTTTTCTGTATTTATAGAAATGTCACCCATTTTCACTTATAAAAGGGGCTCTCCTCTCCTTACTACCACTTATATAATAACAAATTAATTTCAAGAAAAAAATACAACAATGATTATATTTATAATTCTTAGACACATTAAAGAGGTTATGTTCTTCTGAAAATACCATCCCTCAAAATCAGAACACCCTTAAAAAGTAGATAATCCAATATGGGAGGTTTAAGTTCATAACCTTGGGTCCACAATTATATTTCATTGTATGCATTCTATATTCATAAATTTTCATTTCAACATAATATAATTATAAAATATATATATTTATTATAACCATATGTTATTATTATGATGGTATGAGAACTAACAACCTTTTCCACTTTCAATTATGAAAAATAAAAAATGAAAATGTGTGTATGTGTAGTCTACTGCCTCCATGAATAAATGAGTTCACATCCATTCACTTCAAAAAATGAATTTACAAAAATATTATTTAATACATAATTATAATATATATAAATTATTTATTATTATTTACTACTGAAATATATTTCTTCTTCATCCCACCAGTCAAAAAATTAAATCAATATCCATGTGTAAATGTGTACTACCACCTCCATAGAACAATGCCTTCAATATTTCAATACCTTCATTCATTATTTTATATATTAATGGAGTTAATGGATAAATTTTATATTAATGGATTGAATATTGTTTGGATAAAGACATTGAATAAGTTATTAAGTTTATGAGGGGAAATCAATTATTATAAAATGAACTCTCTAAAATGAGAGAACTAAGAGGGAAACCAATTTATTTATAGGGTTTAATTGTTTTTTTAAATTTATATCTTAATTATCTATAATTACAATATATCACTATAATAAACGTAAATTATATCATTCTACTACCATTATAATGATATTGTAACCAAATTAACTCATATTTTTCCATTAATCGTGGTATGTTCATGTTTTGGTATGTTTGTCTATCTACTTGAGAAATAGTATGAAAATAGATCATGGATTACTATGAAAACAAAATTACTTTTATAATATAAAATAAATATTTAAATAAATATTTTTTTAAATAATTCATCATTATTTTAATAAAAAATTAACTAAAACCCATTCATTCATTAATAAAATCCCTAAATAATGCTTAAGGTCGAAATCATCATCAATGAAAAGTAATGAAAATATTAAAAAAGGAAATTAAATTAATATAAATAACTATAATTAACACATTAAATTAACATTAATTATATTTTAATTTGTTTCTTTGGATGAATAATGAATATCAGCACTGGTTTTTCCAAGAACAATGCAAACATTCAAAACTATAAACATCAGTTGTGGGAAAATAAGTAAAAACAACTTGATATATATGCAGGTAATAATTCCAAATTTAAATGATAAATACCATTAGGTATAAATATGGTTCTTAGAGTAGTAATTTTAAAATGTTTTTATATTATATAAGAGTTTAAAGAATATCTATTCATAGAAGGATCAAAGGTAAGGTTTTTTTGTCCCCAAATTTCACCCCTTGAGACATATTTCTAATTATACCTCATTATTTCATTGGAATATTGTATGTACTACATAAAAATATATCTTAATAAATTAATGGTTATTGTATGTGAAATATAAATTCACATTTTTTATTTACAATTCATCGGGTGATAAATTTGAAAATGTGTTTATGATTGCAATATTACTCAAACTATTAAGGTTCCATTGCCAATTTTATTTTCAAGCTATTATTGTTTTCAGAATATAATATATATAACAAATAGGTGTTATTTATAAAACCTATACTAATTGTAAATGAATATTATTGTGATATTATATGTCCCAAAAAAATTTCATTTCCCATTTACTCATATTTTACCTAAAAAATTTCTTTTAATTGAAATCAACTTAGTATTTCCTACACACACAAGAACATCCCCTTTTTTCTGTATCCATATTCATTGAAAAATTTTAATTTGTCCTTATATAGAATTAAATAGTTTATTAATGTTTCATTAATACATTATATTACATTAAATGTTTTAAATAAATATCGAAGTTTTTCGCGTGGTCTGTTTTCATCAAATAGTGAAAAGATTATATTTTTACAGTTAAAGTGTGAACATGTCATTCTATGAATTTTTTTATTTTATATGAATATTTCCCTCAAGTATTCATTGTTTCTGAATAATGATATTGATATTTTTAGGAACAATGATTCTAAATTTCAAAGAGATCTAAAAGAATTACAAGCCCCCTAAATAATGAATGTCTTCTTTCTCACAAACATTTCTCTCAATTCTTTTTTATATTCAATGAAAATATTATTTAATATCTCTCAATTTACAGTCCATCATTGAATGAAATATTTCATTTTATATTTTTGAAGGGTCCTTTCAATTTTGATATTGAAACATTGTTTTAAAATCACAGCTTAATGTGATATTTAACTTAGTAATATTATCAGTTGTTAAAGAAAAATTAAATATCTTTAGAAAAATGTACGATATGTTGGTGTAAATTTATTTTAATAATATATGTTATTCCTTGATGAGATTAAATTTATTGTATTTCATTATTTTTTATTAAAATTTAAATCTTTATAATTAGAAGAAGTTAGAAAATTATATTAATTTCATGCCACAACTTATTTCATAATGTTCAAATTTTGATTGTAAATATTTCTTCTAAACCCCATTGATGGTTTTATTTCCAAAAGCCAATTTTTTGACATTTATCATAATTTGAATACTAAGAAATCATTTTATATATATTTTTAAAAACAATAAGACTCAATTCATATTAAAATTATTGTTTCCATTATTGATTAATGTCCTTTTTACCCATCAAGTCTCACATTAAATTTAACCTTTCCTTATGTTTATCTAATCCATGGATATGTGGTTAATAAGGATATATTATTTTCCTATTTTTTCCCTAACCATGTTGTTTGTATGTTTTATAGTCTAATTAGTGCTTAATAGTTTAGAATAGAATATATCATGATATATTTATGATGAAGTGTTGAAATTATGAAAATTTGTGAGTTATTAATATTGGTTTTGAGATTATTGTTTAAAAAAAATGAGTATTAATGTATCATAGTTCCAAAATCATTTAAAAAATATATACATTAAAGTATAACAATTAATTTTTTTATTTTTTCATTCGTTGAGTAAAATAATGGAATTTTTTATGGGTAATAATATTTTAAGCTGGATGGTGTGATATATTTTATTTGAGTTTTAATTGATAACAATTAATAATTTTATAAGAGTTAAATTTTAGTCGTTCAGAATTGTGATTTTTTATTTATTTATATCAAATAACACATAAATTCAGATAAAACATTATTATATTATTCATTATTAGTGTTATTTAATGTTATATATATTGATTGAAAATATTAAAATAATACATATATAATTAATATATTTAATTTCTGATAATAACTCTAGTCGAACTATCGTTATGTATGGGTGAAATTTTTTTCATTACAAGAAAATGAATTTTATGTTGAATATGACTTCATGGAAATATTAAGTCTGTGTATATAACACCCTTAGATTTTATGTTATATTTTTCATTAATTAAGCTCAATTTATTTGATAACATACGTTGAATGTAACTCTAAGTTCAGAAAAATGAAGAACTATAAAAATATTATTTAATGTTATAGTTATAACCTATATGTTAATTTGGTGTGTATGAATTGGAATACAAATTTTCTAAATATATATAAATGTATAGATAAATATTTTATATAAAATAAATCAATTATTAGTAAAATTATTTTATTATTTAAAAATATATTTTCTATAAAACATTTTAATTGATTTTGTGAGGAAATATAATGATTAATTTCTAATAGATTTATAAATATTTTACTATTAATAATAATTATTAATTCATATTATTAAATTTATCTTAGGATGATTTTTATTTTATTTTTTGGAAGAAATATTTTTTCTACTGAATATTACAAAATACATATTTTAATTTAAAAATTTATTTTTTTTTCGAAATATTCAATGTTACATTTTGTTTAGAAAAGGTTTATAAGTAAACTTAATACTTTTATATTTTTAAAATTTTATGTATGTTAATTAAAATAAATATTATTATAGTGTTTAGTAATTAAGCATTTGTGTTTGTAAAAATGCAATATGGTGAGAATCTCGTTTTATGCACACAATGTGTTTTTATCCTAATAAATTTAAATCATCCCCAATGGTAATTTATGTTAATGAAAATATAATATTATATACTCAAAAATATTTTAAACATTCATCTAATATTATTCTAGTGTTGATATAAGAATAAATTTGGTTTTCTACTTAAAATTGTTTTGTTATAAAAGTTGGTTTCATCTCATTTTGCATACAATGTATGAAATTAATTTCTGACACATATAAGTGTTGAATTTGATTAAATTAAATAATTATTTTTAATTAGGTGTTTTAAATTGTACTTTTTGATTTTTGTTCAAAATGAATTGTAACCATGTAAAATTTGTCACCTTGGTAGAGGGTAAATCTGCATAATCATGGCTAAAACTAAGTGACATGGCCATAATTTTTCATCATAACTCTTAATAGATGAATTTAATTAAATAATTATAACATTATGATGAAAATTTAGTTTATTAATGATCAATTTTAAATTTAAATGACATATATAACTTTTAAATAATATAATGTTACAAAAGTCATTATCATAGTTTTAAATATCTCATATATGTCAGAATATGAAGATGAAAGTTATGAAAGAATATAGATGCATATACATATATAAATGATATTATTTTATTGATAAAATTTATTTATAAAATTAACAAACTATATAATTACTTTAAATTCTTACGCAACACTAAGATGATACTTTTTTAACAAAAATAAAAATAAATTAAATTATTTTTAATAATTTTAAAACTGGTATAATTTGAACTAGTTTATATATACCATGAATTTTATAAATCTACATGACATATTATAGTCGATTGAAATTATTATATTTGAAACTAGCATTTTTATTGTTTTTTATTATGTCAATTTAATTTAATTGTGTTAAAAATTACATAAATGATGTTTTATAATAAATAATATTTTATAAAATGGTATATAATTCATGAAAATCATAGATTCAGAAATAATAATAATATATGGATTTAAAAAACAACCATGATAGATTAATTGGTATTTTTAATGGTAATATTATTAACCCTTGCATTGTAGATTAATTAATATTACACTAATTGTCAAAAGGGTTAATAATGGGTTAACAAAATAAGATAATGGTAAATATGTAATAAAATATTGTATACACTTTATTAAATGATAATATTTAGACTCATTCTCATATAAAATTAATATAATATCAATTTTTATCCATTTCGGAATCAGAATTAATTTATATTATTTATATATTTTATGAAACTCCAAGAGTGACCCTCCCCAAAATTATAAAGGGGAACCCATCCTTTCTCTTATTACCACCACTATGGGCCTTTCACCTCAAAACCAATTTTAAATGATATCTTATAAATAAAATATATACATTAAAGAGTTTGTGTTATTCCCAAAATACTAACCCTAAAACCCTTAAGTGGAGATCTAAATGAGTTATTTCAATGATGAGATAATCACCTTAACTGATTATTTTTTTTAATTATTCATTTACCACATCTAAATATAATATATTTCTTAAAAAAATTATGATAAATATACTTAAATTTTATTATGATTATGTAATAAACTATATTTTCTATTTTTCTATCAAATGTGATGTGAAAATATCACTTGTGCGTACGAATGGCTTACTGTCTCCAAGTAATGAAACAATTCATTTCTCATTACCATTTTTCATGGCTTAGTATTATGATGATTTGAATATATATATATATATATATATATATATTAAAATTGTAATATAGTTATATTTATTTAATAATAATATCATATATACCTTCTTTCCTTCCAAACATTTGGAAAATGATAATGTCTATCATGCGTATGTGCGGACTACGACCTCCATGAAGTGATGTGGTTCATTTATCTTTTATGTTTTACATGGATTTTATTTATGATTGTAACAAATAATATATATGACATAATAATGACCCTTTAATGATTATTTATTATTTAACACTCTTTCAATTAAACTTTTTAAGAATGGAAACAACATTCATGCATACAAACGGCGTACTATCATCGTGAACGATGTTATTAATATTCTGATCTTTAAATTATACTAATCATTAAAAAAAGTATATAATGAATATATATAACATTTATATCATTAAAAAATTATTTATATGATGTAAACATGATCAATATACAAGAAAAAAAACAAATTTACCTAAACATAAATAACAAATGAAGCATATATCACCAAAAAGTGTGATTTTAATAAAGAAGTGTTAACAAATGAACAATTAAAGGTTATTAGTAAATAATATATGGTATGCTATATATGATTATGGTTTTTTAATTTATTTATTCTAAATATATATTTATTTATATATAATTCCCCAGCACTTATGAAGGATGTTAGACCTAAGGAAAGGGAGTTTGGTCTCACTTGTATTTTCGAGGGAAACATGCCATATTCAACACTTATTTCTCTAATTAAATGTACATGCTAACCATGCATGCAATTTTAATTATTATTTTAAAAATTATTAGTATATAAATATATATATATATATATATGGTTAATTATTTGATGTGGCTTATTATTCCAATGTTACCAAAGTATAGAGGATATTATTTTACAATCTCATTTTTTATCAGGACTGTTTGTGATTATATTTTTTATGATGAAATCCTATGATTTATCAAAAAAAAAATTTATTTTATTATTCTATGGTTATTTATTGAAAATATGTTTTTTTTATTTTATTTTTTTCACCTTATGTTGTAAAAACTCAATATTTCATAGTATGTTATCTCTATAAAATAATTTAATATCTTATAATGCACGCAACCCTGACCTGGTCTGCGTTATAGACAAGAATAAGATTCTTAAAAAAACACATTTCTAATATAAACATTTAAATGATATAATTATTTATAAATTAAATATTTTAATAAGAATTGTAAAAATTAAAATTTAGAGGTTATTTATAATGTTTTCACATAAATAAAGTATATTTATAATTAAATAGGTATATATTTTGAAGAACTATTGTCTTAAAAGAACTAATTTTTATGTCCTTTTGTGAACAAAAAAATAATAATTTTAGACACTCTTATGAAATGAATTTTATAAATTATGAATTTTTGAATTCGAAGCATCATAATTAGATTAGGGTAATTTTTTTTATTTTTCTAAAAACATTCAATTTTTAATGAATAGTGAAAAACACTACATTATTGTTTAAAACTGAATTTTTATTTATATAATTATTTATTATAAAAGTTAAATATATTCAAATGTCAAAATAGATACATAATATACATATTAGTCCAATGTAATTCATTTTCATCGTTTTATAATAATATTTTGCATATAATATATTATTGAACCTTTTAATGTCTTTTACGCACCTTCTAGGAGCATTTTCAAATTTTCATAAAACGTAATTTCACCACATATATGAATGTAATTTAAAAAATATTATAAAAATAGTTTTCATCAGTATGAAAATTTTTGGTCAATAAAATTAAAATAATTTTTCTGAATAGAAACTTTTTGAATTTTATTTACGACAGTTAAAAGTAAAAAGTGTAATAAAAAGTAAAAATAATATTATAATAATTTATATTTACCCCAGAACGTGATCTAATTCTATTGGATAAGTGTTTTTAGACCCAAATAAACCAAAGGCCAAAAATAAGATCCTTTTTGATACATTTGAATTAGATTAAGACATTTATTATATTTTAATTAAAGTTGAGTTAAAACTGTTAAATTCAAATTTTAAAAACTAAAAAATATTTAATATAGATTTATAAATATGATAAATACAACTATAATAATTCATTATAAATATAAAAGTAATTTGTAAATAGAGTATATTTTATTTATAATTTATAGATGTTAAATAATTAAATTTATTTAGGACACATTGATGATACCATAATTACCTCATTAATGAATGATTAAAATAATTTATATTAAAAATATTCAAATAAAGTATATTTAAACTTTTTATGAAATCCATGAATTTTATAGATGAATATGACATGTTAGGGTTAAATCAATGTATTTTTTTGGAAATAATAATGTTTTTATGACTTTCATGGAAAAAAACTAAATAGTGTCATAATTGTCATAAATGAGTTTTTAAAAAAAATATTAATTTATTAAATTATATAATAGTAAAAAAACTATTATTTGTCTAAATTACATATATAATGTTACATATTTCATTAATGAACCACTTGAGGTTCTCCAGGAATTTTATTGAAACAATATTAACCATGTAGTATAAAAATACAAGAAGACATAGTAAAAGTTATACTATTTAACTAAGGAATTAATATAAAAGATAAGGTTAATATGGTGACCATAACATGTCTAAAACATTTTTTCCTAGAGTATTACGACCCATTCCCTTACTATCCTCGAAAAAACAATTGGGATCTATTAATAAATGAAAATAATTATATAATATATTAATATTTAAAACTTTTCATAAAGTGCCACTCACATCAGTTATAAAATAGAACCTCCATTTAATTATAATTCATACCTCCAAATCTATTTGTATTAGCCAAAACCTAATCAAATATCCTCCCAACTACCCACAAAAAAACTTATAGGCCTTTCATTGAACAGAATACCAACCTAAGAAGCCCATTTTTCAAATCAAAAGCAAGAACCCGAAGAAGAGGTAATTATTTTTTCAACTAATTCAATGTTCTTTTCTTCTTCTTCTTCCTATTTTTTTATTTACTTTATAAAAAAATAAATCTAGTACCTTATAGATACTGATATATCATTATAAATATGATATTATAATATTAATTATTCTATCCAGCCTTTTACTGATAATGTACCAATGCATGCGTACGTACAACATACCATCTCCACGTCAAGGTGTAGTTTTTCTTTCAACACTAAATTCCTTGGATGGGTACAATAATGAATAAAATTGATGTAAATAATAATTATATCATTTTAATGATTCTTTATATATAATACAACTTCTAATTACAGAATATTTCACCATCAATTGAATGATATTTTTTCCTGTATGTATGTATGGATTACCGTCTCCATGACGTGAAGAGATTTCATTCCCCATCGCAACGATTCAAAAATAATTTTCATTTGATGATTAAAAAAATGTTTGAGAACATAATATAATTATGTATAATAATAAAATACATACTATACATAAAAAATGACATACATATCAAAACATATAAAAGAAAGTGAGTCAGTTAACAATTGAAACAATGATAATACATAAATATTATTAGTAAATAAATATTATAGGATCATATAAGATATCATATTTATGTATTTTTTCTTTTATAATTTAATAAAAATGCATTAACCGTTATATATGAGGTTAAAAATACCCTCGACAAAAGGAATTTATAAGGTAATTGAATTTTGTCTCACTTTTAATATTCGTGAGATATAATCCATGCTCACCACCAATTTCTTATATGTGGTGTATGTACAACCTCTATTGTATTTATTATCATTAATTTATTATTATTAATGGTATTTATAGGTTCATTTGAAGATATCATACATATTATTTAAAATTTCAAATTGGTAAGGGATGCCTTGAATGTTTAAAAAATTAATCTTTTCTCCATTTCAATATTTTTGATATTATTTTACATAGATATTAATTTTAGTAAAAAAACTATAATAAAAAATTGATATCCTTTTTTGTATTCATTAAAATTTTTATAAAAGGTGAATAATTTAAGGTTTTATGGAAGGTACACTTTAATAAGAACATCATTTTAGATGTTTTAAAAATATATTTTTCTCAATCGTCTAGATTAATGTACATGTTTTCAAAATGATTTTAAGTGTTTATTTATATGGACATTATTGTTTTTAAATACTAATAACATTAAAATGTTTCAATGTGTTATAGGACACTTTGATTTAAAAATCTCTTTTAATTGACTTCCTTTATAAAGGGCGTGATATATAAATGGTTTTATGAAAATGGGATATTTATGTTGAAGATTTTTATTGACTATTTTCATCTATATCAACGTCTATTATTGGATATAATTCTTTAATGAAGTAGATTTCTTGTAATATAATATTCCATATATTATTGAATGAGTTATGATATGTTTGATTGTGGATGTTCTATTTTTATACCATTCATTGTTTGTGGATAAAGTATTGACATTTTATATGCCAAATTTAATATAAATGATTGTGTTGTGTTTCAATATATTCATATGGAGAATTAATTAGACTTGGTAAGTGTTGGGATTATCCCTCTATAGCCCCTTGATTCGTCTATTAGTCTCATGATACAAACTAGTGTCATTACATAAGGCCGTAAAAAAAATTATTTAGGGTCTTGGAATGAGGCCTTGGCATTCTGGCTAAGATGTCCAACATTATGCATTCCATAATTATGAGTTTACTTAATGATGTTACATGTGATTATTAGACTAGTATAATATCCATGTGAATAAGTAAATAGAATTATTTGATTTATCATTTCCATATTATGTGGGAGTTTATATTTAATGGGTTTTTGTTTCAATTTTATACCATTCTATAAAAGTTTATTATTATTTATGATAGCATCTGGTATATTGTTTTTTCATTTTGAGCATCTGAGCTCACACATTTGTTATGTTTTATTTTCATAGGATTCAATGAATTGTATTATTTTTTATATGAATATTTAAGCTAGGATAATATTGGTATTCTCAAAGGATAATCTAGGTTGTATTTTATTTTTGAAATTTTAATGTGAAGTTCATGAAAGTAATAAATTTTTAAATAATGTTAAACTGATTGGTCCTTCCAGAATTGATTCATTTTAATCATGATTATGTTTTAATATAATTCACCAACTCTGAATATCTGGGGTTGGGGCATTACAATTGGTATCATAATTTTTTTTGCAATAACCATGTAAATTGATTTAGAATAAAACGACTAGGGAACATTATCCTAAAATACACTTTGTGGATCAGTATATAAGAACATCTTAGAAATTTTGAAATGTATATATTTTATGTATTTCCAAGAAATACATACCGGTCTGGATACTAGAAGTGGAGGTGGTTCTAGAACAGTTGTACGTAGGAGTGAAAACTCTTACAAGGAGTTTCGGGCATGACCCAAGGAATTATGGTACACAACAATGGGGCATACCGCACACCTGGTTTGAACCTCTTAGGGGATATAATTAGGATAATAAAATATTTCTTTACAAAAATATTTGAATGATTTTAATATAAGATGATAATAAATAACCTTGGTTAATCCAATGGTGTTTTAGATAGAAAATAATGTTTCACGATATTCTGAAAATTAATTTATGACTATAGTTACTCACACTATACTTGCTAGTTTTAGTCAACAGAAGGATTCAAATGATTTCATAGTAACATTGAACATTATCTATAAGGTGGGATCAATGGTGGAAATAAGAAATGAAAAGGAATGTTAATAGGCATAAAATATATTCTGTTCATTCTGAATCATTTTTCAAAAAATATGATCAACAAAATAAACATTAACCATCTCCCAAACTCAACAATGAAGAGAAAGGAGGATAAGGTTAAGTGCTCTAGTAGTGTAAACCATGGACAAAAGAAAGATAATTTTTTATCATTCATGAAATGTGGAAAAGGACACCCAAGAAAGTGTCTCAATCTCACAAAGAAATGCTTTCTTTGTGGGAAATAAAGACATAATGTTAAAAATTTCTCAGGAAAAATGAAGAGTACTATGGATGAAAATAAAACTGATCATCAGAATCCATTTACAGTCATTTGTTTTAAATGTTAGGGATTTGGGAATTACCTAAGTCAATGTTCTATTCTATATAATAACATATAATTCAGATAAGAACTTATGTGGAAATAAATGGATAGGGAAATGTTTTATAGTATTAATGCTCTTTGTTGATGGGATTACCTTGGAAGAATTTTATCTTGTATGTGTAACCCTATAGTTTTTTATGTGAAAATTATATTTGAGGATTAATTATATTTTATTTTACAGATATAGTTATAATAAACCATTTTATTTTATATGATCCTTGATTTTGGAGCAATTACAATTTATTACATTTTGGCATGAATATGCGAGGTATGAGATAAAATTTTTGGTTAAAATACATTATGGTTATTTTTGATGATGTTATCCCATTTTATGGAATGTTATAAAATTATGTAGTTTTTGAAAAAGGACAACACACCTACTATGTGACAACTGGTTGCGTCAGACAATACTGTGGGAATCAAACCCACAACCAAAGTGCGACTGCAATTTATATCTTACCACTAGGCTACATGAATTCCCTAGTTAGTAAGACTAATTATTTTTAGTTAAATGATTTTATGGATCAATAATATGTTGATTTTGGTAAATTATGATTTATCAAATAGATATCCTTACAATAGGAAAATGATTTGGTGAATAAGTGATATATTTTATTTGGATGACAATAGCACTTTAGGGAACACTCTATGCATAAGGTAAATAAAACATAGTGGGATTTCATTTGAGGAGTAATGGTGGAATTGTTTATTTTGGAAGAATCTATGTTTTTATTATGGACTTATATGGATTTGGGTTGATAATTGAAATTATTATCCTATTATAGAGAATATGGGATTTGGTTAATTAATTTCTAGTATGTTACTTTAAAAGTAGTCAATGTGATTTGGAGATAAATGTTAAGATTCAGCATTGAAGACTGTGCGATCATATCATCTTGAAATTTGGGATTCAAACACTATTTGGATTATTTTGAATAATTTTAGTGAAAATTGATTATTGAATGGTATTTGGTGAACTTTTGGTAATATTTGTTTATTTTTTGAGATTAAGAGTAGAATTTATTTCTATAAAGGATTATCCTTTTTGGGGATAATCTGATCTGATACTAACCATTTTTGTTTAGGTTAAAGTATAATGATAAGGGAAATATATATGTCATCTTTATTGGATTATTTAATAATCTAGAAGACGATTCTAGTTCTTCATGTGTGACCAAGTAATCCTAAATACACATGATTTGGAGAAAATACGATTTTGTTATAGAAATTTATTAAAGGATGAAAATCTATATGAAATGTAAGTATTTATCATTATTTTTATAGTAAAAATCATAAATAATTATCTCAAAATTATGAAAATTAACATAAAACAAAATCATTTTAAATTCACTCTTCCTACTCGGTAATAAAATGTCATTTAACCCACCACAAGTTTATATTTTTCTAGTAGTTATCATTCGCCTGATCATGTTTTCTATCAATCTCCACAAGAACTTGATGGGTTTTTTTTCTTCCATATCCATTTCTTTCAACATGGGTCCCTAGTATGGGTTATCTTTGGTGACCTTCGTACTTCTCTATATTTCTTTTAAAGTGATAGTTTTATGGACACTTTTTTGATGTAGGGCATTCAATGAAGTTTCTGAGACCAATTTTAAATTTGTGAGAACATAATTTTTAGAAGTGGGAAGAATGTAACAAACCATGATTTTCTAGTATGTTATCTCATTAATGTAATTTACTAGCTTATATTGCACTCTACAATAACTAGGTATGCGCTTTACACATGATTGAGTTTATATGAAACAACACATAAATATTATAATTATTTAAATTATATATTTATTTATAAATTAAATATATTAATGTTAATAGTAAAAATATAATGTTTAAATGTTTTTTATAATGATTTAACAAAAATGATGCATATTTATAACGAATTAGTTATATATTTTTTAAAACTAATTTCAAAAAAGAAATTCTTTTTATGTAATTTTGTGAATAATAGTAAAAATAATATTAGACACTCCTAGGAATTTTATATGTTAAAATCTACTTCATTTTTGAACTTGGAGTATCCAAATTAGCTTAGGGGAATATCATGGTATTTTTCAGAAAACATCCATTTTTTAGGAATAGTGAAAACCAATACATTATTGTTTAAATCAATCATTTTATTTAAATAATTTTTTAAAAAAAATAAGTTATTTTAATGTCAAAATAGATACATAATACATATATTAGTCAAATGAAATTCATTTGTGTTGTTTTATAATATGATTAGATATATAAAATTTTATTGTTCTTTTTGACGTCTTTTACTTACCATCTATTCACATTTTCAAATTTGCATAAAATTTTATTTTACCACTTCTATGAATTGAATTTCAAAAATATGATAGAAACAGTTTTTATCAGTATGTAATTTGTTATTCAATAATATGAAAATAATTTTTTGTGAATATTAACTTTTGTATTTTATTTACCATTGTTAAAAGTATAGGGCAATTTAAGGTAAAAATAATACTATAATAAGATAGAATTATGCCAAAACACGTTATAATTCTCATATATAAGTTATTATATACTTCAATTATCCAAATAAAATATATTAGATCCTTTTATATCCATTTGGTATTGATTATAAAAATTATTATATTTTATTTAAAGAAGAGTTAAAAGTGTTAAATTCAAATTTTAAAAACCAACCATTTTTAATATAGGGTTATAAATATGATAAATACAACAATAGATATTCATTAGAAATATAAAATGATTTCATACATCATTTAATTTTATTTATAATATTTATACATTAAATAATTAAATTTATTTATGACACAATGTTGACCAAGTAATTACCTTATTAATGAATTGTTAAAATAAATGATATTATATTTATTAAAATAAATTTTAATTGAAAATTTTTATACCATACACGAATTTTATAGGTTAAGGTTACATGTTCAGGTCAATTTCATGTATTTTTTTTGAATTAATCAATTTTTTATGAATATCACAAAAACCAAATACTAAAAAGTGTCAAAATTGATATAAATTAGTTTTTAAAACAAATACTATATTATTAAATTATATAATAGTTATAAAAATATTTTATTTGATAAAATAAAATAGATAATTCTATATATGTCATTAATGAACCACATTAGGTTATCTTAGAACTCTATAGTATAGATATTAACAATGTAGTATAAAAATAGAAAAATATATAGTAATATATAAATTATTTAACTAACGATTTAATATAAAAGATAAAGTTAATATGGTGACCTAAAAATTTATAAAATATATTTAATAAGATGATTTCAACCCATTACTATATTATCATAGAAATAAATCAATTTGGATCAATTAGAAAATGAAACTCATTTTATAATAAATTAATATTTCAAGCTTTTCCTAAAGTGCCCCTCACATCTCGTATAAAAGGGCGCCTCCCTTAATTTTTATATCACAACTCCAAAGTCACTTGGCTTATAGCAACCCTAATCAAATATCCTCCCCTCTTCCCTATAATAATCCTAGATTCCTTACATTCATCAGAATTCCATCCTAAGGATCCCTTTTGTTCAAATCAAAAGAAAGTACCTGAAGAAGAGTTAACTATTTTTTCACCTCTTTTAAAGTTATTTTATTATTCAAGCTATTCTATCTATGATGTTTTCATAATTAAATAATAAATCTAGTACCTTATACATATTGATATGTTATTATAAATATGGTACAACCATATTCATTAGTCTATCTATCCTATGAATGATAAAGTCACCTTACATGCGTATATATGGCTTACCGTCTCTACGTCGTGGTGTAGTTTTTCTTCAACACTAATTTTTTTGGATGGGTATAAAAATGAGTATAAGTGAAATAAATAATATAAATAACATTTTAATTATTCTGTACATATAAAATACAATCCAATTAAAAGCTATTTCACCATTAATATAATGATATTGTCACTCGAACGTATGTACGACTTGCCGTCTCCACGATGTGATGAGATTTCATTACCAAACATAAACATTAATGAATAATATCCATTTGATGATTAAAAATAATTTTTGAGAAAATAATATCATTCTGGATTTGAATAAAATACAACCTATACGTAACTAACATGACTTACGTAACAAAACATATAAAGGAAAATGAATCAGTTATGACCCGAAATAGTGATAATACTAGAATATTATTAACAAAGAAACATTAGGGGAACTTATACGATATCATAATAATGTATATGGTTCTTTTATAAATTAATAACAATGCATTTAACATTATATAGAAGGCTAAACATACCCTTGACTAATGTAAAGTATAAGGTTAGGGAATTTAATCTCACTTTTAATATTCATGACATATAAGCAATGTTCACCACCTATTTTTTATATGTGGTGTATGTACTGACACTAATATATTTAATATCAAGAATACATTTATCATCATGGTATTTATAGATTAATTTGAAGATATCATATCTACAATTTAAATTTTAAAATTGGTATAGGACACGTTGAATGTTTAATTAATTAATCTTTTCTCCATTTCAACAATCATGATATTATTTAACATGACTATTTATTTGAATATAAAAGGATTTTAAGGGAATTTGATTACTATTTTAAAGTTAATATAAATGTTTTTAAATGATTAATATTTTAAGGTGTTGCATAAGGACCTATTTAACTAGAACATAATTTTAAATTTTTTAATGATTTATTTTTCTAAAATGTTTTAATTAATGCCCATGATTTCAATATGATTTTAAGGGTTTATTTATGTGGACATGATTTTTTAAAAATTGTAATTTTTTTAAAATATTCAAAGTGGTATGGAACACGTTAATTCAAAAAACAATTATTAATTACATCCTATATAATGTTTGAAACTTTTAATTAACTTTAATAAAAAAGGCTATTTTATTCAAAGTGTTTTACTAATTATTTTTAACTATGTCAACATCCTTTATTATATATAAATACTTATTTAAGTTGATTTATTTTAATACAATCTTCAATATTGTATTGAATGAGTTATGATGTGTTTGATTGTGGGTGTGTTATTTTTATTCCATTATTGGTTTATAGTAAATGTATTGACATTTGGTATGATAGTTTTAATATGAATGATTATATTATGTTCCACCATTTTCAAAAGAGGAATGAATTGGCCTTACTAAGTGTTGGGAAAGGCCAGATATAGCCCCTAAATGCATTAGTAGGTCACATGAGACAAATTAGAGTCTTGGTATAAGGCCTTGACTAAATTTATATTTACGGTCATGACGCGAGGCCTTGAGTTTGTGGTTAAGATATCTAAAATTATTCATTAAATCATTATGGTATTAGTTATTGATGTTACATGTTATTATTCGACTAGTATAATATCTATGTGAATATGTAAATTTCATTATTTTATTTATCTATTCCACATTTTATGGAATTTTATGTTTAAAGGTCTTGTGTTTCAATTTTATACAAATTCCATGAATTTATTATTATTTTTGATAGCTTATGATATATTTTTTATCCTTAATAATGATTTTTTATCACCCCATTTTTATTGTTTTATTTTCCTAGGATGCCAAGAATTTTATTATGTTTTATATATAGGTTTATTCAAGGATAATAATGGAATTTTTAAAGGATTTAATATGTTTTATTTCGTGTTAGAAATTATAATGTCATGTCCATGTATGTAATGTATATTACAAGACTACTAAATAGATCAATACATCATGACATGATTCGCTGTAATCATTCCAATGTTGTTAAATAATGCACCAGATCTGGACTTCTGGGGTCAGGGCAGTACATAATTTCTCAAAAACCAAAAATAGGTTTTTAAGGGATGCTGAATTTATATATCTCATCATTCAAGAAATAATTTTCTTCCATATCCATATTTTATAAAAGTTTTTTATTCTTGGCTTTTACAATTATTCTATGATTTTTAAATTCATTTATACCCATGTTTGAAGTTTTGAAAAATATTTCAAAAAGAATCGTCTTTTAATTTCAAGAATGTGTTACTTTTAATATTATTTTATAAAAGCAGAATAATATTTGTTTTCGGTAAAATTATATGTAATGAACATATTTTCAAATAATCATTGAAACTCAATGGTTTGAATCTTATTTTACATGTTTCATTATTTTTTTAGAGAATTGTTTTACATAATATTTTTGAAAATTGTATATTTTAAAAAACTAACATATAAATAGAACATATATAATCATAAAAAAAGATTTAATGATATTTTATTGGTATTTAAATTAATAAAATATAATATCCCTTGATTTAGATTATGATTTATTAGGGATATCATACAAGCATACCATATTTTGTATTTATTTTTGTGTTTTTTTGGAAAGATGTTCATAAAACATGTTCCTTTTCTACAGGTTAGGCTATGATGTAATTATGAAGTCTTTATAAAACATGTTTCTTTTCCATATGTTATTCTATAATGAAATTTTTGTGCAAAATATTTATTTTCATGGGTTATATTATGATTAATGATTTATGATCTTCTGGAACACATCTGTATCTTTTCATTATGTGAATGTGGTTACGTTATAACCAAGGATGGTGGTTACTTTATTACCATAGACGATAGTTACAATATATCAAAAGATGGTGTTTATGTAATAATGAAGGATGTGGTTTAAATTATAACCATATATTATGGTCATATAATAAAAAACAATGAGTGTGAAAAATATGTCCCTCAAATTCGTTCAGTAAAAATTTGTTATCTGATGAGTTAAATCATACTCGAATGAGGAGTTGAACTAGTTTATTAAGGAACATTGTCCACTATGACAGTAGTGATATTGAACCTTTAATACTATGATGGTTTGAAGAGTAATCCAATTACACTATGATAGAATTTTAAATGATTCTTGAATACAAAGCATATTGTTTTCTATAATTATCTGTATGCTAAAAACATATTTGTTATGCCAATTTCATGCTCTCATGAATCGTGTTCTTTGATTCCTTAATGATACATGACTTCATGAATTCCACTATTTATTCTATGAATAAATATTATGATCCTTCATATGAAGGGTATGATTTTCAAATGTTATGATCATGTTCCCATACCCTTATGTTTTTTTATTCTCAAGTGATAATCGATTTCTCACTTTTCAACACATTCTGATCATTAGATCACACCCTTTTTTGAATTTCCATTCCACGGGTTATGAAGAAATTTTCAAATTATGATATTTATAATAAGGGTTCTAGTTTGGTGGAACTTAATTGGAGATGATATAGATCATTTATAAACTATTTACTTATATGTACACTATTCTAAAGGAACTAGACATATATGATTTATGATAGGATCATTATCTTATGTAAATAATATTTATATGATAATATATTATATTTATGTATGAAGATTATGGGATTTATAGTTATAATTAGAGTAAATATTAATTAACCATTACAAAATTTGATAGATAACATTAGAGAGAACCCCAAGGATATGTATAAGTATAGAATAAAATAACAATGTTTTGTTAATGATAATGAGAAGGCATGGTAAAACCAAATGTGTTATATATTAAAAATGTGGTTTCATGATTTATATATCCGACAAGTGTATTTTAATGATTCCTCGTTGTGACTATAAATTCACTTGCAATGTTTTTTGGCATTATTCAACAGATAGAACCATGAAGATTCATATTAAAAATAACAAACAAGTGAATAATCTTCCTCCTGAAAAACCAAATAAAATAGGAGTTAGAATGTAAATCTTCATGATTATTCTTAATTAGTTATCATAATATATGATTAACAACACAAAACAAAAAAAATATCTGAATCATCAATGAAGAGGTGGATAGATTTTACTAAGGGTATGGGTGTGGATACAATGAAGTAAAAAAGATTTAGCTTACTATATGTTGAGATTATGTGAATAAACACTCATATCAATATCTCATAGGAAGAAAAGAATTTTTTCTACTTAGAACAAAGGAAATAAATTAATGAATTTATGATGAAAAAATTAATATTTTTATGGATGAAAATAGAGATAACCATAATTCTATTTGCGTTGTTCAATGTCTAATGTGTGGGGAATATAGAAATTATCCAAGGGATTTCTATAATACAATAGTTAAAACCTCGAATAAGGAAAGGCATATGAATTTATAGAATTTATGTTTTTAATAATTATGATTCAAGAAATATGTTTTTAAGTGTTTTATCAATGGATATTTTGATATAATTTTCAAGAAACATAAAATGATTTTCCCACATTAGAATTTGAAAACATATATTTAGTTTGGATAAATATATGCTTAACATTGATAGGATAGTATTAGTGATCCTTAAATTTATTAGTTAATGACATTTTTATTTAGGACATCTTTGATTATTTGTATTTAATTTTTGGATTTTTGAAATATCATTAATAGTTTGTCAACATATTTTAGGAAGTAGTATTTTGTTAATTTTTGTTATCATATATTTATTTATTCATATGAGTTTAACATAAAAGTTATAGATCCTATTATGATTTTATATGTTTAAAATTGATCATAAGTAAAATGGAATCAACACCCCTTCTTCTCAATTGTAAAAATAGGAGTAGGATGTGATTTGAATGTTTTTGGGATGACTACTCTATTGAGGTTTGAATAACCCATTAGGTTACTATAAGATGTGATGTTATATTAATATGGTCTACATAATTATGGGATATAAGTAATTTTTATTTATTAATATTTATTAATTATAAAGTAAATATATTTGGATATATTTACCATCAATATAAGGATTAACTTTTAGGTTATCATATAATTTTATTCCTGATATTTAGGGTGATTTTCACTATATTATAATAATATTTAGTGGATTATCACGAATATTAGTGATATTTTGGTGGTTGTTTCATTTTTTTTAGGATTAACATGTCATTTAACCTAAAATAATATTTGGGATGAATGTAATTATGTTTTTAAAGATTTATTTAAGAGGATGACATAGACATTGAGGTAAAAAAAATTCTTAATTTCGACATTATCGAGGTAATTTGGGATGATAGAATATTTATTTATTGAAACCTTGGATATTATTATTAAGGATTTAGATATAAATGTAATATTTATTTATATTATGGTTTATAAATTATGGGAGTTAAAATACCTTATGATAACCATTTTTTCTTGATTCCTAATGTTATATGGAATATATTTCGTTATTTTTTCTAATATGTTATAAGAATATTTTAGTGCTTCAATCATGAGAAAATTAATCTTGGATAGTCACCATTTGGGAGAAATAGAAATAAATATGGTTAAAATTGATAGAGGTAAGAAAGTATATTACTTATGTTGTAAGTATCGATAGTAATGTTATTCATCAAATAATTTAAAATAAGTTTTAATAAAAAAATATTTTCTTATAACCATCATTTCTAATGAATAAAGTGTATTTTCACCCATTAAAGATTTATGGTTTTGTGGTTATTACATTTCTCCCTATTAAGTTTCTTATAAGTTCATATTACTCTTTGGGAATTTGTTTTATCTTTAATAATAATGTTTTCACTCCCCACTAACATTATACTATTCAAAGAACTAGTTTTTTATTCTACATGACCATAATATTTCCCATTCACTCTTATTAAGATGGGGGTTTACTAACCCTTTTTACATTTTCAGTTTTTAACAAATGAATTTTAACATATCAAAACCTTCATTATTGTGAAAAAGTTTAAATTTCAAGTATATAATTTATTAATTGTGGGAAGAATTTCACTCCACAAGATATTATGAATTATTTTTAAATTAAATTCATCTACTTCGATAGCATGTGTCACACACAACACTGAGTTTAAATTAACCATGATATACCATTTGAACAATATTTAATGTTATTGTTATAACTTAGACATTAAAGTGGTGTTCATGAATAAGATTAACTACTTTATGATATATATATTTATATATATTTATTTATCGATAAATTTTGGGTAAATAATTACTCAATTGTTTGTAAAGTCATTTTACTCTTTAAAAACATGTTTTGTTTAATAAATATTTTTAATATTTTTATGAGAAATTATTATCATTAATTTAATTAAATGTAATAATGTTTATTCAATGAAAATTATTTTTTGAATAATCATATTGAAATTATTTTTGAATGAATTTTTGATAAATTTATATGAATATTCACTTCCCTGTAAATATTTAAAAATACAAATTTTTTATTGAAAATTGTACATTTTTAAGGAATGTTGAAAGTTAAGTTGTTTTCAAATGGTTTAAAAGTAATATTAGTTTTTTCAAATTTATAAAAATAAAATTTATTTCATTGTAATAAACTAATGATTGAATTTAGTATAAAAACTTTTTGAACCTAAAAATGCATTTCCTCAAAAACTAATTTTCATGGGTGTAATTTTTTTCATTATAAATTAAATTGATGACTATTTGTTAATTATTTTAATGAAATATATATTATATAATTATAAATTTTTTTTCAAATTCATAGAATATTTTTATAGACATTCGATAAGATTAAATTGAGTTTTATCCTTAATTTTTTTTGTAGAAGCCAAATTATCCCTTTTTGCAAACATATTTAAAAATAAATTTCAAAATATTATATGTGTAACACCCCATATTTTTTAAAAAATTGAATTTAATGAAATAATATTATAATAATATAGTTATAACTATCCTTTAAACATTATTTTTCCACTTCTATTATTTGAATTTCAAAAAACAGTCATTTATGGTTCCGATCAATAAGTAATTCAGAGTCTGATAAAACCAACTAGTTTTTTAGGGAACTGTATCATACCGTTATGAATATTCTTATGAATATTAATATGAAACTAATAAATTGTAAATTGTATTATTATTTATTTCTCTTAAGGCTTCATGATAAAGACATATTGGTTAATTTTTAAATGTGATATAAAACCAGTTATAGTTTTAAAATTATTAATTTTTGAATAAAGAATGATTTTATTTAAATAACAATTCAATAATTTTTTTAATTTTTTTTTAAAATATTAAGTGCATTTTTTAAATCTACATGTGAAAAAAATTTGGTGCATGTTTTTTATTTTCTTGAAATTTATAAATTTTATGATGAATAGTTGAATATAGTAAAATACAGTATAAACATTTACCAATTACATAAACAATTTATGATATAATGGATGTTGTAAGAACACTAGCTTCTATGTAAAATTATATCTTTACTATTTGGGGACATACGATTTAATAATTTTCTTTTTCGTGAGCTAAAATGACAATATAATGATTAAAATAAGGTGAAATGTCTCCACTCCTCGATTATAAACACCACCCACTCCCCCCTCTTCCCCCCAGACAACTCAAACCATGATCCCTACCTATGTTATTTCCGATACTACTACCAAGAAACATTCCTATGTCCAATATCACCTTGGATTAACAAAAATTCCAAAACAATAGGCCTCAAAGAGGATCTCAAGGATAAGAGATCAAGAGGTAAACATCCTCTTTTATTTTCATTCATTTATTATCATTTTCTTTCATATTCTTCTTATTTAATCACAAACCCTTATCAAAGAGGCATTAATGATATTTAATATTACATATAATTTAGATTTTATCATGTTTTTTTGAGATTCAACATTATACTTCTTCTCCTCTCCCAATTATTATTGAAATTAAACCATCGTCTATGACATGTCAGTTTACAAACATTGTGGATGATGTGAATTTAATTTATTTTAATTACTTCAAAACTAGTCATGAAACCATTTTTATCATTGATACAAATTGAAATATATATATTATTTCTTATATAAGGTTCTGGAATGAATTTTTACTTTTGATGTTAATTTATAAAACAAAATGAGTTCATTCTGATCGATGAATCCCCAAAATAACCTAATAAAATACCAATAATGTTTTAAATTATGAATCATCATCATGTCAAAATTCAAAATAATAAATTTATTTATTTATGATTTTGTGAATTATTAATTACCATTCAATTCCAATTCTGATGTTTCACTTCCAATTGAAAATAATATCTATCATGAACCAATCATTGAAACCTTGTAAAGAAATCACCTAAAACAATGAAAATAAAAAATATTACTAATTAATGTGTCGAATGATTTTTTAAAATGAAATATAATGTGTTTAAAATAATATGATTCATGAAGATATTAATAACACTATTTAAACCATTATATAAGAGTTTTAAACACATTTTACGTAAGAATACCCGAGGTTAGGGAATTCTTAATAAAATTTTATAACATTTGGTTAACCTTCTACTTTATTCATTTTCAGATATTTGGATTATTTGTGGGATGATTTTTTTAAATTTTTCGATATTATGTGCATTTTTAGTGTGTAAAAATATCATTTCCACTCTATGAATTCTAACATCAATTATATTTCTAAGCGAACATCCTTTTAAAATTATTTTAAAAGTCTCCTTAATTAAATTAAAAAAGATTGTCTATATATATAAATATAAAATGAGTGATTTATTCTGAATTCATGATAATTTATTACCATGTTATGTTAATTGGACAGAGTTATTTTGGGTTGAGCCCATTATAGATCACGATATATTGGGTTGAGCCCATTATAGATCAAGATATGTTGCCTTGAGCCCATTATAGCTCAAGATATGATGGGTGAGCACCATAATAGATCTCTAATGCATTGGTACCCTGAAGGAGGATTGTGAAAAAATGGTTATTCCAAATTTAAGGGTTATTATATGAGTGATAAGGTAAATATGTCCAAAAGAAACTACACGATGTTTCCATTCACGATAATGAGTTTTTATGAAATGAGTTTAATTGGTTTTTGTGTTATATCTTGAAAAAAAATTTCATTCCTTATATCCCTTACTGAGATTTCTAAGCTCTTCACATTTTTTTAAAAAATTTCAATGTTTATAAGGATTTGTAAGAGACAGAAGGTTGAAAAGTTAAATGTCCAAAATATTTATAAATGTAATTACCTGTTTTTTTGCAAAGATTTATAGTTTGAAAAAATGTATATTTTTTAATAGTATCTAAATGTAGGATTATGAGATGTTATGTATGATTTATATCCTAAATACCTAAAACTATAAAATTGAAATGCTTTTCAATGTGTAAGAATGTATTTTACTATATATTACTTAGTATTATGTATTGTTTTAATGGTGTTAATTTATAGTTGGTATCAACGGATGGTTTATATACCTTTAGGGTTTGGATGACGTTAAAAAAATATTATAAATAATTTTTCACAATGGAAATTTGAGATGTTATATAATTTAATTATTATAATGTTTCTTAGTCTATGTTAAATCTATTTAGAATTTTGTTTCACAGAATAAATAGGGAATCAGAAGTAGGAAGGCACCAAGAGCCCAATGTCTTTATGAATCTGCATCTTGGAATAGTGGGAATCCGATCTGAGCAGTTTCTAATAGAAATGGGAAAGGTAAATCAGGCAATAGACGATGTTGGTATTCTTTCTATAAGAGAACATTATATAACCTGAAGAAACATATCTTTTGTGGAGCATTTTATGAGGCCAAATCCTCAATCATTAAGAAGTACCACATGTCCAATTATAGTTGATGGATGGATCAGTTATTTAGAGAATATATTGGATGTCATGGGATATTTGGAATTAAAAAGGGAATAGTATCAATTTATTATTTTGATGCTGAATCCGATCAATGGTGGTCTCTGGTTATGAATAAAAAAGAAATAGATTATCATGATAGTCTGAAATGAAGTGATTTTACGAGTCTTTTTTTGGAAAAATATTTTCCCCAAACTATTCGACTCACAATGGAGAAGAAATTCATGCAACTGAAAAAAAGATGATGATTTTGTGGAAGCATATGAATCCAATTTTACTATACTGGTCTATTATGTACCATATTTTACCCAATATTTGGTAGTAAAATTATTCGATTTTACTATGGGTTGAAACATTTTTTGAAAATAGATTTGGGTTAATGAGAGAATAGAATATATGGGAAACTTGATTATTGTAATAAAAAAGTAGAGACTGTGTTGTTTGAAAAATATGTGCCTCATGATGAGAAGAATAAGAAAGAAGTCATGATGAAATGATTTTTGGTGGAATTTGTCAGTGAAATATAGATATAAGAAAATCAATTTCGGTTCATGTGAAAAGTATTGTAAAAGGCATCCTGGTGAATGTTGTGTAAATATTGGGGAATCTTACCGATGTGTAATGTTTGGACACATGTCTCATGAGTGAAAGGAAAATTATTCTAAAATTAATGAGAATACGATGGTGATAAGCTTTAACAATAATAAATTGGGTGATTTTGCTAATAGTATTCTAATGCTAGTCACTCAAATAGGGAATCTGCAAGATTGGAAGCATAAGGGTGTTGTAAAATCCATTAGAACCACTTTTGAATATGTTGAGCCATAAAATATTGTTTCATCAGGTACATTTCTTGTTTTTAATGTTTTTTCAGATGTGTTGTTTGATTCAGGGTCTACACATTCCTTTGTTTCTGATAGATTTTTAGAGAAACTGGGAATTACAACTCATGAAATGAAACCATAAAACATGGTAAGAACACATGGATGAAATATTGTGGTATTTAGAATTAATAAAAATCTACCTATCATTGTCTGTGGTAGGATTTTACCTACAAGCCCCATTTTATTTGTAAGGACCTAAACATTCATTAATGATAATTCTTCTTGATCTAATTAAATGTCTTATTATGAAAAATGGTTATATAGAATATGAACTTCTTTTATTTTATGTTTCTAGCTTTTAAATTACCATTATGAATTTTGACCATTGCTAATAAAGTCGTTGAATAGTGATCACATGATTTGTATAAATATATGGATATAACAAATCGAATTTACTCTAACAAAGGAAGTGATGGCCTCATCCAGTGGACTTGCCTCATATGAAGCACATTTGTTAGATCATGCAAAGGTGGTGGCATCATTGGGCATCACTCTTGACCAATTCCATGTCGAGCTTCATCATGTTAGGCTCCAACTGAACTACCTATGAGAGAAGTGGAAGTTGATTGATATTATCACTCGAGCAATGTAATTTCAGCCACTCCCAGAGTCTATCACCATCGCACACCATACATTGTAGTCTTATGCGGGTGTTATTAGGGGTTATGTGACAAGACCTTATCACTATGATTATGTGCATTGTTTTAGTATATAATAATTTATATACATTCATTTTATTATTGTTACTTTGTAAATAGATTTTAAAGAAAAAAATTATATTTTTAGTTAATATTGAACTAAGAAATCCTTTTTTATGAATTAAAGGAATTTATATGTAAATAATATATTAATAAAATATTATTATTATTAAATTATTTTTATTAAATATAAATTATCGTATACTTTTTGGAATGAAATTGTAATTTCAATTAAGGTTTAAAAACCGTTTTTATCAATGCCAATGAATTTTCAATAAATGTAGGTTTTTATTTTAAAAATAATAAATCACATATTTCACAAATTATTTAGAAAAAATTAACATTCAATTTTGAAATCAGGATATCAAAATTATCCAACGGTGAGTTTTTCTTAATTTCTTGAGACGGTCGAATTTTTGGGTAAAAATTAAATACCTTTTAAAAATGTATTGTGTTTTATTACATCATAATGACCCAATAGTGAAGTAATAAAATACCATAAAAGATATTATCAACCAATATATGTTTTATCATTAAATTAATGTGAATTTACATTTGGTTGATTTATTTTACAATACATTAGTGGACCCTCCATGTGTCATAAAACATTATCAATTTTTAAATGAATTTCCTTGAGGGTGTGACTCACATCCACATAAACAACCGTATTATATTAAGAAAAACTGCCATAGGCCTTATAAAATACTGTTTTCCACTGCTCTTTTTCATAAACCATCGGAAAAAACCCTTGGGTTGGATTGCGGTATTGATTAGTTTAATGTGTGGGGACCCAAACCTAAATAATAAAGAATATCCTCTTCTCTCCTAAATAAAACCACCCAACACTCACTTTCTCTTCACTCAAATCCATTGGAGTTCATCCAAGATCTGAACTCCTCTCTCTGGAATCCTTCCAAGCCTCCCCAAGATATCTGAAATCCTCTTTCAATCCTCTCCCAAGCCTTTGGGATCACACTTCCAAGTAAGGGATTTCTTATTTTCTCAATTTTTCCAATTTTCTTTTAGTTATTAATCACTTTTATTTTCAATTATAAATGTCGGATTATAATTATAAACCCCCTCTATTCTACCTTATTCATGTTTGATTCATGATATACCCCCTTTAACTTTCATTAATTCCTCCCATATATGCTCATTACCATGTTAAAATTCCATACTGAATTTCTCTTTCATCATTTTAATTGAAGCAATTATTTTGAATTACATATCTAAATTCCATTAAATTTGTTGGTACCTGTGTCTATATGACCCCCTTACAGTACATTTCATGTATATATGATGATACACCCATTTCCCTCTCATCATCCATTTTTATGAATTTTTATGTCACGCGTTATGCTGCCGAAATTGCACCACGTTTTTCTAAGCCAAGATCATTTTGTAGTGAATACAATACCCATGCCCTTCTCAAGGGTATTATACATTATGAAATTTTACATATTTAATGGTCCATTCATTCATTTATTCATCATTTCTTAATCATGGAATAAATTTCAACGTTGATTGATTCTATGTTATATGATTTATGTGGGACACTTATACAAGACATGAAATGGTTAAGAAGGGCGCTCCCTAATAGTGATCCAATGCATTGGGTACATACTATTACCATGATACATCAAGTGAAATGAGGGTTTACTCGTGTTAATTCGAGTGTAACGAGTATTTACTCATGATCGATGTTCAATAATCCTTGGCTCATGCTAAATTTATGTTAAATGATGTTGTCATATTTCCATGTAATGTTATTCATGTTATATCATAACTTTATATTAATTTTTATCTCATACTACATTGGTATGAATATTTCCTAACATATATTGTATCATTAATGTTACGCCTCATTAATTCCCTTACTGGGATTTATAGCTCACCCTTTTCTTATGTATGTCCTTAGGTTATCCTAAGAAATGTTAAGTATGAAGAAATATAGTGGTCATGTAAATAATGTTTTCAATGAGATTTAATGTCCAATGTTTTAAGTTGTAATATAATGTTCATATGATCCAATGATTTTAGACCTATCGGTCTTCTATTATGAATCAAGTAATGTTTCTATGTAATAAATCATGTATATATCTGTATAAAAATGAATAGGTGTTATAGTTGGTATCAGAGGGAGGATTAATTATTTTTTGGAATAGGATTAGAAAACACTCGTCAAGCCTTAGAGAAAGAATTTGTATAATAAATACATCCATAATTTTTTTAGTTATTGAGTATGTGTTTTATCATGAAAATACATCCCTGTCTGGATACGAGCAGGTAGAGGCAGCTCTAGCACAAATGCATCTAGAGATGAAAACCCCAACAATGAGTTTTTGGATTAACCTGGAGTATCCAGGTATATGACAACAAGGCTTGATACACTATTAGATACGGCACTCTCGGGAGATATGCATTGGTAAATTATCAAGCTTAGTGTGAACCATTATTATAGGAATTCCCCTAAGAATATATGTTTGATGGTAGATCATTGATAACATAGATTAAAGCCTATGAATTCATAAGTTAAGGAAATAAAAGTTATTTATATATCATCAATTTTGTCCTTGGATTACCCTTTATGTGTTACCCCTAACATTTCTTATATTCTAGCCAATGGCTGGTAATAAGAGGACTCGGGCTAACAACCGATGTGAAGAGCAATGTGATGACTTTGATAATGGGATTCCCAATCCTATAAGAGCGGGAATTGCAAAATATTTAACGCATCCCTATTTGTTATCTCAATATTAGAATAGAAACATGGGTCAAGATGAATTTTAAACAGCCCCTATGAAAGAATAAGTCTCTATTGAGATATTCATGAGACAAAAGCTTCCTAATTTTAATGGATCATCAGATCCCTCAGTCACCAAACATTGGATTAACTCCATTGAAATGATCTTCTTAATACTTTAATATTATGAAAAAGCTAAGATTCTCTTGGATTCTTATCATATGGAGTATGAATATGATCAATAGTGGACATTGATCAATAATATAAACCCTAATGAGAAGATCGAGGCATTGGAATGGGATGATTTCAAAAAGTTTTTTTGATATATATTTTTCATGCAACCTGTCGCGTAATATGGAACGGGACTTCTTTCCCCCAAGAAAATTGATGATGAATCTGTCGAAGTGTACAAGAAATACTTCACAAGGACTGCACGATACCCCTCTGGCTTGGTCATTACCCCCAACTACAACGTTGAATGCTTCATTGGTGGGATAAAACCAAGACTGTGGAAAGTGTTGGAATTCCATTACTTCGAGAGCTAGGAGGAAATTGTCTGATGTGCCCTAAAGGTCAAAATAGAGATAAGATATTATTAGGGGTATCAGGGGGATAAAAAGAGTAAGGTGGAATTAAAATCTAGTGATCCGATGGATAAATCCAAGAGTTCGTAGAAAATCCAGCACAACACTTTCCAAATGTGTGGAAAGAAACACCCCAAATATTTCATGAAGGGGATGAGAAATGCTTTAGGTGTGAAAGAGAAGGGCACCTGTCTATTAACTGTTGGCTAGAAAAACCCACGATTGTGATAGAGGATAGGAATGCTCCACTTGACACTCAACGCGTTGTTCATTTCTTCAACTATAAAGAACAAGGGCACTTTTCAATCCAGTTCCCTACGACAAGGGCTTTTGGAGGCAACCAACAACCTCCAAGGTCGCCATGGTGTGATTTTTCCATAACTCCCGCCTAAGTGGACCCCGAAAATTATGCGGTGAAAGGTATGCAAGTTATTTTCTCACGAATAGTGAAATTAGTTTTTGATTCTGGTACTACACATTTGTTTAAATCCTGAACGATTAGTAGAACAATCCCAACACCACCAAAAATCATTGAAGTAAAGATGTTGGTGAGTACATAAAATGGGGAAATCATTGCATCTTATGATTATAACACCTACACTATCATAATTTGTTGAGTGGAATTTCATTAAAACCTCTTCATGCACCCTCAAGTGTAATTTGATGTAATTACCTATAAGATTTGGATTTCCTTATATAGAGACAACATAAACTTCTGTGAGAGGGTAATCACTCTCAATATGGAGAATCAACCCCTGATTCTGTACAAGTGCAATGATAAAGATGAATGTTATTTAGCTACAATATCTCAAGCATGAATATTACTTCCCTATGAGCATATGTATCTGGCTCAGATGATTGTGTCCCTAGAACAAACCATCCTTGAAGACATGCTTATTTTGAGGGAATTCACTGAAATGTTTCCTGAGGAATTTTATAGTCTTCCTCCTAGAAGATATGTTGAAATCTCAATTGACCTTATACTTGGGGTGTTTCCAATATCCAAGAATCCATATTAAATGGATGTTTTGGAGCATGAGGATAGAAGAAAAAACTATTGGAGAATCTAGATAAAGGATTTGTACACCCAAGTGCTTCACTAGGGGGTGCACATGTCCTCTTAATCAAGAATAAGGAGGGGTCTATCTGCCTTTTAATCAATTATTGTGATCCTAAAAAATCATGTTAATGAATAAGTATCCTATCCCATGAATTGATGACTTGTTCAATGATTTGCATGGGGTGAAATACATCACCAAGGTGAATTTTCGGTCAGGATATTATCAAGTAAGGGTGAAGAAGGAATATATCCTCAAGACTGCTTTTTTTACCAGATACATGAACTATGAATTGATATTAATGCCTTTATAACTCACTAATTCTCTATGAATCTTCAGGTACACGATGGATAGAGTCTTTATAGATTACATAGAAATATTTGTGGTGGTATTTATTGATGATATTATAGTATACTCTAAAACCAAGGAGGATAATGAGGAGAATCTATAATTGTACTAGTGACCTTACAGAAGGATAAGCTCTATGAAAAGTACAACAAGTATGATTTATGGTTGAATGAGTTCTCATTAATGGAAAATATCATCACAATTAATGGGATATCTATTGACCCCCCACTAACATATGTAATTGAGGGATGGAAGAGGCCAACATCAGTAATGGATATCTGTAGCTACTTGGGGTTAGCTAGATATTATCGAGGATTTGTTAGAAATTTCCCATGATTTTACAACCCTCTTACCAAGTTCACTAGGAAAGGCGTAAAGATTGTGTAGAGTTATAAATTCAAATAAAGCTTCAAGGAGTAGAAGAGGAGGCTTATCACTATTCTCGTGATCACTTTACCCAGAAGTGCATAATATTTTGTGGTATTCAGTGATTATTTAAAGAAGGGATTGGGTTGTGTGCTGATGCAAAATGACAAATTCATTACCTATGCTTCAAGGAAATTGAATGTTCATGAGCATAATTATCAAACAAATTATCTGTATTTGGCTGCAATGATAGTCACTTTAAAAATTTGGCAGCATTATCTCTTTGGGGAGAAGTGTGAAATATATATAGACCACAAAAGCCTCATGTATATATTCACATAGAAATAGTTGAACATGTGTCAATGAATATTGATATATATGATCAATGTCAACAAATACTCAATACATTACCTACCAAAGAAAGTGAACCAGGTGGAAGATGCTCTAAGTAGAAAGGACCCAGTGATTTTTCATTGATGAGAATTCAGAAGGATCAAATCTTCAATGATTCGATGAATATGGAGATGGGAATCAAAAAGAAGGGAAAATCATTAATTCTTTCAAAAAATATTGGTCAAATTTATCATTTTTAATGGTTAATGTATTCACAAAAGTATGAAGTGGGAATTAAGATAAAAGTGTAAGCTATCAGAAAAGGAAAATCCTTGGAGTTCAATGTAAATGATTAATGAATTTGTGAGATTGGGAATAGAATATGTGTTCCATCATGTCTGGAGATGAAGAAGTAAATTTTGGTTGATGCACATAGTTCAATTAATCTATTAACCCAGGAAACACAAAGATGTATCAAGATGTTTTAGAGAATTATTGGTAGGATTATATGAAGAATGGGATCACTAAGTATACATCAATGTTCCTGGTGTCTTAGAAAGTGAAGGCAGAGTGGCAGAAGTATAAGGGGATGATGAATACACATCGCATACGAGCATGAAAATGGTAGAATATCACAATGGACATTGTCATTCGACTTCTGAAGACTTCGAAAGGCATCAATGCAATCTGGGTTGTTGTGTATCATCTTACATTTTCTGCACACTTCATTTCAATTCAATAAGATTTCATATTGGATCAACTGGCACAAATATATATCTGGGAAGTGCTAAAGTAGTATGGAGTACCATAATATATTATATCTAATAGAGTTCCAAGATTCACCCTTGTGTTTGTATGAGTCCTTAACATGTTCTGGATACTGAACTGAACTTATTACAGCCTATCATCGTCATACTGATGGAAAATCTAAGAAAAATATTTAGACACTATATGATATGTTATAATCATGTTCAATGGATTTTAATGGAGGATGTGATCAACATCTTCCTCTAGTTAAATTATCCTATAATAACATTTTCCACATAAGAATATGAATGGAACCTTATGAAGCCCTATATTGGAAGAGGTGAAGAACACTAGAATGTTGGGATGAAGTCAGTTATCATATGCTACTAGGACTATAAATTTTTGAAGAAGTGGTGGAGAAGGTGAAAACCATACCACAACATATCATGGCTACCTAGAGTCGATGGAAGAGTTATGCTGATAACTATGAAAGAGACCATGAATTTATATTTGGAAAGATTTTATTCCTATGCATATCTCTATGGAATAATGTCATGGGGCTTGGAATTTAAGGGAAGATATTTCCATGGTATATCGTCCCCTACGAGATTCTTGATTGTGTCATGGATGTGGACTATCGACTAGAACTTCCACCTACAATGGCCAATGTACATTATTTCATTCTTGTATCACTCTTAATGAAGTACATACTAGACCCTTCATATGTACTCTCTTCAAAAGTAGTATAGTTAGAGGATGATCTTTCTTATGAGGAGTGACCAGTAAAGAACTTAGATAGTAGCGAAAGAGTCCAATGAAATAAAAAAGTTACCCCTATGAAGGTTTTGTGGCGAAATAACAGGTTTGAAGAAGCTACATGGGAAATTGAAGAAGTTATCAAGTAGAGTAACCCTCATCTTTTTTAGTGTGGGAAATTGAAATTTCGAGGGTGAATTTTTTTAGGGGGGGAGCTTGCAACGACCCAAACATTCATTAATGAAAATTCCTATTGATCTAATTAAAATTATTATTTTGAAAAATGGATATATAACATATGCACTTATTTGGTTTTATGTCTCTTGATTTTAAAATACCGTTATTAATTGTGAAAGTTGAAAATATAGTTTTTGAACAGAGATCACATGATTGTTATAAATATATGGCTTTAAGAAATCCAATTTACCCAGACAAAGGAAGTGATGGCCTCATCTAGTAGACTTGCCTCATATGAAGACCATTTGTCAAAGCTCAGAAATGAGGTGGCATCATTGAGGTTCTCTATTAACCAAGTACAAGGCAAGCTTCATCATGTTAAGATCAAACTGAATCATTTACGAGAGAAGTAGATGTTGATAGAGATTACCAACTGAGAAATGTTATCTGAGACACCCAAATAGTCTATCATCATCACATACCATACCTTTCAGTCTTATGATGGTGTTATAATGGGTTACATAACAAGACAATATAACTATGATTATGTGAATTATATTTGTATATTAGAATGAATAAACGTTCTTTTTATTATTGTTAATTTGTAAATTGTTTTTAAAAATAAAACAGTATTTTTAGTAAATATTAAATTAAGAAATATATTTTGATGAATTAAATGTTTTTTTGAATTTAATAATATTTTAATAAAATATAATTATTATTAAATTAATTTTTAGTAAAAATAAACAATTGTATAATTTTTTGAATGCAGTTTTAATTTTTATTAAGGTTTGAAAGCCGTTTTTTCAAAACCCAAGAATTTTCGATAAATGTCAGTTTTTTATTTTAAAATTTAAAATTAACATATTTAAAAAAAATTAAGATAAAAAGAATATTATTTTTGGAATCAAGATGTCCAAATTTTCCAATGGTAATTTTTTCATAATTTTCTGAAAAAATAATTTTTTGGTGAAAATTAAATACCGTTTAAATATATAATGTGTTTTTTGACATCATAATGACCCAATTGTTATGTAATAAAATACTATAAATTATTTTTCTCTGATAATATATTTTTTACCATTAATATAAGGTGATTTTGGTTTGTTTTATTTATTTTACAAAAAATTAGTGGATCCTCCAAGAGTTATAAAACATTTTCACTTTTTAAATGAATTTTCTTCAAAGTGTGACTCACCTCCACACATGCAACCATATTATTTTAAGATGTTCAGCCATTGGACTTATAAAATATTTATTCCACTGCCCCAGGGAAAAAACCAAGGGAAAAACATGAGCTGATTTTTGTTATTGATTATTTTAATATGTGGTGACACAAACCTACATATAAATGAATTTACTCTACTTTCCTATATAAACCAACCCATGCTCTAACATCCTCTTCACTCAAAGATTTTTGATTTCATAAAACATCTGTGATAATCTCTCTATAATCCTACCAAGTTTCCCCAGGATCCCAAGAAGCATATCTCATGCCTCTCCAAATCCTCTGGGGTCACACTTCTAAGTAAGGGATTTATTCCTTTCTCATTTTTGTCTAATTTTCATTATGCTGTTATTCCCTATAATTCTCAATTATTAATTTTGGGTTATGATTAAAAACATTACCCATAACACCCTCTTGATGTTAGAATTATGATATACCTCATTTCTCTCTCATTAATTTCCCTCATGTATGTCTGTTACCATACCGAAATTCCGTAAGGAAGTCTCTCTCCTCATTTTTATTCAAGCAATTATTTTGTATTACATATCTAAATGTCATTAAATTTGTTGGTACATGTGTCTATATGACTCAATTAATGTATATTTCATGTAAATTTGATAAGACACCCATTTCTATGTCATCATAATTTTTTATGAATTCTTATGTCACGCCGTTATGCTGCCAAAAATGCACAACATTTTTTCAAGCCAAGATCAATGTATAGTAAATACAATACCCTTGTCTCTATAAAGGGCATTCACCTTTATGAACATATACATATTGAATGTCACATTAATGAATATATTCCACATTATTGATCATTTAATAACTTTTTTGTTGATTTATTCTATGTTATATGATCCAAGTGGCACACTTATACATGAAATGAAATGTTTAAGAAGGTTGGGCCCTGATAGCATTCCAAACATTGGGTAAAGATTATTATCATGATAAATCAAGTAAAACAATGGTTTAATCATGTTAATTCATGTTCACTATAGATTTAATCATGCTCCCTATGCAATGAGCCTTGGCTCATGCTAAAACCAGGTTAAATGTTGTTGTCACATTTCCATGTCATGTTAATCATGTTATATCAGGTCATTATGTTAATTTTTATCTTATTCTCCATTGATATGAATATTGAATAACATGTATAGTATCTTTCATGTTATTCCTCGTTAACTCCATTATAAGTCCTTATAGATTACCCTTTTCTTATGAATATCATCAGGTTACCCTATGCAATGCTATGTACGTGGAAATGTAGAGGTCATGTAAATGAGGTTTTCATAAAGATGGTGTGTCCTATGTTTTTACTTGTTATGTAATATTCATACTCCCCAAGGACACGATACCTATATATCATTTATATTGTATCAAGTGTCGTATTCTATGTAATAAATCATGTTTATGTGTTTATTATAATGACGGGTTATTATAGTATTTCCTCTAGTGGATTTTGATTTAATTCTCAGTATGGAATGGATTTATTTTTATCATTCTATGATATATAGTAGTGAAAAATATTTTTTTTTCATAAAGAGTTTTATTTTGTGTACAATAATGAACCCATACCATTTATAACTTATTAAGAATCTAAGAAAGTAATAAAATATTGAAATTAATGTTATCTTGCTCTAATTTTTGAAGATATGGGAAATATATTTATTAATGATGTACCAGTTGTAAACGAATACCTAGATTCTATTACTGATGATTTTCTAGGTGTTATTATGGATCAAGAGGTTGAGTATATTTCTGATTTTGTTCTTGATGCTATGCCAATTTCTAATCCACCTTATCAAATAGCCCAAATGGAACTTCTAGAATTAAAAAAGCAGTTGAAAGAATTATTAGATAAAGGATTCATCAGACCTTGCACTTCACTATGGGGTGATCATGTCTTGATTGTTATAAATAAAGATAGTTCATTGTGACTTTTCAATGATTATAGATCCTTGACTAATATTTCTTTTATAAAAAGTATCTTTTGCCTCATATCGATGATTTGTTTGATCATATCCAAGGTTCAGAATATTTTTCAAAGGTTGAAATGAGATCAGGCTACCATCAGTTGAATGTAAAGGATGCAGACATCCTGAAGACTATATTTCGTACTAGTTATGGTCATTATGAATTTGTAGTTATTCCTTTTGGGTAAATAATGCACCTGTTATATTCATGGATCTTATGAATATATTATTTCATGTGTTCTTGAATAGGTTTTTGGTTTTATTTAGTGATTACATTTTAATATATTATAGAAGTAATGAAGATTATGAAAAAAAATATAATGGTTGTTTTTAAAACCATAAAAGAAATGAAATTGTATGGAAAATTGACTAAGTGTGATTTTTGGTTGAAATAGATTTATTTTCATGAGAACATTGTACATAAGGATGTAATTACAGTTTCTACTACCAAATAAAAAGTGGTTAATGAATGGGAATGACCTAAAAATGTTACATACATTCATAGTTTTCATGGATTAGTATTTTATTATAGATGGTTTGTTAAAAACATTGCACTTTTATCTAGCCCGCTAACTATGTAAACACGAAAATGGTTAAATTTTATGGTTAGAATAATTTAATGTTTGTTATTAGGAATGGAAGAAAATATTAGTCAATTCTCTAGTTATGGACATGCCTCCCTAAAATTTTGAGTTTGTCATATATTATTATTTTTCATTGAATGGAATTCATTGTGATTTGATTAATAATGATCAGGTAATTTTGTATGCTTCAAGACAATTATTACAACATGAGTGTAATTATCCCACGCATTATTTGAATTTAGCAGTTGTGGATTTTTATTTGAAAATTTAGAGGCTACATTTACATTGAAAAAAATGTAAAATATATACTAACCATAAAATATTGAAGTATATTTTCACAAAAAATAAATTAAAAAAAGAGGTATACAAGATGGGATGAACTGATAAAGGATTATAATTTAAAAATCAATCATCATCATTGAAAAGGAAAAAAATTGGTGGATTCCTTGAGTCAAAAACAAAATGAAACATTATCTATGACAAATTTGAAACATGATCCTTTGGTAAATGATTTGATTAAAAATTTCTTGGAATTTTTTGATAAAGAAAATTTCTCTATTTTCTTTCAGGATTCAATGTAGTCATCATTATCAGATTTAATTATGAATGTGCATAATTAATACAGTGAGCTACAGAAAAAGGTAGAATGGGTAAAAATGAGTATGGTTTTAGAAATTAACTTTCATAATGATTGTGTTTTATGATTTGGAAAAATGATGTGTGTGCCTTGTGATTCCCAGTTGAAAAAATAATTGTTGTTTGAAGCTCATAGTATTCCATTTTCATTTCATCCTGGCAGTACTAAAATGTATAGTGACTTTTGAGAGTATTACTATTGGTATGGAATGAAAAGGTAAATTTTTAATTAGGCCATGAAATGTTTTTCTTGTCAATAGGTTAAAGTAGTGTGTTATTTAATGAAGGGTATACTTCATCCTATTCCAGTTCTAAAGTGGAAATGTGGGAATGTAGCCATGGAGTTCGTCATGAGACAACCAAAGAAATATCAAGGTAACAATGCAATCTATGTTACTCTTGACAGACTGACTAAATATGAATATTTTATTTCTATTCTAGATATAATGTCTGTGGATATAATTTCATGACTATTCCTCAAAGATATTGTTAGTTTTCCTGGAGTTCTTATATCCATTGTATCTGACCGATATCCTATATTTACTTATAATTTCATGAAGAGACTTCAGAAGTTATTAGGAATAAAATTAAATTTCAGTACTTATTTTCATCCTCAATCATATGGGATGTCTGACCAAATGATTCAGAAATCAGATGATATAATTTTTGCTTTTTAAAGGGACTAACTGGGAAGTTGGGATCAACATCATTCATTAGATGAGTTTTCTTGTAATAACAGTTTTCATTCCAGTACACAGATTGAACACTTTGAGACATTGTATGGTAATCGGTGTAGAAATATGGATTTTTGGGATGCCTTCGGGGAAAGGAGTTGATAGGACATGAACTAGTAGAAAATGTAGTTGAGAAAATGAAGATTTTCTAGCAACACATGAGGACAGCTCAGAGTAGAAAGAAAATTTATGAACATAATAGGACGAAATCTTTTTCTTTTAACATAGGTGGTAATGATTTTCTTAGAATCTCACCACAGAAAAGTGTTATTTGTTTTTGTATGAAGTATAAGATGAGTCCATAGTTCATTTAAGCTAATAAAATCCTTGAGAAAGTTGAGCCAGTTTCCTACTATGTAGAATTTCGTCAGATTTTATCATAGGTACATAATTTTTTCATGTTTTGATGTTGAGAATGTTTGTGCTAGATTCATCTCATCTCTTGAGGCCAAAATAAATTCATCATGAATATAACATTTATTATAAATAGAAATATATTCATATTCTTGACTATAGAGAGAATGTACTGAAGAATAAGTTAATCCACTAGGTAATGGTTTTGTAGATAAACCACTAGGTAGAAGAAACAACGTGGGAATATGAAAATGCAATGAAGTAAATGTTCTTACAGTTGTTTAATAAGTAAATAAAATTAAAAGGACACAATTTTTAGAAGTAGGGGATAATGTTACTCTTTGTGGTTTTAAAAATAAATTAAAAATAATGAAATATTATTTTATGTGTAAATTTATAACTATCCTTTTAGCATAATTTTTCTGCTTCATTAATTTGAATTTCAAAAAAAAAGTCATCGACAGTTGTAATCAGTTAGTTATCTAGAGTCTGATGTAAGAGACATTATTTTATGTGAATAGTAACATAGCCTTATGGATAATAATATTAATAGTAATATGACCCTAATAAATATTTAATAGTATTATTATTGTATTTTCTAAAGGCTTCAAGATAATTACAAATGGGTTAATTTTTCAATACGATATAAAAGTAGTTATATAGTATAAATTGATAATTTTTGAATAAAGTATGCTTTTATTTATAAAATAATTTATTCATATTTAAAAAATTATTTCAAAAAAAGGAGTTCATTATTTAAATCTAAATGTTGAATAATTATTAGGGTGAATTTTTTGTATTATTCGGAAATTGTTCATTTTTTTAAAAAATACTGAAATATGATAAAATACAATATATACAAATTGTTATTAAAATTCTATATTTATGACATAATAAATGATGTTAGAACCATATATTCTGAATTAAATGATCTATTTACTAAATTGGATAACATTATTCGATACAATTCATGTATTGTGCAATATTAATAAAATAATTATTAAAACAATGTAAAACGTTTTCTCTCCTCCACTATAAATACCACAAAATCCCCCCTCTTCCTCCATCAACTCTCCAGCATGGATCATATACTATATTCTATCAAATAATCCTCAAAATACCATTACTGACATCCAAGACCTTTTTGTATCCCCAAATGTCCAAAACTAAAAGGCCTTACGTAGGATCTCATTGAGAATAGATTTGGAGGTGACCATCTGCTTTTATTTTCTACCATTAATTTTTATTTTCTTTCCAATTATTCTTATTTCCTTATCACCCATTATGAAATAATCATGAATGATCGATAATATTTTATATATTCTTTATTTTATCGTGTTTATGTATGATTAAACACTATAATTATTCTCCTCTACAACTTATTCTAGAAGTTACAACATCGCTTGTGATGTGTCGATTTACCGATATCATGGACGATGTGATTTGAATTTCATTAAATCCTTCAAGAATGGTCATGAAACCATTTTTATGGTTGAAAATGATATAATATATGTATTATATATTCTCAAATCATTTTGTACACATGTTGTTAATTTATAAAACAAAATGAATTCATTATGATCGATGAATCTCTAAAATGACCTGAACAAATATCTATAATGTTTTAATTTTTGATTCATCTTCATATAAAAATTAAAAATGATACATATTATAATTTATTACTATGGTAATTATTAAATATAAATCCATTCCAATACTATATTTTTACTTCCAATCAATAAGAATACCTATCATGAACTGATCAAGGAAACCATGTAATGAACTCACCCGAAACAATATAAATAACAAAATATTACTAATAAATGTGTCAAATGATGTATCAAAATGTTCATATAAGTTCTTATAAACATGAATATGTTTCATTATGATATTAATAACACTTTTTTAACCACTATAAATGAGTTTTAAACACATTTATGTTAGAATAACTCAAGGTAAGGTAACTCTTAACCCAATTTCTAATCTTTGGGTTAAAATTATTTTTAATCATTTTGAGGAATTGATATTATTTCTGTGATGAATACTTGTTTATATTTTTATTTATTATGTTCATTTATAGTTTATACACATAACCATTCCATTTAATTAATTCTCACTCCAGCTATATTTCAAAGGTACATTCCTTTTAAAATTCTTTTAGAAGTATATTTAATGAAATTCAAAAAGATTATATATATGTATATATATTTATATACAAAATGATTGATTTATTGCGATTTAATGATACTTTATTACTATCTTATGTATCTTGGAAATTTTTATTTTGGGTTGAGCCTAATATAGCTCCTAATATGTTGGTTTGTTCACATTATAGCTCAAGATATGACAGGTGAGGCCCATTATAGTTCTCCAATACATTGGGTACAAGAGGGAAAGAATTTTACCAAATGGTTATTCCATGTATAAGAGATACTGAAAGAGTGATATGGTAAATATATCCCAAAGGAAATACATGATGTATCCTTGCATGTTAATGGGTTTTTTATGAAATGTGTTTTACTAGTTTATATTTTATCTATAGATTAAGGATTTCTTTCTTTATATCCAATACTGATATTTTTGTGATCATCCCTTGTTTTTAAATGTTTTCACATGTTATAAGGATGTGTATGAGACATGAGGAAAACAACATAAATGTATTAAATATTTTTCAATGGAATTTAGTTTTTTGAAATGTTTTATGTTTTTAATGATATTGGTAATGTCTTAAAAGTATCTACATGTATGATTATGATACGTTATGTATGATTTATGTCCTAATTTCCTAAACCTCTAAAAATGAAAAGATCCTTAATATTAAAAATGTATATTCTTTCCTAAAACATATTATTATAAAATTATTTAAGGAAGGGTCCTTATAACAGGTGTATAATTTTATAAAATGGATTAAATATTCTTAATTAGGGGTTTCATTTTTGGATATATGTCTTCTTTATTTTTCTTCAATATTAATAATAACAATGTTAAAATTTACCCCCACATTAATGGATAAATCATGTTAATTTTGTTTAAAACTACGTTAAATGTTCATTATTTTCCACCCTAATAATTATTGGATTAGTGGATTTAATTAATTAGCACCCGATGATATAAATTGAGTTTTTAATTAATGAATAAAATGAAAATTACCAAACTAATATTTATTGTAAATAAATCTTAAGAATGATACAATATTAGTTTTAAATATATAATATATAGAAGCATATAGAAAAATTAAATTTATCAATAAATGTAATTGTCTTTATTGATGTTCATTACATTATATTCCTGATATAAAATTAATTTTAATTGATAAAAATTTATTTAATTTCCTGAAATTATTTCCTAATACTAATAAAATATTTATTCAATTAATAGTAAAATAAAAATAAATAATTATTAAAAAAAATTATAAGTGAAATAATATAATGTGTTGACATGTACAGAAAATTATCCATTTAATTTAGATAATATTAAGTGATTATATTATATTATTATTGTGTTTAAATTTTTATAAGCATTGGCTTTATTTCATATTTTTAATTGAACTTAATTTCTTATCATTATACAATTCATGTTTGAAGTGGTGAAATATTTGTCTAGTTAATCATCAACTTGGGGAATTTATTATTTAAATTATTTGATATTTGTATTTTGGGATTTCTAATCACATTTTATGGAATTTTATTATTTTAGAATCAGTTGATGAATCTCAAGGGTAGTGGACCTTTGTGGCGATGAACACCAAAATTTCTGGTCAAAGCAGAATGGTGCAAAGGCGATAAAATAAAATTGAAGCCCAAAATTCAAGCACAATGAATTTAAAATTTTAAATTTAGATATATAAATTTATTGGGAAAATTTAATTGAAATGTTTCTATATCTAATTTTTTATTTTTCATGGATATCTAGGGTGCCAATGATAATGTTTATTTTGTGGGATATATTTGAAGGCATAATAAATCGTCCAACTAATTTCATGAGACCATAATAATTTTATTTCCAATTATGATTATATTTATTAAAAACTTTATAGGAAATATTTATGAACTTATTTACCTTTTATTATCATCCATTATTCTGCCTTATTTAATGTAAAATTCACATCTCCAAAAGAGGGATGAATATGGTCTGATTTTTCTGGTAAGAGATAAAAATTCCACATTCTATTTATTTCCCAAAAAACATTTGAAAAAAAAAATTAATAGATATGATGTTGAATTATGGGATCTCGACCTAAGGATCATTATTTTTCTATTTATGTTTTTATTGGTGTAGTAATTTGTTGTAGATTTTTTGTTCTTTTCAATTATAATGTTACACACTAATTTTTAATCAAATGTGAATTTTTATATATTTTATGTTTTTTCAATAACCATGTTTACCTAATAAATTTTAGTATTATTATTATTATTCAATTTTTAAACAATTATTATAATCATGTTTATAACTTTGGATTATATTTTTAATATAATGTCACTAATAATTTTGAAATTCCTTACACAACAGTGGGGTGTTTATTTTTTATTTGATTCTTATTTCTTCAATTAAGCCATTATAAGTAGACTTCCACCTTCCATTTAGATCATTAAATAAATGGAATGATAATTTTTTTATTATAGGTCGATATAGAATATTTATTTGAAGTTATATTTTGTTATTACATTATTATATAATTTCTATGGTTTTAGAGTAATTTTTTTAACTTGTTTTCTCCATCTTATTAATTGACATTAACGACTACACATTTGGATTGATAGTAAGATCCAATTTATTAGAGTGATCATGAATGTGATCCTATGAGTGAATTGATGATATTACATATAATTATTTATGGATGAAATCAGTGAATTATATTGTGGACTCATCTCATTTATTGGATACTTTTTGTACTAGTGATACATTATTTCATAGGAAAACAATTACATCTATTCTTTCCCTAAAAATAATCTATGATCAAACCCATATCCATAAATTTTTTAAATTAAAATAAATAGGTATTACATTATTAAATTAAATATATTCTCTTAGGTAATTTATTATAATTAAATCACAACTATAGCTAACAACAAATATGTCATATTCATAGAAATTCCTCCCATAAAATCTGTGTGTATCAAGGTTACTCCATTAGTCCCTATGGATTTTATCCATACTCATAATAGAAAAACATCTTTAACATGTAAGTTAAAATTTCCCATCACCAATTCTTTGTTCCATTTATGGGGACCTAAGTATGTTATCTTTCACCCTATAATTATTTTCTCAACCTTATTTATTTATTCTCACCCCCATTTCCGTTATCTTATCCCTTTATTTTTAGTGAGTTTTTTGAGAATTTATATCATAATTTCACAACATTCCAATGGATTATCTTTGACATTACCGAATAATAATAGCAAGATATAATCCAATGTGAATCCAATATTGGGAATACCCTAAATTAAATAAAATTTCTAATAAAAACTAGAACGATTACACCACACCTGAAATGATGTACAATCAATGAGTTAATTGATATTTATATAAAATTTTCTATCCCTCCAAAGGATGGTTTAAGAGATCAATTATAGATAAGTATATTATTTTCATTCTACTATTCAATCTATTCATTAGATATGTCTTATAAAATTAAGAAATCAAATGTAGATAATAACTTCTATTGTTTCATCATTGAGTGTAGATCTAAAACTAATTAAAATAGTTATGGAACCCCTTCCCACTCAGATTATCGCTTGATAATAAATTATAAAAGAATATTATTACACAAAACCCTATTATGAAAATGTTAATAAATAATCCTTTGAAAATATGTGTCCTATAGAACGTGGAGAAATTATTTATTGATTTTTTAATCAGGAAGACACTAATTTTATATATTCATAAGAGGGAAATTTGAAATCATGGATTTAGTGTATGGGAAATTTCTCAAATAGTGTTTTATTTTAAAACAAAATATCTTAACAATTGGTGAAATTGTGAAATCTGATATTATACCAAGTAATGACATTGATATATGAAATTATGGGTTCTAAACATCTTTTGTAATGGAACTAGCTATTTTAAAAAAATTTGTAGACGAAATTATTTTTGATTAAAATTGAAAATTTTATTTCGGAAATTTCAATCAACCTAAACTCAGAATTTTAGTATAAACATTCACGATCATGTATTACAAAATAATGTATAATAAGGAACTTCTAGTTATCATCCACCCTTATCTTTAAACTCATAATGGTGGATTAATCCTTGATGTCTTAGGAAATCCCATAGAATAAACTAGAAGAACCATTTTTTATAATTGTTATATTTTTGAACACATTAGAGAACATATATTTGAACATTAAATATATTAAAAAGAATAATAAATCTCAAAATACTATAATTGGAGAAATATATAATCTATAAAATGGAAAATATATTTTTTTTGGTATGTTTTGGGGTCTATAATTATCTATTAATAATAAAAAAAAGTTCTTTTAAGGAGGAAAACTGACTTCCTTGTTTATTTTTTTGTGTGATTTTATTTTTTTCATCAAGGGAACCACCTTGGAATTTTGAATGTGATCAAACACTTATTGTGTTTGAGATTTAACTGCACCTTCATTTTAGTATTTTTAAATGAAACAAAATCCTTCCAGAGTTCAAATCGAACCATTAATCACCCCAACGAAGTCTACATGTGACATGAAATCGATGTTATGAATTTATTATTGATGGGTCATCAACTTCAAATAAGGTGGTTGTGTTACATGATTTAATTTCAAAAAAAAATCTACATCTCTTCATTATAAATTCTAATAAATACATTATAATATGCTTCATCACTGAGGGTAGTGTAAAATTCATGATGGGGGTGACTGAAAATATGATATTTTGAAAAAAAATTCATTTTATTAAATAAATTTAACTAAATAAAAAATAAATTAATTCATTATACATACATGTATTAATTTACATTTTTAAACATGAAAAATGCATGTCAAATAATTTTTAATTCCATAATTATGATTACAGTTTATTTTTAGGTTCATGAGAACAATTATTAGAATGTGTGGTTTTCCAATGTGATTTTTCTCGGCTAATATTTTAATCATTTTAATAAAACCAACACAATACATGTTAATTGTATTATGCCTGTAACATGGAGTTCTTGGGTCCCATTCATCATAGAAAATTTTTTGGGGAAACATTTATTTTAATTTTACTATCTATGAAAAATGACTAAAATAACACATTGAGTGTTGATTTTTCCAAATTCGTGGAATCCATCATTTCAGGATCATGATAGCACAACTCTTATTCCCAGAGATGGAAATTGCAACTATACTCAATAGAATGGAATTGATAATATTTTTAGTATTCTACACATGAGGATCATGACTCAATAGTTTTCTTGTCTAGAGTTGGTATTTTCATATCAATAACAGTTCCAAAAAATAGATACTCATCTTACTGTTTAATTTGATTCACATATAACACATACATTTTCACCCTTGAAGATGAAAATGGGCCACATGTATTTTGTGATTCACAACACATAATCATGATTAATTGAAATTGGATGAATTATGGTGATAAATTTTAATAAAGTAATGGAAATTGTCTTGGGATATAGCTATGATCCAATATTGTGTAAAATCATTCTATCATTTTTCATGATTTTTTGGAATTATTTAATTGTATGAGCTATGTATGTTAAATTGTTTTTGAAAAAGGGAATTGAATTTCATATTTTTAAGATACATTTTGTTAGGGATAGTAATATCATGTTGGGTGTGATTATTTAGTGAATAAGATACTATTAAATGAATTAATTTTAATATTCTCATGTTTTACTCTTTATAAAAACCGGGTTTTCATCATTTTATTAATCGAATATCATTTCTCAATATTGTTCAATTCATGTTCAAAGTTGCTTCATTTTGGTCTAATTTAAAATTTGATTTTGGAATTCAAAATTAAATTATTTTAATTCTATTTTTTGTTAAATATTTTTGCACTTTGTGTGTAACATTTATTCTTTTAGGATTAATGGATTAATCACAGAGGAAGATGGACATTTGTTTCTAGGAATGAAGAAATTTTGGGGTAAAGCAGAATGGGCCTCCAGCCGATCAAATAAAAGTGGATCCTACAATTCAAGCCAAATGAAGCTAAAATTTTAACCATAGAGAGAGAAAAATATATTGAACATTTAAATATATTTTCTCAATTACTAATTTTTATTTTTATTAACGATATCATGGGAACCCAATATGAAGTTTACTTTTTGGTCTAGATTTGAATGCCCATATTTCCAGCCTACAAATTTCAACAAAACATCCAAATTGTATATCTAATTGTGATGATATTTCTAAAATTATTATAGGATATATTTAATAACGTATTTATTGGATAATATCTTCCGTTATTCATCCATATTAAATTAGAAAATATCCAATCAAAAAGATGTATATGTTGGGTCTAAATTTTATGGTCAAAGATGAAAATTCCACATTTCTTTTATTCTCACCCAACTTTTGACAATAATAATTAATTGGGATGATATATAAAAATGTGGGATATATCTAAGACTCATATTTTATTTATTTTGGGTGGGGGCGGTGAAGGAATATTGGGTACATGTTTTATTATTTTAATAGTTATGATACACTCAAAATTTTTAATTAAATATTTGTATTTTATCATGAATGTTTTTTCAAAAAAATTCATTTATGAATAAAGGGTGTTATTATTCTTGCAATGCATTTATTTTATATTTAATCATATAATTTTTATATAATGATTTGATTAGTGAATTTATCCACACATACAATTCTAATATTCCACACATAATGATAGAGTCATTAATTTTTCATTGTATTTCATTTGATCAATTCCTCTCTTATATATTGAATTCCACTATCCATTGAGATCATTGAATCAACGGAAGGATAAAAATTTTGTGGATTTAATATAGAGAGAATATTGGGGATGGATTAGAAGTTATTTCGTGTTATAAAATTATTAAAATTTGATTATGGTTTGAGAGTTCCTTTCTTCAACTTATTTTCTTCTTCGTCTTCACTGACAGGAACAACTAAACAATTTTTGTTCTAGTACTATCCAATTCATAATAGTGATCATAAATGTGATCTTATAATTTAATTTATATTGATAATTTGAATTTTATATTGATTAAATTAGGTAATTATGTTGTGGAATAATCTCATTTATTGGATACTTCTTGAACTAATGAGCTGTGATTTCATCGGAAAATAATTTCATCTACTCTAGACCTAATAAAAACATTGGATAAAACCATATCCATAAATTGTTTCCATTAACATATTTTCGGTTTTAATTCATTAATTAATTAAATCATCTTAGTAAGTTTATTATTATTTTAAAATATTTTAAATAAACACCAATGATAGCCGCCTCATAAAAAAGCCTCCCACCAAATCTGAGTGTCTCAAGGTTACTTCGTCGGTCCTTGTGGATTCGATCCCTACTTGTACTACAACAAATGATTCTAACTGTATGGTAAATTTGGGTATCACCAAAAAAAATTTACGTATATATATATAATTTTTGGGAGGTTGTATAGTAGTATAATTTAAAATTCACATTTCTTTGATGTATTAAAAGTCAAATTAATTTATTATTTTTGAAAATTATTTAATGATATTTTATAAAGAAAATTTTATTAAAAAATATTAAATTAATTAATATCTTATATTTTTTAGATTAATGAGATAATGTTTTAAAAATCAACCATGTAATGATTATGGTTCGTTTCTCATATTATAATAACATTATTATCCCTTAATGGTAAGAAAACATTAATATTATGTTTATTATCAAAATCGTTGACAATGAGTTAAAATAAATTTATAAGGATTAATATGTTATCGAAACATATAAAAATATATTGGATGGTATTATTTAGGATAATAAAAATATTTTAATATATTTATATTAATTTATATCTATTTTAAAATGAAAATTAATTTCTATTAATTTTTCATTTTAATAAATTCCATGTGTGCCCCTCTAATCAATTATAAAAGGGATCTCATACTTTCTTTTATTAACACCACACTAAGTCTTATATCTTGAAAGAAATCTAAAAAATTTTCTTCTTCACTCAAATAGTCAAATTATATTGGTATTGATATTCCCAAATGACCACCCCTAAATCCATTAAGAGGATAATTAATGGATTTATTTCAAAGAAAGGGTAATCACCATAACCGATTACATTTTTTTTAATTATTCTTTTGCCACAAAAAAATATATGATATTATACATAAATTTAAAATAAAAAATATATTCAATATACATAAATGTTTTTTTCATTATATAATATCCTTTATCTACCATCTTTCTATATGATGTGATATGAAAATATCACTTGTGCATATGTATGACATTCCATCTCCATGTTGCGATAGAATTCATTTATCATCATCATATTTTATGGATGTGTATTATGAAGGGTATAATGTTTTTATTTTATACTTATGTCATAATTTCAATTTTTTAATGATGATATCATATCTACCCTTGTACCTTCCATACATTTGGAAAAAGATAATATTGATCGTGCGTTCGTGTGGACTACTACCTTCATATAGCTATGTGGGTTTTTTATTTTTTATTTTCATAGATGGTAATAAGAATGGAATTAAGGAATATATATTATTTATATTATATAATAATGATTCAATAATGTCTATTTATTATATAACATTCTTTTATTCTATTGATCGAAAATAGAAACTACATTCATTCATACATACAACTTACTGTCTCTATGAACGATTTAATTCGTTCTATATTTATATTCAATTAATGTTTATAAAAATGTATATAATGAATATATATGATATTTATTTCATTATTAAAAAATTATATATTATGTAAACATGATCAAAATAAAAGGAACTAAACTATCAAACTAGGAAATATGCGGAAAATGAAGAAAATATCACCATGAATATTGATTTTAACAAAGAAGTGTTAAAAAGGGGTGAAAACTAGTTAGAAGTATATAATAATTGGTATGATATATATGAGTAATTTTTAAAATATATTTATAATAAATATATATTTATTATAAATGAGCTTCCAACACATACGAAGGAAGTCATTCCTATGGTAAGGGATTTGGTCATGACTTTTATTTCCATGAGACACATTCCATATTACCCACATATTTTTTTATATAGTGTCTATAAAGACCATGAGTGTATTATATATATATTATTATGATTTTTTTGGATTTACATATCTATTCAAGTTTATTTATTTCATGGGGTTTTTGATTTAAATGTTAGTAAATCAATAAGGTTTTTATATTCGAATCACATTTTATATTAGAATGTCTATGATTATGTTTTTATTAATTAAATAATATTACCTATATCTTAGGAAACCTATTTATTTTCATGTAATAAGGTTATTTCATTAAAATACAAATTTCCATTGCATTTTCTTTACCTTAAGTGATCAATAAAATATAAATATGTTTTAATGGAAAATCAACTTTGTTTCCCTACTTAATAGAAATTTTTTTATTCCATATCCATTTTTTTATAAAATGTTTTAAATATGTATTTTACTATTATAATATGATTTTTTAATAAATAGTTTCTAAATTTGTGTCTTTTTACAAAATGGATCAAAATAAATATCCACGATATTTTTTGAAGGAGTTTATCTTTAATTTGATTATAATTGACTAAAAGGAATGTTTTTTTCAAATTATATGTTATTATATATAATTTTACATTGTACATACCACTAAATGCTTTGAGGATTACATATAATGTTTATATATTTATTCTAAAATAAAATATTTTCGTTAATATTTTTAAAATTTTTATATTTTAATAATGTGATTTAAAAATATAAAGTATGTTATCCTAAAGAAATTTTTAGTGATCTTTCTGTGATATTTCTATTCCCTAATGTCAACATCCCGTGATTTCACATATTATATAATAGTTATATGATATATTTATGGAATTTTTATAATATATTAGGATGGTTTACGGTGATGATATGTTCCTTATGAAATTCATTCTTTTTTAAAGGTTATTCTATAATGAAATGTTTAAAATTTTGTAAAACCCATTCCATTTACACATGTTATTCATTGGTAAAATTATTATAAAACCCATTAATTTTCAGGGTTTTTAATATTTTGAATGCTTTATGATACTATGAAACATATTTATTTGGTTTTTATTATGTAATTGTGGTTCTTTTGTGTTCATGGATGGTGGCATAATTATAACCAACTATGTTAGTTACATTATAACCAAGGAATATGGTTATGTTATAACCAAGGATTGCGATTTATTATAACCACGAATGGTGGTAACGTTTTAACCAAGGATGGGTAAGAACAATGTCTTCCTACAATGAATTGTATTGATATTTATATCTCAGGAGACATAATAGACTAACATGGGTACATAACCTATTTCATTAAGAGACATTACACACTATGATAGTCATGGATGTGAACCCTATCTAATTTTATGGTTTGAGGAGTGAACTCATTCCACTATGATAGTCTTGTAAATTATCAATTAAAATTATGGAAATGATTTTATATACTCATATATATTCCATTAACCTATGTATTATGTCAATTTTATGTTGTCATGGATCATGTTAGTTGATTCATTTATGATGCATGTCTTATAATCTAAATTGATTTATGAAATGATCTAATATTTTGATCCTTGAAGTGCAGCGTATGAATTTTAGATGTTATGATCATCTTCTCATTATATTATGTTCATGTCATTTTAAATTGATCATTGACATATCCCTTTTTACCCTTATTTATGATATTATCTCTACATTTCTTATATTTCCATTCCCTAGGTTAATAAGAAATGTACAAATTAGGATATGTCTAAGAAGGGTGCCCATTATGAAGAACATAGTGGGGTATTTTGTTGATTTTTTATGTACTAGTTATTTTTATGTCAATGATTCCAAAGGAACTATACATATATAATTTTGATTTGGATCATTATTTTATGTAATAAATATTCTTATGAAATAATTTTATATATGTAAATAAAATTTCTGGGTTTCTATAATATAAGGAATGATAATTTAATAAATATGAGTCATAAAGTAACTATGATTGAATGCCTAAGAGGATAATGATATGTGATATCATGAACTATTTGTCATAAATATTTATTATTTTGATTGATTTTTAGTATATATTTTAATGTTTGTTTTCTTGGAGATCATTGATTTGTATATTTTTCTAGGCCGCAATAAAATAACTAATTAGGCAGGAATATTTATGTGACACTTTGGGTATTTTTTTCATATGTTTTCTGAATAGTAATTTGGGTTTCAAATGATGAAACTTTTATTTAAATTAAAATGATTAAATAGTTTTTTATATATTGTGGAAAAAATTATTCCTTTTTTATAGTTTTCAAAATTTTTGTTTTGATATTAATTTGATTATTTAATCTTTTTATATTAATTTATATAATGATAAATTTTTTTAATAATTTTTAATTCATCATTTTTTGAATCATGAATTAATATTTTCACTATGTTTTAAATTTTTTGTTATGTTGTTGTGCAATATTAAAACCACATTATTAATACTCACATAAGTGTTATTATCATGATCCCTAATCTATAGAATGGAACATTAAATTATATATAAACTATAGGAATGGTTATAAAAGGGTATCAAAAATATAACCATGTCTTGTGAAAGGGTTAAAAAAATATTTTAATGGTTTTCGTAAGGTTTTAAGATTCCATCATAAATGTTTATTATTGGGTTCATCTCTATGTGAAGTTCCTCATGCATAATTTTTTTCCATCTTGAGGTGCATGGAGGTCTACCAGAAGGTAAAAAAATGGAAGTAAAGTCCATGAGGTTCCCTAAATATAAAATCCTGATATTAGGAACCCTAAGATCAAAAAACGAAAATATATATTGGGTGACTTATAGAGGGTTATTAAAAGATTTATAATACATCCAACATAATCCAAGAGAAATGTGTGTTCTCATTTTTGGGAGTTCATATCATGACCCCCCCCCCCCAGAAGGAAGAAGTTCTATAGTGAATCATTATTCAAGGAGGTTATTGAGGGTAGTTTGAAATGTGTGTTCTTAATTTTTTTGTATCATATATTTATTTATTAATATGAGTTTAACATAAAAGTTATAGATACAATTATGGTTTTATATGTTTGAAGTTGATCATAAGTAAAATGGAATCAACACCCCATTTTTTCAATTGTAAAAAGAGAAGTTGGATGTGATTTGAATGTTTTTGGAATGACTACTCTATTGATGTTTGAATAACCCTTTAGGTTAGTATAAGATGTGATGTTATGTTAATATGGTCTACATAATTGTGGGATATAAGTAATTTTTATTTATTAATATTTATTAATTGTAAAGAAAATATATTTGGATATATTTACTGTTAATATAAGGATTACCTTTTTGGTTATCATATAATTTTATTCCTAATATTTAGGGTGAATTTCACTATATTATAATAATATTTAGTGGATTATCATGAATAGTAGTGATATTTTGGTGGTTCTTTCATTTGTTTTAGGTTTAGCATGTCATTTAACCAAAAATATTATTTGGGATGAATGTAATTATGTTTTTAATGATTTATTAAAGACAATGACATAGACTTTGAGGTTAAAAAATTTCTTAATTTTGACGTTATCAAGTTAATTTGGGATGATAGAATATTTATTTTTTCAATCCTTGGATATTATTATTAAGGATTTAGATATAAATGTCATATTTATTTATATTATGGTTTATAAATTATGGGAATTAAAATACCTTATGATAACCATTTTTCCTTGATTCCTAATGTTATATGGAATATATTTCTTTATTTTTTTTAATATGTTATAAGATTATTTTAGTTCTTTAGTCATGAGAAAATTTATCTTGGATACTCACCATATGGGAGAAATAAGAATAAATATGATTAAAATTTATAGAGGTATGAAAGTATATTACTTATGTTGTAAGTATCGATTGTAATGTTATTCATCAAATAAAGGAAAATAAGATTTAATAAAAAAATTATTTTCTTATTACCTTCATTTCTAATGAATAAAGGGTCGTTTCACCCATTATAGATTTATGTTTTTTTGGTTATTACATTTCTCCCTATTAAGTTTCTTATAAGTCCATATTACTCATTGGGAATTTTTTTTATCTTTAATAATAATGTTTTCACTCCCCACTAACATTATACTATTCAAAGAACTAGTTTTTTTATTCTATATGACCATAATATTTCCGATTCTCTCTTATTAAGATGGTGTTTTACTAACCCTTTTTACATTGTTGGTTTTTAACAAATGAATTTTAGCATATCAAAACCTTGATTATTGAGCACAAGTTTAAATTTCAAGTATAAAATTTATTATATGTGGGAAGAATTTCACTCCACAAGATATTATGAATTATTTTTAAATTAAATTCATCGACTTCGATAGCCTGTGTTACACACAACAATGAGTTTAAATTAACCATGATATACTATTTGAACAATATTTAATGTTATTGTTATAACATAGACATTAAATTGGTGTTCATGAATAAGATTAACTACTTTATGATATATATATTTATATATATTTATTTAACGATAAATTTTGAGTAAATAATTACTCTATTGTTTGTAAAGTCATTTTACTCTTTAAAAACATGTTTTGTTTTAAAAAATAATTTTAATATTTTTATGAGAAATTATTATCATTAATTTAATTAAATTTAATAATGTTTATTCAATGAAAATTATTTTTGGAATAATCATATTGAAATTATTTTTGAATGAATTTTTGATAAATTTATATGAATATTCAATTCCCTATGAATATTTAAAAATACAAAATTTTTATTGAAAATTGTACATTTTTAAGGAATGTTAAAAGTTAAGTTGTTCTGAAATGGTTTAAAAGTAATATTAATTTTTTGAAATTTTTAAAAATAAAATTTATTTCATTGTAATAAACTAATGATTGAATTTAGTATAAAAACTTTTTGAACCTAAAAATGCATTTCATCAAAAACTATTTTCATGGGTGTAATTTTTTTCATTATAAAATAAATTGATGACTATTTGTGAATTATTTTAAAGAAATATATATTATATAATTATAAAAATATTTTAAAATTCATCGAATATTTTTATAGACATTGGATATGTTTAAATTGAGTTTTATCCTTAAAATTTTTTTTTGTAGAAGCCATATTAACTCTTTTTGCAATCATATTTAAAAATTAATTTCAATATACTATAGGTGTAACATCCCATATTTTAAAAAAATGGAAATTAATGAAATAATATTATAATAATATAGTTATAACCAGCCTTTAAACATTATTTTTCCACTTCTATTATTTTAATTTCAAAAAACTGTCATTTATGGTTCCTATCAATAAGTAATTCAGAGTAAAACCAACATGATTTTTAGGGAACTATAACATACCCTTATCAATATTCTTATGAATATTAATATGACCCTAATAAATTGTAAATTTTATTATTATTAATTTCTCTTAAGGCTTTATGATAAAGACATATTTTTTAATTTTTAAATGTGATATAAAACCAGTTATAGTTTTAAAATTATTAATTTTTGAATAAAGAATGATTTTATTTAAAAAATAAGTCCATAATTTTTAAAAAATTATTTTTTAAAAAATTATGTGCATTTTTTAATTCTACATGTGAAAAAAATTGGGTGCATGATTTGTATTTTCTTGAAATTTATAAATTTTATGATGAATAGTTGAATATAGTAAAATACCGTATAAACAATTACCAATTACATAAACAATTTATGATATAATGAATGTTGTAATAACACTAGCTTCTATGTAAAATTATATCTTTACTATTTGGGGACATACGATTTAATAATATTCTTTGTCGGGAGCTAAAATGATAATATAAAGATTAAAATAAGGTGAAATTTCTCCACTTCACGATTATAAACATCACCCACTCCCCCCTCTTCCCCCACACAACTCAAACCATGATCCCTACCTATGTTATTTCCGATACTACTACCAAGACACATTCCTATGTCCAATATCGCCTTGTATTAACAAAAATTCCAAAACAAAAGGCCTCAAAGAGGATCTTAAGGATAAGAGATCAAGAGGTAAACATCCACTTTTATTTTCATTCATTTATTGTCGTTTTCTTTCATATTCTTCTTATTTAATCACAGAACCTTATCAAAGAGGCATTAATGATATTTAATATTACATATAATTTAGATTTTATCATGTTTTTGTAAGATTCAACATTATACTTCTTCTCCTCTCCCAATTATTATTGAAATTAAAACATCGTCTATGACATGTCAGTTTACAAACATTGTGGATGATGTGATTTTAATTTATTTTACTTAGTTCAAAACTAGTCATGAAACCATTTTTATCATTGATAAAAATTGAAATATATATATTATTTTTTATATAAGATTGTGGAATGATTTTTTACACATGATATTAATTTATAAAACAAAATGAGTTCATTCTGATCAATGAATCCCCAAAATAACCTAAAGAAATACCAATAGTGTTTTAAATTATGAATCATCATCATGTCAAAATTCCAAATTCCAAATTGATTTATTTATGATTTTGGAAAATTTTAATTACCATTCCATTCCAATTCTGATGTTTCTCTTCCAATTGAAAATAATATCTATCATGAACCATTCATTGAAACCTTGTAAAGAAAGCACCTGAAACAATGAAAATAAAAAATATTACTAATTAATGTGTCAAATGATTTTTTAAAATGAAATATAATGTGTTTAAAATAATATGTTTCATGAAGATATTAATAACACTATTTAAACCATTATAGAATAGTTTTGAACACATTTTACGTAAGAATACCCGAGGTTAGGGAATTCTTAATCCAATTTTATAACTTTCGGTTAACCTTCTACTTTATTCATTTTGAGATATTTGGATTATTTGTGGGATGAGTTTTTTTATATTTTTCGGTATTATGTGCATTTTTAGTGTATAAAAATATCATCTCCATTCTATTAATTCTCACATCAATTATATATCTAAGAGGACTTCCTTTTAAAATTATTTTAAATGTCTCTTTAATTAAATTCAAAAAGATTGTTTATATATATAAATATGAAATGAGTGATTTATTCTGAATTTATGATAATTTATTACAATGTTATGTTAATTGGACAAAGTTATTTTGGGTTGATCCCATTATAGATCACGATATATTGGGTTGATCCCATTATAGATCAAGATATGTTTCCTTGATCCCATTATAGCTCAAGATATGATGGGTGAGCACCATAATAGATCTCTAATGCATTGGTACCCTGAAGGTGGAATGTGAAAAATTGTTATTCCAAATTTAAGGGTTATTATATGAGTGATAAGGTAAATATGTCCAATGGAAACTACATGATGTTTCCATGCATGATAACAAGTTTTTATGAAATGGGTTTAATTGGTTTTTGTGTTATATATTGACAAAAAATTTCATTCCTTATATCCCTTACTAAGATTTCTAAGCTCTTCCCATCTTTTTAAATTTTTTCAATGGTTATAAGGATTTGTAAGAGACTGAAGGATGGAAATTTAAATGTCACGAAGATTTATAAATGTAATAATTTGTTTTTTGAAAAGATTTATATTTAAAAAAAATTGTATATTTTTTAATAGTATCTAAATGTAGGATTATGAGATGTTATGTATGATTTATATCCTAAATACCTAAAACTCTAAAATTGAAATGCTTTTCAATGTGTAAGAATGTATGTTCCTATCTATTACTTAGTATTATGTAATGTTTTAATTGTGTGAATTTGTAGTTGATATCAAAGGATGGTTTATATACCTTTAGGGGTTAGGATGACGTTAAAAAAATATTATAACTAATTTTTCTCGATGGAAATTTGAGATGTTATATAATTTAATTATTTTAATGTTTCTTAGTCTATGTTAAATCTATTTATAATTTTGTTTCACATAATAAATAGGGAATCAGATGTAGGAAGGCACCAAGAGCCCAATGTCTATATGAATCAGCATCTTGGAATAGTGGGAATCCGATCTGAGAAGTTTCTAATAGAAATGGGATAGTTAAATCAGGAAATAGACGATGTTGTTATTCTTTATATAATAGAACATTATTTAACCTGAAGAAACATATCTTTTGTGGAGCATTTTATGAGGCCAAATCCTCAATCATTAAGCGGAACCACATGTCCAATTATAGTTGATGGGTGGATCAATTATTCAGAGAATATAATGGATGTCATGGGATATTTGGAATTAAAAAGGGAATTGTATCCATTTATTGTTGGGATGGTGAGTCCAATCAATGGTGGTCTCTGGTTACGAATACAAGAGAAATAGATTATCATGATAGTCTGAAATGAAGGGATTTTACGGGTATTTTTTAGGAAAAATAAATTTCCCCAAACTGTTCGACTCACAATGGAGAAGAAATTCATGGAACTGAAAAAAAGATGATGATATAGTGGAAGCATATGAATCCAATATTAATAGACTGTTCTATTACGTACCAGATTTTACCCAATATTTGGTAGTAAAATTAATATATTTTACTATGGGTTGAAGCATTTTTTGAAAATAGATTTGGGTTCATGAGAGAATAGAATATATGGGAAACTTGTTTATTGTAATAAAAAAGTAGAGATTGTGTTATTTGAAAAATATGTTCCTCATGATGGGAAGAAGAAGAAAGAAGTCATGATGAAACGATTTTTCATTGAATTCGTCAGTGAAATATAGATATAAGAAAATCAATTTTCGTTCATATGAAAAGTGGTATAAAAGGCATCCTAGTGAATGTTGTGTAAATATTGGGGAATTATACCGATGTGTAATGTTTGGACACATGACTCATGAGTGAAAGGAAAATTATTCAAAAATTAATGAGAATACGATGGTGATAAGCTTTAACTATAATGAATTGGGTGATTTTGCTAATAGTATTCTAAAGCTAGTCACTCAAATAGGTAATCTGCAAGATTGAAAGCATAAGGGTGTGGTAAAATCCATTGGAACCACTTCTACATATGTTGATCCATAAAATATTTTTTCATCAGGTACATTTCTTGTTATTAATGTTTTTTCAGATGTCTTGTTTGATTCAGGGTCTACACATTCCTTTATTTCTGAGAGATTTTCAGAGAAACTGGGAATTACAACTCTTGAAATGAAACCAGAAAACATGGTAAGTTCACATGGAGGAAATATTGAGGTATGTAGAAATAATAAAAATCTACCTATCATTGTCTGTGGTAGGATTTTACCTACAAACCCCATTGTATTTGTAAGGACCTAAACATTCATTAATGATAATTCTTCTTGATATAATTAAATATATTATTATAAAAAATGCTTATATAGTATATGAACATCTTTTATTTTATGTTTCTAGATATTAAATTACCATTATGAATTTTGACCATTTCTAATAAAGTCGTTGAATAGTGATCACATGATTTGTATAAATATATGGATATAACAAATAGAATTTACTCTAACAAAGGAAGCGATGGCCTCATCCAGTGGACTTGCCTCGTATGAAGCACATTTGTTAGAGCATGCAAAGGTGGTGGCATCATTGGGCATCACTCTTGACCAATACCAAGTCGAGCTTCATCATGTTAGGATCCAACGGAATTGCCTATGAGAGAAGTGGATGTTGATAGAGATTATAACTCGAGCAATGTAATTTCAGCCACCCCGAGAGTCTATCACCATCGCACACCATACACTCTAGTCTTATGCGGGTGTTATAAGGGGTTATGTGACAAGACCTTAACACTATGATTATGTGCATTATTTTAGTATATAATAATTTATATACATTCATTTTATTATTGTTACTTTGTAAATAATTTTTAAAGAAAAAATTATATTTTTAGTTAATATTCAACTAAGAAATCTATTTTGATGAATTAAAGGAATTTTTTTGTAAATAATATACTAATAAAAGATTATTATTATTAAATTATTTTTATTAAATATAAATTATCATATACTTTATGGAATGAAATTGTAATTTCAATTAATGTTTAAAAACCGTTTTTATCAATGCCAATGAATTTTTTATAAATGTAGGTTTTTATTTTAAAAATAATAAATAACATATTTCACAAATTATTTAGAAAACATTAATATTCATTTTTGAAATCAGGATATCAAAATTATCCAACGGTGAATTTTTCATAATTTCTTGAGAGGGTCGAATTTTTGGGTAAAAATTAAATACCTTTTAAAACTTTATTCTATTTTATGACATCATAATGACCCAATAATGAACTAATAAAATACCATAAAAGATATTATCAACCAATATATGTTTTATCATTAAAATAATGCGATTTTACATTTGGTTGATTTATTTTACAAAACATTATTGGACCCTCCAAGTGTTATAAAACATTTTCAATTTTTAAACGAATTTCATTGAGGGTGTGACTCACATCCATATAAAAAACCATATTATATTAAGAAAAACTGCCAAAGGCCTTATAAAATACTTTTTTCCACTTATCTTTGTCATAAACCATGGGAAAAAACCATGGTTTGGATTGCGGTATTGATTAGTTTAATGTGTGGGGGCCCAAACCTAAATAATAAAGAATATCCTCTTCTCTCCTAAATAAAACCACCCAACACCGACTTTCTCTTCACTCAAAGCCATTGGAGTTCATCCAACATCTGAACTCCTCTCTCTGGAATCCTTCCAATTCTCCCAAAGATACCATAAATCCTCTTTCAATCGTCTCCCAAGACTTTGGGATCACACTTCCAAGTAAGGGATTTCTTATTTTCTCATTTTTTTCCAATTTTCCATTACTTGTTATTCACTTTTATTTTCAATTATAAAAGTCGGATTATAATTATAAACCTCCCCCATACTACCGTATTCATGTTTGAATCATGATATACCCCCTTTAACTTTTATTAATTCCTCCCATATATGCTCATTACCATGTTGAAATTCTATACTGAATTTCTCTTTGATCATTTTAATTAAAGCAATTATTTTGTATTACATATCTAAATTCCATTAAATTTGTTGGTAACTATGTCTATATGACCCCCTTCCAATAAATTTCATGTATACATGATGATACACCAATTTCTCGCTCATTATCCATTTTTATGAATTTTTATGTTACGCGTTATGCTGCTGAAATTGCACCACGTTTTTCTAAGCCAAAATCATTTTGTAGTGAATACAATACCCATGTTCTTCTCAAGGGTATTAAACATTATGAAATTGTACATATATAATGGTTCATTCATTCATTTATTCAACATTTCTTAATGATGGAATAAATTTCAATATTGATTGATTCTATGTTATATGATTTATGTGGGACACTTATACAAGACATGAAATGTTTGAGAAAGGCGCTCCCTAATAGTGATCCAATGCATTGGGTACATACTATTACCATGATACATCAAGTGAAATGAGGGTTTACTCATGTTAATTCATGTGTAATGAGGATTTACTCCTGATCGATGTTCAACAATCCTTGGCTCATACTAAAATTATGTTAAATGATGTTGTCATATTTCCATGTAATGTTAATCATGTTATATCATGCCTTTATATTAATCTTTATCTTATACTAAATTGATATGCATATTGCGTAACGTATATTGTATCATTAATGTTATGCCTCATTAATTCCCTTACTGGGATTTATAACCCACCCTTTTCATATGTATGTTCTTAGGTTATCCTAGGAAATGTTAAGTATGAATAAATATAGTGGTCATGTAAAGAATGATTTCAATAATATGTAATTTCCAATGTTTTATGTTGTTATATAATGTTCATATGATCCCATGATTTTAGACCTATCAGTCTTCTATTATGAATCAAGTAATGTTTCTATGTAATAAATCATGTCTACGTTTGTATAAAAATGAAGGGTTGTTATAGTTGGTATCAGAGGGAGGTTTAATTATTTTTTGGATTAGGATTAGAAAACTCTCGTTAAGCCTTAGAGACAAGACTTTTTATAATAAAAACATCCATAATTTTTTTAGTTATTGAGTATGTGTTTTATCATGAAAATACATCCCTGTCTGGATACGAGCAGGTAGAGGCGGCTCTTGCATAAATGTATCTAGAGATGAAAACCCCAACAATAAGTTTTTGGATTAACCTGGGGTATCCAGGTATATGAAAACGAGGCTTGATATAGAATTAGTTATGACAGTCTCGGGGTATATGCATTGGTAAATTAAAAATCTTAGTATGAACCATTATTATAGGAATTCCCCTAAGAATATATGTTTGAAGGTAGATCATTGATAACATAGATTAAAGCCTATGGATTCTTAAGTTAAGGAAATAAAAGTTATTTATATATCATCAATTTTTTCCTTGGATTACCCTTTATGTGTGTACCCCTAACATTTCTTATATTCTATCCAATGATTGGTAATAAGAGGACTCGGGCTAACAACCGATGTGAAGAACAATGCGATGACTATGTTAATGGGATGCCCAATCCTATAGGAGTGGGAATTGCAAATTTTTTAACGCATCCCTATTTGTTATCTCAAGGTCCCTACTAATTATCGTCATACTCTCCCCTACATGGGCTATTCCCACACTTTTTTTTGTTTGGTTCAGATGACAGACAACGCAGACTAAGGACAAGGGTACCGGGACTAGAGGTAGCTCGGAGGTGGATGTTAGATGAGGCGAACCGCATAGATGGTTGTTCATGAGTTTTATATACCCTTCAGATAGGATCTGTGGTCGACGATCCATGAGATTTTTTCACCTATCAATTATCTTTTACCTTCGAGTTTTCCTTGTACTTTCCATTTGGGATTGTATTCTGGTCGCTTTTTACATGTTGTACTCCCTCTGTTTACTATTTAGTTTAATTGATCTCGTTTCTTGTTGTGTGGTTGGTTGTGTGTGTTTCATGTTATAAAGGAAATGCATTCCCAGTTTTAGGGAACACGCCTTTGATGCTAGTCGCCGGACCCTGGCCTATGGAATGCCAGGTTGGGGTAGTAACAGAACGGGCCTCGGGGGATGGGTCAGGACAAATTGGTATAAGAGGAGTCAGTTCTACCGTAGAACATTAAAATCTGATTTTTTTTAAATACAATATTGTTATGTGTAGTGAGTGTGGTTATCAGTAAATGGAATCCAGTGTTGGTGTGGTGGCCGAATTATCCAAAAAACAGGACCCTTACATCTGATTTCCAACATAGTGCACGAAAACAATGATTGCATGTATGTTTTGGAGAGTTTTCTTTGTGATATCTTTGAGTCAGCTCCCCAGGTATAACATTTTGACCATGACACACCTATTATTTTTTTCAGGATTCCTCCACAAAGATAGCCATCTATGGTTCTGAGAGTTGTACACACAGATATCCCACTGAGCAATGAGGCCTCAGTGTAAGGCCCTCTTCTAGTAGAGGCACCAGTGGAAGAACCAGTGGTACCATTACCTGTTGGGCCACCGATTCCACCAACTCTAGTAGTAGAGTGTGCATGCCTCTTGAGAACACTTCATGATTTCCAGAGCCAGAGGCCACCAAAGACTAGGGGATAGAAGAACCCACCGGAAGCTGGGGATTAGATAGAGTATGTGGTGAGAGTTTTCCGATTGGTAGGGACACCAACTGGTCTCATGGTGATCCTTTCCACCAGTCTTATACAAGAAAATTCATGAAGATTGTGGAGCTTGATGATCCAGGGTCACGATGAGGTGACGAATCATTGGATATACTTTGAAATCCTTTTCGAGTAGATTTTTTCCCAGCATCTCTTCGAGAAGTGAACATTCAGAAGATACTTCATCTACAGAAGGGCAGCATGTTTGTGGCTCAGTATTCGGCGAGGTTCACTGAACTCTCCCGCTAATCCACTAATATGATGCAGAAACCATTATATAGGCACCCAACCTTTGATCAGGGACTCATACTGGAGATCATGGTTTCGATGATTTGTTTTAGCATCCCGACGTAGGTGGGGGTGTTAGAGAGAGCCCTCTGAGTGGAGAGTTTCTATGATAAGCAGTTGTGAGCAGTGAGACCCACCACCAGTCGTCATGTAGCAGAGTCTTCTATAGTTGGTAGTAGACAGATTACACAAAGGTCCAAGGGGACCAGACCTACTGGTGGACAACCACATGACTTAGGATCAACTGTACGGGGTACTGAAGACAGAGCTAGTGATGGAAGGAACATGCAGTGTGACACATGCAGCGGGCATGGTCACAAGGCTCGTGACTGACCGGCTCGACATACAGATGATCTGTAGATGGTTTAGGGACCACCTAAGAAGAGACATAGGTTCGATCGAGGTGGTATGTGGGGAGAAAGAAGACATGGCAGAGGAGCTGGTCGAACAACTGGTGTTGAGAAACTATTTGAGGTGTTACTGCCAACACCACCAGGAGGTCCACCCCGACCTCAGGGAGCAGGTGGACAGGGGCGAGCTCAGCTCCAGCCTCCTGAGGCCTATGATCACGGGGCTCCAGAGATGATACGAGGTACGATCTATGTTTATTACACCCTAGATGAGGTACTTATAGACACATGTCACATTCATTATTTTGATTCCACTGCACTCATTCAGAGCTCAGATATTTTGACGGAGCCATTGGCTCGATTCATACGGCTAGAGACTCTTATGGGAGCTGATTTGATGATTTCACACTAGTGCCGGAAGTGCGAACTTACTTTAGAAGGTGAGAGTTTCGGCTGGGATCTCCTAGTAGCATCATCGTAGCCTTACGACGTCATCTTGGGTATGGACTGGTTGTCTACAGTCCATGATCAGATTGATTGTATTAGGCACAAAGATCCATGTGTCCACTCTGATGGACCAGGTTCACCTTCACTAGCAAGAAGGGAGCCCTTGTAGCACACGATGGACTTTCCCAGAGAAAAGTGTAGCCGATCACTCATCAGTTAGCTAGCCTTTCCATTGTAGTAGTTGATGTGGATAGTTTGAGATATCCTGTAGTGGTGGACCAGTATGCAGATGTCTTTTGTGATGGTGTTCCGGGTCAACCTCCTTGTAGAGAGGTGTACTTTTAATTGACTTTTACCTCGGGAAAACTCCGATATCTACACCAGCATATCAGATGGATCCCGCAGAGCTTCTTGAGTTGTGGGTACAGCTAGAGGACTTGTAGGGGAATGGATTTATTTAGCCCCATGTTTCACCTTGGGCAGCCCTGATTTTTTTCACCAAGAGGGCGGATGGGGGCGGGGTTGAGACGTTGTGTCGACTATCGGCTCCTGAACAAGGTGACCTTGAAGTACAATAACCCACTCCTGAGGATTGATGACCTCTTTGATCAGATAAAAGAAGCATTCTGATTATCAAAGATGGACCTCGTATCATGCTATCTGCAGCTCAGAGTACGAGACAAGGATGTGAAGAAGACGGATTTCAGATGTCGGTACATCAACTATGAGTTCTTAGTTATGCCATTCGTCATAACCAACGCTCTCATAGTGTTAATGGGACTCCTGAAAAAGATCATTCAGACATGCCCATATTGCTTTGTATTAGTCTTTATCAAAGACATTCTGATCTACTTGACTACTGAGGAGGATCAAACTTTTCATTTGTGGGTAGTACTAGACACACTCTGAGAGAACCTACTATATGGAAAGCTCTCAAATTTCCAGTTCTGAATCAGAGAGGTTCACTTTCTGGGACATGTCATATCGAAGGCTGCAGTTGCAGTAGATCCAACGAGGATTGAGGGGGTTCTTTCTTGAGAGCCACCAAGAAGTGTGATGGAGGTATGAAGTTTCCTGTGTTTGGCTGGTTACTACTAGAGATTTGTGCCAGATTTCTCCAAACTCGCACCACCACATTCAGTGTTGACAATGAAGGGGAAATCCTTTGTGTGGACGGAGAGATTCCAGAAAATTTTTCAGGAGCTGAGGTAGAGGCCTATTAGTTCCCCCATCATGAGGCTTCCAGAGGAGGGCGTAGGGTACATAGTCTACTGCGACACATCAGGGAATGGGCTTGGATGTGTCTTGATGCAGGAGTCAGCAGTGATCACATATGGTTCTTGACAACTTAGAAATCATGAGTAGAACTACGCTACCCATGACATGGAGTTAACAGCAGTGGTCTTCTCCTTGAAGATATGGCGACATTACATGATTGGCAAGCATTTTATAGTGTACTCTGATCATAAGAGTCTCAGGTATATCTTATCTTAGATGGTCCTAATCCCGAGACAACGACGTTGGAATGAGTTCTTCCATAACTATGACTTCGAGATATTCTATAATCATGAGAAGGGGAATGTAGTAGTATATGCACTCAGCCAAAGATATAGTATATAGCTATTAAGTGAGGTGACAGATCAGTTGGACGCTTTGTAGATATCCTTCATGGAACGTGATGGAGCAGCTTTCTTTCAATCTATTATAGTCACTCCCCCACTTATCAGCGAGTCAGGAAGGTGCAACGCGGGACGCTGACTGCAAGGCTCAACGTGCTCAGATATCCACAGGGAAGGAACCTAATGGATTTTCTGAAGCTAAGGAGCACTTCATCCTCTTCAGAGGACATACCATGGTACCAGTGTCACTTTAGAGGAAGTATTGAGGGAGTTACACACATCCCCTATAAAGGTACATCCAATAGTGGAAAAGATGTACTAGAATCTCTGACGACAACACTGGTGGCCGAGAATGAAGAATTCAGTAGTAGAGTTTGTCTCACGGTGCCTCAATTGTCAGCAAGTGAAGGTAGAGCATCAGGTACCCGCAGGCTTGGTTTATCCTATAGAGGTCCCAAATTGGAAGTGGGATGGGATATCCATGGACATCATGATAGGACATCCACATACATCCAGAGGTCAAGATTCTATCTAGGTGATCGTCAACCGACTAACCTAGTTGGCCCACTTCCTACCGATCAGAGAGTAGGGTTCAGTAGAGAGCTTGGGAAACCTATATATTCAGGAGAATGTGCAGTTACATGGAGTACACTCAATGATTGTATATGATTGTGATACACATTTCACTTACCGGCTATTGAAGGGGTAGTAGGAGGCTTTTAGGATACTGCTTCATTTGAGCACTTCATTCCATTCTCAGACGGATGGAAATAATTAGTGGCCGATTCAAACACTTGAGTACATGATGTGTGCTTGATTCCTTGACTTTGCTTTCCATTGGGAGGACATAGTTCCTTCGGTAGAGTATTCCTACAAAAATAGCTATCACACCACCATTGGGATTGAACCTTTTGAGGCGTTTTACGGGCGAACTTGAAGATCACCTTTATGCTGGAATGACCTAGGGGAGTCAGCACTTATTGAACCATAGATAGTTCCGGATACCATATAGAAGGTGCAGATTATATAGGAGTGGATGAAGACTACACAGAGCAGGAAGAAGTCATATGCTGGCAAGATATGGAGACCTCTAGATTTCGTGGATGGCGACAACATCTTTCTATGGGTTTCACCTCCACTGAGTTTAAAATGATTTGGTCAAGGTGGAAAGTTATCTGCATGGTTCATCTGACCATTCCTGGTCCTCAGCAGAGTTGGGGAGCTGGCTTACCACTTATCTCTTCAACCTTAGTTGCACCGGGTGCACGACTCCTTCCACGTATCCCAGCTGAGAAGATACATGCACGACCCTTCAAACATCATCAACCACGGCGAGCTAGAAGTCGTTGATGAGACGAGATTTATGGAGGTTCTAATGGAGATTGGGGATCAACAGAAGTGGGTCCTTCATGGGTGGTCAATACCTCAGGTGCACGTTCATTGGTAGCACGAGAACCTCTAGGAGAGCACATTGGAGCAGGAGGCTCATATATGTGCTCAGTACCCCCACTTGTTCACATTGTTTGAGTTGTGGCTTATGGGATGCCAATCCCTGAGATGGAGAGAATATAAAGACCCAGAATTTCCATGTAATTTTTCTAATATATGGGAATTTTGGAGGTCGATGAAAATTGGCGGCGCGTGATTTTGAGGCCCGGTGTACCCTGAATGAATTTCTGAACATTGTTTTGGGTACCTTTAGTAAACATACGAGCGAGTTTCTGTTACTTTTGAACTGGTTCATAGATTTGAAATCTGAGAGCACCATTGAACTCACAGTGCCGATATTCACTTAAGGAGACATTCACATCGACAGCAGTGGGTCGATATTGAAGGATTGTTTTTTTGTTTTTCATGAAAGAAAAAAATAAAATAAAAATGTGTAACATTTTTTCTTTCTTTTGTTGAAACCATCCATGTGGATGTTTTAATGGTGGGGACCACTTGTACTAAAACCTCTCAATATAGGATATGGTTGTGGGGACCACCTGAACTTAACCTCTTATCTAGGTTATGGTGGTGGGACCACCCGATACTTAAAACCCCTTAAACCCCTCTAAACTCCCTCATAATGGGGAGAATCCTCTTGAGCTCCCCCACGTAATTATGCCAACACTCCCATTTAATTAATTAACCCATCCCATAAATTAATTAATTAATATATTTTGAAATTATACCAACAAACATAGTATATTACTTGTTCTATTATGTGGGATACCTTTCATTTTCATGGAACTGGGGAGAGAAGAACTATTGGGAGAAATCTCTCTAATGAAAAACACCAACGAGAAACATCTTCAACGAGGAACAATCTAATGATCGAGGAAACGATGACATCACCAGCGTCTGACTATACCCAATGACATCATCTCCTTCTTCGTAGCCTATATCAATGAACCATCAAGGTATGTTTTTTTATTGAATTCATGAAATTCCTCATTCTTGGGAATCATTGCGGACACGAATCATCCTAAATTAGTTGATCCACGATTTGTATGAAATTTTAAAGGTTGGATAATATTGATTCATGATTTCTGTTGATCCACATGCTACCGCCCAACCCGGATGGTGCATGCAAAAAAAACATTGCCCAACCCCTCCACTGTTCTTCTTTTGTGTGATATTCACGATGGTGTCAACGACTGGTGCTGGCGGTTGGCCCTAGAAGAACTCAAGAACTAAGTTGAAGGACAAGAATGATGGGAGGTTAGTCAAGCCGGCCACTGGTGAATGCATGCCGCTGCACCACCCCACGGAACTCCACCGCCCGCAGCCTCTGTCTCCATGTGGTGCCCCGCCTCTCGTGGCACTCCTCGCTAGCCAGCGGCCTCACCGCACATGGCACCATCACGCCATCCTTTGGATCTTCCGCCTACGGCCCCACTGCGCTGCCCCCCCCCCCCCCCGGCCCCACCGCATTGCTCACATCCCCTCCGTGTTACCTCATTGCCCCACCATGACACCCGCTGCTTCGCCGTCCACTTGGCCTCGTGGCCTCAACATGGTCCTGCGCCACCTGGTCGGGCCAACCAGTGTGGGCCAGACCACCTACTGTGCTGGGAATCCCAGCGCGGGCTGGGCTGGTCCCAGCTGGCCGGACCGACAAGTGGGCTAGGCTGGATCCAGCGGGTCGCGCTGGGTTGCCTGCAACTAGGTCGGCTATGGTTGGGTCAGTCTAGACCCAGACCCAGTACGACCCAATTATGCTCTTTTGGCCATTTCATTGGCACTAGACGTCCGTTTGATGAACCGCCAGTGGTTCTGGAAACCTTGGAGTGACACGATCTCTCTATTATACCCCACCGATGACTTGGATAATGTTAGAGTAAGGTTGTGTTGGATCGAGCACAAATCTAACCGGGAACTTCAGACAAAAATATTAATAACATACACAAAAGGTATCTGATTAACGCATCGTCTGTTGCATTGTGAACCATATGACGTGGAAGTCCTTTGGGATACTTCTTCGTGAGACTTAATGACAGCTGGATTATCAACCAGTGGCTTGAGGATCATACCCTCCCAGAGACAAGAAAGTCTTCTACGGGAACCTAGTAGCTGGCTGTGACCTGATGAAAGAAGAGGAATCTTGTGTGGGTCTTCACCCAGTGATCCTGTGTCAGTCAGAACCTAGCGATCCTGTGTGGGTCAGCACCTAGAGATCCTGTGTGGGTCAACACTGAGCAATCATTTGTGGGTTAGCACCTAGCAATCCTGTAAGGGTCAGCACCTAACGATCCTCTGTGGGTCAGCACTGAGTGATAATGTGTGTGTCAGCAATGAGCGATCATGTGTGGGTCTTCCACTTAATAGAGTAAGATGGTTCAATGGTTATATCTAAGAATCTATACTATTGTACTTAAGTTATACCTGGTGTGAGTTGAGTCTATACCTATGTGGTACATTTCCTTCATGATAATACCTTTGTGGTATTCTTCTGTTTGGCATACCTATGTGGTACTTGCCTTCGTGGTATTTCTTCCTATGTGGAACAATTGAGCTTGGGGATTTGGAGTTGAACTCAGTGTTTTCCTCGTGATTGAGATGAGTTTACATGATAATTTAAGTTTATGTGTGGGAAAATACCTTTGTAGGGTTATCAATTGTTTCCTTCCTTTGTGGTTTATCCTTTGTGGATTTTTTAATACCTTGAGGATATTAGGGTCCCTACTGAGTATCTATATACTCACCCCTTCACGGGTTATACCCGCACTTCACTGTGTTTTGTGCAGACGACAGACATCACTGGATAATGATGAGGGTAAGGGGACTAGAGGTTGCTCGGAGGTGGATGTTAGATGAGGTGAACCGTAGAGACGACCATTCGTGATATATACCACCCCTTAAGGTTTGATCCATGGTGGAAAATCTATGAGCTAATTTTCACCTATCAGTTGTCTTCTACTTTCCAGTTTTTCTTGTACTTTCTAGTTGGGCTTGTATTCTAGCCCCTTATTACGTGTTGTAGTCAGACTATTTATTATTCAGTTTACCTGAGTTCATAACTGGCTGTTTTCATTGTTGTGTGTGTTTCAGGTTATAAAGGAAATGCCTTCCCAGTTGTAGGGAACACGCCTTTGGTGATAGTCGCCAGCCCCAGGCTTATGGAAGGCGGGCTTGGGGTAGTCACGGAATGGGCCATGGGGGATGGGTCATGACATAATATCACAAAACATACCATGTATCATAAGGTAGTACTAAAGATGTGTGATAATTTACCTTTTCCCACTTATAGGTAGATTATATTTTGAAAATCACCAATGTTATAAAGTAGGGGTCATTACTTAAACCCATAAGGTTCTCACCAATGAATTCTAAAACTAACACCCCTAGTATAAAATGTTAGCAACATTTATATAAACCATTTTATTTAAAACAATATTGAAAAATACTTTATAGATAAATATAATCAAGCTTCATATCAACAATTTTTTTATGAAAATCTATGTTTTGATGAAAACAATGAAAACAATACCTTAAAACCATTACATAATTCCGTTTGTGATAACCATTCCATTCCACATATACAACCATTCATGATTCATTATGATAGTCCCATACTCATGAACTGTCTCTCATCTAACCTGCATGTCATCATAATAAAATTATATCCCATGTGTAATTACACCATTGTACCAACTATAATGTCATATCTCAATCAAGCCACACAAATGAAATATGAACACACACCCCAAGTATACCCAAAAACCATTCCAATCCAAACATCCCAAAATAATAACAACAAAACTACTTTTTTATTGATAAAATTTTCTATGATAATGTATTTCAAAAATCCAGAAAACCCATTTCCTAAAATAAATATTTTATACTCAAGAAACTAGATAACATAAAAAAATTCCAAAATTCCAAAATTTCAGCATACACTATTAAATGTATCTAATGAGGATTTATATCATTATTTTTCACCACAATTTCACAATCAATTTCAATTAATAAATTCAATTTTAAAACAATCCAAATATTTATAGGAAGAGGTGTTGGGAGTGAAGCCACCCACCTTAATATTTATTTTGAAAATAATAAATGTCACGAAGAACATCACAAAATCCGGTTGAATCTCAATGAACCCGCCATTAATATCAATGCATATCATTAAAAAAATATCTTTCCTAAAAAACATATATCTTCCAAGAATTGGTTTAGATCTAAGAAACAGAGGGAATAAGAAGTTTATGTAATGAAAATACCATGAATGAACCAGAATGATGAAATACCACAAGGAATAGTATTCTAATCACCATGGTAAGCCATTATATCACCTCTAGTTTGATTTGAGATCCTTCTGTGACCATTGAGAGGGAAAAATCCATAGTTAAGGCTGTTTTAGGGGAAAATTATCCATTAAACAAAATGGTAGAACTAGAATTTTTTTAGGATCACTCTTTTTTAATAACGATTGATTTAGAAGAATTATTATGAAAGTTGTGCACAAATTGTGTGGAATAAAAATATTTATGGATGAAAGTCACATAGTTTCCTCACACACTCTCCAAACTGTGTGCCAACCGTGTGAAATTCACTACCTCAAAAAGACCAAAACCAGTTTTCATGGAGCAATTTTTATACTAGGTTATTCTAGGCCTTACACATACAATTTTCATATCGTGCGCCTTTTGTCATCAAACTATCTCAATGTGCACGGTTTTGTAGAGTTGATTCAATGTTTTCCCTAATCGTGGACCAACTTTGCACCAGTAAAAAGACTCCAAAACTATCAAATAGTTCTCGAAAATCTCCCAAATTACACCCATTTAATTTATATACATATAAACATAATAAAAAGGATACATACTTGATTCCAATGGTGATAAATTCTCCCCACCATTGGCAGTTCTTTATATAGATAGTAGAAAACTATCATTTCCGTCAAAGAGTTCGAGCTATTGCTCTTACATTTCCTTCTCACGTTCCCATGTCTCTTCTTGTGTGTAACCATTTTCCCAAAAAAACCCAGGCTACACCAAGTCTACGTCCATGAAATACATTCTATTGTCGAACCACAATCCACACTGGGATATATACGGATGAAGAATCTTGATCTAAGTCATTTTGATACCTTCTGATCTCCTGGTCAGGGTCAGGATGATTATTTTTTACTAAGATATGTGAAACACATTATGCACCACACTGAACTATGGTGGAAATTACAAATAATATTCCTCCTCCTCATCCCATTCTAGTATCTCAAAAGGGCCTGGATATTAATTATATAAATTTGTCTTCTTACCAAAACAAAATTTTCCACGCCTTGGAGAGATCCTCAAGTACACATGATCACTCACCACGAAAGAAAATGCCCATCAATGATGTTCCACATACAATTTAAGGAAACTTTTGGATGTCTCCATCCGTGTTAAAATCAATTTTATCTTCTCCATTGTTTCTTAGAAAAGTACCAAACCTACTAGTGAAGACACAACTATTTCTGAAAAATATTGTAAAGAAAAAAATGATACCCATACAATGCTCCCAACAAATCCTTTTGTATTTGGAACAAAGAGTTCTTGTTATATGAGAACACCACCTGTGGTATGTGCTCCTCCCATGAACCACTAAAATTACCTACCCAATCTCACTACAATTATTCCAAGGATTTTATCATCCTTTCATATTGGTCACCCATCTGAGGATGATATTCCATACTTGTAGTCTACTAAGGACCTTCAAATTTCAGAAAATATTTCTAGAAATGTGATGTAAATTTTAGATCTTTATCTGAAAAAATATTAACTAGTATGTTGTGTCCCTTTAAAACATCTCAAATATTGATTTTCGATACATTTTCCATCGTATGTGTTTCACAAATAGGTATGAAATGGGCCGACTTGGTGAGCCAATTCACTATCACCCATGTGACATCTTGATTATGAACTATTCAAGGTAGGCATGTTACTAAATAAATATCTATATTCTTTTATTTCTAAACTAGAATAGGTAAATAAATAAACATACCAACTGGTCATTGATTTCACCCATATCATGCCAATAAGTTATGTAACTCAAAAAAACTAAATGACCTTCCTTTTCATTCCGACTCAGCAAAACTGCATGGTAATATCCTTATACGTATTATTTATTCGTGGATGAATCACCCATATCGAATTGTGGTAATCCTGAATAATGTTTTGCTTATAATCCATAGGTACTACCATCAAGTTTCTGAACCACATTATAGAACTCTCATAAAGCTTCAATCCTTAAATTTTTTCTCCACCATTGATTTTTGAACTCATTGCAGGACATTGTGAATCAAGCATTTATACCTCTTTAAACATCATTACCAAAATAATAACCAACAAAAAATAAATTAAATACAGTACATCACCTTTTTATTCACATTCCATATGCATGATTGATATGAATGTCACCAAATTACACTCCTCAGGAGCCTCTTTTTTTAACTAAACATATGATTTTTTTCTTAATGCATCTGCCAAAAAATTTCTATTACCTGATTTATACATCATGTAAAATTAATACATTTAGAGATAATTCATCTGTATTCATTGAATTATATCAAAAATCCTACTGTTTGAAAATATATTTCAAAATATTATGATACGTGAACACAGTAAATTTCTCACCAATGAGATAATGATGTCAGGTATTCAAAGCATGTACTATAAAAGATAACTCCATATCTTGTATTGGATAGTTCATACATTTAAATAATTAATACCATGAGCTTTAAACAAAAAAATCATCTCTTTTCATGTGATCACTTCTCATCTATGATTCAGAAGAATCACAATACATGATGTACCCCTATTCGGGTTTTGGAAAAATAAATATTGGTTCTGATGTAAGGCAGACATTCAGCTCTTGGAATGATTTTTGGCATTCTTTAGTCCATTTTAATAAAATATTATTCTTTTTCAATTCATTAATAGGAAACAGTATTAATTATTATTTTTTATATTACTGTTGATAAGAACAAACTAGACCAAGAAAACTTCATATCGTGAAGAATTTGTTTGGTGATTTCTAAGAGATAACAACATTTATCATTTTTGAATACATTGAAACACAAATTTAAACATAATCAAGCCACGAAACATTCCTTTAATATTAAAAAATTCCATTTTGGTTATTTAGCATAAAAAATATTGTCTCTCAAGATTTCCAACACTATGGACATGTGTTTATCATGCTCATCCATTGTCCCTGAATACACCAATATGTCTTCCACAAATACCACAACACAAGAATCCAGATATCACTAAAATATATGATTCAAAAAAATCCATAAACTCTATTGGTGCATTCTTATGGTCTAAAGGATTTAATACATAGTCATAATGGCCATATCTTCTTTCAAAATATATCATTGAATATTCACATTCTGAACCCAAAACTGGTGATATTTGGATCGCAAGTCAATTTTTGAGAACCATAGATCTCCCCTCAACTAATTTAAAATAACATTAATGCATGGAAGTGGATATTAGTTCTTTATCATAACATGGTTATGATTACAATAATCCAAACACAAGCTTAGAGATATATCATCCATTCGTTACAATCCATAATGGTGCTTCCCATGGAGACATTTTCACCAAATGAAACAATTACATTATATACCATCAAAGTAAACATTCAACTCCATTAATTCAATTGTTTCCATTTGACAAGTCAAATGTGAGATAAGACAAGTCCTCAAGAAGATATCAATCCTAAAATCCATTTCTCATATCAGTGGTAACAGATAGAAAATTCCAAGAAACACAGCAGGAAACTCATCCGAAACAAATTGAAAAAAATCAATTCTCAATCTCTTTGATCGCTAAAAAATTCAGCACTACCAATTGATATGATATTTTTCCCACTTTTGGTTCCAAAAAGCCCATTTGACCATCATTTAAAGTCCTTTATCCTCTATGTACATACTAGATTCCATCCTAAGTCACAAAAATAGAAATTCTATTACAACAGTTGATGTTAGCCTTGATCATTATCAAATGATACATATGTAGGATTACATTGTATTTATCCATATCAAGCATCACAAAATTCCATTTCTGTTCATCTCAGTTGACAGTTATAGAATGTGCTCTACAAAGAAAGTCTCAACATTTTCTTCGTCCAACCTGAGTTTGACGTTTTATCATATATGGAATCATATAATTATTTAAAATTATGAAATAAATTAAAAGATAAGGAATAAAATAATGTGATTCACCTATATAAAATAGTATTTTCTTGATGATTGAAATCAAAATAATTGTACATCTAACTGTATATGATCTAGCATAATCATCCACAATCACCTATTCAACACCTTATAATTTCTTCATCACATAAAATTGTTTTTTTATTTTCTATGAGATCCCTTGCTAATTTTTCATGGTATCCATATAATCCCCACGGATATATCAGTTCTTTTAAAATAAATGATTATTCTAACCTTGCCTCATTTAAGTATAGGACCCGTTTGGTACCTGAGAAGGCCCTCGAGCACCTGAACAAGGGGAAATATAATAATTTTCCTAAATATATCCAATATATTTGAAATTATGGAATTATCATCATGAATATTTGCACTCCCACATCATATAATCGAGGGAACCACATTAAAAACAACCTGCTTTTGTTATGAGTCTCATAAGAAGTTTATCTGATCTATCCATTTGATTCTGATTCATAATCCCATGATTGAAGTAGGTGTCCCTCTTCCACATTCCCCCATCATTAGAGATCCCAGTGGTTCCCATGAGTATCAAAAAACACCCTCCTCACATAAATCAGGAAATGTCACGTTTATCCAATGTCAGTTTATTGACCATCTCTATATAGTAAGTATTATACAGAACTAAAATTGTTGAGAGAACATATTTCCTTATCCATGATTTTGTAAGGAATTCCTTCAAATATGTACTCATTGAAAATTTTGGTGAAAAGCACAAAAAATTTATAAATTTAGTAGCATATTCTGTTATAGAGAGATATAATTTCATTAATTTGATGACTCTATAACTCTCTTCATCTTTAACCATTGAGGATAACAATTTTATTGAAAATTTATTCAAAATCCTCACAACCAATGTCTTTATCCACTTTATCCAACATTTATAAAACCTACCACTATTGTGAGTTATCGACAAGAATATATGTTTCTAGATTGACATTCAGATCGTCTTGGGTTTGGAGAAAGTTGAAGATATGTTTCATCCAATTCAACCACACTTATGCCTTTTCTAGTTTCCAATCTCTATAGAAGATGGTTGGATTCTACTTCTAGAACTGGACGTAATGATCCACTTATCTCAGTTAATCACTCTAGTTCCCTATTTCAATTGCCTAAATTGCCTTGATGATGGCGTAAACTAGTTGTTGGTGAACCTATGGCTAAGGTGAAATCAAATTCTCTACAGCTTCTTATGGTTGTATTTTATGATGCCTAATGGGTTCCAATTTCTAAACACAAACAAATTCAATAAGTCTCACTCTCTAAATACTAAAGGATTATCATTTAAAATTTAATCAAAATAATTATCACAACATTTCATTCCAAAACATCATTTTCCATGTTCAACCATCATTGAAAAAAATTTAACATTCTTTGGAAAATAGAACATTTTTAAAATACTAGAACCATGATCTTTTTAAAAATATTTAATATGAAAACACGTTCACATTTTTTATAAAACAACAATTTTTCAAAAAAAATATAATTCATTACTAACAATTATTATTCAGTCTTACTGGGAATTCATTCTCTACTTATGTACCCAGCAACCTGGTAACAAGAAGTTCAAATTAAAAAGGTTAGATACATATTTCGTATTCTCTATATTAGAAGTCCCAATTTTACTACACTATTTTATGATCCCACTCATTAAATATACCATATTAAATTCAGATCCATGATAAAAACCAATACCAATTAAAAAACCAACCTATACTTAGACAATTATTCCACAAAGGAAATTTCATGTTTATACAACTTGTATCAAATAGAAAATTGAACTAAAAAATGGATACCATTTGTATTGTGCTACCCCATATCATTGGCTTAAGAGTGTGTGGAGATGTTACTAGGCTTTAATCAAAAAACTCAAGATTCAAAATGCTGGTAATGAATGTGACGAGATTCAATGCATTTGTTGGATGATTTTCCATTTAAGAATAACACAATTAACCATACAATCCATAACCAAAAATCCCATTATATGATGAAGAATAGTAATTCAATACAACATTTAAATTAATAAAATCATTCAAAATTCAAATACCATAGCGGAATACTACTATATCAATGTAAAGAAAGGAAGAAAACTTTTTAATATCTATGAACATCACAAGACTCCATAGCTCCACAATATACATGCTCAAAATTCATGAAATATCTAAAATATCATGAGGTAGTTCTAAAGACATGTGATGTAAAACATTTCCCATGTCTTGGTAGATGACATTTGAAAAAGCTAAAAAGTTCCAAAGAAGTGGTTAGTACTAATTCTCAATAAGTTTTTCCCAATGACTTCTCTACTCACTACACTATAATAGACAATTTAGAAATCTTTATAAATACCCATGTATATAATTTATTTTTAAAAATAGTTTATAACTAAATATAAACATGGTTCATATCAAAGTGTTTTCCAAAAAATCCATTTTTTCATTAAAAATAACCAAATAAGGATTTTAATCAATTTCCAAAATTTAATTTGGCTTAACCATTAAACTCCACATATCAAACGATAAACACTTGGTTATGATAGTTCCATACTGATGAGAGGCCTTTCATTGATCTACAAAGTCATCAAAAGGTAATTATATACCATATTCCATTACACTTTGGCACTATTCAAAAAATAATATATCAACAAATCCTCATAAATGAAATATCAATAGACAAACCAAGAATACCCAAAACACCATTCAAATAAAAACATGCCAAAACCATTTAAAAAAACATTTTTATTGAAATAAAATTTTTCAACAAACCTTTTCAAAAATAAAAAAAATCCATATTTTATAATAAAAAATTTAATGTCATGATAACATATAACTTTCCACAAAAAATTACTATAATTCCATAATTTTGCCAAAAACCATAATTTTTCACTTAAGAGGATTTGTATAATTTTTTAACCACAATTTCACATTCAATTTAAATTAAACTAATAAATTTAAATCTAATAAAATCAATTCGATAAATAGTAATCGAGGGTGAAGCCACATACCTTCACGGTTTGGGTGAACATTATAAACAAGAAGAAGAATATCACAAAACTAGGTTTAATATCCATGAACCTACCTTAGGTATCATCTCCTATCATTAAAAATGACAAATATAATCATATCATTCATCCAAAACCATAGATATAACTGCAATGGAAGTAGATATAAAAAATATAGAGACAATATGAAGTAGAACTAATAAAAACATCATGGATGATGAAGAACGATCGCATGTTACAAGGAATAATCTTCTAATCACTAAGAGAATCCTTTCTATTTTTTCCATATCAATGGGAAAACCTTCCTTGAACTTTGAGATAGAAAAAATACCGATTTACAAAAAAAAAATCGGAAAAAGAGGCATAAAAACCATGTCTAAACAAGATCATCTTTTTTATGATGTAGTTTTTTAACCATGCCAAGTTTAAATTCACAGTTTGGAAAATCATGCACTTACTGTGCTCCCAGAACCACCTTATGGATGAACATTTCATAGTTTCATCGTATGGTTACCTCACACAATCTCTAAATTGTGCTCCTACAATATTGAATTCATGGCATCTAAATGTCCAAAGACACTTTTCAATGAGCTATGTTTCTACTAGGAAACCACATAGTATACACCAAACTTGTTCAATTTGTGTACCTTATCTTTTTTCCCTTGTCTCACTCCGAATGGATTCATAGATATTTTTCAAATTTTCTCTAAACAATTCTCCAATCATGCACCTACATACATGCCCCAAAACTCTCCAATGTTCCCCAAACCTTCTATATCATAACCCATATACATAATATACATAAAAATCATAATTAAATGGTTACTTAATTAAAATATGTGTCCTAAAATGTTATAGTTACATCTTAAGATCTTCAAGTTTAATATTGTTTTCCTATAAAAAGTATTTGATGTTTTTAGAGATTTAGTTTTATGTTAAATTAACAACATATGATCCATACTTGGAGGATGACTAGAAAACCCTTCAAAGAATAAATCCATAAATTTCATTCATTTGGAATTAATTATAAGAAAACCAATATTATTATACACATTCTTTCCTAATATATTGCATAAAGATATGCATAGTACAATATCAAAATATTGATATTCAAAGTTTATATGTTTAATTATATACATATCACCATAAGGTGAAATAGTGACACAACAACATTATTTTTAAATTCAAAAACATTCCCTTAAATTCCGTTGATATTTTAATACTACATGAGATAAATTGGGGACATATGTGTGTTGGTTGATATATAAAGGCTAGTAAAGGAATTATGAAATAATAAATGGTTATAAGGAAGTAAATGTGAGTCAATAGGCATAAAATGATGACATGGAAGGGTGAGAATCACAATCATGAATAAAGAATCATGATATAAGAACGCAACATCACATGAATCATAAAAATGTTGAAACAACATAAAACATGATATCATAAGAATAAGTCAAGAATAATAATTAAAAAATATAAAAATTAGAGTGCTTAAGAAAACCATCCATGAACCCTATATGGTATCTAATCATATAAAAATATCACCCAATGCATTGGAATGAATTAAAATTATATTCACACCCATCACATTCATATCATGTAAATGGATATGTGTGGCACACATATCATATAAAAAATGAATATATATTATAAATATTGATCACATGAATTTGGAATCTATGTTGAAGACATTGAAGTGTCCAATAAATCAAGTATAGTTACATCTAGTTGAATTCCCCTATGTGGAAATGGGAATGGGTATTTACAATACTATATTTGGAAATCTACAATCATGGGATTATTTCAGTAGCATTATAGGTATACATAAAGGTTAATGAAATAGTTATATGATATTCAAAAGTGATCTATCATTACATGGGAAACATAAGGATAGTAAAGGTATGTTTATAAACAGAGTAAAACATGAAAAATTGGAAATCAAAAGGATTTATGTAAATTATGTAGTCTAATAAAAACGATAGGAAGAGAATCCCATACATGGGAGTATCATACTAAAATATTTGGAGGATATTCCTAAAATATGGGTAAAACCATGGGATTGGTTTAAATAGAGGTATAGAGAGAAAATTCAGGATCAATAGGTTTTGAGTAAAGAATAAATGGAGGATGGGAGGGTAATTATATAAAAAATTTATGAACTGTTTATTAATTTCTAAATTTTGATTTTGGATTATGAGTAATAAAATAAAATAAATTCAATGGGTTTTCCCAATGAATTTACTAAAAATGAATGGTTTTCAATATTATAATAGGATATTAACCAAACCCATTGTAATAATATCAATGATGATATGGAGGTTGGTCATGTTCATAATTTTTTTAAAATAATAAACTATAATATAAGTTTTGGAGGATTCATTATAAGATTGTAAAATTAATCAAATAAAGTAAAAAAACAATTTGAAAGTAGAATTATATTCTTTTTCATGGATTTCTTTTATATTATTTAATATATAGATTTTTGGATATTGTTATCTCATAATATTTATTTTATAAATATACTGTAATTAATTTCTTCCAATTAATTTGCTTGTGTTAGAAGAATATAAAAAATTAGACGTTATATTATTTTTACCGGATTATTTAAAAGAAAGTATTTATTTAGCATAAATAGTTTTCTATATTTTTTAATTTATATTTTAAATAAAAAAATTTATTTGCAGAAAAAGTAATAGTTTTTACAAAACTAAAAATTTCTCAGACTTATAAAAATTTAATAATACTTCATTAAATTATTATATAATTTATATTTAAAAATATATTATTTAATATTAATATTAATGAAAATATCTTTTATTTCAAAATTCTTAAATTTATCAAAAATGTGTTTTTATTAAAATAAATGATTCCCAAATAATACAATTTTTATTTCCTTATATCAACAACTAATTTTTTTCAAACTCATTATATAGTCATATATATATATTAATAATTAAATGGATAAATATGATCAACAATTTATTAAAAATGAAATTATAAATACTCATACTAGTAGGTTCAAGATGCATAACCCCTTATTACTCTACCATACACCCTAAGTGTAAGGTGTTTGATGTTTTTACTTCCTTTGGGGTTTTCGATGAATATAAATTGGGATGTGATCATCAAAATCATTAACATCTCATATAAATGTTTTCAATCAAGTCGTAGTTTTATCATATCTTCATGGTATCAGTTATTGGAAAAACCGAGTGATTCGATTTCCATCTGATTAAATGACAACAAGTCTTCATAGAGAACGATCATAAAAGTCCATTCCATATCCTTTTTCTATTGTGTCAATTAGAATTTAACACAACAATTTATATGAAATAATCATCACAGTAATTGAATAATGACTATATTAATAATTGAAAAGATGATTCATGGTTGTTAATCCTGATTGAAAATTGTGAATATATTTTATAATACAGCAGAAGAAAAAATAAAATATATAGTGTGTTTTCAATATAATCATTTATTAATAAATATTGTATTTATTCAAAAGAGAATTTCATTTATAAAATATTTGTTTCATTTCATTCCCCCCTTAAAATTATTAGACATGAAATTTCATTTGGTACACTGAAATAAATTAGGGAACTATTGTTTCATCGTGTCTTATATTTCTTATGTTTACATTCAATCTTGTGATTACGTCATTGTGCATGACTTGGTATGTTTTATTATCCTATAAAACCTTCCCTATATGATTTAAGATCTTCATCAAAATATCCACATATGAAATACCATCCTCGAATAGTACCACCTATGGATATAGTACAGGTGAGGGGTATGTTATGTAATTATTTATTACAGATACATGGAACTATTAATGTACTTGATATTGTTATATGGGAGTTTTTGTTGATATACTAATTGTATAATGTTATCATGGTTCTCAAATGAATGATTCATATATCACTAATCATTAACTTCTTCTAAAACCACATTAATTTCTTCTGTGATTATATATGATTGAATAACTTATCTCAGATCTCAAATTCTATGCCCCATTGACGATTTCAAGCATATATTGTCATTCAACATTGTACTGATTTCATATAATACACAATGGATGGAAAATTATCTATCATCTCTCTTATAATATCCTGTCTTTCCAATTTCTTTGAATGGAGTTCATCCACACATGTTTCATTCAAAAATATATTCCCATATAAAGCCTCATTAGGTTGTATTTAAATAATAAATTGTAAATGATTATTATAAGTCAATTCCAATAGGGGGTGATGTTGATCCAAAGATCCTTCGAAGTATATTCATCATTATCTCAACATATCATTTATCATTTTAAGGGAACATTCAGACTAACCATTCATGTAAGGGTTATAAATAGTACTAAAACTCATCTCTGTATCCAACACATCTAGAAGGATTATCCAAACCCTCAAAGTGAAAATTAATTTTGATCATATAATATGGATAGTGGAATTCCATGTTGTTACCCCACTAATCATATATATATATATATATTGGTAATTTGGTCAAAAGAGAATTCTTATTTGATAGTAATTATATGATCTATCTTTTTAAAGAGATTAACTACCAATGAAATGGTGTTACTTCATTTTTATGTCCTCGGGAGCCTGATGAGGAATATACATGGTTATGTCTTCCAATTTCTGTAATAAAATGGGAAATGAATTCATAATACACTTAGACTTCTATCATTTATACTCACCTTATTAGAAAACCATGTATTATGATAAGAAATTCTGATATATTCTTTTTAATGGTATCCCACTATAGTATTTTCAATATATGTATATACATATTAGTACATCTAGGATGAATAAAGATGGATGAGTTATTTGAATCATCCAAATGTTCCCAAATTATTTTTAGTTTTTATGGGAAACATTTCTTAGTTCCAAAATTTATAATACTATATTTATACATGATTATCTTCAAAATATTTTATTCCATTATCAATATATACTTATCAAATTGTTTAACTACATGATCATCAAATGAATAGATGGTTGTGTAGTTATTTTTGAAATTAAGGAAAAATTTAATTTTATGATTTCCATCTATATCCTATTAATTTATTGGACGATTGGATCACCTTCAATACTCATCATATAAAGGGTTCCACAACCCTTTATATTTAGAGAATCTTCCACTTTGTTCTCATTCCCAGGCTGGTAATGTATTGAATAGGTATAATCCTCAATCAACTTTAACCACTTTTTTGGTTCATATAAAGATACTTTTTTATAAATAAATACCTGAGGGTTATATGATACAAATATATGAATCATTTTCCACAAGATATAATTGTGCTAAATCTTTAATGTGATGATAACTTCATATAATTCTATATCATGTGTTCGGTAGTTCTACTGAGTAATATTTAATTTATTGGGGGAATAAGCTATTACATTATAATTTTTCATGAGTATAAAACCCAATACCAATTTATAACTTTTTCTATATATAAATAACCCTTTTCCACTATTTTTTAATGTCAGTACACATGAATTTAATTTTCGCATATTAAGAACGTTAAATCTCTCCAAGAATGAATCATTATAAAAAAACTTAACTCCCATCAGAGTTATCTTGGTTAGTGGGATTTAAAATTATGATAAATTTCCTATAAACTGAAAATAGTCCCTAAAATGTCCAAGGAATATATTGATCTCCATTTAATATGTTTTTTGGTCTATCCTTGTATTGCATATATCTTCAAAGAATCCATAAATATCCATTTTTGTTGATAAAATTCCTTGAAAATGTAACATTACTTATACAAAACTCTCATTTACAATACTTTGTATATAAATTTCCACATTCCAAGGTATTTTGTCTAGAGTTCAAATTATATTCTGGTTCCTAATTAATTTTTTAGTATATATTCATACATTTAATATATACTACAAGTAATTTGATTGGTAATCCCAAAAGGCATTATTAATTATGTACATGATGTTAACTAGAGTATTATAGAGTTTATATGGAATCACTACGATCTATTAAAGACCATACCTTGTATGAAATGTATTCTTATGGTTATCCTCCTTATTTAAAATTATTTATAAATATATTTACTAGAGATCCACCTCAGAGAACTATAGGGCTCCATGATGCAGATCTAACATGTCAGCAATCAGTGGTAGAAGATACATGTTCTTTATCATGATCTCTTTTGTATCATGATAATGGATATATAGGCACATTTATCTATCCTTCTTGTTTATTAAATGATAGAAACAACCCATGGTGAAGCAAATGAGTGTATAATAACATATCAATATTATCATTTAGTTTATTCTCTATTTCTTCATGATAAATAGTTTAAATTTTATATGGATTCTTGGATATTTTAAAATCATTGCATACATTGTTGATTAAGAACTCAACATCTCTGTTTGGAGGAATACTAGATTGTTCTTTGGGGAACACCTCAATATATTCCTTTATAATGGGATTTCATAAAAATTATCCTTTCATAAGTCTCAATCATTTATGTTAGATACAATTGTTCCTATGGGAATAATATCCATTCAAGAGATGATGATTCAAAAAAAGAATAATCCTCATCCTAAACCATATAACAAAATAGATGTTGATTTATGATATAGAGGGAGAGATACTTTTTGAGGAATTTTTTTTATATATTCATGGAAAACCAATACATACCCACAACAACATCCAATTTCAATAAATGCAGTATTTGAATTTGTTCAAAACAATTTACCCTATAATTATAAATATATGAGAGTTAATATTTATTGGATGAAATGACTGATCCAATTAACATTTTCACAAATAATTTATCTTCTATATGTGTAAGTTGTTTTTAGTAGTTCTTTTAAACATTCATGATATGTAATAAATCATTGAACTAGTATTGAATATTATGTTCCATATTCATGAAAGAATAACTATCATACCTATCAGTACTTAATTATCAGGATAAAACACTTTAGTTGTTATCAAATATAAATATCCTTTGTCTCTATGACCTATAGGTTGTTTTCCTAAATTATCATCAAAAACCATTGTCTTGGTGAATTGGTTTTTATAATGTCAATATTATTTGTAGTGAAAAAATAAACAATATGAAATGGGTTGATTATAGTATTATTTTCTTCCAAAAAATTGCTGGTTTTATTCCTTCAAAATTCTCTAGGTAGGTTCCCTTCTTTACAAAACCTATTTAATTTCCCTAACTTATTTAGGAAATAATTGGGATACATCTTCCAGCACTTTTGACAAGTGGGATTTTTGAATTTCTTACCATTGTATGACTTATCTTTCACACTACTCGCACAAAAATCTATTATTCACTTCCCATATCAACACCCATGAGACCCTTGTGATTAGAAAATCATTATATTAACCGTGAATTATCATCATAATCATTCTTTATATCTCTAAATGTGTTGAATAAAAAAATAATTTTTAAATTTTGATTTATCCTTCTGAATAAGAAGTTAATGTTACATTAAACATCAATGAAAAAGACATAGTCATACCACAAAAGTCATTCGTAGTTCTATTCATATTTCACTATAGATCAATCCTCTTTTGGATTGAATCTATTGAACTTAATTTACATTTTAATCATAATATAGTAATCAATATATTTATTGAAATATACTTTCCTGAATTATTTCCAATCCATTCCTTCAATATCTTCTTCATTCCATTTTCTAGTTCAATGAAAACCATTTATTAGCTTCATTAATCAATAAATATCAAAAAAACAACATTCCCTTACTCATACCATTTATTAATGAAGAAGATAATTTTAGGGGGGTTGATCCATGGTTCTATGGTTTAGGAATAAAATGATTAAATTAAATTCAGAGACCTTTTTCACATAAGGTTTTCAATGGTAACTTTCTATTTCTTAGAAGGATTTGGATTTACCCCTTCTTCATGTTTCCATCCAAAACATGACTAGATAGAGTAAGTATTTTAATGATGTTATCTTTTAACTCTCCTATTGGAATGAGAATCTATTTTTGGAAGTCGTTACATCACCCATCAAATTTTTTTATTTTCTAGGTGTTTCTAATATATTGTCATTGATCGAAAAAAATAAAAAGGATAAGTTTTAAACTCATAAACACATAAAAGAGAAACCATAACCATTGAAGGGATAATTAATAAATGGTATATATTACATAACCTATGAATTTATAATTTTCATTTTATATTATCCATATTTCCAAACATAAAATTCCATTGGAATTTTCAATCATTTCATAATGGTTCATAAAGATCTTGTAAACATATAAACACCAATCCTATAAGAGTATCAAAATAGTTTTCCAATAAGGACTTTTTGTCATGTACTAGGTGACAATCAAGTTAACACCCAATAAACCATTTTCGTGGTTATCATCCATATGAATAAATATTCTAGAGCCATATACAATAGTAATATCTGGACACATATTTTTTGTTCAAAACCACTAAACCTATACTTTAAAATAATGTAGGGATATTTTCCATTTTTATGTATTATACCTATTTAATTCACTAAGAATTTATAATCATAATCCAAATAAACATCTTTAAATTTCTCAAATACCAACCAAGGAAACCCATATAAAACATATGAAATATTTCATGATTTATTACATTAAGATGCCCTTAACACAATCCTAAAATATTGATAGGCCTATCCTATTTGAGTATTTTAATTCATATAAAAATTCATTAAATTGTGATGTAAAAATATTATTTGGAAACTATATAAAACTCCCTTAAATTTTATTGATATTATAATACAACATGATATAACATATGGATGTACATATGAAATTGGTGATCTATAAAGCTGAGGAAAGTAATAATAAAAGAATAATAAGAATTAAATTAGTAAATTTGACTAGATAGGAAAAACAATATTACCTATAGTGGTAAGGGTCATAATAATAAATATATAATACTTATATAATATGCTAACATCTTATAAATCTTTGGAAAACAGTAACAACATTTTTTATGACAAAATAAGAATGAGTCATGGGTAACCTCTAACACATCCTAACATAGTGTTCTTAGGCTAACCACATGTGGACCATACATCATATCTCATGATATAATATAATACACAATAAATTATAGGTATTTATAATTATAGACCCACTAGATACATTCATATCATGTACATTCATTTGTGTGAAACATAGATAATATAAAATAATATTGGTATTTATCACATCTAATCAAATTATTTTGAATTTTGGGTTACATATATAAATATACACATTAAATGAAGATTTATTTGAATACCCTTGAGTATAAATGTAGATGGTTATTCATAATAAAAATGATGGGGATAGAAAATCATAAGATAATTTCAACAGTAAAACGAGTGTACATATATATTTAAATATTCATTTAATGATAGTGAAAATTGGTCTATCATAACTTTTCAAACATATGGACAATGAAAAGATGTGTAGGGACACACTAATACATGATAAATTCAAAATCACAAGGATATATATAAATAAATCACTCATATAAAATAGAATAGGTAGAGAATACCATACTTGAGTTGTGGATTATAACGTTTTAAGAGGAGCTTATTAAGATGATGGGAACACATTTTGAGTGATTTAGAGTGGTTTAGGTATATAAAATTTTCATAAAATGGGTTTTGAGTGTAATAGAAGGGAGGATGGGGTATTATTTATAGAAAAAGGGAGGGGAATTCATTATTAATTTTTTAACATTGGATTTGGACTCTAAGTAATAATATAATAAAAAACATAAAATATCCCACAGTTTCTACCAATATTTTATTCCAAAGATGAGTGGTTTTCAATATTTTTAGAGTATATGAAACAAAATCATTAGAAAATACCATTGATGATGTGGAATTGATTCATGTTTTATGTAATATTTTGAAAAATCATAATATATAATATACTTTTCAAATATTTCTTATAGGTTGGAGAAATTAATAAAATTAGTTTAAAAATGATATTATTTAAGGGTACATCTATTTTTGATCTTTTATTACTTTATAGTATTTATTTAATTACTTTTTGGAAACAATGACATAATAATATATACTTTAGATTTATACAATATTTAATTTCAACCCAAAAACATATCTCAAAAATTTATAAAAAATTAACCATTGGATAATTTTTAAGTGCTAATTCGAAAATAATATTTATCTTACAAAAATAATTTTCCTAATTTTATAATTTAGACATTTAAATAAAAATTCATATTTACTGGAATGTACTGGTTTTTAAGAAACTAACAACATTATGAACCATTTAAATATTATATTTTACTTTACTAAATTTTATTATTATTTTTAAATAAATATATTTTAATTAAATTTTTAACTAAAATAAAATATAATAAAAATACATGAATTTTTCAAAAAAGTTATTTTTAATTAGAACTAAACATTTCCCAAATAAATTTTTGAGATTATTTTGTATCAAAATCTAGTTTATATCATACTCATTATTTTATCATATATATAAATTAATAATTGTAGATAGAAATATAATATATTTTTATTAAAATGATTATAGTTTGTTTTTTAATACTAGATTCTACACACATAAACTCTTATTAAACTAATGAAATCCATAAGGGTAATGTGTGTGATGGTGTCACATTATATGGTTGGTTTAGAAAACATTGTTTAAGTGGTGACTTCAATAATCATAAAATTCACTTCTAAATGGTTTCTATCTTGTTCAGGTTTTCAAATCTCATCTTGGTATTGGTAAATGGAAAATTCTAGTGATGTCGTCTCCCTTATAAGATTCTTTATAACGAGCATTCTTGGGTATGATCCAAAAATTTCAATTAAGCATTATCTTAACTCATAATATATACCAATATAAATGGTAACTATATATTGAATATATTAACATGTTTTATAATTACTAGTGGTATTTTAATCCAAACATACAATTATGTATTTATTTTAAAATGTTAAAAAATAACAAATGAAATTTAGTGTTTGTTTTTTCCATAATAACATTTATTAATAAGTAATTTATTAATTCAAAGAGGAATTTAATTTTAAAAAGTTTGGTTTTTTAAATCGTAAAGAGTGTCTAAATCGTTTTTTATTTATTTTTTCAAGATATTATTATAAACAAGTAAAATGTATCTATAAAAGTGATAATGATTCCAAAATGTATTCATATTCCTCCCTAAAATTATATATAGTTGAAGAATGATTAGGAATATGGAATGTGATTTCCTTATTCTACAATTTCATGTTTTATTTATATTAACATAGGAAATCAATTCACGTTACAAGGTAAAATTATATTTAATGAAAAGAAAATTCTAAAATATTTATCCCATTAAGATTTACTGAGGAAAATTTATATACATGAGATGAACCAATTAATAAAATTTTGGTCATTATGGTTAAATCGATCAAATAATTTTTTTGGTGATTTAGTAGTTATACTAAACATTGAAAAATATGAAATTATGTGTAGAACCAAAATAAAATAGTACATTTTTACTCTTGAAAGAATAACTAGTGATCCTTTTACCACATCATTTCCTTGATCCACCTCTATATTTTTTATAATATAAGCCAATATGTCCTCGTTTATCCATGGGGGTTGTTTTCATTAGTTATCATAAAAACTATTTTATTGGTGCATTTGAGAAAATATTTTTCATGTTTCTTATAGATTAAACATTAGACCATAGGTTACCGAATGATCTGAATTATTCTCTCTATAAATCACATTAGTAGGATTATTCATCTCAGTAATGCATGTACTATCATTATGTGCCTACTTTAAAAACATTTAACATTTCTCAGTTACCTTTAGATAATTCACAATATACTTATTATTTACAATTTTTTCTTCTGGGTTGAGTATTTTTATAGAACCATGTGGTTTATATATTGATCCACTAGAGTTAGAGTATATTATTTGTTTATTATTTACAATCCATGAGAAAAATGAGATTCAACCACTTCCTTGTAAACATTGTGGTAAAATAAGTCACCTTCTTTATAGGTTTCAATGTCTTAAATTTCCATCACGCTATATATACTCATTTTTTGTACTCTAATGAAGCGATTAATCTTACAATCATTATTAATGAAAAATCTAGAGGTATAGCATGATTTTATTGATATGATGTAATTATAAAACATAATACATTCAACCTACTTTTAAATGAGCGTAAGTAATTCTATCACCATTTTTATACAATGTGTGTGAGGGAAATAATTATTGATAATTAAATTTTTAATTTTTTCCAACTCCCTATATTCTATCTCTTATTTAGGATTCATATTCATGATCAATGTCTACTACGAATCAATTTATCCCACAAGGTAGTAGATAAATAATATGAAATTCCATTTGATAGAGAATTGAAGGACATAGAATATCTTTTCAATTGAGTTAATACACTGTTTAGTGATTGTGGGATTTGATAGTTATCTAAATGTTGGTGGAATATGTCGCATAAAGAACCGAAATACAACATTCTCTCTTGAAGGTTTTTTTGTGTGACTTGAGTTATTATTCATAACGTAATTTAGATTTAACCGTACTAGAATATGGTTCTCATCAACCTCTACCATAATTATTGGTATTACATTTGGTTATTCATCACATTGCTTATTTCACAAGTCAACTATGTGATTACTCTAATATCCAACCATTTTATAAATAATATACAATTAGGAATGTGAGTAATTTTATTAAAAATTTTATAAGAGGTAATCGATAAACATATAACATTTAACTTATAAAATATGTATGAAAACAAGCATTTGAATATCTATGTTTTCTATATACATTAATTATGGTTTTTTTTATATAAGATTATCTTAATTTATTATGTTCCATAAAGAATTTATTTTCTAATCCCTCATAATTGTTTTTAAAGAACATATGAATTATCCAATTCATATCCAATAAGAGTGTCAATACATGTTTAAAATTTTGCCTACTTATCCAAAACAATGTGATGATTTAGTAGATACACACAAAACCTTTTTTGGGTTTATTCTCCCTTGGTAAAACTGATCTATATCATGAATCAACATATTATATATATAAAAGGATAAAATTACTAGGAAAACCATATACTATAAACATTGAAAAAATCAAGATTATATACTATAAAAAGACATATCCATTAATGTCAACTAATTTTATATAATATTAATCTCCAAAATATCTAAACCATCCTCTGATACCAAATATTGTGATACAATCCTAAAACACATTTTATTTTATAATTTTTTCCATATACATCTAATAATTAAAATCCAAGACATAGAGGCCTAATATAATTGTAATTTTATGTTCATAAATACATTATATTATATGTAAAAATATCATCTTTATTTACAAATTCACATGGCTATCATATCTCTAATATTACTCTTAAAATTGTATAAGTCTATAAATAGAGAATATATTAGGAAATCAGTGAGCTACAGATCCCTGTAAGGGAATGGAAATAACCATAAATAATAACATGAGGTATATGATGAATAACATGAAATGTTATAGACAATAATCATAGTTATGAAAAAATTGAATAAGGAAATGATATTATAAGATAATGGAATCATCAAATATTTGTAATCAACATATGAAATTACTACATAAATATAACTCAAGAGTAATTTCCATAATAATCATCATATAGTGGAAAATTCCAATAGTTGATTAGTTTCACTCCAAAATCCATCATAATCAATATCATGAGATATAAGGAATTACCCAATGTTTTAATGTTATATATAATTCCAGACCTTCCCATCACAAAGAGGAAAACATACATAATACTTCCATATGAGAAAAAGAAACCACACACAAATCATAATCATTATCCAACCACAATAATGAAGTGGGTTTTATAATTTTAATTTCAGGCATGATCCAAGCATAAATCATAATGATTTTAGAAATTAAAAGGAAATAAATTTTTTAGACAATCATAATTTTAACAAGGGAAATAGCCCTTGATGAGGGAATGAAAATGTTTAAAATTATTGAGAATAATTTGGAGAAAGAAAAAATAAAATTTAACAACATGGGTTATGCATTTTGAAATAAGTAACAGATTTTTAAGAATGGAATAAATTTATTAATTTCCAAAAAAACAAGAATTGAACCAAGATAATCGCCAAAAAATGATAAGTTTTTAGAGCCTATTTATGTTTTAAAAAAATTTCAAAGAGGATATTCTTGTAATTAGTTATGAAATAAGAATGTTCCATGAAATAAAAATTAAAATATCATGGGAATTTCAAACAGGTATAGAAGCATGTATTACCCCCACAATGAAAGGGATATCATGGTATATATTTATGTGACATATATTAAGAAAATAAAAAAAACATATTGAGATGAATATTCTATAACAGGGATAAAAATAAATAGAATGTGTAACCGAAATATAACAAGTGTTGTATGAAATACCCCTTACCCCGGTTCCAGATTCACTCTTCACATGCACTTATCATTAAAAATAATTAAATTATGTTCACAAAATAAATTCTATAAACATTATTCATTTATTTATAGTTTTAAAAGATAAATTTATTACCCTTTCTATATTTTTTAAAATAGTTTCCACTGTTATCATTTGCTCAGGTTTGTTCATTTAATTTATTCAAAACACATTTAGTTTGATGGCCATGGTCAACAGTTTTTCAAAATAACATCATGATATCTGTAATTATGGAAGTCTATTACCAAGATAATTAAATTTAAAATAATTATTATATAGATTTAAATGTTTCCGCAAAAATAGAACCAAATTAATAATTATTCCATAATGAGCCTATTTAAGGAGGTTAATATTACTAGGCTCATTCACTATTAATCAGATATACAATATAACATAACATTACCTTAATTTTTTTTATTTACCACTTAGTTTCATTTTTTCCCCATTAATTGATCGTGTCTTTAGAATTTCGAGGATTGACATGATTTGTTGTGGAAAAATAACTAAAGTTTGGGAATTTATGTTTTCATTGAAATAATGGTGTTTTGGTATAAACATGTAATAAATATTTATGGTTCTCCCCAAATTATAAGAAATCTCATTGTGGATTGGGTTTTTGTGCAAAAATCTACAATTATTGTAGTCATTTCAGAGATGACATTCCATTTAATTGGTTTACATGTTACATATTGGAACACCATGATCATGTTGTGAGATAAATACATAGCATGAAAGGTTACCCACCATCTAATGTTAACAAGATGGGTTATTAATGAATAGGAAATGAGTTTGTTAGCATAAATGGACCCTGAAGACTTGATTTAATGTTAAGGGATTACATTTCCTGATTGTTTTGTGTGAGTGGATTTTAAGGGAACCATATCAATCATTTTTTCCATTAATACCATGCCTTCTTTAATATAAATCTATATCCCTTTGATATAAATTTTGGGAACCTCTATTCATTCTAGATCAATTCATTCGACATTTGATCATTAGTTGAGTAGTGTTTAATCTCTCTTAGCATGATATAATTTTTTCTTCTTTCTTACCTTTTATCATGATATCACCATTATGTTGCATTATGTTTATTTTGATAAGTGTTCTCAATTATATTAATTTATATCAAGATTCATTGTATTATATTGTTATGGGGAATAATACTGTGTTAGTAATCGTGTGAAAAGTGTGTATTATTGAGTTATGTTTTGATCATTCATGTATTGATCAGTTTGGTTAAATTTAATAAAATATGAGATCTTTAGATTGAGTATATAGACTATATTTTCATCATATTTTCCCTAAAATTTGGTCGATCCCATTGCGGTTGTGTGAAACCTGAGTTTGGAGATAGGTGGTTCCATCTCTAGCCCTTTTTAGATGAACAATATTTTTTTGTAAATTATTTTAAAAAATGCATTATCTTTTTGGATTGGGGGATTTTTTATTGTGTGAAACTGGGTCTTTGATAAATGATTATTTCCCTTGGTTTTCATAAATGAAAGGGGGTTTTCAATTCATTTTGAAATGGTTTATCTGAAATGGTTTTCACGGAATGGTGTTTAATAAAATTTCAGCAGGAAATGATTTGTAAAATAATGGAAATGGTATTTCTTTAGTACTAAGCTGAAAGGTTCAATAATATGGTTTATCCACATATACCATCAGAGGGTTTGGTTAGGGGATTTCTATAGCTCCTTAGAACTATTTATCTTGGGAATTGGAATACATTATTAGGATGATCACTTTCTATGGTATTCTTATTCACACTTGATTTAATTCATATGTCTAGGGGATTGATATTTATGATATTTATAGTGTGAAGCAAATTTATTTCCTTGATATCATGAACTATTATAGAGATGTGAAGTTACCTATGATTTGGTAATATGAGATGTTTTGTCATGTACTATTTTTATTGTACAATAATCGATATGATATAATAAATGACAGATGATTTTTTTGTTTTGATATATTTTATAGATATATCTACCTAAAATTATTAGATTCATATTTACCTAAATTATATTAGAAATATGAAAAAGGGTAAACTAAATTTTCTCCCATGATTTAGGTATAAAACTATTAAACTATTATCATTAATTTTTTTCATTATATTAGATCATGAATGGATTATTTATATAAATAATTTTTGTGGATAACCAAGGTGGGATCCTATTGAGATGATTAGATCACACTCCGCACACCCTTTAGGTTGTGAGTGGACCATGTTATGTATTTTAATGTTTGGAAAGGAATGGAACTATAGTTATACGGTGAGGTTTTCAATGATTTGGTTTTGGGTTATCTGGTAGTTGTATGGTTGCAGTTTTCACAAGCTATCACACGGTGATTTTTAGAGTTATTGTTTTAGTTTTTCCATCATTTTCATTTAGACATGTATCTTAGGGGTTGTTTTGATACGCTTTTAAATTTTATCACTTCATTATACTATATTAGTTATGAAATTTATGTTAATGATTTATTAGACTATTTACTTATGTATACATATACATATATGCCTTGTTTTACACTTCCAGATGGGTGAAAGCATCACCTCTATATGTTATGGAAGCCAGAGTTCTATACTCCAGGTCATGATGATCATAAGTTCCCTTCAAGTGGAATTTTGTGTCAGGTACTAGTACTGAGAGGGTATATGGATATGGGGTCTCAACGTTTGGTAAAAAAGGTATATTTTACTCAATATTCCTTATTTTTGGATGATTGGTAGTCTAGATATAGTATTTTCATAATATGAGATGTAGGTTGCATTGAGGGAATAACGAGTTCATTCCACAATGACACTCAATTTTCGATAAGATGTTTGGTGGTGTGTCTCATGGTTTGATTTATTGATCATAATCTCATTGTTTGATAATTAATTTGCTTGTTTGAACATATATTATCCTTTGTGTGATAATTTTTTCAATTCTGGTGTATAATAGCATACCACCAAGACATCTCCAATGGGTTCATCCAGAAGGTGTAGTTAATGTTCCTTAAGGTAATACCTCGATTGATCATAATTTTATCTATTATATCCTAAATACAGTTTTTTATTGATCATAATATATTACATGTTAAAAACATAGTTATTGAGATACATGAAAGAGATATATGTGAAAAAAACTAATCATAATAATTATTTCTCGAGAATCCACCATCTTTTGAACGTAATAATGACCATAAATAGGTAAAGAATGGACATGAAAATATTGATCAAAACATTGAATTACTTGATTCACTAGATATTTTCAAGGTGAAGAATGAAAGGTTCTATCCTAAGGGTCTCAACATGCATTGGTGAGATTTGATGGTATTATCAGATTGGTATGTGGGATTAGACTGGAAGGGTTTCAAGAATATCTTCTTCCAACTAATTTTTATAAAGTCTCTAAGGATAAAAAAGTATATAGTGTTTATAAAATTATAGTAGGGAGAGAACTTTATGTCATCATACACCAATCAGTTTTCCATGATGAGGGTTTTCAATAATGGCTGCAAATAATGACCTCATAATATAATATAATTACCTAAAAGTTATGTGATGAAATATCATATCATAGGTATTTATGGTTAATATTTAAATCTCTATGTAGATGGTAGATAGAGAACTGTTGGAATAGAAAAATATAACAAGAAATGGCATTTATTCTTCCCCTTCTCTTTCAACTAATTCCAGCATCAGTGATGTGTAAGGAAATGATAGAAAGTGTCAGGATCAAAACATGAATGGAGGAGGTGGTTCTTAGTGGTACACCTCATCAAATCCATCAATCACTGCTAGTAGTTAGACTCTAAATTTCTATCTATGTGGAATGTTATAGAACACTCGAAATTATTTTCCTTCACCAATTAATATTTGAAATATTATGGGATGTTATGGCCATCTGCATCATTTCATTTTGGCTCTGTCTACCCCTCTATATGGTAAAGGATAATCGCCACCGAATAATACTATTAGAAAATAAAATGATTAAATTTAAATAGTTCTCTATCCATAGTCCTAGTTTGTAATGTACATTTACATAGTAGATTATTTTATAGAAGGGATAGATTTGGGTCTAGATATAGTGATATTTACCATCTTTACTGCATCCTTATTAGATATTTCATTTTTATACTGGTTATTCCAACCAGATTATAACTCACCATTTTGTTGATATTTTTAATCTTCCGATAGAACTCATGTCCATTTTTATAATGATCATGACACATATTGGGAAGAAGAAAGTGTATGGTTTTTGTTTCATTCTTGTGGACTATCGTTAAGTGATTCTGATTCAGAATGGGATTTTATTTTTCTAGATCTGGCTTGGATTATTTATCATCTTGATAAGGTTAATTTTTATCATGGGTTTGTTTCATTTATTGAATCTTATGACATCTCTCGTGTTTTTTAGGGAGAGCGAGATATTAGATTTGGTCATGCAGGACCTTCACTCCCAGATCGTATGGCTTTTTTAACTGTATAAGTTGGGAATAATGATATTTCTTCTATTATTCATATTACCTCTATTTTTTGAGACTTTATTAATTGTGAACATGTTATTTCATTGATATTACTCAAGAGAGGGATGCAATTTTTATGATCAACCTAGTTCTAGGTAAGCATAAAATATTGATACCCTTTTATCGTATTGAACTGGAGAATCTAGAAGAGATCAAGATTGAGTTCGATGATTAGATTGTGTAGGATTTATTTTTCTCAAGTGTCTCACCACAGATAGTCTTTATTACCTTCTCAAAGAAGGTGTTCCTTTCACTCCAATTTTTTGCTGACTATCAAAAGCTAAACAAAGTAATAATCAATAATAAGTACCCATTACCTCATATGGATGATTATTTTGATAAGTTAAAGGTGGAAAAGTTTTTTAAAAAGGATGATCTTTAGTGAGGTTTTGATTATCATATAGTTTTGAAGTCTTATCTATTGATGTTGTATTTCAGAAGAAGGTATGGAAATTTAAAATATCACTTTATGGAATTTGGTATAACATAGTCTCTTATAGGTTTTATGGATTTTATGAATATGATAATATACCAGTATCTTCAATCATTTTTTCTAGTTTTTATAGTTGATATTTTGGTTTATTAAATATCTAAGAAGAGGCATGGGAACCATTTGAGTTTGGTTGTGAAAATCATAAGGGGTCTCCATTTTTATGGAAATATTTTAATATTAAATTTATAGATCCAATAATTTATTTTTTTGAGGAATGTAATTTTCGATCTTGTAATTTCAGTGTATCCTGAGATGATTAATGCTATTTTATCTTGAAACGTATCATAGAATGTCTTTGAGATTACGAGGATCCCGAGACTTGCTAGATTCTATCAACGGTTATTTGAGTATTTATCAGTGATGGAGTGACTATTGCCTTCCCTTACCAGTAAAGGGTTGAAATTCATATGTGATTCAATGTGTTAGAATTCTTTTGATATATTGAATATAATTCTGACATCCACTCCTATTATTATCTTATTTGAGACCAGTAAGGGGTATATAGTTTTTAGGGATGGTTCTCATAATATCTTGGGTTGTGTGCTCATGTATACCGATCATGTGGTATCTTATAACTCTCAAAAACATTGAACACAGGAGAATAATTACCCCACTACTGATTCAGATCTTTTTATGTTTATGAATGTTATTAGGTATTGGTGACATAATCTTTTTGGGGAGAGGTTCATTTAATTTTCTGACTATAAACGTTTGGGCCATATCTTTTATTATAATGACCAGAATCTGAGCTTTTAGTAGTGGGTGTAGTGCCTTCAAATATTTTAATTTGACATCGCTTAAACCATGATGAACAATAACTTCATTGGAGATGTTATTAGTAAGAATGTTACATCATGTAATATTTTCCAATTGAATGATCAGTGGAATGTTATGGGCATTTTTTCTCAACTTCATGTTGAATCTATAGAGGATTTATAATGCATGGTCTTGGAAAATGTTTTTTTTCATCATCTCTCTTTGAGTCTATTATATAGAGTGATCAGTATGATGAAGAATTCAATGTAATTAGAGAAACCAATTATACTGGGGATACCATTTCATGAATGTCTCTATCTTCAAATTATATTCTCTATTTTTGGGATCAGTTTTTCATACTATAATATAAAAAGAGATAAGTTCTGATTATTTATAATAGTTATTTATGCATGATTAATATTTGATCTATAAAGATGTATTATGACATTAGACATGGAATCTGTCCCCTAGGTTTATAGAATGACATATCAGATTATGGGTCCCACTGTAATACATACCGGTGGATAATGTTAGAGAATTTAAAACATTTTGGTTTTATTTATCATCTTCTAGTGTCTGTTTTGAAATGGGATTATGTATCCGTTGATATTTTGATAGATTACGATAGACTCTCCAAGTTTATAAATCTATATAGGTGGGGATTGATCGGTTGGAAAAGTTGTCTAACATCATTCTGATTAGGGACACTAAAAAATACAAAGATATGGGTAAGATATTTTTGAATGATATTATTAAATTAAATGGGGTTCCAACTACCATTGTTTCAAATAAATATTTTATGTTTACATAGTGGTTCTAGAGGATTAGGTATGATGTGATGGGAAATCAGTTCAGATTGAGTACACCAAATCATCTGCATAGAGACAACCATACTGAGTATGCAATTCAGATCCTAGAGGATTAGGTCCACAAATGTTTGTTGGATTTTATTGTATCCTCAGATTGCAATTTGGAACTGGTTGAGTTTTCTTATAATAGTAGATAGAAATCATTGATCATAATTAATCATATTTAGGCATTATATGGTTTCATGTATAGGATAATTATTTCCAGAGAAAAGGTGGGTTAATCATGTTTGGTGGGGTAGAGTTAGGATCAAGATAATGTAGTGTGTATTCAAGACATATATTGTTATATGGTTATATTTCAGAGTTTTTTGAAATCTTATGTTTGTCAGAGACATCTTCCTTTGTATTTTTCTATAGGTGGACATATTTTCTTGAATGATTTTCCTCAGTTTAGTCACCACTGGCTTGTAAAAAAGGGACTATTGTCTTTATGTTATGTTGGTCCATTTGAGGTCACTGAGTGGATTGGGATGGTTTCTTATCAATTAGATTTTCTAGATTAGTGAACATATATTCTTGATGTTTACTACATGTAGAAGCATAAGAAATATCATCATGATACCTCTCGTTCTCTCAGTTTCAAATTGTATAAGTTATAGGTAAATGATTATATTATGGAGCATCTAGGAGAGATCATTTACATCCAAAATAATGACTTCATGTGGAAGTAAATTATTTTTTTCGTAGTGTTATGGTGGAAGATTAATGATTCTAAATATTTTTTGGACCATGATTCATTGATGACGGGGAAGTGGCATCTCCTCTTAACTAGACATTATTCTTTAGTACGAATTTTCAATGATAGAAAGTCTAATGATGATGTGTTTGTCACATCATGTTACCAAAATTCATGTATTTTTAATCACTTATCATATTTCCAACATTAATTTAGTGTGTCCTCAAACTCTTAGGGATGTGGAGAATTTATTATGTAAAATTACCTATTGTTATGTGGTGTATGATTTTTTTATTTAATGTATTCTTGTTATAAATGACTAATGTATTTTTGGGGTTGATCTCGAGATCAAATAATTCATGTGGTGGTTTGAGTTTTCATGTACGAATTTTATTTTATTGTAGTCTATTGGGTAATTACACATCATGTATGTTGTTTAGATGTTGTTTATTTGATCATTACACTCATTTCATGAGCTGGATAAAATACGTAAAATTTTATAAATAGTGTAAAGATTAAAATTTAGGATTTAAATTAAAATTATATGATTTTTAGGCATATATAGACCCCATTTATTACACGATCTGAGAAGGGAATACAATCAATGTAAGTCTCGTGGGGGTGGTTTTTTAGGATTCTGTATAACTAATTTTCTATTCATCCATCCAAATAATTAAATTATCTTGAACTAGTGTCATTTATTATAGATTCTGGGTACCACTATTTATTCTAGATTGATTCTTTTGTCATTTGATCATCAAGTTTGTTCTATTGCACCTATCTGGTGAAGAGATCCTTTCTAGTTCATTATTTACAATGATCATAGTAGTGCCATTTTGTTTTTTTGTTGGGTTTTTTTTGTTAATTTATATTTATTATCTTATTTTATTTCTAGATCTATTGTGTCATCCCATTATATGGGATGACCCTTTGTTGGTTGTAGTGTGGAAAGTGTGAGTTCCTTAGGAATGCCCTTATATATACTCTATTACAACACTTTTGGATAAATTGAGTCAAATTGAAAAGTTTTTATTGATTCTATGGCCTCATATTTCAACATTGTGTTCATTCTTGTTGGTGAATCCGATTGCTGGAAGGTTCAACTCATGTTTTGAGGTATCTGGTTTCACCTGTTTCCTATTTTGGTTGACATGTATTTCATTATTTTAAAAAATTGATTTATAAAATGAATTTGAAGGATTCATTGAAGTATTTTTGTGTGTGGAAATGGGATTTTTAAGAACAGTGTTTCCCCCCAAATATGGTATATTAAAATGGTTTTTCAAATCATTGTGAAATTGTTTTCAAGAATCGGTTTTCATAGAATGGTTTTTGAATGGAGTGGTTTAATGAAACTTTTTTGAAAACAGACCACATGGGATACCTTGAGTTCATATATAGATGGTTTAGTAATATTCCTCATCCCTTGATATATTTTGTGGTTTTCTAATGGGTATTTTCCTACTTCATAGGCTTGTTGTTTGTGGGAAATAATTGAAATTAGTGGGAGTTTCACTTTATGGGGTTTTAATCTAGTTCTTAGATTTGATGAATATGTCTAAGGTTATTATTTGTATGTATTTGTGTTTTATGGGGATATAAGTTTCCAGAAATCCTAACCCAGTGTGACCCTTAATGTGATGTTACATGTGATTTAAATGATTTTTAATTTTGTTGGTCATACTATTTCTATTATACTACCATGGATATGATATGATATGTGATCCATAATTTGGATTTTTTGTATATCTAGTTTATATATGGACATGAAATTATTTAAAAGTAATTTATCTTCTTTATATTGGAAATGTTTAAAAAGGTGAAATTAAATTGTTTCCCTGATTTTGATATAGAAGTATTAAAATATTATCAAGCCTTGTTTTATTTAATGTTGACCATGTTTGTACTGTCTTAAAATAAAATTATTATAGAACACCTAAGTGGGATCTCTACTAATACTGTTAGCTCAATCCCTTTTCAAAACTTTGAAGGTGCATAGATCTTGTTATGTTATTCGATATAGGTAAATGAAGGTGTCACAGTGATGCGATCAGGTTTTTTGTAAACTAGGTTTGGGGATGCTGGTGGTGAGATGGTGGGAGTTTTCCCATTATGTCACATGGTGATTTTTGGAGTATATATATTTTTTAGTTTTTTTATCCTTTGTAGTTGAGTTTGTCTTTTAGAGTATGTTTTTACCCACTTTTATTGTATTTCTTCTATAGTTTTCTATCTGTTATGACATAGTGAATCATGTTTTCTTCCACTATTTTATTATTTATTTGTGTATATTTCAGGTTTTCTTCTTTAGGTTGGGATAAATTTTACCATCATTTTGTTGTTATTTCTTGAGTATCACATGACTTAACATGGGGATCAAGAACACCCTTTAAATGTGTGGAAATTCTGGTTTCATACCAGTATTGATAGGGTATATGGGATAGCTTCATCAGATTAAAAATTCATAATATTTCTATTATATAATAGTAATGGTGTTACATATATTATTTTTATATAAAAAACATTATTAACATCACCCATGATAGGTTGTCATGGAAAAAACATGTTGTTTTTTCAATGTCGTAGTTTGTACGTAAATATATATGATACATTCATTTTCTATGGAAATTGAGGGTATAATAAATGATGTAATTATACTTTTATAATATAATAATTTAATAAATATCATATTATTTATTTAAATAAACCTTTTAAACCTTCCTTATAGTGTGGTGATGAAAAATTTAACACATTGTTCATGTAAGTGACTTTCCTCCCACACACACACTTGAAAAAGATTTTGTTACTCAAAATTGTTTATTAATCATTTTTAAATTTTTAATTCAATTATTTAAATTGTACATAATATTACATATAATTCTTGTGTTATCATAACATTATGGATATAGGGGACTTGAATGACATATGAAAAGAAAAGATTTAGAAAATATTGGTTGAGCGTATTACAATTACAATGGAGTTTCTCTCATGGGTAACTACTTAAGGATAAATATATAAAACATCTAGAGAAAACATGTACAAAACAATGTTTTATGATATATTTCAATTTAATAAATTTTACATTTTTGTTTTATTTATTTACATTAATTATTGTGTTTCAATGAGAAAAGATATACTATTATTATTTAATGTGATATTTATAACCTAGTCATTGGAATTACATGTATAAATATTAAAAACTAAAAATTCTATATTTATTTTTCACACATATACAAAATTAATAATATTTTTAATAATTTTTCTTAAAAGAAAAAAACATTTGAAATTAGAATTAGATTTTTTTTTTCTGAAAATCACTTTTTTTAGTTTAATGTGTTTTTGTTTAAAAAATTAATCACTATTTATGAATGGTTTTAATGAAAAATTTATATTATATATTTAATAAATTATTTTAACATTAATATAATATTTATTCCATGACATGGGATGAGTAAAAAATAAATTTTATGTATCACAAAGTATTTTCATTAAAGGGTTTTATAGAATTATGTGTACTTTTTTTAAAATTAAATTCAACCATTTATAGAAATTGTGTTTTTTTAAAATGGGAACCACATTAAAAATATACACAATTAATATTATATAAAAAGGGTAACATAATTTCTAGTAATAATGAATAGAAAAAATAGAGTTTTTTTAGCCGTGCTTATGATTAAAATAGGGTTTTCCATTAGTGATTGACCAAATAGATATGGTTTAAAATATCACAAAAGACTTTATTTAATGTAATTATTTGATGATATTTTAAACTTATACTTAAAATTTTGCTATCATTTTAAATTAGGATCAACATGAATTAACTAATACAATATTATATTTTAAAATTTTAATAAATACAAGTGTATCCTCCCCCTCCCTTGTGAAATGATTCCACCACTTTTCTCTACCTCACAATCAAGGAGACTTCTATTATAGAAACGAAATACTTGAATCCCTTCAAAAAAAATATCTCACAACATGCTAGAGGTCCTATTTTTATCTTAGTACCATCATTTCAAGGATTAATGTTTAAGACAATGTTGGTTTCTCAATGAATAGTAGATTTAAATGTGTATGAAGTATAATGAAACATGGGGTAATAGATTTATGATTTAATATCATTTAAATCATGGTTTTTTTCACTTTAATTATTATTGATAAAAATATATTGACATCTTCATTTATTACTCATTTATTGTCTTCTCCTCTGGTTATTTATAGTGTTTTTATACAATTTTTCTCACTTTGGAACATATATTGTTTGGTAATAGTCTTTTTAAAAAATATATGATCTTATTTCAACTTTGGTGGACATACTTTTTATGAAATGTCCATTATATTAATCATTATTTTTTGAAACATCATAGTTGTACTTGATGTTCTTTACGATAGTCATTTTTACTGCCTTTGACATTAATTACAAATGTATAGAAAATTTTCCAATTAAGGTAATTTATTCCCAAAATATTAATTTTTGACATTTTAACCAAGTTTGAAATTAATTTTTTCTTTAAACATATATGAAATAATAAAATTTTCACTCAGTCATGACTTTATTTTCCTTGAATCTTTATTTACATGGTTTGTTATTTATTTTCAATGAAATTTTGTTTCTATAAATTATGGAATTTTTTTTTCAAAATTTTATCAAAATAAAATGACATTTTATCATGTTTTCAAAGAATGGTAAAAAATTAGAATGGAATTTTTCTCGTATTCAAATATTCTTTAAGGTATATAATGATTTACATGGTATATGATTGAAATGTGTCACCTAATATATCTCTCTGGATGCCTTATGATGATGATGACTGAATGATGATTCTATGGAACTCATTTCCTACATAAGGGTTAATGACATTATGGTGATACATTTATAGACCTTTTTTTATTTTCCATGGGTTTTATTTTAATGAAATATCCACATGTTCAATAATTTTTTTTTCTTTTACACGTTTAATGATTTGATGTAATCATAAATGTTTTCATGATTTTATGGCATACATATGAATGAATTGTAATTTTTGATGGGTGGGTCCATTATAACCCTCCATTTAATTGGGTAATGAAAGAAATACTTGTGATAATAAGGAATAGAATGTAGACTAAAACTAGTTCAATAAGGGACTTTATCCACTATGATAAAATGTGGACTGAACATTGACTATGTAAATGGTGGAATTAGGAGTGAGCTTAATCCAATATTATAGTCTTGGTAGTTACCCTTGACTAATGAAATAATTTTTTATGTTTATATATAAACCAAATTACTAATATCTTGTGATTATGATATGATAATTAGATCATGATTGAATATTTATGAATCTATAAACTTATGGAATTTGTATTTTATTTTGAAAAAATTTTATACCTTGATTTATGATTTATGATATTTAATTGATTGAGTGTAATTATTATGAGTATTGTTCATGTTATGATACACTTATTATTATCTTATGATCACTTTTGATAACTAATTTTTTTCACTATGTCTACCTTTAATCAGAATCTGATCTCACCCTTTCTTATAATCACATTTCCGAGTTTCGAAAGAAAATATTGAAGTAGGGTATGTATAAGAATTGTACTATATGATATGTTCTATGTGAGGTATGATAATTAATTTTAATGAAATAATATTATTTATATACATATTCTCAAAAGCCTCCAAACCATTATGGTTGAAGGGTCTGTTTTGTTTTGATATGTTTTAAATATTCATCTATAATGATGTAATATATATGTGTGGAATTCATGGGTCACATTAGTTTGTGAAATATAAATGTTTAGTTAATATTTGGATATTTGGATTTGTGAACATCTCTAAAAACCCTAGTCATATGTCTAGGTGTATAATGACATCATAATGACTTGGTAATGTTATGATTTTGTTGTTTTTATAGAAAATGCATCTCTATGAAGATGTTGGATAACACATTTGATAATGGAATAAATGCAACTAGGGGTAACAATTTCTGAAATTGGTGGATTATGTATTATCCTAATCTTCAGTAGTGCATGATGAAAGGGCCTAATTCTGAAAACTTCTCCAGAATCACATTATGGTTATTATTGGAATAATTCACATTTTCTTTCTAAAACATTATGAATGACTTGAGTATAATATGACCAAGAGTAACCTAGGTTAATCCCAAGGTTTAATATATTTAAAATAAGGTGTCACGATTCATAAATCCTATGAAAAATTGATATAATTACATTATTACTCAAAATGTATACTGTTCCTCACACTATGAATTTAATTCATATTCAATAGCTGGAATTAGGATGAGTCATGTTAATGTTGAATTTTATGGGTAATTCAATGACTTTAATCATGATAATCCAAATTAAATGGGAGGTGGGATGTGAAATCTTATGGTTATTATCACCGAAATATGTCAAACATTGTATAATAACATGAATCGTACCAATATTCCAAATAGAAAAATTAATTAATAGTTCAGTATAGATTCTTTTTATATAGAAAATTCCACTTTCCTCTAGTGTTTACACTGATCCCCTAATAGCCATGTAATTTCTCAACACAACTAAAAATATATTTATTGTTCTCATGTTTTATGAAAATGAAAATTTTTTCCTTTAAGAATATCATTTGTTTGCCTAATTAATTCAATGGTGGAATATTATCAAGAATACAATGAAATTGGACACAATTGACTCTATTAAGTGATAATTATTGATTAATTTATATTTCAATAAGCATTTTCCATGAAATCATTTCACAAAAAAATTTAAATAGTATTTATGGGATCATAATAGATAGATTATGAATCGATCAATAGATCTATGTAAAATTTCAGTAGACATGAATGATTGTATTTTTGTTTTATTTTCAATTCTTAATGATAATTTTACTGATTAATTACTATATTGATATAAAATATATTAAACTAATTGACCATAAGATACTATTAAAAATTGGAAGAAATAGTTTCGTATTCTCTCAAGATAGAATTAAAATAGGATAACCTTAGTGTTTTGATAGTTTTGGGGGAAAATAAGAATATGGATTATAAAATAAATTCTAATAATAAAACTAATTAAATATTGAAAATTAATTTTCCTTCATTTTATAAGTATAAATTGAGAAAAAAATAAATTTTCTTATGGTTTATGAAAAATATTTTATGATTGTAAAATAAAGGCTTGCAAAATATTTCTTATGTGATGTGTAGAGGATATAAAATGATCATAATTATGAAAAATATAATCAAATTGTGCCACACATTATCAATTATTATAATAAAAATAACAATGAACATTAAACCAAAAAGTGAATAAATCTAAGGGTTAATGATTAATACCATCTTCTAAAACCTATTAAACCATGTGACCAAGGGAAAGCATATGTGATCAAAATTTTTATAGTATTTCATAATGATGAAGTCGTAAAATGTTCACTTATCATTTACCCAGTTATAAAAAATATTCTATTTGAGTATTAATCAACCCAGTAGTTTATATCTGGTGAAGTTTATTTGTGTATCAGGTAGATAACTTAAAGATTAGATTTTGATTTATTAAAAAATTATTAATGATATAATTATTGCATATAAAAACTATATATCATCTGGTATATAAATGTGTGGGCATTAGTTTCCTAAAAATATTCTGAGTATCCATCTAATTTAATTATATTTTGTTTTGGGTATGTGTTGATTCTCTCTATATAGATCCCTTATCAACTCCCTTGAACTGAATTGATTTTTGATATTATGAATTAACCTATGAATGTCCTTTGTTGTGAGGATAAATATTAACTCCAAATAAATTTTTTATATATTATATAGTTGCTTCGTCTTATTCAAAAGATATATTTATCTCCAATGGTTTGAGAGAAACTCAACATCCAGGTATTCTAATTATCTGGGAATATGATGATGTATTTTTTGAATAAATTCATAGTTGTGCCTTTAAAGGTGAGTTTGAGCTTACAATAGAGTATATACTGGGTTCTAGACATAATTCAAATAATCTATATAGAATAGACCCTATTCAGTTAAAGAAAATTTAGAATAAAATCATCAAAAATCATGAAAAAGTATTTATAAAACCTAGTTCCCCACAACGGGGTGTACATGATTTTTTGATTAGAATAGATATTGGGCAATATATCTTTTCACTGACTGTAGAGAAATTAACAAGATCACTATTTGAAAAGATAATCATATACCCTCTATCGATGATTTTTTTTATCAATTATGAGTAGATCTACATTTCTCAAATATTTATATTTAATTTGGAAAACATTATTTAAGGGTTAATACATTGGATATACACAATACACCCTTATTTAATGGTTATGTTCATTATGAACATTTTGTGATTCAATTTGGACTTAGTAATAATCATTTTATCTTAATTGATTAAATGAATATTGTTTTTAGTGATTACCTTGTCTAATTTTGGTAGTATTTATAGATTATATTCATATATATTCAAATAGAAATGAATAACCTGAAAAATATTTAAGGACTATTCCAAAGACCATAAAAAGGGATAATATTTATAATAAATTCACTAATTGTGATTTTTGGATACAAAAAGTCACATTATTGGTTGGTATAATATATTATGAGATTATATTATTGGATCCTTCAATGAAGGAAGTTATTTAACAATGGTACATACTAACCACAATAAATAATATCCATATTTTTCTTGTGTTTTTAGGAAGATACCAAAACATTATAAGATATTTCACATATTTATCTAATCTAATAACAAATTTTGTAAAGAAGGGATTTATATTCCTTTGAATTGAAGATTTCAAGGAAAATTAAAATTAGAAAAAAGAGACGCTTGGCCAGTTCCTCTGTAAAACCACTAACCTAAAATAGAGATGTTTTTAAGATCATTATAAATGAATATAAGAAGGGACTGAGATAAACACTCAGGCATAATAATATAGTGATATCTTATAATTAACTCTAATTGATAAATTATGACAAAAATTACCGTAATTGATAATTTGAGTTAGAAATTGTAATTGTCTTAACTTAATATATATATTCAGTTTATTTATAGTAAAAAATGTAATATATATATATATATATAATAAAATCATGAATTATATATTCATACCAAAAGACTTGAATATGCCCAAAAGTTGATGGTCATAGAGGACTAGTGATTATGACAGCTCAATATTTCACCAACCATTGAAGGTGAACATTGTGGTTGATGCGATATGTCAAAAATAATTTTCTATTTTTTCAATGATGAGGATTTATAGAGATTTCGTATTTATGAATTTAAATAATATTAATCATAAATCCTAATAAAATGGAAATAATTGTATCTCTAATAGAAAAATGATCAACTATCCATCCATGGGATGATTAATGAGGTGTTAATGTGGGATGTAGAACTTTAGAATAGTTGAGACATATTTCAAAGTTAAACCAATATTGTTATAAAATTATTCGGTCAAAACTATAGTATGTTTCCCATAATTATCATACATGATGAATAAAACACTAAATGAACTTCATAGTTCACCATTATATATTAATCCCGAAATTATAAATATCTATAATGATCATAAAGAGTATTTCATGTGGGATAACATGATAATTAATATTGTAGAGTATGTATCTAGACTCGTAGTATGTCAAATAGTTATTTTGGAGAAATATAATTCTACGAGGATGTTATAACGATTACACCTACTTGAATAGAAATGGGAGAACATTACCATGGATTTCATCATCGGGATACCTAAAACATTCAATGAGCACAATGATATTTTTGTTATAGACAATTTCCTTATAAAATAATCACATTTAATTACCATAGATAAGATTTATTTCTTGATTAGATTTAATTAGAATACATTATCTATATTGTTAGGTTTAATGGAGTATTTTATTATATTATATATTATCAGGATATGTGGTTTACCATGAATTTATAGAGGAATATTTGGTATCCTCTCCAACCAAATTTGATAATCAATACAACATATAATGCTTATAAAAATGGTCAGTTTGATAAGACCATTCAAAAAATACAATAAACTTTGGTCTATTTCACTATGTATTTCAATGGTGGTTGGTATTAACACCATCCTTCGGTTAAAGTTTCATACAATAATAGCTTTAAGTTGAGAAAACAAATGCATCCATATGAATCCCTTGATTAATGGATGTGAGGACATCCATTATTCTAGAATAATATTGGATAATGAAAGAAACTTTGACCAAATATAGGTAAGGATATATTAGAGAAGGTTATATATTTATAGAACACTTCAACAAAACATAGAGTCAATAAAGAATATATGTTGACAATATTTGATGAGATATAGAGTTTCATGTTTGGTGAGAAATTATTCCTAAGAATTTATCTATAGATGATAGATATTGTATTTTGAAATATGGGAAAATTTAGACTTAGATATGTCATTCGTATTAAAATTATTGATCCTATTAGGATGGCTTCTTTTCACATAATATGTCCACTGAATCACTCTCAGGATTATGATGTACTCTATGTATAACTATTGAAGAAGTATTTATGTGATCCTTCACATTTATTGAATTTAGAGGTCATTAAACTAGTGAATTTATCTTTTATGAGGTATAATGGATGTTTATTCTAGATCAAAAAGAAATTGTGGTCAAAAACAAGACCTGTCACATAGTTAAGATATTGTGGTGAAGCAATAAATTTGATGAAGCCCTGTGAGAACCTAAATATGTGATGAGGTTGAAGTATTCTCATATGTTTGTATCAATGTAATAGAAAATCTAGAGATAAATTATTATAATTGGTGGGGGGTATAATATAAAATTCAGTTATATTATGATCTATTTTCCTTTAATAGATTTTATGTGTTGGATTTGTTTCTTTATATAAAACACACTGTTTAATCAAAACATGATATAATATTATTATTTAATTTGTCAGTTATCATAATGAAATTGGAAGACAAGGTATGAATAATAATAAATAAATAATAATTTTTTTGAAAAATGTATAAAATAAAATAATTGGATAATAATTGGTGATAAATGATAATGAACGCATTTGAATGTAGAGAGATATGTTTTTCTGAAAAACAATTTTTATTATATAATGTTTTAATCCCAATAAATTAATGTATTTGTAATATATTAATGATTTTAATGAAATGTATATATTATATATTCAATAATTTTTTTAATATTCATTTAACAGTTCTTACAAAACCTGTAATGAAGGTAAACACATATTTATTATTAAAAATTCATTTTACTAAAATTATCATCGTGTGTTTTGTGCACTTTTTAAAATTAAATAATGCTAGTTACTGAAATTGAATCTTTTAAATTGTATTATATGTATTTAAATATTTAATAATATTGTTGTGTGGTTTTTTTAACATAATTCATTCAGAATTAATCTTAATAATAGAAATTTTCTTAGGACGATTAATGTATAAATGTGTTTAATGATGGTCGTGAAAATAGATAAGTTTTAAAATATCATAGAAAAAATATTTTAATTTGATAGGATGATATTATTTTTAAATAATAATTTATATCCTCAATTACTTAAAATTCTAGGGATAGTATTCATGAGTAATATTTTTTGTTTTAATTTAATATTTTGAAAATTTTATAGTGTGTCCCCCATCCATTATAAAATAATACCACGGTCTCTATATTCCTCACATTCAATGATCCTTCTAGATTAGCCAATCCATTAACAAATCACTTTGTAATATATCTCCCTATATCCTAGAATACAAAATATTAATAGAATACAATCATTTCAATGATTAAGGTGTAATGTAAAGGATGAATCTCAATAAAGAAGAGATTTGAACTTGTATGAAGTAAGACAAAAATTAATGTAATCTATTTATGTTTCAATAACAATTTAATAAAGTTGATTTATCTTTGAAATTGCATTGAGATAAGTTATATATCTACTATACTTTTAAAACCATCTATTTTATTCTCCACTTGGTAATTATGTTGTTTTTATACCGTTTTACTCTTCATTGTACTTAAAATGAATGAGATTATATTTTTAAAGAAAAATTAACCTTCTTTCCTCGTTAGTTTATTAAATTTTTATTATATGTCAATACTCATAACAAAATAGTTTCCATGTTCTTACATATACGTGAAATTTATTAAAATTTATATTTTCACTCCCTTGGAATTTATTTTTTAATGTTATAAAATGGAATCATTTTAAATAATAGTTATTTTTTCAGAATAATAAATTTTTTGACTTGTTAAAAAATGTGTTAAATGGATTGTTTATTTAATGTTTACAACATGATAACATTTTACCACTATAATGACCATTATTGGTGTTTATACTTATATTACATTTTTCCTTGGTAATATTCAATGAGTAATAGTTTCTTAATATTCTATGTGTTTTTAGATAAAGTTTTATCAAATAAAAAAGGTTTTTTTTCATAATTCAAAATAAAGGCTCAAATAATATTTTAAAGGTATTTTTTATCCATGTTAAAATCCTTTTATGATTTTTATACTTTGCTGAGGATATGATTCTACCATAAAATACACATTGTTTCTATGGATGAATTATGATGATGAGGAATTGAGGATGATTCTATGAAACCCATTTCTTCCAGATGGGATAATATAGTTTTGATGACTCCTTTGTGAATATTTTTACCTTTAGATGGGATATGATATGTTAGAAAAATAGTATTTTTGATGAAACCCATTTTTACATTGGTTATGATTTGATGTAACGATTAATCTTTTAATGGTTTTTTGGAATTTATATTAATTGTTTTTGATTTTATAATAGGTTGGTATATTATAGCCCCTGATGGAATTTACTAAATATGGATAAGTAATGAGATAATGAGTAGAGAAATGGGGGTTATCCTAGTTCAGTATTCGAATCCTCCCACTATGATTGTATATAGAGTAATCAGGTATTATGTAAATGACAGAATGAGGAGTGAACACAATCCACTATAATAGCACTGATAGTGATACTTGACTACAAAATTGATTTATATTCTTATGTATATGATATAACTTTATGCCTTATGCTTATAATATAATATCATGGATAAAGATGGATTATTGATGATTCCCAAGGCATATGACTAATTTTTTTTGTTATTAGAAATATTTATAATACGATTTATGATTAATGATCTTTTACTATCTAGGAATGATTATTTTTACTTATTCTCATGTTATCATAAAATAATTTATATACAATTCTCACTTATGTTCATTAATTGATATCCTTTTTTTACCATTATTGATCATCTGATATCACCGTTTATTATGTTTCCATTCCCTATTTTATGAATAACAGATTTAAGTAGGGTATGTATAATAATTATACCATTTTTGGATATATTTAAAATTTATGTTGAAGATATTTTATAAAATAAGATGGTTTATATAGCATGTATCTAAAGATACCTAGCCATTATAGTTTTAGGGTGTATATTGTTAGGATATGTGTTGAATATTTATTTAAAAATGAGTAATATATATATACATAAAATTTTCATGTCATATTAGAAAATATATTTATGAATATTGGGACGGTTTTGATGAGATAATTGGGTTGAGTCTTGTTTGATGCAATTCTTTCGAATCGGTGTGAAAATGGGGAGGTGGTGAGGTACATTAATAAGAAATTACAGTGACATTTTTTGTAAAATATATTTACATATCAATAATTTTATTCCATTATTTAAGGAAAAAGGGAATAAAATAGCAAATAATGTTTTGACGAAATCGATAATGTCTATCCACCAACCACTATCCAATATCATATATAGTTTTTACATGTTTTAACATTTGAAATATACCAACAACACTTACCCTAATTTATGCTTACTATAATAGTTACACTTTCAACCTCATAAACTAATTTTAATGTCCCAATTTTAAATTGAAAAATAATATAAGCACTCTAATTTCGAAAATAGAAATAATTTTATAAATTGAAATTTCTTATAAATTGTAAATGAAATTTTAATAGTATATTACATAACACAGAGAAATAATTTTTTAAAAAGTTCATTTTAATAATAAATTTTTAGTGGGGATAATATTAAGGAAGAAATTTTTTCTGAAATAACTTTTGTTTTTTACATAAAAAATAACGTTTTTCATCTTTAAGAGACAGACCAAAACGGATTGTCTAAAAATTAATATTCTATGAAAATTAAATATTAAAATAATTTCTTAATTCAAATTAAATATATATTATATCCAATAATTAATAGAATTTGATTTATAAGTTCTAAATAATCATTTATAATGCATAAAATTTATTCCCCAAATACATATTCAATTTTTATGAATTTCCAATTGAATCTCATCTTATATAAATATAATAAAAAAATATATTTTTTGGTAGAAATATTATTTTTCACTATTTATCATAAAAATAAACTATATAGAAAATATCCAAAGAAATTATCATATTACCATTTTACATGATCAACAAAAAATAGAAGTAATTTTATTATAGTCAACTAATATATCTGAAAAAAATATTTTCATATATAAGTGATTAAAACAAAATTATATTGCTTTAAATGAATTTTAAAGAATAGAATATAAATAAAAACAAAAAATATTCCATATTAAAAAAAATGTGGTGTTATTTATTACATTTTATGTTCCATTATATAACACATGTATATATTCATAATAATAATTTATACAAATAATTCTCGGGACATTACAATTGTTTTAGGGATAACTATATATATATGATAATATCCCAAAGCTTTGGTTAAGAAGGGATTACATTGTATTTCTAAAAAATGCATCCTTGTATGGTTATAATAAAGTGGATGTCTCTGTGACGTAGATATACCTAGGGTTAACAAAACTAAAATAGGGGGATTGGTTATCTCGATCACTATCGGTGCATGATGAGTGAGACTGCAATTGAACACAATGATATACACACATGAGTGTTATGCATGGGATAATACTTATTTTAATTATGAACTATTATAATATATAAGAATATATAATGTCCATATATGGAATAGATAAAATATAAGGTGTCATATATTGAAAATTCGGAGTCATTATTAAGAAATCTTAGAAAACATTTTTCATTATCATATGATATTTCAGTATGATTGTTATTTTTCACAGTATGCCTTTGGATTTTAGTTAATTTATAGAAATATAGGGAATCATGTTAATGATGAATTTTATAGAAAATGTAATTACATCCATCATAATAAATTTAATTTTATGGGATATTTTACAAGAAATACTATTACTATTCTCATGAAACATTATCAAAATATGAATCATGTTGAGATTGAAAACAGATTATATATGGAACCACATACTATTTAGTAATTCATGATGCCACAACCACATTCTTTTATTTAGTTAACTTATCTAATAATTTTCTAAAAATAGACCAGAACAAGTAAGATATTTTTCATTCTAAAGTAAGTAGAGTATATAAAATTTATTTCGATTGTTTACTATTTGGGAGGAGAGAAGATCAAAATTGGTATATTATTGGTAACATGATGTGGAAAGAATAAATTGACTCTTTTGAGTAGGATGTGTCACACCCATTGTTTTTAATATTATTAGTTTTATTAATTTTATGGGCATTGGGTAGTCGGGGTTGAAGCCCGACATAAACTTTTTGAGTTCATATTTAATAAGCACATGTCTTAGCCTTGAAATCATTCAGCGCACCACCAAAGAAGCCGTGCGGCCTCGCCCGAGTCATCACGTGAACTTTTCCAGTTCCCCGCATGACCTACTTGATGTTCAAGGCAGTTAAATAAAATATAATGAATAGTAAAATGAAAAAAATGAAAAAATGTATAGTATAATAAAAATAATAATTATTATGGGACTACTTTAATGATAATAATATGACTTGAGAATATTATTATTATTATTATTTTGGATGACAATTTAATTAAGGGTATTATTTTTAATATAATCATTTTTTATGTTGATTATTGTTTAGTTTGCTAATTATGCTTAATAAGATTGTTGTTACCTTATTATCATTATTGTTATTATTTAAATAATTATAACTTATTATTGTTGTTGTTTTTGTTATTAATTTTATGTTTTATTTTTATTTCATTATTTTTTTCTTTCCCCTTAGGGTTGCAGTTTGGCCAGGCCCCCCTCTTCCCTGGATATTCCTCATGCCGAACCGGTGGGCTTCCCCCTTCGCATTGTAACTGGGCGACAACCCCTCTCCCCCATCTCCCATGCACTTCCTCCTTCCTTCTCCAGTTCCAGGATGCCACCTACTCCATGCCATGCTTGGCCCTCCACATCGTGACCTGCTACGCTCTGGATCCCTCATGCGATATGACTTTTGCACTGCCAAACCGCCGTCCTTCTTCCCTTCTCGACCCTCAATTTCATCACGCCCCCTCTACATCTATCCCCATACTTCATCCCCTCATTCCGAAAACTCCCTTTGGTCAGACCTCCCCTATTGTCTTCTCCCATATCGTGGACACAGTGGTTTCACTGCCCTCACCTGCACCGCCTCAGCTCATTCCATAGTAGCCACGACCTTCAGCCGCTGAACCCCCTAGCAGCAGCTCGTGTTCTCCCTCCGCCATTATAATCTAATATCCATGATCCGGCCTCTCCTCCATCATGGAAACCCCCTTATCCTTTAGTTGATTTTTTTTTCTTTTTCGGCACGATGCAACACTACGACGACTACCCCAGTCACTACTCCCTTGTCCGCGCCTTCTTCCGTCACGACTCCAGCCAACACGACACCTTCCGGCACTATACATCATGCTCAAACAGCTCCTCAGACCATTTATATTTGTGCGACATACCTATATTGTTAATTCATTCAATTTGATTAAGTTGTGGTTAGGGGTTTTGGTTTAGAATTTGGTACATTTTTGTTGTAATTAGCTTGATCTTTTGGTTTTGGTTTATTTGAGTTGATTTCAGCGATTTTGGTGCGCATTTGGATCATTAATGTGATAATTGAGGTTTTTCGATGCAGAGGTAGGTGGTTCTACGTTTTAAACATTATGTAATGAATTCATTTTCTTGTTTTGATAGAATATAATTTTCTTTGGTTAATTATTTTGGGTGCAGACATTGTTTTCTTAAAATCTTACATGTGATAGATTTATTTGGTATTATGTTGTATGGGTGGCTACGTTCATTGGATGAAAACTTATTTTTAGTCAATTTTTAGTGTTTAATAATGTTAGAAGTTAGATTTTCATTTGTGCAAGTAGTGCTAATTGTGTTTGACATGACGTAGTGTGTTCTTGGACGTATGTGAAGGTGTTGTAATGGTTGAGTTTGATGTTTCTATGGTAACTTATGAAACTTTTCTTCTAGTGTTTTATAATTTTATTTATTTTGTGAAAATTTGAAAAGTGAAATTTTTCTGATCTAGTGTTTTTGTAAAGTTTGTGATTGTTTTCTGAAAATTTTAAAATCTTGCAGTTTGTGTATTTGATGTGGCGTTGGGTGTGTTTGGTTATGATGGAGGGTTGAGTTGTTTCTTTTCTGTGAATCGTGTTATGTTTCTTTTTAAATAAATTTCTGAAAAAGAATTTAATATGTTTTAGTAAATAATTTTTAGTAATTAAAAAATTGTTTTAATTAAGTTGGGTAAAGTCTTTTGGTTTGTCAAATGGATTTATGTGTGTGTGGAAGTGTGGAATTGGGTTTATGTCACACCATATTTGTTTTATTTTTCTGATTTCGACATGAAATGTGAAATTTAAACATCTTGAGCACAAAATGGGAAGCCTGTGTACTAGGTGGTAAGACTAGATCTAGTGCGCTAGTGATTCAGAAGTGGCTCTGGCCCTTTTCACTTAGCTGGCTTGACGATTGCAACACTAAATAAACATTGTATGATTATTGGAGATCACTAGATTATGGATGTGTTTCACTACTAGTGGCTCATGCACGAGAAGAAATTTTGTTTTGTTTTCTATAATGCTGGTCACCGAGAGGCGATGCTCTAGGGTACCATTCCTTTTTCTAGTACCTATATGGCCTATCCAACTTTTAGTGCTCATGGATTACTATACACTCACCGTCATCATACGGTGTAGCATTTGGGTTCTCTTGAATGTTTGAGTATTTTTAACTGCATGGGTGTTTTATTTTTATTTATGTTATTTTATTTTAAAATGTTTTCTTTATATAAACTGTTTCGTTAAAGTTGTTTAAGCTCTGGTTTCCATTCATTTATGTAGCCTGAAAATGTATTTGTCATTTAATTTTTACACGTGGAACCTTTTTATTGGGTGATGTACAACTGGGGTTTTCGCTCAGACCCTATATACACCTTTGGGTGTATGTAGACGTTGTTTTTTTGGTCTCCAGGTAGAGACATCGTTCTCAGTGATGGGGGTTCGGATGTTGTTGGTCTTCATGTCCAGGTTAGTGATAGTATCAGGGGGATGAAGCTTCTATTGTCGCTGGGAGGTTTGTATTGGAGTTTAGTTTTCTATCCATGTTGTGCACTTGGGGTTTTTAGTTGAATTGAACACATTGAACATGTTTATAGTTTAAAGGTGTGTTTGGTTGTCTATTTCTAGTTTTAGTATGTTTATCTTGTAAGGTTTCTTTTTATCTTTTATTTCGTGTAAAACGTTCCCCTGTAGTGTTTTGATACCCGGGCACTTGTGCCAGCCCATGGGGATCAGGAACACCGTTAGGGCCTTGTCGCAGACCGGGTCGGGCGCCGGGTTAGATGGCGACCCGGCCTGGTTCGTGAAAAAATAGAATAAGAGGGCCACATTTTTTCTCTCTTGGGTTATGTTCTTTTTGGATATGGTCAGTGTAGACCAATGTTACGGGTGTCGGAACTCAATGTTCTGGTTATGAGAAAAGTGTCTGGCCAACACACCTCGTGGCGGGACATGAGTGACTAGGGTAAGTTGAAGTCCATTGATTCTTTGTTCCTCATGATTAATCATGCTTAGGAGAAATGAAAAAGGAGTGGATTCAGTGGTCCCAGTGAGCTCGCAGGGTCTGGCAAGCCATGTGGAGCCAGAGACGCTGTCTTAGAATACCCACTATGGCAGTGGTGTGATTAGCGTATGGCCGCCGACCATATGATCCAGTCACCCGCTGACACTAGTTTTCTCTTGTACCATTCCTCTATTCTTTGTTTTGGAATATGTGACATTTTTTTGTGTAAAAATTATTTGGTCTTGTAAAATTTTATGGAAAATGTTTTGAAATAAATCACTTTAAAAATGAGATGAGGTATGACATTTGAAAAGTGTGGGTCAGATGTTTTGGTTTCGGAAAATATAACGTTTTGGATTTTATCGTTGGTGTTCTTATGGGAAACCAAAATAATGAGTGTATATAGAAAGATAAAGGTTTAATGGCACGATCAGATGTGTTCTTGGATATATATGAGGTGGGTGCTGGTGTGGCATAGGAACATGCATGTTTGAGGCCCCTAGGACACCATTGGTGTTTGTGCGACCCACATGCTTAGTTTATTTTCAAAATATTTTGTTAATGGAATATTTTGTGTTTTTATATAACCTGTGATTGCATGTTGTGTACTTGTGATTATTACATGTTGGATGTGAGGGATTTTGGGTCGAGAATCCTTTTTTATTGAATCGTGTTTGAGTTTGAATTTTTATTTGTAAGTTGGTTTGTAAGTGTGTAGTTAGTGAATTCTTTTGAAAAGTACATTGGGGAGCCCTTGAAGTGGTTCCCCCTACATGTTTGGTGTTCGCTTGTGGTATGTCTGGACCACTGGACCAGTTTTATTGGGTCCACAATTATCTCTCTTTACTATTGTATGCCCCGATAGAGCGTTAACATGCAATTGAAGTGCGACCAGAAGTAATTTTTCACTAACCAGCCGTCCAGTTTACCAAAGGAATCTCTTCTTGAATTCTAGAATTTAACCCACCTCTCTTTTTTACAAATAAGAGGATCCTCTCATAGTGGGATGACAGATGAGAGGGATTTTAAGGGAGTTTTGGCCTTTTGAGTGTCTGACTCATCAGGTATGAAGTTTTAGACTGTCGTTTTTGAAGGTTTCCCCTATAAATGGCGAAAGGAATTCTAGCGGGGATGGGTGAAGGTGGTTCAGAATTATCAGTGTTGACCAGTGTCTTGAAGGGATTTGTAGTATTTTTTAACGGATGTAGGGTCATGTTTTGTGATGTCTTGCTGTGTGAGTTCTCATTGATAGTCAAGGTTGAAGTTTGACCCCATTATTTTGAATGTTCTATTTGGAAATGGTGAAGGAGATTCTAGTGGGAAAAGGTGGAAGCAGACTGGAGTGGTCAGTGCTGACCACTATTCTAAATAATCTTTTTTCCATTGTTAGTTTTATTTAAGAAAGGTTCTACGTTAAGCCACTAGTGTGGAAGACCCAGTCACATGGGGGATGCTACGGTCGATTATAGGAATCATGTGTTGTTTAAGACTCAGTTTGAAGTCCCTCTCTGTATAATGTTCTTCTCTACAACAATAGTAATGTTTAGGTGATGATTAGTGGTGTCGTGTTCTCATTCAGTGTGAAAAAGGGTGATTCACATGCATTATTTCACCTCTTGTGTTGGTAAATGTTCCGTGTATGATCATTAGGATGTCGTAATGTGTTGTGTTTGCTGGTGTTGCCTTAGTTGTAGTGTGGTTGTGTGTTACACCAAAAGGAGAAGCTCTGTTCAGGATTCTTCAATGCCTGACTATGAGGAATGAGATGTTTCAAACATCAGGGCTCCATCCATAGGCCTCATAGTGAAGCTGGCATGTGGAGAGGAACCCTTAGGGTGTATAAAACCCCAACCTTTTTTGAATCATCCATGTTGGAGTTGAATGTAGTTTAAATTGTTTCCTGTAGCTGTTTCATTGTGATTGACCCATTACTGTGCGTGGGATTTCCTTTGGCCATAAGGATATGTGGTCGTATAGTCACCATAATGTCATGGGAGTTGCGTCCCACCGGATGTAATGACTTTTTATGGTCTTTATGGGGTCTGGTGGGTAAATTGGTTTCAAATTGCAATAGTTCCCGTCCAGGGATGTGAAGATTTTTGTTTTTCTTGGGTCATGGTTTTGACTCCCTAATAGTTAGTCCCCACCCTCCCCGCCACTTATGGAGGGGTGTTTGGCCACCATCAAGGAATTTTCAAAGTTATATATGTCTTATTAGTTCTAATGGTGGGGAGACCCACGTTTGGTCTTGCACGAAGGTCTCTAGAATGAATCGGTGCTGGAAGATTCTTTGATGGCATGGAGTCTACTCGAACCTCCCTGTGTTGGTTTTCTAGTCTCGTCTGGGCGTTGGTAGGTTCTTAATGGTGTGGATCTCCTCGGACTTCCCCATGTTGACCTTTTAGATCTGTTTCTGATGATGGATTGGTGGTAAGTGTTAAGAGTTTTCCTTAGATGTGGTTTGATCTTGTTGGTTTATTCTATCCAAATGGTGTGGTTTTCGCATAATAGTGCTTGAGTTGTTTTGTCTTGTGAGGTTGGATTCCATGGGTGCGAGAGTTCCCTTCCTTGATTAGTCAACTGGAGGCGTTCTAGATGTTTAGGGCAGGCGACACATATCAGATATACTTTTTACGAGATTCTTGAAGTTGTATTTGAGTCACTTTCATTGAGCATGATGATTTTGCCTCTTTTGGATTATTGATTGTGGGGATCCTATTTGATCCTTAGTGGGGGTATCCGTTTCATCTTTTAGTATCAACCTTATTTGTGGAATTACGGGGATGGAAATATTTATGGTGGGGAGAATTCTAACACCCGTCATTTTTAAAATTATTAATTTTATTAATTTTACCGGCATTTGATAGTCGGGGTTGAAGCCCAGATTTAATTTTTTGAGTTCATATTTAAAGAACATATGTCTTGGCCGTGACAGCATTCATAGCACCACGGTTGAAGCCATGTGTCCTCGCTCGAGTCATCGCATGAACTCGCCTGGTTCACCACCCGACCTGATTGATGTTCAAGGTAGGTAAATAAAATATAATGAATAGAAAAATGAAAAAAATAAAAAAAAGTAAATCATAATAAAAATAATATTAATTCAGGGACTACTTTAATGGGAATAATCTTTCTTGAGAATATTATTATTATAATTATTATTTTGGATGACAATTTAATTAATGGTATTATTTTTCTTATAATCATTTTATTATGTTGGTTATTGTTTGGTTTACTATTTGGTTTACTAAGTTTATAATTACCTTATTATAATTATTTTTATTATTTAAATTATTATAACTTATTATTAATATTATTATTATTATTATTATTATTAGTTTTATGTTTAATTTTTATTTCAGGTTTTTTTCGTCTTAAGGTTAGGTTTCGCCCGGCCCACTCTTCCCTAGATATTCCTTACGCCAGACCTGCATGCTTCCCCCTGCGCGCCGTAGCTAGCCGCCAACCCCTCTCCCCCATATCCCATGCACCGCCTCCCTCCTTCACCAGTTCAGGATGCCCCCTTCGTCGCGCCCCGCTCAGTCCTCCACGTCATGACCTGCTCCGATCTGCATACCTCATGCGGCATGACTTTTGCACTACCGAACTGCCGCCCACCATTCCTTCCTGGCCCGCACTGCCATCATGCCCCCCTCCACGCCTTTCTATAGCCTTCTTTCCCTCGTGCTGAAAACTCCCTTTCGTCAGACCTCCCCTCCTATCTTCTCCCCTCTCGTGGCTGCACCAGCTCCGCCTCCCTCACTCGCACCGCCTCAGATCTTTCAACAGCATCCCCGACCATCGGCCATCGAACCCCCTAGCAGCCGCCTGCACTCACCCTCCTCCATTGACCCCCAACAATCATGATCTGGCCACTCCTCCATCACGGAAGCCCCCTTATCCTCTAGATGATTTTTTTCTTTTCCAGCATTACGCAACACCGTGACGACTCCCCCGGTCGCGACTCCCATAGTCGTGCCTTCTTTCGGCTCGACAAATTCCGACACTATACATCTTTCTCGGATATCTCCTCGGACAATTTCTATAGGTGCGATATACCTCTATTGTTAATTATTTCAATTTAATTAATATGTGGTTAGGTGTTTTGATTTAAAATTTGGTACCATTTTTTTGTAATTATCTTGATATTTTGGTGTTAGTTTATCTGTGTTGATTGTGGCGATTTGGGTGTGCGTTTGGATCATTACTTTGATATTTGTGGTTTTTCGACACTGAGGTAGGTTGTTCAAAGTTTTAAACATTATTTAATGAATTCATTTTCTTGGATTGATAGTTTATAATTTTCATTGGTTAATTATTTTGGGTGTGGACATTTTTTTCTTGAAATCTTCCATGTGTTATAATTATTTGGTATTATGTCATATGGGTTGGTGCGTTCATTGGTTGAAAACTTATTTTAAGTTAATTGTTAATGTTTAATAATGTTTTTAGTTATATTTTCATTTGTGAAAGTAATGATAATTGTGTTCGACATGACATAGTGTGTTCTTGGTCGGAAGTGAAGGTGTTGTAATGGTTGAGTAGAATGTTTCTATGGAAACCTATGTGAGATGTATTCTAGTGTTTTATAATGCTTGTTTTTATTTTGTGAAAATGTGCAAAGTGCAATGTTTGTGTTCTAGTGTATTTATAATGTTTGTCTTTGTTTTGTGAAAATGTGCAAAGTGTGCAGTTTTTGTTCTTTATGGGGCGTTGGGTGTGTTTTTTTATGAAGGAGGGATGAGTTTTTTCTTTTTTGTTAGTTGTGTTATGTTTATTTTTAAATACATTGTTGACAAAAGATTTTTATATGATTAAATAAAGAATTGTTAGTAATGGAAAAATTATTTTAATTGAGTTGGGTAAAGTCTTTTGGTCTGTCAAATGGTTTTCTGTGTGTGTGGATGTGTGGTGATGGGTTAATGTTAAATAATATTTGTTTTATTTGTCTAAGTTTGACATGAAATGTTAAATTAGACCATCTTCATCACAAAAGGGGAAGCCTAGGTACTAGGTGGGTGGACTAGATCTAGTTCACTAGTTATTCGGATGCAGCTCTGGACCAGTTTTACTTAGCTGGTTTGACAATTACAACACTAACTAAACACTGGATGATGATTAGACACCACTAGGTTATAGATGTGTTTCCCTACTAGTGGATCGTGCATGTGAATGTATTTTTTTTGGTTCCTATACTACTATTCACCAAGACACGATGTTCTAGGGTCCCATTCTTTTTTCTTGTACCTATAGTGCCAATACCACTTTTAGTCATCTTGGATTACTATACAATCACCGTTAGCATGCGGTGTAGCATTTCTTTTCTCATGAAGGTTTGAGTTTTCTTAACTGCAAGGGTGTTTAATTTTTATTTACGTTTTTTCTTTAAAAGTGTTTTCTTTATAGAAACTGTTTATTAAATTTTTTTTAAGCTTTTCTGTCCTTTCATTTATTTAACCTGCAAATGTATTTTACATTTAATGTTAAAACGTGGAACCTTCTGATTAGGGGACATTATATGGGGCTTTTCGCTTACACCCTACATACACCGTCGAATGTATGTAGACATTGTTTCTTGTGGTCTCTAGGTTGTGACATAGTGCTCAGTGATTGTGGTTCAGATGTTGTTGGTATTTACATGTAGGTTGGTGTTAGTAGCATGGGGATGCGGCTTGTCGTGTTGTGGAGAGGTTGGTATCAGAGTTTAGTTTTATATCCATGTTGTGCACATGGGGTTTTTAGTCGAATTGTAGACTTTGAACCTGTTTATAATTTAAAGGTGTGATTGGTTTTATGTTTCCAGTTTTAGTTTGTTTATCATGTGAGTTTCCTTTTTATATTTTATTTCTTGTAAATCCTTCCCATGTAGTGTTTTGATACTCGTGCACTTGTGCCAGCCCATGGGCATCAGGAACGCCCTTCGGGCCTTGTGGCAGACCGAGTCCGGCGCCAGGTCAGATGGTGACCCGGCCTGGTTCGTGACAGGATAAGTTTTTAAGGTTATATTTCAATAATTAGATTCATGATATTATTCATATTATAAAATAGTAATAATTCAGTGAGATAAATCATAGAAATGATGAATATATTGGTATATGAGAATTACATTACAAGTATTGTGTGGTATGATTTTAATATTATAATATAACATTAAATAAAAAATGATCAATAATTTAGCGGCTAAAAATAGAGGCTATAAAAGTTATTAATCATAAAATACTTCAATATAAATAAATAAATAATTTTATGTCATGTCAAGATTGAAATGGAGATTGAAATTACACAGAAATCACATTTCTTTCATAACAAAAAAAAATTGAATTAAAAGAATGTTATAAAAATAACCACTATGTAGGGAAAGATATTAGTCTTACATTTTGAAAAAAGTGTTGAAAGAATCATGAAGGTAATTTTATTACGAGGAATAGAAAAGGATTTTTGTGTGGAATGAAATGTTATCCAGATATTGAATAATGATATCATCTGATAATGATAGCTACTAATGTGAATGGAGTGAAAGATCCATGAAATTAACCACATACACTCCAATGTTTTAAATATTTCTAGTAAAGGAATTATAATATCTATTTCTTAAATATAGGGGGTTATTAATGATTATTGATATCTGAAACCTCATGGGCATAAAGGAAATGAAACATAACATATAATTACCATAGCTGGTGTGGGTTATGAGAATAAAGTGGTGAAATCTTCACTTACCTTACAGTATAGAAAAGTTAATGTCTTATTTTATTCCATTACTATACATTATATATTATTTTAAGAATATTCTAATTGTTTCACATCACCACATAAATTATTAGATATTGAATTAGTTGTGAAAACTCCTAATGATATGATGATCACATCTCGGAACTATGATTCTTCTCTTATTATAGTTTGTGTGAATATTTATCATACTAATTTTTTCTCTCCATATATTTAAATTTTATGTGAATTTTGGCATCAATTGTCTCTCTTTATGATGATCTCATATTGATTTCAATTTAAGGGTAGTCACATTTTAGATTTTGAATAAACATGTTAGAATTTTTCATTGTGAAGATGAAAACAAGATACCAAAAGAAATTGATTCAATTTTATAGGTCTTGAATATTATTCAGAAGGGTTATTTATCTCAAATGGCTGGGGAGAAATTCAAGATCAAAAATAAAAATATTTAATTAAATTTTTAATGACATTCTAAATTTTTTTCATATTCTTACTCTAAATTATGAAATTGAGTTTTCAATAATACTCATACTTAATGGAAGACATATTACAAAAAACCTATATAGAATGGCACTAATTAAGCTATAGTAATTGAGTATGAGTCTCTAAAATAATTTTGAGAAGTTTTTAATTTAGACATGTACATAACCATGGAGTCTACATATTCGTTTTGTTATGGAGAAACATGTATCAATGAAAATGCATATTGATTATCAGGAATACAGAAAGAGTATGATCAAGAATAAGTATCAAAAAATACATATTAAATATTTTATTGATCAAATATGAGGATATATACTATTATTAGTAATTGAGATTCATTCTTACTACTATCATTTGAGGGAAAAAATAATGTCAAACAAAATAAAAACTTATGTTTGAGGTATAAAAGCAATAAATTTATAGATATTGAATATGGATTGACTAATTCCCCCACTATCTTCTTGGATATAATGATTATAGTCTTTAGATATTAACTTAATAAATATTCATTATATATATTTATTTAATTCATATAAACTACATGAAAAATGAATAGAATGAAGTGCACATGATAATTTTGTTAACAATCATGAGTAACGAGAAACTACATACTAAATTTTGCAAGTGTGAATTCTGATTTTATACTATATCATTATTTGGATAAGTAATAAATAGTTAGGGTATATTAGAAGATCAACCTAATACTGTATTCATTGGACATTGTCCCAAACTAACCATTATGTATGAGATCCATTGTTTTTTTTTGATTAGGTGGATATTTCAATTCTTTTTGAAGATTTTATCATGGTTTTATAATGCACTCATCCAGTTAACATATATGTAATTAATGTTCTTTTCTACAGATGAATGTGAAGAAAAAATTATATAGCATAATATAAGGTTAGTCAGTTTACCTATACTCACATTACACAACAATAAAAAGGGTTTTTGATCTATAGTGAATCTTATGAGAAGATAATGAGATATATGTTTATACAGAAATACATGGTGATAATTATTTCAACTCAATAATTAAAATTTATTGGAAATAATTAAATAGAAAAAAATAGAGTTAGTAGTGGTTACATTTTCATAAAATATATGGAGGAAATTTATTAATCGAGAAATGTTAAACATATATACAGATCATAAAATTTTTACATATATTTCAACATAGAAATAGTTGAATATACACGATAGAATAAGTTTAGAGTATATTAAGGATTTTTATTTCTCAATACATTACCACACCGAGAATGTAAACTAGGTAGATGATGATTTTGGTTTCAATGGTCCGGCTAGATTATATATATTGTGGATCACAAATGCTTATATATTTACATATTTAAAATGTATAGTCCTTGAAATATTTTAGGAAGTATAGAAATTGTATCTTCCTTAATGAGTATTCATCCATCCATCTATGTGACGATTAAATAGGATAAAATTGACAATGTAGAGCTGTAAAAGACGGTGAGAATTTTTTCTGAGGTAAACATTTATTATGATGGAATGATACGACATAGAAATGAAATATGATCTACTATTATATATTTATTGATAATGGAGTTATTCAATGAAGCACACAACTCATCATTATCTACTCATCCTAGAAGTATCATGATATATTGAGGTATTAAAAAGAATTTTTGGTGTCATAAGATGAAGAGATATACTTCAAATTACGTGTGACGATTCTTAATAGGAATATATGTTATGAATAATAAGAAGTAGTCTATGGGGATGAAAAACTATAACCCATACTATTATGGAAATGGGAAAATTTAATCAAGGATTTCATAATAAGGCTATAAAAGAAATTTAACATGCGTATTTCTATTTTTTATTATAAAAGTATTAAAAATTTAGAATATTTCAATATTATTTGAGACTATTTCTATCTTGATCATATTTCTATGATATAAATTACAGATTTCTTAATGATACATAGATAACCAAATTCTATTGTATATGACTAAGATCCAAGGATTAAATTGATGTTTTAGATAATTATTTAGTAATATCTAATAATTTTTTTGTGTTTAAATAATACATATCCTTTTTTGATATTTGTTCAATATAAGATACGTCTTCAAAATCGAAAGGATATTCTAAGACATCATTCTGTAGAAGTCAAAAATTGTTTGGGTCACCATCATTCACTTATCGAATTCTTTTATAATAATATCATTCTCTTGATAATTACAAATTATATGTATGAATACCTCTATGTAAATAATGTAACACTCCGAATTGAAATTATTAATTTAAATAATTAATATTTTTATAACTAATCTTGGTAAATAAATGGTAGAGAACATTAGACCCATTCAACAACACCTCGAGACAACTCAGAGTTGATATTAGATATATGCATAAATGTTTTGGGGAGATATCTAAGTCAATGTTGGATAGAAGGTATTTCGATGAATTCATCCATAGATAAAGGTAATGATATTGGGAAAGAAGGATAATGTAAACCCTTTGTATATTTGACCCTTTGATATTATATTTTAAGTATGGATGGTATATTATAGGTTAACCCACCAACTGAACCTCTCTCAAGTTCATGATGTGCTCCATAAATATTTTATGTGTATGTACATATGAAATTGATCGTTTGTATTGATTTCATTAGATATACCCTAAAATTTTGATATTTACTATGAAAAAAACAGTTATGATTTTTTTTTCATTTAGATAATGTGATATGTAATAAGACTACTCACATGATTAATGGTATTTAGAAGAATCAAAAATCAAAGAAACTACTTGGTAACTCTACGATGGGATGGGGTTCAAGTATCATCATTGGGATTCATTGGAGTGATGAAATTTTAATTTTTAAATTCATTTTATGTTGTGTATAATACATTACCCAATGATTTTAAATGTATTATAACTACCCAAATTTTTATAAATAAAATTCAATTTATTTTTTAATACAATTCCCTATTATGTATTTTGGTTATAGAAAGCGAACTCACTTATATGGGTTTATCATATCCAATCAGGTTTCAAATACAAATAATCATCATAACCATTATTAATAAATCCATATAATGGGGATTATATGATTTGTATAAGTATATGGTTATGATAAATCAAATTGGAAAATAAGATGAATGTTAAAACCTCAAAAAGTATGATCAAACACTCTAAATACCATCAAATGGATCTTATTGGGGAGATATGTCCAATAGGATTTTCCTTTGACCATTTCTATGATTATATCTAAAAACTAAATTAGGAGAAAAGTCATTTATGGGAGATGTTCAAGCTCATCGAGATCATGACTTAAACCTTGTGCGCCGGACCACCCCAAAAAAATGTCACAATCGACCACCTACCCAGATGTAATTGTACAATGTAATAAAGGTCTATGAAATAAGACCTTATGAATATGAAAACTTATATTTTATTTTCATAATAATAATAATTATATCTACTCATTATTTTTGTAATATTAAAAATGATTTCGATTTTGATATGAGAAACCAAGAATTGTATTTTTTGGTTATATTAAATTTCAAATAAGAAATTAATTTGGATAAATTAATGATTTTTTAAAAAATATACATTTAATAAAATATTACTATTAAATAATATTTTTGAACTATATTTTTATTATGATTTTACGAATTCAAAAATTATTGTTACAAGGATTCAGAAACTATTATTTTTAAATGCCTAGTATTCCTCAATATAAATATATTAATATTTAAAATTTAAAAATTAAAATAATTTGAAAAATTATTGATGAAATGAATATTATTTTTTGATGTAGAATTTAAAATTTTTCTAATAGTTAATTATTCATAGTTTTTTTGAGACGACCAAATTTTTGAGAAAACATTAAATATGGTAAAATATATACGGCGTGTATTATGACATAATTAAAAATAAAATGCGAATTAATAAATAAATTAAAATTTATTGATGTCTATGTATATGTTTCTACTTAAAATTAATGTGTTTTTTATTTTTTTTTATAAATCCTTTAAGAATCATCCAAAACATATAATATATTTTTTGGTATTAAAATCATTTCTATATAAACATGACTCAATTCGACATCCCCAAGAGTAATATTTTAATAAGATAGTCAAATTAAATTATTATATAATGAATAATAATGTAATTAGGTTGAATCCATGTTCAATAACCATTTGTAGGTTTTTTTGGTTTACATTATTATATGGAGTCCAAAACCAATTTTTGGGAAATAACGAATAATTCTCCTCTCCTTTCCTATATTATCCCTCGTGATATATGATTATTCTTTAAAAAGAATCCAAATAAGGAATATATAATCATTTCTACCCTATATATATATTTATTTCATGGTCCCCCAAATATCTCAATATCATCATACCAAGGTTTTGGAATCATCCACTAAATTTAAGGTATCACCCCCTCTTGTTTTTATTCAGGAAACACATTTTTTTATGCCTCTTGATTCAAATTTATTCTTGACTGGGTATGTTTTATAAATCCACATTACTAACCATATAATTTATAAATAATTATATTTCCCATTAACTCTCAATAATCCCTCCCATGGTCATTTATGTACAGACCTTTTAAAGAGATTTTTCAATCCAAAAGTAAGGGACCTCTCACTCTCTCTTTATTTTAATTCGAGAACCTAATTTGTATCTAGATTTTTTATTATTAATTGGTCATGTTTTCTTGAATAAATAAATTCCTCATTTCAATCCAATTTATGGTAATTTAATTAGAGATCATTTATCCCCTCTCATTTAACCTTTATCAAAGCAATTAAAAAAAATTTAAAAATAATTCCCCTCATTTATTTTCTATTCTAGAACATTATTTCTATTTAACATTTTTAATAAATTTTTTTTAAATTTTAATGAAGTTATATTTATCTATATAATATCCAAATTAAGTTCTAAAATTGATATATAATTGATCCCATCACATTATATCTTTCACTTAAGTTGTTACTATGCAGAAATTAATTAAGGGGTTATTTTCTTCTATTTATTCTAGTGAATTATTAATTTTATGCATTTAATTTAGAATTAATAATGTTTAGATATTATTTTTCACACCCCTTTTAATTTAAATTATATTTTCAAATAAATATATATCCTATTATCTCTTATTATTCCGTTTTACTAATCTTTAAGTATAGTTGATATACAAATGAAAAATCACATGAAATTTTCTATGTAAAAATATTTTATTGTGAGTACTATCACTATTTCCACTCAAGGATATTAACCTATACATATAGATAACCATTTTATGTGGTATTTAATTTATTTATTACACACTACTTTATCTAGGAATTAAATATGAAGAAATAATATCTTATGGTGAATGTTATAAGTGAAACACTTTTTCAATTACATAATATGAATGTGACAGGTGCACCCAAAAGTTTATTTCACTAAAATGTATTGGGTAATGTGTCAGTATCATAAAAAATCTTGAATTGGGAATGGGAATGATCCTTTTCTATCACATGACTTTTCCACCATGTTTATGATGTCTTTTTTGGCTATCCATGACCTCTGTTTATGATGTCATGTTTAAAGTTGTATCAATATTTCGTTGTCACCTTTATCATATCATGATATATAATTACTCATTGATCACGTTTATGATTCTAACCACTTTTATATCCCTTTGAAATTATTATTGTATAACATGTAATAATTTCTTCATTTTATAACAAAATTATTCTCTTATTGGGATTTATAGACCACACATTTCTTATGTATATCGCCATGTTATCTTATACAGTTTTATATATGATTGAATATTGTCGGCATGTTATGTATGTTTTTTAAAATGGGTATGTGGAACCAATTTTATGTTGTAATGTAATTTACATGATTACCTAGAGAAACCACACTTTTTAATCTCTTATGTTATATTCTGATTATTCATATGTAAAAAATCACGAATTAATGTGTAATAAAGACAAATGTTGACATATTGTGTATAAAATTAGTGTTTTGTTATTTTATGGATTAGGATTCCAAAATTCTAGAAAAATAAAAAGGGATAAAATAAAATATAATAATACAACAATAAATTTTGTTAAATTATAGATAATGTGGTTTCCAAGATTATAAATCCATGTATGGATATTACTAGTGGATGTGGCTTTAGAACTAATGTATATATGGTTAACACCCAAGAACAACATATTTAGGTAGAATAAATTGGTAGTTTATCCAAGAATAAAATCCATGATGAAAAAATTGGTTTAAAATCATGTGGATATTATTGGAAAATTCGCAATATTATTATGATATGTTATTACGGGAATAAAAAATGTCCATAAGAGTCTATGTTATAAAATAGTTCACCAATAACCCTTGTATAATCCTATTATTTAAATAATTAGATTTCATTTATAAGTAACCCATTTAAAGTAATTGCATTATCAATTATGCATTTAATAGATTAAAATTACAAATACATAATTTTCTATTTATTCTATAAAATGATGGAAATATGAGGAACCATGTAGACAACTAATGTAAAGGGAAATGTGTAGATTCTACAAATGAGATGTCAAACTCGATTGGAGAAGTAATAATGAACATTGTGGAGATACTCTCTTAGTTTAATCAACAACTAAATAGAAATATGAATCCTGAGTAATTATCAAATATCCCCAAAAAATAACAAGCTGTAATTGGGAGATTTATATGAAAAATGTCTCATACATTCAATGTATCATATAATACCTTAATTGTGGAACAATGAATAAAATCCATTGAAAATTCTATAATGTTATAACCAATGAAATATTATATTGTATGTTTATTTTAGAGAGAGATAATTTGATCAGTGGTGGACATTGATCAAGAATAAGAATCCATAAGAAGAGATTAAAGCGATGGGAGGTTGGTGTTTGAGAATATTTTTTTTCAAAAATATTCTCCTCAAACTCTGTCACATAAAATGGTTACATATTTCTTTACCTTAAAGAAAATATTTGATGAATTCATCAATACATATGTGGTAAAATTAAAAAGACTTTTTGGATACAGCTTATAATTTTTGAATACCCCCAAATTATATGTTGAAAAATTCTTTAATGGGGTAAAACCAATCCTATGAAAATATTGGGTGATCAAATACTTGGATTGACATGAGTAAATTGTCTAAAAGTCCTTCAATGTTAAAACAAAATTTCAGAATATGAAGGGTATCATGGGGATAATAAGAGGAATGTAGAGTTTAATTATAGTTGTGTGATGGAGATATAAAAAAGGTAATAATTTCCAACATCCCACCAGTTAAAAGTATAGAAAAAACACCCTAAAAATTTCATGAATAGGGTGAGGTAATGATTTTGGTTTAGAGAGGAAGGACACCTATCTAGAGATTTCAAATGGAAGAACGCCACTAATGCAATAGAGGATAGAAATTATCCATTGAAACATCACCTATTTAAATATTTTTTGAACAGTATGAAATTTAGGAACTTTGAAAACAAATGAACTATTATAAGGGTGTTTATAGACATTCATCACCAAAAACTAAAATGGCTGTAAGGGTTATCTTATTATGTTAAAATAACTAAAGTGGATCAACACAATGAATTTCTGATAAGTATGATGGTTATTAATTAAATAATATTGAATTCACCTTTATTTAATTCTTCTATGAATTCATTCATATCACACAATCTTAATAGAACTATTCAAAAAACACCATAAAGTATGTGAGTATTTTTATATTTGAAAATGAAAAATTGTGCAATAATTGCATCCCAATTTTATAAATCCTCCCTTAACCAAATTGGGGGGAGGAACTACCTACTAAACCTCGTGAAACTCTATTTAGTGTATGTTTATTCAATTATAGGTATGGATTGTCTATCCTTATATTGAGATAACATGAATTAACATGATAAGGATATAAATCCATGTATATTGAATCATCCACCGATTATTTAAAAATGAAAGGTTGAAGTTAAATATTATTTATAACCAAAATCTAAAAAATTGATATTATTTATCAATGAGCAAGAATATATTGATGAAATGATTTATAATAAGGAAGATATAATCCTTGAATACATGACCATTATTACGAAATGAACTAATGTACTTCTTGATGAATATCTTGGTCTTCCTCTTATATGAGTTGTCAAATCTTCAATTAAGATTATACCCTGAGAGCATCCATTATCCATGAATTTATATAGAATAGATATTTTGGAACATTATGAGTTAATGAAAAAACTACATAACAATCTAGATAAAGGGGTAATATTCTGATGTGCTTCACCACAGAGTTCCCTAATCCTATTTGTCAAGAAGTATTATGGGTCAATGCACCTTTTTATTTATATCATGAGATCAAGAAGATCAAGATAAATAACTAGTATTATCTTCCACAGATTGATTAATTTTTGATTAACTATGTGGATCAAAATATTTCTCCAAGGTGGATCTTTGGATTAGGAATTATCAATTATTGACAATGGTGGATATCCCTAAGACTCATTTCCTCATAAGATATAAGCACTATTTGTTCATTGGTATTCCATTCAGAATCACTATTGATTCATTAATATTAATGGACAAGATGAATAAATTATTTATTTATTACATAAAAAAACTTATGAATTTTTCTATTGATTATAGTATAAAACACTCCAAAAGAAATGGGGACCATTAGGAAAATAAAATAACTATTCTAAATAGATTATGAAATGAAAAATATCTATGAAATTTATAATAAAAGCGAGTTCTAGTTTAATGATTTATCATCCAGGGGAAATTTTATCACTTATAATGGTATATCTATATAACCTTTAATGAAATAAAAAATTTAATAATGGCCGATACCATCATCTATGACAGAGATTCAATGTTTCCTTGGGTTACCTCGGTACTATCGTCGAGTTGGGAGAAATTTATCATGATTTTAAAACCCATTAACTGAACTAACTCTATTAGAATTTATATTTTTTTGGACTTAGGATTATGAAGAAACCTTCCTGGAGTAAACAAAATACTTATCAATTCAAGTTTACTTATGATATCCCCATGTTGGGAACTATTGATAGTATACAACGATGCATCGAAGAAGAAAATGGGATGTGTACTAATTAAGAAAGATAATGTTATAGAATATTATTAATTTAAATTTAATATTATTGAATAGAAATACCAAATACATGATCTAGGGTTTGATAGTAAGATCATTTTGTTGAATGTATGGTGATATTTTCTCTTTGGGGAGATGTGTGAAATATATTTGGCTCATAAGAGCATCAAGAATATATTCACAGAAAAAGAAATGAATATATTCTATTGAATAATTTTAGAGATCATTAAGGACTATGACTACTCAACCCGCTACAATATTGTTAATGTAAATAATGTGGAAGAAACCTTAATTAAAAATGATCTTGAAATTTTTTCATTGATGAGAATTGAGAGGGATTTTATCATCTTGTACTTGAAAAAGAATTAACATGGGAACCAAAATGTAAATAACATCATTATCCTTTCAAAAATTATTTCTCAACCATCACATATTGGGTTGACAATAGATGCTCAAAGAGATAATATAATAATTTAGAAGAAATTTGACTCCGTAAGAAAATAAATAAATCCTCAACGTTCAGAATTAATGGAGGAGTCATATGATTTGGGTAATGACTATATGTACCATTAAATTTTGTGTTAAAGAAGGATCTGTTGAATGATGCTCATATATCAACTTTCTCTATTTATCTAAGAAGCATAATGTTGTACCACTATTTCCGAGAGCACTATTGGTGTGGAAATATGAATTATGAGATCATGAAGTATACAACACGTTTCCATTCATGTATAAATGTGAAGGTTGGAAGGAAAAAATCCTAGGTACTGAGGAATCCATTACCGATACCTACACTGAAATGGGAAAAATTACCATGGTCATTATCAGTAGTCTTAAAAATACATCAAGATGAAATAATGAAATATGAGTTGGGGTAGATCTCGTTATAAAGACCAGTATCTTAAATGGAATTTTAGAGGACTCCCACTTGATAAAGTTGAATGGATATTTCTTATAGATGTTGTGAGGCTATATGGAACATGATTATAATTATATCTAATTAAGATCCAAGATTTACATCAAAGATATGGAAGATTATCGAAAATTATTTAAGTACCGAGTTGAACATCAACATGATTTATCACCACCAAACTAATGGGAGATGTGAATGGAAAATCCAGACACTTGAAGACATGTAGAGAGCATGGTATGTGACACTAGAATAGGTTGGGATCAACATCTTCCTTGGGATGAGTTCTCATATTATAATATATTCTACTCAAACATCCAAATGGATCACTATAAATCCATTTATGGGAATAGGTGTGGAACACCAACATGTTGGGACCCTGTTGGTGAATAAAAAATACTAGGTCATGAAATAGTCAAGACCATTCAACAACACATCAAGGCTGGTTAGAGTAAAAAAAGCTATTGTGAAAATCATTAATGAGACCTAGAGTTTGATGATGGAGAAAATTTATTCCTCCATATGTCTTTATTTAATAATATCATGGGAATTGTGATGAAGTAAATTCTTAGTCAAATATAAATCTATCCCTTGGAAATCCTCGTTCACATAATATCAGTGGATGATAGACACACAATCCCACCAAACATATTTCAAGGAGATGACGTGTTCCATGTTAACCTCTTAAAGAAGTTCATACTAAACCCCTCAGAAGTACTCAGTCCACATGTGGTACTACTTGAAAATTATCATTTAAATGAAAAGAAGCCAGTGGAAATCTTTGACGATAAGGGAACATTACTATGAAATAATAAAAATCACCACGTCAATGTGAAATGAAGAAAACAAGAACCTGAAGAAAAGATGTGGGAACCAAATGAGGTGATGAAAAATATTACCCTCATCAGTTTTATTGTGTGAAATGAAAATTTTAGGGGAGAATTTTTTTTAATGGGGGGTTATTGTACAGACTCGAACGTTGAGAAATAATTTTTGATTAGTATTCTAATTATATGATATTTTATATATCACAATTATAGATAACTGACACACTTATTTTGTTTTATTATATCTTATTAGATTTAAAATACTATAAATCATAACATCATTCCTAATATAGCCTTATGAAAGTGACATTATGATTATTATAAATATAGGGTTTTGATAAATCAAATTTATAGAGACAATGAATGTGATAGACTTATCTAGTGGGATAGTTCCCTTTAAATCCCATTAACCATAGATTTTATGTGATATATAATTACCATTATATTCCATTGTCCATGAACAAATTGAGATCTAATAAAAAAATCCCCGGAAAATAAAATTTATATGAAAATATCAATCTCATCTACATCATGGGCCAACCCATGTACACTAAACCACCCCAATAAAATCTCACAATCATCCACATTACCCATAGAGCGTTATACAGTGTAATAATGGAATATGTATTAATACCATAATAAAATTAAAATTTATATTATATTCTCAATAGAGTAATAATTATATTAAAAACATATTGTCTTTATATTAAAAAAGAATTTTATTTTCATTCGATAAAACATAAATTGTATTTATTAGTCATAATAATTCAATTAAGACCTTGTTTATTGATGAAATAATAAAATTTTATAAATAAATGAAATTTCAATAGAATAATATTATTAAATAATATTTATTAATTATTGTTGGTAATATAATTTTACAATGTTAAAATTAAATTTCTATAATTGATTGAAAAGTATTATTTCCCAAAAACTGTTTCATCTCCATAAATGTTGATTCTAATTTTTAATGAAAAATTATAATATTTAGAAAAATATTTGTTAAAATATTTAATATTTTTGAATGAAGAACATTGAAATTATCCAATGGTGGTTTTTTCATAATCTTCTAGCATAGTCAAATTTTCAGGTAAAATGTAAGTAGATTATAAATATATGGTGTGTGTTATTACATTATAATATCAAAGAAGTTATGTACTAAATACTAAAAAATTAATAAATGACCAAACATATAATTATCCAATAAATTAATTTGTTTTCAGGTTATTTTATTAATTTTATAAATCTTTTATGAGTCCTCCAAAACCAATAATAAATCATAATGTTATAAAATCATTTCCTTAAGAACATTAATCTTTTACACATCAACATGTGTAATATTTAAATAATTTTGGTCCTTGTACTTATAAAATGATTAAAACTACTTATTTTATTTATAAACCAATTGAATAAACCATTTGATGGTATTTGATTCCAATTAATTTTTTTTATAATGTCCAAAACCTATGTATTGGAATTAATAAATTATTCCCATCTCCATTCAAAGAAGTAGTGCAATAATGTTTTTTACGTCAGTTATTTTTTACTTTTTTATGTCGGTTTTTAGATGAAGTTATTATTAGAGATGTTATATATATTCTTGCATACATATTTTATTTTAAAAATGATGTAATAAATATAAATCTAAATCATTTTCCAAGTCGGTTCCTAAAAACCCGATGAGGAAAATGCTTCATAGTCATGATTTATTAAGTCGGTTTTTAATAACCAACGTGATATAGTGTTTCTAATGACATATATTTATAAATTTATGTGATAAATAATGACTTTTAAGCGTTTCTTAAATTGGTATTTTAGGAACCGTTGTGAAAAATAGTTTTATAACGTCAGTTATTTTTATAATCGAAGCCATAAACCATTCTGTGAAGTGTTTTTTCACAACTGCTAAATAATAATTGCCATGAAGAAATATATACTACATAAATTATTAAATAACTACAGAAAAAACCCTCCCACTCATTAATTATGTCAGTTATAAAATAATCGATGTAAAAACCAAATTTTTTTTAAAAAAATGTTCAATTATTAATATGCTCTTCTTAAGAAGACCCAAAAGAAGAAAAAAAATGACAAAAACTATAAAAATACCAGACATCCCCTTCACTCCCTAGAAAACCTCCCACTACTGGACACCCCCACCCCTGGAAATCCCCCACACCCCCTAACAGCCCCAACCCTACACACCACCTCACACTAATAGATAACCCCTCCCCACTAGACACACTAAGAGAGCCCCACCACCCCTTGGACTGCCTCCCACCCCCTAGAAACCACAACCCATGGACCTCCATCACACCCACTAGACACCACCCTACCCCACTATATAGCCTCACCCCCGAGACACCCCCACCACTGGACACCCCAACCCCTTAGACACCACCCCACCCACTGGACAGCCCCACCACCCGGACACACTCGGACAACCCCTACACCACTTAGATACCCTCCCACCCAGCTAACCACCTCCACCCCTGGACCTACCTTCCACCCCTTGGACAACCCCCTACCCCTAGAAACCACACACCCCACTAGACATCACCCTAGAACTCCATCCCACCCACTAGACACCCCCGCTAGACAGCCCCAACCACCTAGAAAACCCCACCCCTGGACATCCCCCTAACCCTAGACACCTTTCCACCCATGGACACCCACTGACAGCCCCTCTACCCCCCTGGACAACCCCCACACCCTAGTACACCCCACCCAATATACCACCCTCCACCCCACTAGACAGCATCCCCCGACCCCTTATACACCATCCCATCCCATTGGACATCCCCCTTGAACACCCCCACACCCAGGACCTCCCTCCCACCCCGATGGATATCCTGCCACCCCTTGGACACCCCCACATCCATAAAACCATTACTATGCTCTTCCAAAGTATGAAAAAAGCATAAACCAAACCACAAACAGACCAAAACAAGACTAGAATCCATACCCAAAAAAATCAGAACTACACTAAAATAAGTAGAACCATCAAAAAATTACACATTCACATATATAACATTCACAACTTATAATGTAAACTAAAAAATCTAAATCCAACCAAAACAACTACCAAATACACATTTAATATAACAATATTTAAAATTTTATTTTATTGTACAAAAAAACTAAAATCCAATCAAACCTATAAAAATTTGACAATTCCACCTGTATGTTCTTGACCTGTTGATCAAAATAGGGTTTAGGTTCATCAAATAGCTCGAAAATAAATGGATAGTAGTTAACTTGTCTAATGAAAAAATTGAAATATTATGGAAAATTTTAAAAAGAAATATTACCAGTCAAACATCACAAGTGTTCCACTTGTAATTATTTCATACCTAAATCATAATATATATCATCAAAATTTGAAGATTCCTTGTTGGTCAAGAATATTTTGATTAAATTATTGTCAATTCAAAATATAATTCTTATGTAATACATCGAAATTTAAAAATTATAAAGGGATACATACCTGTACTTTTACATATTTTATCTTGGATCTATTTTTCGTTGTGTATTATTTAAAGTAAACCCATCCTATGTTAGAAATTATTATGAATTATATAAATATAAAATTTATTATAATATAAAAAATTATTAAGAAATTGAAACATACATTTCCAACATACTCTGATAACATCCTCACACATCACCATAGACAGAGGATATCCAATATAATATTTTATCCCTTGAAAAAAACAACTAACATACAATAATTACTAATATAAAAGAAAATTTAAGGTTAGTGGTTTTTTATGTTAAAAAAATGAACACTTTTCCATATATATGTTTCATACCACTAACAAATAGGCATCATCGTACACTGTGTGATTATATTTTGTTCAAATATTTCAGAAATATAATGTGTTATTTGTTCCTCATTCAATGAATGTGCTTCAGGGAAAATAAAATGTGGGTCCAAGGATCCATATACATATGTCTGCTCATTCTTCTCACACATGTTATAATGATACCTAATACAAAAAATTCAAAAGTAATTTTTTTAATAAATATAACATAGGGAAAGGTGTTAAGACTTAAAATGAAAAACTATGCACCCATGTTAATGCCCAACATATTTCTAGTAAAAAGTTACATGATATCATTTTTCACAATCCCCACATTTATTGCACATCCTCAAACATGAGCTTCCATTGGAAACATATAATGATCCACCAAAAATTTTGAATATCTTGACAATCTATCAAGACTACTGGAATCTGTATCTAATGTGATATCCATTTTTCTTTGTTATTGTCTATATAATATTTCATTTCTGTTGAAGTATTCCTGTAAAAATGAATAGAAATATATATATTTTATTCATATGATAAAAAGACTTTAATAAAAAAAGATATGATACCCATACCTCTATGGTAATGAGTTAGATAAGTCTAGATAGCCTAACTAAAAATAGGCTGATACTATGTCCAACTATCGTCACCTCAGCTGTAGGTAATGGTACATGAGCTGATCTATATATAATATCATGTACAATGACCCTATGATTATCTACCTTTCTGTGTTGATGATGAACTGTATCTCCTATAAAATATACCATCCTATATGTTACTATATGATGGTAAAGATCATCAATATACATGTCATAATATATTGGAAGCTATGGCTGATTTTGATAAAAATTGGGGTCTGCTGGAACTGGTGGGTGAGTGGGAGCTACTGTGGGAGGTGGTGGAGTAGATGATTGAGTCTGAAATTTACTTTTCACATATAAAAACATAAATTGTACCGATGCTCTAGTATTTTCCTCCATATTTGTATTAATATTATGAACATCCGACTCTAAGGAATATATATATATACCCTCAATTGAAGAAGTTGAAGAATGTTGCAACATTTTTCTTACCGATACACCCGTTGGATAGCCTCATACACGACTGGGTGTTCAGGCATTACCAATGACATAGATAAAATATCTTTCCCCCCAGCAGCTATAAATACCTATGGGAGCTCTTCTCCTCAAGAGAATACTATATTAATTAATTGAGAATTTCTGTATTGATTCGATTTATTTAATGAATATAAATAACTTAAATAAATAAAATAAATATCCTACAATCCTCATAGATTTGATTCTCATTTCATCCGAAAAATATTGCCCCTTTTTTTCATCTGAGAAATCTTCTATTTTTCATGTCCAGATGGAGGCGATAGAGGGGAAACCACTCTAGAGCTTGAAGAATCATCTCTCAGTTTTTGTATTTTTTCCACCGTTATTTGTTCTTCCAATAATGTGCTCCCTCTTCGAGATAAAATACGAGGGTATACATTTCTATATTGAATCATCTGATGATATTTCCTTGTTGTTTATAAATTAAGAATAATAAATCATTAACAAAACATTAATAAGATCTTTTATATACTAATTCTTATAAATGATTACATTGCTCATACCAAAAAATGAATCATTTCTTCTACTTTCAACAAATTTTCATCATTTGTCTTTATATATAAAAGGATATATATGACATGGATTGTCATGATTCTAATTACAAAAAATAAAATTAAATATAATGTTTGACTTAAAATCCATCGATCTCTTAGCAGCCATCGATAAAATTTTCCTCCTAACTCCTCCTGTGTCAGGAATGTCAAATTTTAAAATTATAAATAATAGGTAAAACATATTATACTAGAAACATATAAAGATTAATCAAAAAATAAAAAAAGATCTTACTAAAAAGGTCCCCCACAAATGAGATATTATACCTTTTTTCACACTTATGCAATCATCATTCAAAATTTCTACATTGCATTTATGCTGAACTGAAACAAAACTCTTATAATCATTTTCATTTCGACATCTAGGAATATTATTTTTTTCAAACTAAACTGGTATCCTCTGGTCCTAGCTATAGGCAAGTGATAATTTTGGTAAACGTGTGAATCCACATTTAAAAACTATTGAAATCTTCATTTTCATTATGGGAGCACATGAGGATGATTGGGGAACATCAAGAGGAACATGTGATTGTTCCTCCCTAGAGTTATGATCATGATGCTCTTCTCTGGAATCATATGGATGATCAACTGATTGATCTGTCATTATCCTTCAAATCAATAAAGAAAACAACAGTTCACACATAAAAAAGTTCAAATATTACAATAATTATTTAAAAAAATTGAACTATGTTACATAATTGAAAACATGGTAAATATGGTAAGCATGTTATAAAATAGTAAATATGGTAAGCATGGTAAACATGGTAGTGTAATTTTCATTTATCCAAATCAATAAATATATATATTATGAAACTTTAAACAAAGGTAATCTTTGGTAAACATGGTAACCATGTTAAACATGGTAAAGTAATTTTCATTCCACAATATCAATAGATATATAAGTTTTGTAATGGTAAACATGTTGAAATAAATTATTCAAAATTAAAATAAACAAAAATTTATACTTATTTGTTTTAATAAAAGTTTTAACAAATAAAAACAATCAATATCTAACATTTTATGTATATAATAAATTAAACAAGAAATAAACATATGTTACCTAAAATATTTTGAATGTAATAATTGATTTTTTTTCCCAAATTCCATCGTCATTATATTTCATTATGTCACAAATCATGTCATCATCATGCTCATCATTATTTTAATCTAATAATTCCATAAAAGTACTGATATTGCATAAATCATCATTTTCATCAAGTTGATCCTCACCTACGTATTTTTTTACCTTATAAAATAGCATAACACTACATATTTGAATGAACAAATACATAAAAAACTATTTTTCGTGTGTTTCCATTATAAAATAATCTTTTTTATCTTCCAATCTATTCAGATAAACAAATGTCATTCAAAATTCATCGTGTGTGACATTATTGTTAGTAATAAAACATTTTCATTAAAAAACAAGTACATTCATAAAAAAGTAACAAACCAATCATATCTCTTCAATGACTCCAAAATATTCTCTTGATGCATAAATTGGGTTTTGTCATTAGAACAAAGAAGATGCATTGCTTCTGCAAACACCAATACACAACTATTCTAAACTACAACTCTATTATCCTGAGCTTTCATATGAAATGTGTATCCCTTAATGTCATACCTCAACCATGTTATCACATTTAAACATGGACCACCCACTAACCATATTAATGTATCTAATACATCTGATCTACTATGCAATTCCATTTTAAACCATAGAAAAAATGTTTTTCTTATGTTCATTTAATATCCACATATCTATTTTCTTTGTATGACATTGTTTAAACAAATTAATTTTCAATGTGATATATGGTTGATCTTCATCTATGTTATTCAAGATATATAGTTCTATTTCTTCATCTGTTCAGCTGAAAATGATTTGAATTTAAAACCATGAATCCCCTTTCTCTCATTATTTTCTTGATCATGGAAAGTTGGAGGCAAACCTATGTGCTCCACTGTAGACAACTTTCTCGTACAAAACACCACAACCTCCTCAGAAATATACATTTCAATAATTGAGGCTTTAGGTCGATATGTATTCTTAATATTCCCCTTCAATATTTGTAGATACCTTTCAAAAGGACACATACAACGACGATATAAAGGTCTACAATGTCTTATATCTCAAAATATATAAAACATTAAATGAAATCTTATATAAAAAAATATGGCAGAAAATACATTTCCAATTTACATAGTATAAAAATTTCATCATTTTCAAAAAAAAATAAATCCTTCCCATCAATAACCATAATAAAAATTTATTTGAAAAAATAACACTACTTCATTATAATCATTCATACATAAATTTGAAATATTTCACGCAATGAAACTGGTAGAAGTTGTAGCATCATGACGAGACAAAATACTCATTAGTGTATTTGTAATATATATTTATTTCTTATTTAAATTTATTATATTCATAAAATGATAGATATTGAAAATTGTTACTCACATCAAGGTATTGTACCATATAAAAATACTCATTAGTGGATTCGTAAGATAGGTTTACTTCTTGTTTAAATTTATTATATTCATAAAATGTTAGATATTGACAATTTTTACTCACATAATGGTTTTATACCATATCTAAATACTCATCTGTGGATAATGGTTTCAGTGAAACATAAAATTAGTGTGAGATATTGAATTCCTTTTTATTCTTATATAAGAGTGGTCCATATGAAAAAACAATTTGATGACCTATGTATACTATTTTACTCCCATGATTAAATTGACAATATGAAGTATGTAGTTTGCAAATTGGATATGCTTTATACCCCTTAACACTGTATCCAGGAAAATTTCCATATGCTGGGATGTCATTTATAATGAACATTTGTAGATGAAAATATTCCCTTGTATAGGAATAATAAATTATAATACCATCCTCCCATTAATTATTCAAATAATCAATCAATGGTGAAAAGAAAACATCAAAATAATTTTTTGGTTGCTTCATACAAGATATCATTATACTCAATATGACATATTTGTGCTTCAAACAATCTTCAAGAGAGAGGTTATAAATTACCAACAAAATAGGCAATGTAATATGTGTGATACTGACAGTTAATTATGGATTCATTCCAGCAGTGCAAAACCGAAGTCTTGGATTTTGAATTTCATTTCCAAATGTAGGATACTGCTTATCAATTTTACTTCATTTGGAACAATTAGTTGGATGGGATATTTTTTCATCACATATCCGCTCATTATCATGTCATCTTAAAATTTTTGCAACACCTTAATTTGTAAAAATCATTTCAAATGATGAATTATAATAATATACCAAAATTACATGGTAGGGATCTCAGTAATCTCTACATCAGACATTGTTTTTTCGTTCAACTTATACCATGATATCCCATATTTAGGGAACTCAAAAAAAAATTCATAGTCCTTCCTATATAACATATTGTCATTGGAACAAGCATTTATTTTCTTGTGTCCCAATACCATCAGGAATAATATTTTCTTTCTTCTTATAATGTGAATCCGGAAGATCAATGTATTTTAGAGGAATTTATTTCAACAATTGTATCAGCTCTGTAAAACTTCCGTCACTAAATCCACGTTTCCCCTTCTGGTTAGTTAATATTAACACCTCTGACAAAACCATAAAATCTATACCACCAGGATACAATGTGTTTTCAGCATCACCATATAGATGCACAACTATTGGTTCTATCTCATTTTGTTCTGCTACATTATCATGAATCATTTCTTCAATTCCAATAGATTTACCATCTTTCAAATCATCATCATCTGTAGATCTGACATTCTATCCAATTTCACCATGCCAAATCCAAGGGCAGTAACTCGGATTAAAACCATGGAAAATTAGATGATATCTGATTTCTATACTTTTTACACTTCTTCATATTCAATAATTTTAGTAATGGATTGAAAAAAAGGATGCTTATGGGAACATTTCTTTTATCATATTCAAAAAAGGCTTCAAAACCTTCCTTATATTCATTATTCATTCGATGTGTCATAATAAAACTTTGAATCATTATTACCTATAACAAATATCAATATTATACATATTTTTAAGATAATCCAATAATATATTTATTTGAAAAATATCATAATTTGATTATAAAACGGTAATTAAATATAAAATGAATATATTGGTCTTTGAAAATGATATTCAAGAAAATGATTATAAAAAGAAACCATAGTTAGATATAATAGTTTTAAATTCATCTTGGAAACATTTTTCTTAAGGAGCACAAAGAATACATCTTTACGCAACTATATTCTAAATTCATCTTTTCGTAAACAATAAATATGAAGTATATATTAAAATATGTATTAATTCCCTAGAAACCCCCCCCGGACACCCCAACCCTATTGGACAACCCCCTCACCCACCTGAACACCACCACCCCCTTGGACACCCTCTAAACAACACCACCCCCTTGGACAGCCCCACCCCCTAGACACCCCACCCCCTTGGACACCCCAACCCCCTTGGAATGCCCCCTAGACCCCACCCCCAACCACCCTAGAGACTCCTACCCCCTTGTGAAACCCCCTTGCCCCCGAGACACCCATACTCCTTTAGAAAGCCCCCTCACCCCTTGGACACAACCTCCACCCCCCCAAACACCCCCTACCCCCTTGTAAATCTCCCTTTCCCCCTAGACACCCCCACCCCCGGACACTCTCTACCCCCTTGGACATCCCCCCTCACCCCATGAACACCACCCCCACCCTTGGAAACCATGACCCCCTTGGAAATCCCCCTCAACCCTGAAGACCATTCCCCCCACCCCCTTGGACACCCCTAGACACATCCACACCCTTGGATAGCCACCCCCTCCCCTGAGACCCCCACCCTCTACACACCCCAACACCATTAGACAACCCTCTCACCCCATGGACACTAACCCCCATCATTGGACACCCCCTACCACCAGGGAAATCCCCACACCCCCTGGACACAAACCTCACTACCTTGGAAACCCTTGACACCACCACCCCCTTGGTTTTCCCCCACCCCCTGGAACCCCCACTCCTATGGAATCCCCCACTCCCCCATGGCACCTCCACCACCCTGGACACCCCCTATCCCCTTGGAAAGACACCTCACTACTATGGACACCTCCCCTCCCGCTGGACACCCCTACCCCATTGGACAACCACCTCACCCCCTGAACACCCCACCCCCTAGACACCCATACCACATTGGACAACCCCCTCACCCCCTAGACACCACCGCCACCCACTTGGACACCCTTGGACACCCCTACCACTTATAAATCCCCTTCACCACTGGACACATAAAAGTACACACACACACATGATAGAACACACAGAAATTGTAATCTTTCATGATATCACTTCCATGGATTACATTACCAGAAAAAAATTTAGCATCGTATAAAAAACACTATTACATATACCCTGATATCAATAACATATATATAAAGGTAACATCACAATACATATGTTTAGGGCATCAAGAAATATAAAAAATGAAACCGATGAATGTGAGGATGACTTTAGTGTTACGAGCTGACCTGATAGATTTGGTGATCATAAAGAATATGAATGATGTTTGAAAGATGATGTCAAAGGAAACAACTTCAAATAACCCTTCCTAGATTTTCTGTGTGAGAGATACAAGTCGCAGGTTGCCCGATCGAAGAAAACAAAATGACAGAATACGAGGGGTGATAAATAATTAAAAATCTATATCATGTCACGTATATCATAACCAACATAGAGAATTTGTTAAAATGTTATTTATTTTATAAATGAAATTATAAATAGAATTTTATCACATCAACTACCAAAAAATAGACTTGAGAAATATCTGATATTTGATTTATACTGTCATTTATAAAATAACAGACGTGATAATGCTCCCAATTAGATCTTTCACGCCAGTTAAAAAATATTTGATGTTATATATATAATCTATGTATTTTTAACATTTATTATTTTTTAACCGACATAAAACATTGATTATGGTCGATTTTCCAAAGTGGTTATAAAATAACCGACAAGGTAAACCTATTTTTCTCACATTGAATGACAGTTATATAGAAACGACATGAAAAGCGCCAATGTGTTAAATGTTTTTGCACAAGTGATATTAAGCTCACCCATGATCTCATTAATCTTAACTAAATAACCTTGGAAATAATGCACTATTATTCCACCCCTCTATAGAGTCCTCTTATGGATCCTAAAATCTCTCAATAATCTACTCCCATGTTTTTGGAATCACTATCTCAAGGTAATGGTTCTTATTCTCTTCATTTTATTCAAGAACTACTTTTATGTTATGCCTCTTAATTTTTATTTGTACATGTGTTTGTATGTTTTTAAAAATTATGCATACTTCTCCTATGATTTATAAATAATTATTATTCACTTTAAATTTCATTAATCACTTCCATTAACATTTATGTAGACCTATAATGCTGTGATTTTCCATACCAAATGTAAGGTACCTACCTCTATTCAAATTCATTCAAGAACCTTATTTTTATCTAGCCTTGAAATTATCAATTGGTTTTGTTTTTATGGATTTATAAATATACCATTACTATATAATATAATTTATTTTAATGATATATCACTTATACACCCTCATTTTTACCTTTACATAAGCCATTACAATTATGATATTTCGTAAGTGATTTCCCATCTTTTATTTACCATTCAAGAACCTTATTTTTATTATTCTTTTTTAATCATAATTGGCTACATTTTAATGAATTTAGAAATACCATTATACTTTTATATTTATTTCTTATGAATTATATATCATTTATCCCTTCTCATTAGTTTATTTACTTATGAGATTACTATAATTTAATTTTGTAAAAGATCTTTTCCTTATCATATTTTTATGAATATTATTCATTTTATCTATTTTATTTTCGAGTACTAATTTTTGGAGATGTTTTTATACGTGCATATTAAATAACATTTTTTTTCAAAATTATCAGAGACCACTTTATCTCTCATTAATCAATTTTATGAATATTTATGTACTACCATTATTCTGTCAAAATACCACTATGATTTTTCCTAATCATACATTTTTATTTTGAATAACATAATTATTACCACTCAAGGGTATTCACCATGAAATATCTATAATATTTTTATATCATAATTCTATGTATGTATTCTACACTCCTTGATTTTGGAATAAAATATAATGAAATATGATCATATTTTGAATGTTCTATATGGACTACTTATGTATGTACATGATATGAAACAGATGGGTACACAAATAATTATATAGTGCTTTAATGCATTGGCTATGTTTTATTATCATGATTTATCATTAATGTTGTTGGGGAGTGAACATAAACCATCACGAGAAATTTTTTACCATGTTACGACGTATTGGAATCTAATCATGATATATGTTTATCGTGGCATATTTGACGTTTCTTCCAAATTCCCATGTTTTCATTATATTATCAAGCTATATTATGCCTCATTTGTCAGGATTATGATTATCTACCCTTTTATGCCCCATTGAAATTCCTATTTTCTAAAATGAAATATTTTTTCTAGTTATGTAATGTTTATTCCATTAATGGGATTTATTACATAGCCTTTTCTTATGAATGTCCTTGTGATATCTTATAACGTTTTATGTATGATTTAATATTATGAGCAAGTTAAATATGTTTTCAATAATGGCGATGAAACCTCCAACTTTATTTTATTGTGTAATGTTTCTAATTACCCAAAGTAACTATACATATCAATATTTTATGTTGAATTATATTTATTCATATGTAATAAAATATGAATAAATATGTAATAAGGATAAGGGGTTTCACATGTATTCCAATGAAATAAATTTGAAGTATTTTATAGCATTCTTTACACACAACCCCTAGTCTAAATAAACCATGATATATTATAGAGTTTATAATATAGACTTAAATTTGAGGTTCCTTACTGGACTAAACATTTTATGATTTATATATAGAAATATTTTCCCAAATTCAAATATTTTTATTAACGCCTAATAAATTATTACTATATTTTATCATAATCATTACTTTATTAAAAAGATATATTTATATGATGGAATGTATTTTTATAGGTGTTAAAAATTTTATATAAAAAATATAATGATCAATATTAAAAAATTAATTTACTAAAGTTTATTTTTAATTTATAAATTGCTCTTTTATAAATTAGGTATTTAATGTTTAGTAATGATTATAAAATCATCTGAATGCAATGAGTGTTATTTTACAAAAAACATTTTTTATGTGTGTAATGTGTTTTGATAATAATAAAAAAAATATAGCAATATTGATTAATGTTGTTAATGTAATTTTTAGATAATATATAAGAAATATATTTTGAAATTCATACTGTAGTTTTTCTACGGCATGTATGGTATGCAAATTTGGTTTTATTCTTAAAATGTTTTTTTCTAAAAAATCATTATATTTTTCACATTTATTTTGAAATTATTTTTAGAAATATATAGAAATATTATTTAAATAAATTAATTCCTAATATATATTTATAATTTTAAATTTTTTTTAATGTGGTTATATACATTTTTTGGCACAATGAATAGTAAAAATAGTCAAAATTGACTCCCCCAATTATAGATAAAAGTGTTTGTCGAGGGAGGGGTTAAACTAGAGATAGGGGTACCAATGCCACATAAAAGTGTATGGATATTACCAATTTAATATATTTATACCTTATCATATCATACCTTCTATTTCTTGGTCATTTGGAACGACATTGAAATGAAAGTGACTATATATAAATTTTTTTGTAAATACATGGTTGTCCCCCACCTCACATATAAAAGGGATAATATTATCCCCCATTATTAAAAAAATATAATCCTTGAACATCATAAATGGACAACCTAAAAACAATTTTAGATTAATTAACTTTATTTTTGATCTTATGATGTTACACTAAGACCATACTTTGAAGGCTCAATGTGTAAGAAAAATGAGGTCTCTCAATGAAGAGGTAATTAACATACCTATTTATTTCAAAGATTATTTATTTTTATACTTACTATAATTATGTTAAATCTATTATAACATAATTACTATAATATCATAAACATTGTAAGATGTTTTAATGATTATTGTAATTCAATTTTCCATATAATTTTGTTTTAATGGGAAATGAAAGTATCAAACATGCATATATACAGACTACCGTCTTCATGAAGGGATGTAGTTAATTTTTTAAAATGATTTATATAAATGAATTAGAAAATTTAGATAATGAATAACTATGATACATATTAATTGATTAATATTATAGATATGTTGAATCCATGATAAATGTTTAAGGACTGTTGCTCCCAAACTGAAACAAACATGGAAAATAAAGTAGTTAAAATATGAAATGAGGATGAAAATTAAAAATCATAAATGAATGGTTGATAAGATGTTATTATAAAACAATTCATGGTATTATTTTTATGAATATGGATACATTATATAAGTATAATAAATTTAAATTTATTACATAGTTCGTTAAAATCATTAAAACAGGAATTCAGGCTTGATGTTAGGTTTTTATGTTATAATATAACTGTTTATAAATATTTTTATACTTAATTTTATTATGAGGTAATTATTTGATATATCACAAAAATGTATAACTTTTTTTCTCATTTGGATATTTTCTTAAATAAAATTTTTTTCTTTCATTTTACTATCTCTTTTTAAAAAAAGTCCAAAAGAATGTTATTTTTGAAAGCTCGATTTTTTTCATTTGGTCATGGATCATTTTATTACCTATCTTAATTTTATTTAAAATGTTCTCAAATATTTTTGTAATGTTATCCAGTTACATTTTATACATATTTTCCATTATTAAAAAAATTAATGGATATAAACTTTTAATTTTTCATGTGAGGTACTTTTACCAAAGTTGTGAACAAATTATTTATATTAAAATTTATTTCATACACAATTCTATTATCCTCATTATTTTATATTCCCTTAATGGTTCATTTAAAAGTATACATGTTTATTTTAAATGAAAATTATATTCCTTAATAATATGTAATTTTTTTATTTTAAATTAATGATTTTAAAATGAAATAGTTATTATCTATAATAAATGTTCTAGTAAGAATTTAATAGTATTTTCATCAATGAAAAAACCCTTTAATATTATTCATGATTCACTGTGGATGTGTCTAATGAATATATATTTATTAATTATCTTGATAGTTTAAGATTATAATGGTGAAATATTAGTGAAACTCATTTTTCTTTCAATGCAATAAACTATGCAGAAATGATAGTGGTTTTCATGATATTACAGTATATTACCAAATGGATTATGATAATAAGATGGGAGGTCAAATCCATTCATTGAATTTGGTAAGGATAAATGTTTATGATATAAAAGGGTAAATTATTTTTTATCTCAATAAAAAATATTGGTATATGTGTTGTTATCCCAAGCCTAATGTAAGTACATGCATGGTTATTTGAAGCCTCATAAAATTAGTGGGCATCATTGATAAAATACTTTTATGATTATGATTATTCCACACATTTTATCCCACTCTTTATTATATGTTATTATGAAAATGATATAATATCATGTCTTAGGATCTTTGATTTTTCTATGCTTTATGACTTATGATATTACAGAGAAAAATTCCATGATTATGATATAAGAATTTATGGGGATGAATTTCAAATGTTAATCTCATATTCTCATACCCTTAATCTCATATAATTCATAGATATGATCTTTGGGAGATATCTCATATGTTTACCCTATTAGTGTATCAATGATTCCATTTTATTATGTATTCCCTCCCCATGTTCCGATGGAGGTTTGTAAGTGTTATATGTAGAGAAGAGTTCTAATATGAAAAAACATATGTAATATGTGAATGAAATTTTAAGAATTGAGTTGATTATATATCAATTCACTAAAGAAAATATATCATTATGGTCCTTGGGAATGTGTAATTTTGAAATACATTAAATATTGTTATATAATGTTGTAGTATTTATGAATATTTTTCATAGGTTCCTTAGTTATCATTATCTATTCAAAAATAGGTAAAGAAAACATTGGATGTTCTAGTTCGAATAAAATTGATGTTTTTTAGGTTTTTTTTCAAAATTTCAAAACTAATGATTTTTGGTAAAATGTTATATTGAATTTTCACTAAAAAAATTTATATTTAGGAATTTTTTTTATGAGGATAATTAGAAAATATTTTTGAAAATCACTTCCTTGTATAATTTCAGTTATTCATCCTCAAAATTGATTTTCAATAGTAAAATTTATCTAATAGATTACTTATAGACAATGAATTTTATATTACTGGAAGAAATTTATATGGTGTTTTTGGAGTACATATTTAAAATTATTTACAAAGTAGTAATTTTATTTTCAAATTATGAAACTATTTTTAAAATTAGAAATGATTAAATATTTGTTTATATATGGTGAAAAATAAAATTCATTTGATATTTTATTGAAAATTTGAAATTTTTATGTTAATTTGATTAATTAATGTTTTTTATTTGTATATATTTTAAGTCCAATAATTATTTATGGTGTCTAATACATTGTTTTGTTTTACATATTTAATTTCTTATATTAATAATTTTTTTATTTTGGCTATTTTTTGTGGTATTATAAGGGTAAAATACATTTTAAAAGACCTTTTCAAGGGTCATTAGCATGATTATCAAGCTTTTAAAAGGTACATAAAATGATATATGATGGTTATAAAATGTACTAAATATATAGAAATAGTTTATTCCTAGACTATAGAAGAGAAAATACATCATTTTAAGGGTTAAAAAATGGTAGCAAGAGATTTCCAAAATGGTAGTCGGCTATGTTCATCACCTTTTCAAGGTCACCATGTAAACTATATATCCAATTGAAGGTATTTGGTTGGTTATGTGAAGACCAAATAAATAATTTTAAAGCAGACAAGGTGACCTAAATCAAAAATAAAATCTAGAGGTCCCCAACCTTGAGCATGGAAAAGTGATATTTGGAAGATTCTAGAATGTTAATGAAGGATTCATCTAACCAACGTCCAAAACCATGATCTCATGTGGGAATGATTTTTTGAGAGGCTAGCTCATTTCACCATTGAGGAAGGAGTTATATAATGTATTCTGCAATGTGGAGGATATTGTGGCGATTTTTGATGCTAATTTATATGATTCATATATTGGTGCATGATTTATACTAGAGCTAATCACACAATTGGTGGATCACTTTGATCATTCATGTAAAGTATCTCTCAACCTCCCAATCACTCGGAACTAAGCTTAGTGGCACATAACTGAGTGGAGTTGAACTGAATGTTCAAAAATTAATGTAGTAGCTAGAACGATAAAGATATTGGGGGAAAATATCATTAAATAATATCCTTTTTCTATTCTATGAATTTCTATTTATTATATTGAAATTATAATATTTAATATATTTGCTTCTATTTATTATTGTATGTGTCACTAATTAGTTTTTGGAGAATTATTTTGGAAGGATTATATAAGATTTTAGCCATTATTGTATTAGTTTAATCATAAATTTTAATTATATTTCATGTTTATTGTTATCCATTTCTATATTTATTATAATATTTTCACCAATATCCTACAAATGATATGAAAAAGTCAAATTATGCTTTTTCATGGTATATATAACATAATTTCTAATTGGAAAAGGTTATAGTATACTCTTCTCCTTGATGAATTATCCTCATCATGGGTGGTATAACAAAACTTAGATCCTGGAGAAGATTTTAATAGGATTGATTGTATAATTATAGTTAGGTGTTTTGATTCACATCATTCATAGATTCAACAACATTATTTTTAATAACAAACAATAGATGTATCTATTACTATAAATTCAATTTATTCTCGTCAGCATTACACAATAATATGTTGTAATAGCTTCCCATTTTATTAGGTCACTTATATTTCAATAATTCCACCACACAATTATCACTATAATTTTATTTTTATAACTTCTATATGTTTTTTTACATTTTTTTCACCATACAAACTCCTTCTATGTTGTCCTATAATGACAAAGAAATTAACATATATAATTTCCGTAATATATTTTATTTAGAAAAATAATTATTAATGTAGTATAGTATAAAAAAACAATGACATAACATTCTTACATTAACATTGAACATATATTTTAGTCCAAAAACATACCAAAAAAATGCAAAATATTACAATATGATTAAAAGAATAAAAATATAATATAACTATAATATGACGTTTTTTCATATTCATATCGTATAACTATATAATTAAAAATAATATAAAATTGAAAATTGATTCTAATAATAAAATATTTATTTAAAAATGAATAATATTTATCCATATTAGAAATTTATTTAATATATTTATGAATAAAATATGAATTATTTATAGGAAGTAGAAAACAACTTTGACAATTGGGAATTGTGACCGTTGAGAATTATCACCATTGGTAATGAATCTATTATAATGTGACGATTTAATTAGTTTATGTTAATTGAAATTAATATATATAATTGATGGTGAAGGGAGAAATAATGAAATAAACTATTAGAACCAAGACCTACAAACTCAAATATTAGACCATGTTAGAGAGGCAGCATCATTAGTGTTTATACATAACCATAACCAAGTAGAGATACAATAATGGAGGCTACAGTAGAACCAATTTTTTGAAAATTGAATTTAGTATAGTTTATAACTAGATGGATGTTAGTGGATTAACCCCATGAATATACCCCCATTAAACGCATTGCCTTTATGGTATATGCCTATATAATAAGGGGTTATATATATTGACTATAGAATTTAATGGTAAAGTTTTCTTTTTAGAAATAAAATGTTGGTCTCTTCCATCTATTTTCATTGGTATATTTTTAATTGAAATGAAAATACGATTAATATGATAATTAAAATTTTAAACTCCAAGGGAACATAATTGTATTTTTGGAAAATAAATAAATTTAATTAATTTCATAGAAAAAATATAATTTTTTAAATAAAATTCCTTCAAATGAAATAATTATATTATATAATATTTGTAAAGTACAATATAATTTTAGCATTTCCCATGTAATATTTATATGAGTCTAAAAGTAGATTTTGTAATAAATATAGTTTACTCAAAAAATAAGTATTTTTTAGTTAAAAATTAATTTTTTTTTATAAAATTAATTTGATAAATTAAATATTATTTTTGAAATAATCAATTTTAAATTATCTAATAGGATAATTTTTCATCATTTTTTTGTGATAATCATACTTTTAGTAAAAAAAATAATGTAAGGATATACGCTAAAAGTATGATACCATAATAACCGAAATGTGATGTAATATACCAGATAAAGGGTTTTATCAAATATAAATATATATTTTTAATCAAAATAAGTCATTTAAATTTTAATGTATTATTTTGAGATACCAATTAATAACCCTTGAAAACTTGATGTATATTTTAGGATTGTAAAAAAAATTATTTATGAACCTGACTCACATCTATATCATGGATTATATTATATTCAAGATTTTGGTTCATAAAGATATAAAATACAAAAAACCACTTATCCATGGAAAACAAAATAGTTAATAAACTAGGAATATCCTTTTTTTCTTCTATTATATAGGTTTCCAAGGCCTATGTCATCAAATAAATAAACCATTTCCTACCTTCTGTAATAAATATCCACCCATTCTCTAATTAATATTCACTATAAACCCTTAAATCATGTTTTTTCTCTAGTTTTCAACCTACATACAACATCTATTGCGTTTCTAAAGTTATAATGAACTTATTTAAATACATAAAATCTATCCTTCAAGGTTGGTTTCACTATCACATTTTTAAATTTAATCACTTATTTTGTAATATGTCTTCTGATTATCAGATGATTATATTGACTAGTGTTTCTGAAAATTAATTTTCTATCCAATTGTTTCACAAAAAATTAGATAATACCGACCTCTGTCATTTAACCCTTCAATTAATTTTTAATTACACATGTTATGTTGTCAAAATTATCCACTTATTTTCCATGTAATAATTTTGTATTCTAAAAACCCAACACAATTTTCATTCATGGGTATTCAACTAGAAATAATTGTCCTTTGATGGTTGGGTACATTAAATCATTATATGCCAGTTTTTTAATTAATAGATTGAAATGAAGAAATATGTTCATATGTTACATGATACATGTTGAACATATAAATTTAGACATATAATGTGTGTTCACTAATAGTGATAAAATGCATTGGATAATGTTTTAATCTCATTATGTACCATGTGTTATTCATGGGTAGTTCCCCTAATCAGACCACGATATTATTTTTGGGATTATCTCCTTGGTTTAATATAATGAAGTTATGTTTTATGGTTTTCCACTTTCCACTGATACTATGATTTTATGATATTGTTTTTTTATCCTGTGATTCATTGTGTATATGTATTATTCTTACCCTTCATTATGTTACCATGATATAGTTCTTGACTCATATATATTATTTGTCATCATAAATTGCTTTTATTGTTACTTTATCATTATTTATAGATCACCCCTTTTCTTATGTATGTTCTCCTGTTATCTTATGAAGGATAACGATTTAAAATCAAATAATTAGAAAGATATAGAATTCTTATTAATTAGGTTTTATTTTACCTTTTGTTAATGGTTTATATATCTAATTTACCCAATACACTATACATATTCATAATTTAAGAATTTATTTTATGGATATTAACAATAAAAATCATTAAAATAATATATTTTAAATATGGGAGGTTATATTTGGTAGCATAATAATGTTTAGTTTTTTTGGGTATTATAATTTGAGAGTAAAAGTGAAAATCCTAAGAACAAATCAAATTATAGGAATCATCATAAATTTTTCAAAAAGTGAGTTTGATATCCATGTAGTGACATCAATATCATGATACACACTATTGGTATTATTCTATCATATATTCACATAGGATTAATATCCCTAAAATATTATGGTTGGTTATTAACCTATTCATTACCCTGAGGAAGGGATGTTCACTATAATTCAAAGCTAATTTGAAAATCATTGGGGATTTGGTTGGGTACATTCTACATGAGCTTTACAAACCGAAAGGAATTATTTGAATGTTAAAATAATGATCTTATTGTGAAATATACCATAGATGACCTAAATTTAATCTTATAGATTCATAAGTTTGGGAAAATATGTATTTTATTCAATGTTATGTAGTCTCACTTATTTTATTCATGTTTAATCATGTATATTCATCCCAAAGTTTATTTTATTTTATAATTTAGGGGGAAATAAGAGAATTTTTTCAAGAACATATGTGATTTGAAATGTGGTTATTTATTTATTGAAATTCATAATATGGTGAGAGATAGAATCAAGATCAGCATGGAAGTCTTAGACAAAATCTCATGTTTGGATTATTTTCATTAATAAAATAAAATGACCACCTTCGCAAAATAATGATCAATTTTATATGGAGTACATTATTGTAAAAGGCCCCTAATTATTACTGGATCTTATAATCCCAAATTATGTGATGTGAAATGTGATGATTTCTTTATAATTTTCCTTAATAAAATAAAATGACCACCTTCTCTCATTACACATCAACAAAAAGACATTATGTTATCATTTTCTCAAATTTTACCACATTAGGCCCCTCATATAGATTTTCCATGGTTCTACATATATACATTAAGTATTTAGGATGAAACCTTTCATGGAAAGGGTTATCTCCACAAACTTTTTCATTCAACAACTTTCTCTGTAATTTTTTTAATATAAATTTATTGTGTTGTCTCTTATGTATTCACATTATTTTTTTGTCAAAATGATTCCACTATATTGAGAGGCTACAATAATATCTCATATATCACTTCTTCAATATTTTATCTACACCTATTATGCTTTTAAAAATATATATTCTATTTCCATTCCTTACATTTTGGTTCTGAATAGCACACTCTGTTTTTATTCACGGGTATTCCTCAAGGTATAACTATTCTTAGTTTATTGGTGAATTACATGTATAAAACCCCAATTCATTAATCATGTGACTAAATATAATTACCCTTCCTTAAAACAATAAATAATATTTAAATATTGAATAATTCCCATTGAGAATTTTTTTAGGTTTTTAGTTATAGAAAATTAAGTCATAACTATTACATTGAATCACAAAAATTTCAAAGTATACACTTCTACTCAGTTTCCATTTTTTCAAAAAAATAATAATCTTGAAAAAACTAGTCATGTCTAGTTCCATGTTTTAAACATCATGACTTTTCCTTGATCCCATCCTTGACCCTATTCATCTTTATGTCTGGTGAAAAAAAATTCAAAACATGGGATGAGCATAAAAAATATCAGTAAAGATTATAAAATAAAGAATGAAAACATTATTCCATAAATATATAACAAGAATAAGCGCATACCTCATGAAATCATTAGATTTATGAATAACTCATAGATATCATAAATCAAAATCGTAAATTGTTGTATCTATAACAATCATAAATTGTATCTTTCATAGATATATAAGAAGTTACATTTGGAATACCCATAAAAGTATATTCCCTAAATATCTTATGAGAAACATTAATGTTTACCTCCATCACGTGACCCAATGCATTGGAGAGTTATCTCAGCCTCACCCACCTAAGGTTTATCATGGAACAAATAGTATACGTAAACAATGGCCAATAACTATCACATATTCATAAAAAAAATCATAATATAACGATAATATTTCTACATTTCAATCACAATATATCATTTCATGATATTGATATAATAAATGATTTTTCAAACCATTATCAAAACCATTTTGAATATTTAATAACGAGAATTTTGAATCAATGTATCCCATACCACATTGAAGATTTTTTATGAATTTTTAATATCAAAACATTCAAGTATATATAAATAAATCCTTAAAAACATTTTTAAAAAATGGAAGTTAATGTAAATTATTTATAAGAATAAATCATTAAATCAATTTAGAAAATATTTTAGTTAAAGAGATCCTAACAAAATTCGAGATACTTGAATACAAATAATTGAGAAATAAAATTAACCAAATATGATAATATAATTTAAATAAATATATTCATGATATAATATTTCAAAGGGTAGTATATATGCCATATAAACTTGAATTGTTGTATAACAACAAATAAGTCTCAATTGAATTTAAATTGAGAAATGTTATCTTCCAAAGATCATATCCTTTCATTTAGGAAAAATCAATGACATTATTATGTGTTAAAAATAAGAATACGCTGAATATAATTGGATATTAAGTGTAAGAAAATCATAGGTCATTCATACATATTCATAGCGTGAAATAATCATCAAGTATAAGTCTATCCTGGAGAATTGAAATTGGGTAAATGAGTTCTCATATAGAAATTTGACAACCTAACAGCATCACATTAAAATTAAGAAAATAAGTTGATGAGAGAAAAAAATGGTTTCTCGTCACATGCGCATAAAATGTAAAAAAACAAGTATATATAATAACATATCCCAACATAAGGGAATGAAAATTAAAATATATGACATAAAATATTTCAGTCTAAAATAGTGCTGTATAAGGTTACCATATCGATTTGGTAACATACAAAACATACACCACATGAAAAAAAGATCATAAAATAATGATTTAAATATCCATAAATAAATTTATATTACACAATGAATACAATCACATGCCGTATATACACTATAAAAAATGACATAGTGGATAATACATCATTAATATCACAGGAATAAAAAGTTAGATGATTACCCCTAACCCCATGTACGACATGGCCCGTTCTTTCTTTAATCTCCTATATAATAAACTAAAAACAATTTCTAGTTGATTAATAACATTTTTAAAGTTTATTATTACCTTAAAATCACTTATTACAATGTTATAAACATTATTCAATCATTTAAGTTAATAATGGTTGTTTGGTCGATATTCGGTACTTGAGTCAAAAATGAACTTAATATAATTACATGTTGTTCCTACGGCCAAAATACTGTTACCTCTAGATTTATATTAAGGACTTATACATCATATATTTAATATATATCCAATATATATATATATTTGTAATTGTACATAATATTTGAAGATTATAAATGAAATGTAACTTTCATGGAGATGGTGTGTCGTATGTACACATAAACTCTACATTCATTTATATTTCACATTTAATGGAATGAAAACATAATTATGCATAGGTATATAATAATTCCAGTATAATATCATATATAATTTCATTAATTATATCCTTTATATGTTCCAAATATGGCATGGATGAGTCATATCACATTAATGGGGCGTTAGTCGGTACTACTCAAATGAAATTATCACATTTACCCATTATGGAATCCATAAAGGTATGATATAAATAAAAAATAAAAAATTATAGAGACAATATAAATATAATATGTATCACATAAAAATATATTTCAATTATAATGACACCATAAGAGGTTGTAGGATAATATTGAACAATCATTATTTTATGAGGTTGTAGTTCACCGTCCCAAGAAACAATATATTTATTACCAATTAGACGGAGGTGTGTGTATGTTTTGAACTAATCCATATAATATCAACAACCTAGTGTATTTATGATACTATATTTATTATAAAATAAAGGAATACATAGTTTTTAATGGGATGGAGATGTAAAATAAAATAAAAGAACATATGGGAAATTTTTACCTTTAAATCGGGTAACTCACTTTGGTTTGAACCAAAAAAATTTCTTAAAGTGCCTTCTACCTAAGGTAAAGATTCTAGGAAGAAGAGAGGGATCTTGAGAGCTTATATGGACATAGTTTGTACGATAAAAAGGGATATAGAGTTGTGAGTAATGGGTTATAAGTGAGGTATTTTTATAAGGGGGGGGGAGGGTCTCATTAGGAAAGTTTGAAAATGTTATTTTATTATATATTGATATTTGGTTTCTAAAGGACCAAAACATTATAAAGTCAAAGATTAATAATTTTTGAATAAAATCACCCAAAAAGAATTTTTTAGGTTTTGGATATTGTTTTAATTTTTATAGTCTTACTTATTTAAATCATTCGATAATGAGGTTAACAATGCATCATTATTGTCCCATAAATAATTTTTTTATTTGATGTTTAAAAATTATAAACAAAATAAAATGATAATGGAAGTTTTTTCTGCTTTCTAATGAATATTTATAGTCAAATATGTCAATTATATATCCAAACATTAAAATTGTTTTAGCAAAACAATACATGATTATGATATTTTTTCTTTCACTTTAAATAAAAAGCTATTAATGTAATTATCTTACCCAAATGGAATTCAAAGGTAAATATAAATTCTCCAAATGATTTTATTGGTCATCCATGACTCATCCAATAATGTTATGGAAATTTTTAAGGTAATCTTATGTTATTATAATATTAATTGTTTCCTTGAATTACCATATTTAACTTTAACCGTATTCAATAAAAGTCAAAAGTTACTATTCACCCAAAGTTATTTCAATCTTCCTGAACCACATTTTTCAAAATAATAACATCCATGTATGTCATATTTTTAAAATTCAATTCACAGAAGTGGTAAAATTTCATTTAAATGAAACTTTTTATTTTCTAACAACTACTCACTGTTTTCACCATTTTTCAAAAAATAAAGGTTTTCAAGAAAATAAAAAATAATAATACTAAGATATATTTGATATTCAGAATTCAAAAATGATATCTATTTTTAAAAATTCAAAACATAGAAGTTTCGTTAATTAATTTAAATTTAATTCTCATTGTCAAAACAAAAACTGTGATTTTAAGAAATAATAACTATCAAAATATTGACACTTGTTTATGTCCGATATCAAAGTGAAATTATATCCAATAAGCAAAATTGGATTAAATGGTAAAACTATAATATAATTACACATTATAACCAATTAAAAATGTATCTAAGAATATAAATAAATTATATTAAAATGCTATTTTGAATTAAAATACTGTATTTTAACTATTCATTAAAAATTAAATGTTATCATAAAAATTCCAAAAATTATCCAAAGTGAATTTTGATGTACCGATTGTAAAATAAAATTTATTTTTTCAAATAGAAAATATAAAAGTGACCAAAACTATATTTAATGTGGGTTCTCCATCAGAAGAAGATAAATTAACATTTTAATGAATATTGGAGTATTTATGCTTAAAATTAGATTCATTCAATATTGAGCCTCTAACTTTTATTGGATAAATGTAAAAAAATAAAAACATATGTAGTCATATTACAGTTACTTATGTTTATTCCCACCATAAAACAGTATTTTGTTAAGTATCATTTAAAATAATAATAATATATTTTTATTTTTTAGTTTAACTGAACGTTGTGTGCACACATAAGATTTCAAGGAAACCTCTGGTTTCGTATCAAGTACGCAATCAACCATAGCATCCCATTTAAAGTAAAAATAATATTAAATTCACAAAAATTCATAAATATGATAATTTATATTCTTTATTTAGCTATGATGTCACATCCTTCCCCGATTTTATAAATTGTGTCCTTGTAATTTTAAACATTGGCTCGAAAACATCCATAGAAGTCCATCATTGGAAAAAGAGTCAATAATACTATCAAATTAAAAATAATGGAGAGAAGTAAAAAAGGTCACCTGAGATAAACCATACTAGTATTACATTTTGGAAAACAAGGATATGTAAGAGAAACTAACTCTCATGGTTTAATAGAGAGTAATAGATAACTTGATCATAGTATGCGAACCACCAAAATACCATAAATTTTAGTTTGGGTAAAAGTATGATGATAAAAGATAGGTTCTGACATTTTTTCTTCATGATACTTCTCATAGAGTTGAATAATTATTTATTAACTAGACTAAGATCATATAAAAATATACGTAATTTTTATGTAGAGTGTGATCCTTTAATATAATTCTACCATAAACTCGTCTTTTCTCCAAGCTATAAGTATTTAAGATGGCTTGGTATCACCTGAAGGTCTATAATCCAATTCTAGAGTTTCACATAATCTACCAAAGATGAAATATGTATTTTTACTGTCTTTATACATCAACCAAAACTGAAATAGTTATTACCAAATTAGATAATCCCCAAAAAAATTATCTTTTAAGAAAATAAATACTACTCTTAATCTCAAAAATTCGATAAATAGTATCCAATGTTTAACAAATAAAATTCAATAAATAATATTCTTCTTGAAAATTATTCCAAATAATACAACTATGACTGAAAACCAAAACACAAAGGATTTGATCACATAGTCTCTAAATAACATTGTTTACACTTAATGTGTCATACGGAAAAGTAATTATCCTAATCACATATTCTCTAAAATAAGTTAATCATTTCCCTAAAAACCCAAATCTCTTTATGTTCACAATAAGAACATAGATTCTTCCAAAATATAATTTCATCCATCATTCTACATATGGAATCTCATTTTATTCTAATTACATTAAGCATACAGTGTTCCCAAAAGAGAAAACGCCTTAAAAAATATCCTTTATCACTCAATCACCAAATCATTTTCCCATACTAAGGATATATATTATATAAAACATAAAATCAAAAATCAATATTTTTTATCAATAAAATCATTTAACTAACAATAATAGGTCATACTGACTAATGACTTCAATTATTCAAGTGGTATGAGATATATCCCAATCACACTTTGGTTGTGGGTTCGATTCCCACAACTTTGTCTAATGTAACGGGTTGTCACACAGTCTATATGTTGTCCTATTTCTAAAACTATATATGTTTATAATGTTCCAAAAAATTAGATAAATCCATTAAAAATAACCATAACATATTTTAATCACAAATTTTATATCATACCTTTCATTTTCATCCCAAAATGTAATAACCTAAAATTGCATAAAAAAGATAATATAAACCCCTGAACTTATCCACTATGTACACACAAGAAAAGATAACTATTTCAGGAATAAAATTTTCCCCAATCAAACTTCATGGTTACACATACAAGAAAAAGTCTTTTAATTTATTCTCATCAACAATAGATCCTTAATAATATTAAGCATTTCATCATCTTAAAATTTACCATAACTCTTGAACCCCTTACATGTATAATTTTTACTCATTAAACGTCGTTCATGATCCATTATCCATTATTTTCCATCATATTCTATAATACTTCATTCCTAAAAACAAAATCATTTAACATATCTTAAGATTCAATACTGACAATACACCAGTTAAGAAATAATTCATACATTTAATTGGTATTTGTTAGATTCCTCATCTTCAATTGGAATTTTATTAGATATTGGTGAACATATATTTTTACGCTCCTGCTTATCTCATATCCATACCTTCTTCATGGGACATCTATTTGTATAATGACAATGAACAACAAATATAAAACATTCAAATGATCCGTCGGAAATAACTTATTTACCTTTCATGGAGCCAACTGGATGCATCCTTTTTCCATAGAAATTTCATGCTTTATAACCTTCATTACCACAACTATAGAATCTTCCCATCCCTTTAAATCATTATTCTAAGTGTTTCTTTACACATCCCAAACACATAGGTTTTTTAAGATACATACCTTTGTTATTATTTCTTAACCTTTTGTAGGGACTTGTTTCCTTAATGTACGATGCCTTATAAAAATCTATTAGGTTCATGTGGTTGAGCATGACTCTAGATAGTTCGTTGAGAATAACCAAAATAGTTCTCATTATAGCTTTCATTTCAATCAGTTTCATATTTAGAAAACTATCACAGTTTTTTTCACATACATTGTTACTTTGGTTCCTTCTAGATCCATCCATTGACTAAAACCAAAAAGGCAGTGTCAGTATATTAGTAAAATCCACATATACTATTTTATGTGGAGGGTAAAAACTAAAACATAATTGTTTATGTTATCTTAAACCCATTCAATTTATTTAAAAAAAACTAGGACACATTCCAATATACTATCCAATACGGTTATGTCACTTATGCTTAAATAACACTCCTAGCATATAGAGTTATCTCAACTGACCTATGATACCAACTATACGGACCCAACCTTAAAACATTACATAATCATGAAATAAATTAATATTTCACATTGAGGATCTTTTTAGGTTTAAATTTTTAGATAATTAGGCCATTACTATTACATTACATCACATAAATTACAATTTAGACCCTTATACTCAGTTTATATTTTTTTTAAAAAAATAAAATCAATTGAAAAAAGAGTCATGTCTAGTTCTATGTTTTAAACATCATGAATTTTCCTTAATCCCATCCTTGACCCTATTCATCTTTATGTCCTATAAATATAATTCAAAAAAAGTGATGAGCATAAAAAGATCAGTATGGATTATAATATAATGAATGAAAGCATTATTCCATCAATTCATAAATTGAATAAGATTATACCTCCTGAAATTGTCAAATTTATGAATAACACATAGAAAACATAAATCATAATGTTAAATTGTGACATCCATATCAATCATAAATTATAGCTTTCACAGCTACGTAGGGAGTAACATTTGGAATAATCTTCATATTATATTCCCTAAATTTTTAACACCCCAAATGATATGGTTTAAATGACTAAATGATACGACCTTTCAACAAGTTGCACCATCCTTTCAGGATCCTTCTTGATTAAAATCCATAGTTAAGTGTTCTTCGCATGTAGTGGTGATCAGGATGGGTGACCTTTTGGGGAGTTTCTAAGGGTGTGTGTGAGTGAGGAAAACCACACTAGAAAAACCATGTGTTGGCATGTGATGACATTAATTAGTCAAATGACTCGTTCAGGAATGTTGGTGGGCCCCAGGGTGGGGACCACGCGTCTGTGGGTCAACTGGTGGTACTTGGTGGACCCGGACCCAACGACCATGATAAGGTGGGGTGGATGTGCTATCATCAGGTCCTAGTTGTCACATTCGGTATTAGAGGAGGTACACCGCCTTAAGTGCAGCACACTGCTTGAGTTGATTTGTATGACCCACAATAAGGATGTTGTGATCTAAAGGGGGGTTATTGTAATACCCGTAAATGATAAGGGTTAAATATCTAATTGATGTCACTCATGTCAACAAGGTGAACCTCCATTTCGAGATCTTATCTGATTAGAACTTCACAGTTCCACATGCTTTTCCTAGAGGTGTGATCATGATGGGTGCCCTTTTGGGATGTTTCCCTGCGTGTGTTTCATTGAAAACAAAGCACACTAGAAAGGATATGTGTTGGCCTTTTCGGACAATCATTAGTTATATGACGTGTTCTGGCATGTGGGTGGACCATTGGTTGGGGAAAATGTTTCTGTGGGGAACCTGGTGGGTGGGGCCTAGTTGTTAAAAAATCTCTTATGAAAAACATTAATGTTTACCATCGCCCTAATACCCAATAAATTTGATAGCTATATCGGTCTCACCCGCCCTAGGTTTACAAAAAACCAGACATATATGTAAAAAATTTCCAATAACCATAACATATTCATAAAATGTAACAAGAGAATAAAGGAAAGATAATGTTTCCACATTTCAATAAAAATATATCATTTCAAGATATTGATATGATCAATGATTTTTTAAACCATTTTCAAAACCATTTAAAATAACTAATAAAGATAATTTTGATTCAATGTGTCCCATACCACATTGAATATTTTTAATGAAATTTTAATTTCAATACATTCATGTCCATATAAATAAATCCTTAAATAAAATTTTAATACATAGGCATTAATGTGAAATATTTAGAAGAATAAATCATTAAAACATTAAAAAAAATAGTATATTTAAAGGGTGCCTAACAAAATTAGAGATGCTTGAAAACAAATAACTCAGGAAAAACATTAATCAAATATTATAATATCATGAGAATAAGGAGTCTCAATATATAATATGTCAATGGTCTGTATATAGTGTATTTAAATATGATTTAGTGTATAACAAAAAATAAGTCTCAATGGAATTTAATTTGAGACAAATTCCATTGCAAATATCATATACATAGATTAAGAAAAAATAAATGACATAATTATCCCTAAAAAATAAAAATACACCTAATAAAATTGGATATTAAATGTAAATCAATAATATGTCATTAAAAAATATCCATAACATGACATAATCCCAACGAATAAGTTTAACCCAAAAAATTGAAATTGGTTGAAGGAGTTCTCATACAGAAATTTGAAATCCTGACCATGTTGCTTTAAAATTCAAAAAATAAGTAGATTAGAGAAAAAGGGTTTTGTCATCACATGGTTATAAAATTTACAGAAATAAGGATATAAAATAACATTTCCCAATATAGGAAAATGTAAATTAAAATGCATGTCATAAAAGAAGTCTTTTTCTAAAACAGTGCGGTGATGGGTTCCCTTACCGATTTGATATCTTACAAAACATAAAGCACATGAAAGAAAGATCATACAATGATGATGTAAATATCCATAAATTAAATCATATTACATATGTAAGACAATCATGGGTAGTATACACACCACGCAAAATAATATAGGGGAAAATATATCATGAATCTCACAAAAAAAAATGTGAGAGGAAAACCCCTTACCTCGTGTCCAACATGACCCATTCGTTCTATAATCTCATGAATAATAAACAAAAGTTAATTTATAATTTATTAAAAAACATTTAAAATACTATTATTCCTTTTATATTACATATTACCATGTTATAAACATTATGCAAAAATTTATGTTAATAATGATCATTTTGTCGATATTTGGTACTTGAGTCAAAAATGAACTTCTTATAATTAAAAGTTGCTCATGTGATTAAAATTAAATTACATATAGAATTATATTAATTATTTATACATCATATATATCATATATATCATATATTTGATGTATATATATGTATTTATAAGGGTACATAACATTTGGAGGTAAGAAATTAAATGCACTGTTTATGGAGACTGTAAGTCGTATATATGGATGGATGATACTTTCATTTATATTTAATAATTAATAAAATAAGAACTTAATTATAAAATGTAATTTTAAAATTACATTATTATATAATATATAATTTTATTAATTATATCTTTTCTATGTTCCACGTATGGAATGAACAAGTCATGTAACATTGATGGGGCTGTAGTCTGCACTTTTTCCAATGAAATTATCGTATTTACCCATTATGGATACCTTAAAGGTATTAAATAAATTAAAAAATACATAATTATATAGACAATATAAATAAAATATATATCACATGTAAATACAATTCCATATTAATGGAAAACATAAGATTTTGTAGAATAAGATTGAACAATCGTCGTTTTGTGAGGCAGTAGTTCACCGTCCACAGAAACATTATGTTCTCTACCTATTAGATGAAGCAGTGTGTAAGTGTAGTTCAAATAATTCTCATATAAATAACCTAGTATATTGGGGATATAGTTTTTGTTATAAAATAATGGAACATGAAGAGTTTATATGGTAGGAGAATTAAAATAAATGAAAAGAACATAATAGAAGACGTTACCATTAAATTGGGTAACTCCCTTTGGTTGGATCAAAAATAATTTCATGAAGTTACTTCTACCTATGTTAACGATTCTAAGTGTAAGAGAGGAATATTTAGATATTATTTGGGTAGAGTTTGGATGAACCAATGGTCTTGAGAGGTGGGATGAAGGGGTTAGACTTGAAGGCTTCTTATAAGGGGAAGGAGGGGACCTTTAGGAATTCTGAAAATTTTATTTTATTATATAATGATTTTCTGTTTATAAAGGCCCAAAACATAGTAAAGTGAAAAATAAGGTGACTATTTTTATAAATAAAATCATCACATAATAATTGGACTGGATTTGGATATTGTTTCATTTTTTATAATCTTATTTATTTAAATCATTCATTAATAAGGTAAACACTACAGCATTATTGTGTCATAAATAATTTTATTTATCTGATGTCTAAAAATTATAAATAAAATAACATGATTACGAAGTTTATTTATCTTTTTAATTAATATTTATAATCAAATATAACAATTATATAACCCCACATTAATTGTTTTTAGCAAAACAATACATGTTTATTATATTTTAATTTTTTACATTGAATAAAATGTTATTTATTACATTATCTTACCCAAATGGAATTCAATGGCCAAAAAAAATTAACCCAATGGTTTTTTTGTTGGAAATAACTCATCCAAAATGTTTATGACATGTTTTAAGGTAAATTTATATTATTATAATATTATATTTTCCTTGAATTACTATTTTTACCTCTAACCGTGGTAAATAAATGTAAAAATTTACAAATGATAAAAAAATTATTACATCTTATTGAATGACTATTTATTTACTGATAAAAACCATATATGTTGAATTTTTTAAATTGAATTCACAGTAGTAGGAATGTTGCATTTAAATGAAAAATTTGGGTTTTTTAACTATTACTCAGTATTTTCACTATTCCTCAAAAATTGACGGTTTTTAGAAAAACAAAAAAAATTTAGCCTATACTACATTTTATATTCCAAATTCCAAAATGATGTCTATTTTTTCAAATTAAAATCATATTTGTTTCATTAATTATTTTAAAAATAATTCTCGTTATCAAAATAAAAAACATGTTTTTAGGAAAAAATAAATATCAAAAGATTGAAACTTGTTTCTATCCAATTTCAATGTGAAATTACATCCAATGACCATAATTGTATTAAATGGTCAAAATTAAATATAATTACACTTTAAAACCAAATAAAAACATAATATAACAATAAAAATTTTATATTCAAAAGACGTTTTGAATTAAAATACAGAATTTTTTACAATTCCTTAACTGAAAACTAACAAAAAATTACCCAAAGTCAATTTTGATGTCCTCATTCTAAATAAGAATTTTATTTTGTTAAATATAACATATAAAAGGGGAAAAATATATTTAAGTAATGTTCCCCAATTAATGGCGGTAAATCAACTTTTTAAAGAATATTATAATATTTATGCTTAAAATTGGATTAATTAACATTTTAAGCCTCCAAAATTTATCCGATAAATGTAAAAAAATTTAACAAACATGTTTAATATTATTTAATTAGATATGATTATTCAAACCAATTAAACAACCAAGTTTTAACAATCATTTAAAATAATAATAATATATTCAAAATTTTCAGTACAACTCAACATTATTTGGAACGTAATGTTTCAAGGAAACCAGTTGTTGCATATCAGGTACACCATCACACATAACATCTTCATTAATGTATAATTATTTATTAATTATCAAATTTTAATGAATTAGACAATTTTATATTCTTCATGTAACTAGTATGTTAAACTAAAATTATGAAATATTTTCTTATTTTGTATGGTTTATGTGTCACTGATAAAGATATAAATATAAATGATGTAATATCATTACATTCCAATGTATCATGTAATAATTATATCCCTATATATTGGATATATGGATAAGGGTTCAGAATCCAATGGATAGAATGTTATGAATTACTTATGGTTAGGTAATATCTTATGAATTTTGAATATGTATTTATAAATTATTATTATGTTTGATAGATTATTCCACACACAACATCAAACTAACAGGAAATACAACATATTTGATGAAAATAAATAATAAAATTTGATAATATTAATACCTATAGTGTATAGAATGATTTTAACCCATTAATAATACATAAGTAATATAAATAATAAAACATAATTTTTTAAAAGTGTATTTTTGATAAAAACCATTATACATTTTATATTTTAATTTTCATCTGAAAGATAAAATTATTAATATATTAATATGGATTTTGTAAAGTAGATTTCATTTTTTATTTTAACGTATTATTATTATCCTGAATTTATTATTTTTTTGGAATTTTGTCAAATTATTAACTCTTATCTGAATAGTTAAAAACATTGTTTGGTCCAAAATTAATCATTTTAATACATTATCAATATATGTGGAAGACATGAATTTTGTTAAAACAATTTAATTTATTAAAAATATATTTTGGTATTAAAAATATGTATTTAAAAAAATAATTTTGATAGTAGAAAACTTATTTTCAAAATTTTAGATCAAAAGTATCATTTTATTCTAATTTAAGAATAGTTTTTAGTATTTTATTTTAATTGAAAACTTTAATGTTAATATTTTGTTTTGGTTTGATTTTGAATAAAAAAAACTATTGTTCTATTTAAAATAAAAAAATTATAACAAAACATTCAATGAAATTGATTTATTTATAGAATATTAATTTTATGCATAAATGAAAACATTTTCTAAGAATGATTTTAGAAGTTATGTGCAATAATATTTAAATTTTTTATTTCTAATAGTTTGAAATTTTAATTAATATAGATATATTCATATTATCGAACGAAATTTAAATATGATATAGTTTTAATGATTTCATTTTTAGTCATGCAATTATGATACCGAGGTAAATATGAATTTAAACAGAAAAATGGATATTTTTCTAAGAAATTATGTTTTATACATATTGTGTATTTTGAAATTAAATGAATCTATATAATATTAAGACTCTAATATGGTGTTAAATAATATATATAAATGAAATAAAACTCATTAACTGGAAATTTTTTTATTAAAAGACTAAGAAAAATTAATGATTAAAACAAAATTTTGATATAAATACAAATTTCACCACATTATATATTTTAATGTAAATGATAATATTATCTTATTTCAAAATTTTATTTGATTAAATAAAGTCACGTTCAGATAAATAATTTCAAAATTTGAAATGAATGGTTATTGTTTATTTTTAGTTATCAAATAATAATCGTGATTAATATTTATTCAAAATTAATAATATTTAATATTGGTTATCTATTTTATATCCAATATTACTAAATAAATTTGACCAATATACCATATAGAATACAATGTTATGGTGAAAAGACATACCTACACGTCTCACCAAAATTTCCTCACCTAATTCCCGAAACACTCATGAAATTTTATTTATCTTTTTCCTTACCTTCTTAAATGGAAATTTGTCCTAATGTTTCACCTATAAAAGGTGCTAACATCCCCCACATCAAGCTACTACACTAGTTCAAACTTCCCATAAAAATATTACATATATATATTTTATACTCCATATACACATTTTTATACTCAACCCTCATAAAATTTATGCAATTCATTCACTTACAATAAAAAATTCAAGAGAAGATTCACATTCTCAGCATAATTATCACTAACGCTATAAATTACATTAATTATCCATTTATCTTCCCTTTATAATGATCATGTCTTAAATATATAATATTTTATATATTTTAAACTATAATGTAGACTTTTTTAATCTTGAGGATCTTTTAGATTTAGAGTTTCAGATAAATAAAAGAAAAAAATATGTAGTAAACCCATACATTATTAGTGGAAATTTATGCTTTCAAACCATTTTTAAATTAAAAATACCCCATTTAAATAATAAGTTTCTTATTTTAATGTAATAAAATTACAAATTTTATCTTGGCCTCACCCATTCCTCTAAAAATCTATAAAATCCTGCAAAAAAACATTTTCAAAATGTGTGACAAAAATAAAAAGATATTAATGGGACATAATTAAAGAAAATTGATTTTTTGTAATAAACATGAATTCCCATGTAATATTTATTTTTATATAGAGCATATGTTATATATTAAAATATATCATTTTCACATGAAAACACACACTTTTTTTCAATGAAAATCGTTAAAACCAATAACATGAAAATGAAAACCCTTTTTTGATAATATATATAATGAAATTCAAAAAACATTTTATACCTGTGTAAGAAATAACTAAATACTATTTAAATATTTAGGATAATCCCTTCAGTTACTACCTCATTATTTAATTAACGTTCATGGTACTTTACCCAATGCATTGAAGCATTATTCGTGCACACCCATCATATAAGCAATAATGGGCTCACACGATGCTATTTTGGACGCCCCATCATCGAATATATAATGGGGTGAGATGGTTCTATCTATATTACCCCATTGTATATACTATATTGAGCTAGTTTTGAGCAATCTTATCCCCCACATCATATAAGCTATAATGGGATCTCCTGAGGTAATTTGGGAAACCACATCCTATAAGATGTAATGGGATCTTGATAAACCATCTAGGGAACCCCTTCATATAATGATCAAGTACCATATCATTAATAAAACAATTTTATTCATTCAATATTTAATCATAAAATATTTTAAAAACTATATTCGTGCCTTAAAAATTAGTTTTGGATATCAAAATATCATTTCCCTTAAAAAGAACTACTAAAATCGAAACACTTTGTACATGATTAAGAAACCATTTTCATTAATAATAACCATGGAAATATATAAAAAAAGTAACAAATAATTATTTCATAATAATGGTGGAAAATAAAAATAAATCAATATAACATAAATAAAAAATCTGTTTTTGACTTTTGTAAAAATAAAATTTAAAATTATATCATTCCAAATAATATTATTTACATAAATCTTAAAAACATACTTTTTGAAAAAATTTAACTGAAAAAAAATAAATTTTATAAAAAATAGTTACTAAATAAATAAATACATAAAAATAATTATTAAAAAATTAAAATGAATGAATTTTGTTTGGGGAAAAAATATTCAAAAATATTAAAATAGAGGTTTTTAGTTAAAAAGTCCCGTAATTTGTTTTTGAATGTTATTAACATACTGTTAATGCATTGGATTATAATATTTGATTCATTAATTACTTATTAAAAATATATTTAAATATTTAAATATTTTTATTAATTTTATTACATTCATTTATGGCCATTTAAATGAGTTACAATGATCAATTTTTCATTCGAAGAGTGTTCGTTCCATGGATTCATGGGCTGTTCAGTTGAGCGTAATTATGAATACTCTTATAAAATGTGATTACAACTACATAAGATGAATGATATGGTATTAATAAATGTATATATGTATTTATGGTCACATATTTCATTTCTATTTCTTGTATGAGGACGATTCTTTTGATAATAATTTCACTAACAAATGGATAATTTAATTAGGTTGTTTTTCTAACAATTTGAAACTAGTTATGTTAAATTTAATATTATGTAATCATATTAGTCCCAAATCATAAAATAAGTTATAACAAATATATTAAAATATTATTTAATAAGAATAACTGTTTTATGACCTGCCTTGAGTCCTTTAAGGGAAAATAAAAACGCATCCTTCATGGTGGCGGTTAAAATCCATAATTGGGGAAATGGTATCATTTATTTGAATAAGAGGAGATGAAATAAAATGTATTAAATTAGAAATAAACCATTAAATTATATAAGTTGTACTGTATTTATTATTCCTTTATGTATGAATGGGGTGAGGAGATGGTGGTAATGTAATGGAAATTGAAATTGGTGGTTTGAGAAAGATACATCTTGAATATCACCTCTTGAAGGGACCCATAAAGAACATGGAATTTATCTATGGGTGAGAATAGTTGTACTTTTTATAGGGATAGATGTAATTAATTTTTTTAAGATATTTTACTACCTTCATATATATTTATAATAAAAGCGTTGATGAGGATTAGTATTTATACTTGTGGAGGGTTGGAATTAATTTATTAAATTATAATTATTTTATATTTAAAACCGACCTCATTTTGGTGGAATTTATTTCTACAAAATATATTTATAATTATTTTTATAAAATATTTTCAAGGTTTATAAACACACAAAATAAACATTTTACCATTATTTTTATTCATTTTAATCTTTCACCTTTAACTTTACCAAATTTCAATGTTTTACATGTACTCTAGTAAACATAAGTTTTAATACCACAACAAACTTTTTGTGCATTAAAATTTAAAAATATTTAAAAAATAATTTTTAATCTCTAATAAAATAAATATAATCCTTTTTCCCCAATTCAATTAACATAAATTGATAAATTATATTTAAAAAAACCCCGAAAATGTGATGAAAAATATGGTTTTCAATATGTGTATTTTTCAACCAAACGATGATTTTATATTTACTCTATGGTTGACAATAATAATTATATGAGACTATATTAATATTTAATGTTATATAATATATAAATTTAATTGAAAACATTCACTATAAGGGGTTATTTAATTTAATTAAAAATTAGAATAATTATTTACTTTCAAATAATATTTAGAAAAATCAAATTTTAAACCCAAAATAACATTTCCTAAAATTCAATTTAAAGTTGATTAAAATTTATTTATATGGTTTACATATATACAAATAAAACTTAAGTTAGTTTTTCCTTAACTAAAAAATAATTTTACTCTTACAATTATTAATTTATTGAATGGAAGATTTCTTTTTAAAAAATTTTATATTTTTTAATATTGACTGAAAAATTAAAATGTTTAGAATAATTTAAGAATTTCATTATAGGATATTTTTTATTTGAATAATTTCCATAAATAATATCAATTTCCAAATTAATTTTCTAAATTGTTTAAAAATTATTTATATTATTTATACATATAATTCATTAAAAATTAATTTTTAAGAAGATATGTTAATTATGAATAAAATGATGACTAAAAATATAATTGAATAAATTTAATAAAATAATTATATGTATTCCGAAGGAATTAATTGATAAATTATTTATTAATATGACCAATATATATTTCATAATGTCATTAATAATATACATAACAGCTATTTTAATAGCTAGTTTATAATTTTGATTTCTAAATAAAAATAATTCATCTTTTTTCATGATGGATATGTCATATCTAGTATAAAATTGAACAAAGTGATTTATTTTCAAATATCATGATTTTACATTCTCTTTACCTTTAATAAAAATTTTCTAAAAAATTAAATCTTAGGAAAAAAACAAGGCATTTCATTTTTCAAAATACCTTAATTGTAATACATCATTGTTACAAGGATCAATAAAACAGCAACATGAAAAGTGTGAAACAATAGTATGAAGAACAGTTAAGATAAAACATACTTGTTTTTCCATGAAATAAAAAATAGACATAAAAGAGATAATCTAAAACCCATTGACTTATATGTTTTTATATAAAAAGTTTTCATGGGAAATCTTTCCATTATATATATACTCATGTTTAAAATGATCATTATTTCCCATTATGAAGTGTAAATTAATTAAGTTATTGTTTCAAAATAATTATAGAGTTGATAAAGACATTTAATAACTATAATAAGAATATAATGAAATTGAATACTAAATACCTAAACACATCATCCTTTACACTTCCTTATTAAACAATTAACGATGACTTTTATCCGATTTTTTCTTACATAATTCCTATAATAAAAAATTGTAAATTAAATCCTTATGATTCATAAATATCATCCAATATATTTAACATACATTGAACATAAGAAAAATAATTTATATCATAAATCAAGACACACACATTTCCTTGATATCACCATTATGTTATGACATGATGAACATCTTTTAGAAAGGAAATAGTTATGTCCTTTGTGGAATTTACCATTTTTATTTAGTTTTTAATGATTACATTTTAAAATATAATGAAAACTATTCTCTGAATTTTAAAATTTTTGGAAAACTTAAATTGTTTTATATAGGTCAAATAGTTTCTTGCAGGTGATTTTGATACGTAGAAAGATGTCAAAATAATTTAACCCATAATTTCCAAAAGTAGTGATAATAATACCATATGGAAAGGATAAAAATGATATAAAATATTTCATTCCTTCCATAATGATAATTTATCCTTAATATATAGAAAATTACAATATTAAAACATGAATTTTTTTTACATGTTAAAAGGAATATTTTCCTTTTAATATGATACCCATATAAACTCTATAATACTGTAAAAATAAAATCTTATATACATAAATAGGCTACCATTATAAATCAAATATACAAAATTATCATTAATGTCCTTGAAATACATAAATTTATAAAAATTACTGTGAAATACATTGAACATATATTCATCCTTAAACATGTAGACCCATTATAATAACAATAATTATTAAGAAAATATTACATGGAATCATTCTAATCTAGAATTTTTTATAAACACAACTCTTGTATAAAATGTAAGGGATAGACCTTAAGCATTTCATATTCTATTTATTTCAAACTATAATTCATATTGTTACAATCCTAAGGATCTTTATAGTTTGTAGATTTTATAGAATTATGAGAAAATATTACATAGTAATAATATTTATAATAATTGTAAAATTATACTTAGTATCAGTTTTTTCTACCATATGTATAAATTTTTCATTATATAATTCATTTTATAAAATATATTCACAATTATTTCTATACCTTTTCCCTACCCCTACTGTTCCTTAAAATTATCTGAAAAAACATTTGTTAAAGGTATGGTGAGCACAAGAAATTAATAAGTGATATAATGAAATAAAACAATTAGTCTTGTTAAAAACCTGAATGGCCATTTAATATTCAAAATTATCTCAAGTATTAATAATATATTTAATTATTGACATTCATTTAAAACACACACACATTATTAGCTCAATGAAAACCACTAAGACCGATAGAAAGAAAAATAAAACCCATGTTTCGTAATAAATTGAATAGAATTCAGAACTCATTTTACACTCATGTTAGAAATAACTAGATCCCAATTAAACCATTCTGATAAATCCTTTGGTATCATTCTTCTTAATTCATATAAATACACGTTTCATTAATCATTTCATTTGATCACTATCTAGAAACACACATTATATTAGCTATTATGGGCTCACATGGCACAATTTGATCCATCCCATATTATAAGTTATAACATGATCACCCAAAACAATCTATCCCACACCATTTTATATTATGTAATTAGATAAATTTGTTTTATGTAGGCTACCACATCATATAAGCTATAATTTTATCACTGAATGCTACTGGGGTGACCCCATAATATTTTTTATAACAGTCTCACCATCACTATTTGGGCCACCCCATAATATAATTTTAAATTACCAAATCCCGAATATAAAATTTATATGATCACACTTTTTTATTGTGAAACATTATAATAACTCAATTTGATTTGTAAATAAAAAAGGTTTGGATATCAAAATACCCTTTTTATTTTAAAAACAACTATTAAATTCTAAAGACAGTGTATTTCAATAAGAACCCACATTCAATGAAAGTAACCATTGAAATTTATAATGAAATCTTCAAATAATTAATATTTCATGATAGTGTGAAAAAATATCATTCCATATATTTTTAAGAAAAAATATTTTTTGCCTTTGGTTAAAAGAAGTTTTTGATTTGTATTTTTCACAATAAAGTCCATTACATAAAACGATAAAAGAATCCCATTTTATTTTATTAAGAGAAATTATAAAATCAAATTTTTAATAAATAAATTTAGAAATTAATATAATTATACAAAATAATTTTGAAAACATGGTCATAAAATATATATATCTAGAAAATATATCTTTAAAACATTTAAAATTAATGGTTTTCAGTTTAGGAGTCCCTTACCTTGTTCTTAGAAGTTCTTCACTTTCTCTTAATATCCTATAAAATCAAATTAAATTTTTTATTTACATAATAATGATAATTTTACACATATATTTTATTCATTATAAATCTAATAAATTAATTTATTTATAATTCAATTATTTATAAGGAAGAATTTTGACATTGCAGGTGTATTTGTTTCATAGTTTCATGGTTGGTTCATTCATGTATAATTGTTGATGTGATTGTAAATTGAGAGTAAAATTATAGAATTGGAATGAAATCATATAAATTAAATTAAATAATGTTAAATAGTCCCATATATCATTTTTATTTATTATATGTGGATGATTCATTTAATTAAAATGTTAATGTCTAATGGTTAGTTTATTTTTGGCGAGTTTTCCAACCTTCACAAACAAGTTTTTTTTTCATATTTTTTCTATATATTAGTTCTATAAAATTACAGAAGTAATAAAATACCTATTAAAATCTTATATAAACAGAATAATAGTTTTGCAGCCATCATTGTTGATTGTAATGGGAAACAAAAACTAATTAGCCACGAAAATGGTTAACCACATTATATTTTACAGTATTATCATTTTATTGAAGAATATAAGATGATAAAAAATTGATATAATATATTAAATTATAAATATAGAATTATAGTATATAAATGATACCAAGGTTATTATTTTTTTATGTGTGAAGGTGTTGCGGATCTGGTAGAAGAAATAATGAAATTAAGAGAGTTTTGAGATAGTTATCTATTGAACACCATCTTCTAAAAGGTTATGTTAATGATCATAGAATAATTTTTTGTTTGAAACTGTATTTAAATGAATTTGGAAAATGTGGGTAGGAAAATTGATTCATGTGATTTTAGGGTCAATAAATATTTTTTGGATAAAGGTAAAGGTAAGGAGTGGTGGTTTTAAGTTAATAAAGATGATAATTTTATATCTAAATCCAACCTCAATTTCGTGGAATTAATTCTAAGGCATTAAATTGATAAATAATGTTTTAATGTTTTTTTATTTTATATAAACATAAAATTAAACCATTTATTTTTTTACTTGTTTTTTGGTAACTCATATATTTTTTCCTAATAATGTAATATAACTATCAATTATTAAATTCTATAGTCTAATATGAAATATTTTCTATCAAAACAAATATATTATGAACCATGGGGTCTAGACTCAGTGGATTAAATTGAGATTTCATATGTCGAATGGAATAAAATCAAAAATTTTATGGAACACTCTTGAAAATAAAATATAAATTTATTTTTAAAATTCAATATCATGAGTAAACTATGTTTATTTCACAATAAAATTATAGAGACTACTAGGAGGACTGAGAATAATATCAACACCCATTCTTAAATAAGGTATATTCCCCCTAAAAACGTCAATATTTCTAGAGTTGATGCATACATGTTCTTAACAATATTTGGGAACATGGACGAGGTAATGAAAAATAATAACACCCATATAGGGCATCTTACGGATCTACACCATGATGTAACTATGATAAATTACATCATATGGTAAAAACATATAACATTTAGTGGAACTTCTAATCCATTGGTAGTTGGAAAATGGATCACAACCGAATACAATATATTTCTCTCTTTAGGATGTAGTGAAAAGGAAAAAGATTACATATTGTTCTATTTTTTGAGATATACACACAAATGGTGGTCACTTATTTAAAATTATAAATAAAATGATGAGTAATGTTCATGAAATAAGGAACTTCTAAGAATTTATTAAATTACAAAAAATTTCAATATGAGAAAATACTGTAATTGGAAAATCAAAATTTCAAATTCAGACAAAAATAAGAGAAACCAATTCATGAGTATGAGGATATCATTACAATGTTTTATAGAAATTTTTTGGAGTATATACAAAGAAAAAAAATGAAGTGATGATAATTTAATTAATGGTTTTAAGAAGATTCTTCAAATGGGTTTGGTATCTCAGACCTTTTCACTATATAAGGATATAGTACCAAGCACCCTTAAGATAGAAAAAGTGTTATCAAGGATGTATGTATTCTTGGGAAATCACAAGAATAAATGTCCTGAAATATACTATTTTATGAGCTTTGTGGAGAATTGGAGGAAGGGAATTATTATTTTTTATGTTTGATTGTAATGGAAATAGAAACCATAAGGCATATAGGAAGGGAACTAGCGTTTGTTAGATGTGCATAGAAAAAGGTCATCATGGTCACTAATTAAATGGTATGGAATAATCTATTTATGTTCAATGATTTAACTATATAGAGGAGATAGTTTATTAAAATAACATCTCCAAACATCAAGGGAATTTTCCTCAGAAACGTATAGTGGATTTTGACAAATCAAATGTGATTACCACATAAGATATCAAAGCACCAAGTGATATGGTAGAATGTAATCTGGTAATTTATTAAATGTTATATATTGTTTTCTTTAATTTTCAATCTTCAAAATATATTATACATTTAATGTTTTGCAAAAAATGTTCTAATCATAACGAGAAACCTGGTACTGGAATAATCAATTATGTTACCGAGTGAAAGACTTATTTCATCAATGATGTGTCAAGCAGTTCAAATTATGATGCATGACAATACCCTATTTTCAAAGATGACTATCATACATGGGATTGATATTTATGTAATCCTACGTATGTATTAGATTAGATATTATTATAAATAATTAATTTCCATGAGAATAATATTATCAATCATAAAGGTATGGTGGAATATCAAGTAATTATAGGGGAACCATCATTTTCTAAATCTTTTTCAGATCCTCTCCGAATAGATCTTCATAATGAAATTCTTAGTATAGTGAAATTTAAATAGATGTGTTTGGAAAATGAATATATCACAAGGATAAAGGATTTATATATTCTAGACAATTCAATTATTTTTTCCCGGAATAAATACTTGTTAATCCACCAGAGTGTGAAAATGATTTCTCCACTAAAATCATTATTTGTGCATTACATACACACACAAAAACACACAAAAACACATATATATCCCTATATATTTGAACTAGTGGAGTTGGTGGATTTGAATAAATACCATTAGGAGTTGAGTGATTAGGTATTTATAGGTCATAGTGTTTCACCATGGGGAGTCCATATTTTGTTCATGAAAATGATGGATGGGTCTATGAGACTATGTATTTATTATTCGAAGATCATGGATATTACTATAAAGTATAAGTTTTCATTCCATAAAATGGATGAAATTTGTGATAAACTTAAAAGGATACATATAATTTTACAATATTGATCTATTATTTGGTTATCATTATGTAAGGTTATAAAAGGATGATATATGAAATTTTAAATTTAAAACCAGGTATGAACAATAGGATATTAAAATAATTATTTTTAGATTAATTTATATACCTTATTTTTTCATGGTTATGATGAATATAGTATTAACGGATAATCTTGAAAAATTGTTTTGGTATGAATTGTCTATATATTTATATTCTATTAGTGATATAAAATAATGAGATTCATCTTCAAATAAATCCTAATAGCCTATAAATAATGGAATTATATAGGAATCATGTTTAGTTTGAATTTGGATTAATTAATTTTATTTTTATCGATATATTGTCTCTGAGGATAGAATATCTATTGAACCTTCCATAAAAATGTATTCAACCAATGGCCTATAATAATTATCATAACTACAAGATGATGTTTCTAAGCCTTAGTTATTTACTATGAGTGGTTTGATTATGATTTGTCTTGTTTTTAATACCTATCAACCAAGGTATAATGTTATGGTATTAAATTTACATGGTCATGAATGTTAATAAGAATACAAGAGGATAGTAATTAATGTAGTGGTTTTAAATATACTACTTGATAAAAAAGGATTTGTAATATAATGTGATACTTCAAAGAAAGTAATTGTCTATATCTTTAAATATAAAGATAGAATCATTGAGTATGAACCTATAAAATTTAACATCTATTAATGGAACTATCCAACTCATGACCTTGATTTCATAGATATAATGTTTTCATTAAAAAATGTGACACTACCTCTACTGTGAAATTACTTTTGAGAAATTACAAATTTAAAGAGGTGAACTGCGATCCTAATGAAAATTTGAGGAATGGATATCAATATTTTTTCAAAAAATTATATAAACTAATATTTTTATGATGAAATTATTTATGGGGTGGTGGAAAACCAAATACATGATACCCTTCTATGGAAAGTATAGACATTCCAAAAAATATCGTGCAATTTACCCTACAATGATCATTTATTAAAGAATTCATTTAAAGGTTAATTTTTTTTTTATTTTATACATACCAACATGAATTCATTTTATAATTCATCATATCAAAATTAATTTACTATGAAAATTTCTTCTTTTTTCTAAAATGGTCATTTTTAGAAAGAAAATAAGTTTTTCCCAAAACTTCTAATATATATGATCGTACAATTATAAATGAATGACCTATAATTTTTTGAAAACATTTAAGTAATAAAATATTAATTTAAGGGAATATATTATTATTTTCAATATTCTTTGAACTCAGAAAACCAATGGTATTTTTTTAACTAATTAAAATGTTACATTATAAAAAACATATTTTCAATCTAGTTTTCAAATAGAGTAATTTCAAGGTTGATTTAGATTTCTGTTTTTTTTAAGTTTCATTGCCTTTATTTTTTATAACTAATCAATTGATTTCATTATAATTTTTATCACTAATAACTTTATCTTATAAATAAATCACAATTTTAAAATATTACTTTCTCTAAAAAAACTATTTTACGTGATTATATTTATTTATTATAAAATTATCTATCCCCCCAACTATAAATAATATTTTATTGGATGATTTTAAAATATAATATTATAATTATAAAATTTTCTAAAATGTGCAATATTAATCTATTTCCTTCAATTAAATTACTAAGGTCATATATTCATTTTCAAGGTAATGGTAAATTTGGGTAAAACATAAAAAGTGAAAAAATTCATAAAACCCTCAAATTTAGCTAAATAACGAGTTGTTATAGTTTTTTTAACCAAAATTATTTTACTCACCACATTGATACATTTTTATACATTTTGACTTGAATAATGACATTAATTTATTAAAAATGTAGGCGTTTCTCCAACAACAACCATTCCCTTTACTTAGAAAAGGTTAACATATTTCACACTTCAATAATTACATATCATTCTTCTTTTGACTTCAAACAATGAAATTATTCTTCTTATAAAACCATATGCCACATTAAAAATATTATTTAAACTATTATTTAACTTTGGGACTTTATTTCATTGGGATATTTCTAAGGGAAATTCATGTCCTTGACATGAGTATTATCAACTACATATATTTTCATATTAATTTCACTATTTTTAAATTATTTTTCAAAAGAAAAATATAATTATATGACTATTATTTATATATATTAAATATAATATATTAATATAATTATAAATTATTATTCATATAACCTATCCATTATGAAAAAACCATTGTTCATACCTTGTATGAACTACCACCTCCCAAATTCATTATGCTTCATTATCATACACCACCATAGAAGGATTAATATAATGATTTTTGTAAATGTATAACATGATTTTTATGATAACATTAATGTTTCAATATAGAAAAATAATGATCCTATTAATTAAAATATCCGTAAATATTCATCATTAATTTCATCATTTAAATTAAGTGTATTAAAAGGAAAACCATTTATTAAAATTGTATTTTATTTTCATATCAAATTATTATTCTTATAAATAATTAAAATTAGGATATATTCTACTAATAAATAATAAATATGATAGTTATACATCTTTTAGGATGACATTACAACAATACCACCTGATAATCAATGATTAAATTGGGGTACATTAGTATTCAGATAACTTTGAGTTCCTAATCAAGAAATAATATGAATTTATATTATGAATGTATATGGTAACAACATTATTGGTTCAATATGATATAAATTTTTATATATGTAATATTTATGGGGATTTTATATTAATTATTAATTCACTAAAAAGAAAAACAAACATTTATTGTCACCAATAACTAAAACATGTTTATTATCTATTTAATCATCATGGATATAGAGTAAAAAACTCTTTAAATGTGTTTGAAACATCATAAATAATTATATATAATATCAAAAAATAACAACAATAATATATTAATGATTAAATTTGAAATAAAAATAAACACATACTCATCAGTTAGGAACCTAGTAGAAACAATCTACACAATAAGAACTAAATAAGTAAAATGAGGAAAATTCATATAGAGTATTATTATTATAGAATAATATCGTTGAATATGGTTATGAGTAAGGTTTTGAATATATTTAGAAATATATAAATGGTTTTAATATTCGGGTTAAAGTATAATAAATTATTTCATGATATGAAGAAACGGGTTTCCATCTCAGATTCTTCTCTTCAAGAAATTTTTTATATGATGGACATAATTTCCATTATTTGGTGTATATATTATGCATATTTGGGCTATTATATCATGAAATTAATTTTTTAGTGAAATTTTAATATCTATTCTATGAATTTTCCTACATGATATTATTATTGAATTTCTTCCCAAGATATTTTTTGGTTATTCCATCTCATTTTCCATTCGTTAAGACCCAAGTTATAATAACCTCTTATTTTATCTTGTGTGGTGCATAGATTTATATTGAATACATTTTCAATATTAGTCATGAAATTAATTGTATTTAAATGTATGTATTTTTATACATCTATCATATTATATTTGTCTAATGGGTATTAAAACTATTGTAAAACTTAGTCTTTACCATAGTGGAAAAATATCATAAGTTTAGGTTATGTAAAATTGTGTGTAATTTACTAGAACGTATATCCCATTATGAATATTGGAATTTGGATCTATGTGTGGAATAGATGATCCAAGAGGACATCAAACATGAAATTTTTGATTTATCCTCACTCAATATTCACCCAAATGAGTGAACATTTGGACAACGACCGCACAATTGATGGGGCACTCCTATGAGAAATGCTTGGAAATATTCACATGAACATAATGAAGAATGATAATTGATATTTCATATTATTTCCTAATAATTATACCAATTCAAATATTTAACCCAATTACTATCTTCATTGGATTGTTCATCATATTAAAAGTATTATCTTCCAATATTTATATGTTGAAGGTATTTCTTGTTATTGTGATGATACCCCATAGATTCTATGTTTAATAAAACATTTCCCATAGATATCCAAAATATTTTTATTGAATGTGGAAGCATTTTGTTTTAGTATTTATTATTACATAAATACAGAAGTTTTATTCAATAAGAGGTTACTTAAGGAATGGTATGAATGGTCATGATGACTCTTTTTGTGGAATAATATTAACATAATCAAGTGATAAGTAAGGAAAAAGTTATATCACCATAGTATGCATTGATGGGTAAAACCAAATAGATTAATCAATGGATATAGTGAAAAAATTATATGAACAAAAAAAATTATATAGAGAATAAAGTATAGAAATATTTGAGGTATACGTGGCAGAAAGTACACCAAATAGGGAAAAACCAAACCAAAACAAAATAAGTTGCTTCCAATAGAAGAATTTTTTCTTACCCGACAATATTAATTACATTAATATGATATTAATAATTAATTTTATCCTTTTTTTCATTTAAAATAATGGATATATCATGCCCTTAGTTTTTGTTTATTGTGTCTTCATGTAGTTCATTGTTTCATTCTATATCCTCTATTACATTCTTCTTTTTTGTATGATTCCACTCTACGACACTCCTTACTGTAACATTGCATTACAGTTCTAATAGGAAAGTTTTAAAAAATTTCTTGGTCTTCCATTTTCATTATATGGGTAGGGATGAGAAGGAATTGGGAGGATACCTATAAGGTTGAAGTTAGGGATTTTCCAGAATCTTACCATAAAACCACTTTGTTTTGTAACATGCTAGGGATTTACACACAATGTTATATAGATTCACGATATGTAAATTCTAAAATGATAATATATTTAATTTTGAAAAATGTTATTAGTTTTTTATTGGTTTTGGGATTTCTCAATTACATGACATATAATAGGGTTACTAATCATGTAATGTACCATGTTTTTTTAAACACGCATCTTGGAAAGAAATTATATTTCCTAATTACCATACATCCATTATCTCAATACAATAGTTGTTACCAAGTGATTTTGTATCCATCAATCACTTCTAATGAATTAATTTATAAATTATTAGATGTTACAAATGTAGTTTCAATTTATAGTTAAGAATTTTACTTGTCTCTTCCTATTATTATCTTTCCCTCTATAGAGTTTGTTAGATCAACTTCATATTGATGAATATAAACCCAATGTTGATTTAATCTTTTTCTAGGTTTATTTCATTGGTCTTCTATCCCTTAATTCTTGTTTTTGGGTTCCATTGAGAGCATTGTGTTTCAATAATAAATGTAGGTGGTACTGTTAGGATTTTTAAATTTGGATAACCATAAATAGCCTGATTTAAAATCAATTTTTTTTGATTTACTTTCAATTTTTTGAAACATCATTCAATTTGTTTTTTAAAACCCCAATTCCATTTTATTGGGGAGTTTGAATGTTAAACTGAATTTTTGGCATGAAATTACTAAAAACCCATATTCCATTGAATTGTAGTGTGTTATTAAATTTGATGTTAATTATTAAAATTAAATTACTGATTTTAGTTTGGAATTTTTCTATGAAATTGATTTGATGAAATTGATTTAAAAACGGTATTTGAGAAAAAATAGATTAATATGATTTTGATAAAAAACCTAGTGGTTTTATCACTGAAAAAGGAAATCGTTGATGAAAAATCCAATTTTGGTTTTAAATGTAAAATTATTACTATTAAAAATGGATATTTGGATGAATCTTATTTTTAACAGATTTAAAATAAATTGCCTATCATGTATTCAATTAGATCACATTCAAGACTAGGTAGTCAGTGATTTATTGGGATATCAATCTTTTGAATCTTTGTAACTAAAATAAAACATAGTTCTGTAGGTTACATCTCTAATGGGACGGTGAAGAGTTTCCATTATTGAGTGTTAGAGGGACATGTGTATATACTTATTGTTGTTATCACCATTGAGTGTATGAGGATCATTTATCTTGAAACTATCCCACCCTTTGGAATATGACCATGTTCATCACTTGTATATATTTGAGAAACAAACTTGTTCCAATTTTTTTGAAATATTTTAAATTCATAATGAATTTAGATAATTTATTTTATATAAATAAATTTTTAATCCATTTGTTTAATTTATTTAAAATATTTTAAATGTCAAGAATCAATTTTTTTAATTATGATTTGATCTTCCAAACCTATTTTTATGAACGTGAAATCTATATTTCGTTAAATAAATGTTGTCAATTTATTTTGGGATCCTTCGTGATAACGTACTAGGAATTTTTCTCACACCCGACTTGTGACTTCTGGTGTTTTTAGGTTATCTTCATCCTTGTTTGATCAAGCGTAAGGTTCTACATGGAGGTGGTAGTAGATGATGATCTGTGGGATTAGAATGTTGTGTTTATTAGGATGAGGGTTTTTATTATTTTTGTTACGTTTTAATATTTTTTTTATTTAAATGTTTGACTTCTAGCACACCACTCCCTATGGAGTTGTTCTTGAATGCATGATAGCTTGTTTATACTCTTCAACTATGTTTGTGGAAAAAAATCATTCCCCAATTCATGCTTCATGATGCAAGGTGCTGGTCCCCAACTTGTCGGGATCAGAAACACTATCCTGGCCATGTTAAAAAAAAATTGTTATCAGGTTACTAGGGTTCCTGAGCTAGTTCATGATAAAGTGTTATTGGAGTTGCAATTGTTTTATATTACCATGTTGTTATTATGTTTTTGTTTGATCATTTCGGGAATTAAGAGTCAATTTTTATTGAGTTCTTGGAATTCTCTCACCGCAATGAGCCTTTAGTCACCAGGGTGGTTTTGGAAAATTTTCACGATGATTAGTTATAGTATTTTACTTTCTTTTTATTTCAATTTATTAAAATCTAGATCATGTGTTCTTATCTCTTTGGATTAATTGTCTCTTATTTCTCAGATTGAGTGTTAAACCCAATGTCTTCATTATTGTCTATAGATTTTCTGTAACATCATGATTCTAAAATGATGTCTGAATCAAATATAAGAGGATGATGATCCTCATCAACATCAGGAAATCCTCTTGTGGACCCTAGTCTGTTTGATGTGGTTTTACACAATTTCCATAATACGAGACACACACTTACACATGATCTCATTTAGGATATATCTATGGAACCTCATAGGTGTGTTATTCGGAGTCGTTTTAAGGATTTCCTTCACTAGAATCCACCAGAATAAAATCAATCCAATGATACTTAATAGAATAAAGAATGGTTTTGTAGGATAGACAATTTTTTTGAATTGTTAGAGACACATAAGTAGATCAAGGTGAATTGCGACACATTCAATCTGAAGGGACCCATTAAAAGATAATGGGACACAATAATGACGATGAAGAAACATGTGGGATTAGAGTGGAAATAATTTATTTCCCTTTTCCAAAACATGACATATCCAGAGTAAATACAATTATCCAAATATTTAGAGTTCTTTAAACATCAGTAGGCTGATATAACCATGAAAAATTATGTGATTTTTTATAATATTGTGTTGTTTTCACCTGAGGTATTAACAAATTTGAAGCTGAAGATTCAATGATACATGTTCGGGAATTCAGCTTATATTCATCCCCATGTTTTAATTCCATTGTTGTATTATTATACATATGTTCTAGATATATAGTTTATGATTTAAATGGACATAGTTGGGAATTCAGGGTTATGGAGAGTTGAATTTTCTCTTAGAGGAAGTCTTAATTCATTTAATTAAAAGAATATTGTGAGGTTTATCATGGAAGATATCAATAGCAGGGTTTTTTATAACCTCCTGTAATTACATGAATAGTATGTTTTATTTATTACTAGTGTGGAAATAATAGGCTTTAAAAGAGGGTTTTCACTCAGGCACCCAAGATCTATGACTCTTGTAGATGCTCGAATCACATTGAGAAGTTTATAGATATATTATCCACTATGTCTAGTGGAATGAGATCATTATATACTATATGAATTGCAGTGAAATCAAATATCTCACAAGAAAATAGGATCCAAAAATAAGAAATCAGAAGAGTGCATCTTAGTAGAGTATAAAAGCATCCAAAAGAAGAAGAAACGAGTACAGTGACTATGGAAGGTTCCATCACCAATGCTTTCTCATTAGTGAATAAATTATTTGATACTGGGGCATATAACTTATTTATTTAAACCATTATTTCTAATCTTATAAATCCTTCTACAGATATTTTGTCTTTATTGATGGATATTTCTAATCCCTTTAGAACATAAAGGTATCAAGGACTTTGAAGTCCATATTTATGTTTATTGTTATTATATTTCCATTATTGTTGGATGCATATAGATAAAAAAATACTTGACATCATAAATGAGATGGAATAGATCATTTCTAATGAATCTTATATTTATTATCATCCTCGATGGTTATCATTTACTTCACTCTATGGTGTATGACGTATCCTTCAAGGGAAATTGGACCCCAGTTAGTGTAAAGATGAACCTTATTATTAGGAGTTAGTGAAAGTGATATATCTATTCAACATTGATCATGAGTGAGAATCTTTGAGTAGTTATCTCCCAACATATATCATCGACTTTCTCAAAGTGTTTCCGTCTAACTTTTCTGGTTTTCCACATGCAATAGAGGTAGAGATTTTTATCTATTTAGTACTTAATAATCAAAAAGTGTCTATTAATTTTTAGTGCATGGAACTCGTAGAAATGTTATAGCTAAATATTTAGTTGGATGATCTTATGAAGAATGGTTTTATGTGTTCGGTTGTGTCACCTTGGGCATAGATGGTTCCCTCTACTAAGAATTAGGATAGTTCACGTAACTATGGTGTTGATTATGGAAAACTCAATAGATTCATTGTAAAAATAGTATATTTTAAAAAAAAATTGAGGATCAGATTGATTAGTTGAAGGGGAAAAATTGGTTTTCAATGATTAGGCTTCCATCTATTTACCATAAGATGAGAGTAAAAGAATATAACACTCAAAAAATATTAATACCATTATTTTAGAATTGTTGGATAACATCCATGTTGGCTCTAATTCTATGGATGATCATCTATTTCATACATGATAATTTATAGATTTTCTAGGAAAACAATTTTGTTATTCCATCTTTCAAAATTGTATTTATGGAATTGGAAAATAAAATTCTTGGGACACATGGGGTTAAAACATGGTATTTACATTAATCATAAAAAGTTATATGTTGTTCTGACATGGGAACAACCATTAAATTATATAGAGAATCAAAGGTTCTTAGATATAGTTTTGTATTATCACCAGTTCATAAATGAATTCTCAAATTTGTATTCTCTAATGACTGAACTGACTTAGAAGGGGTCATATTTTATTGGGATGAAATGTTTGAGATTTTTTTGTTGAGATGAATTGGCTTTTGACTATTGTACGTTTGTGGATTATTCTTTGGGATTGGTAGGGATATGTGGCCTTATGTGATGCATCAAGAATGGGTTTGAGTTTCATTCTTATATAGGGTGATCATGTAATTTCTTATAAATCACAGTAATTTAGGCCATATGATAATAATTAACCGACCCATTATCTTCATCATGCAGTTGTGCTATACACACATTATATTAGGGGACATTACCATTATGGAGAAGGGTTTACAATGTTTTCAGACCATAAGAGATTGATGTATATATTCTCTAAAATGGTTGGAATCTTATTTTCTGATGTGTTGGGAACAATACCTTTAATATTTTGATTTCAATATTTCCAATATCCCATAGAAATGAAAATTCATTGTAGATTATATGAGTAGTAAACATTTGACCTAGTTAGTGAAATAATTATTCAAAGGGTGGAACAAGATGGATAATTTTTGAATTTTGTATATTACTATTTAGTATATAGTGGTTTAGGATTCATTGGCTCGGGTTTAGTTCATACATTCTAATATTGAGATGATTATTAATTTATCATATATTTATGATGAATTTCATAGCTTTAAAGACACTATTTATCATGGGGAGACCATGATAGTGTAGTCATTCCCCACCAAGGGTGTTTTATTCTATCGTATTATCCTTGCTGTTCCATTAGTAGTAATTAATGTTTTTTTGGAGGAATTCCATATCTACTAGTGGGATGTGAACCTAAGAACCAAAAACTTGATATATGAAATGTGGCGATGATTCTGGTTGCTAGGTATGAACTAGGGAATTGCTAATTTTATCTCTCATTGTTACCCATGCTAACAGGTAAAGGCCAATCACTACAGACACTTTTCTTTACTTCATCCACTTATAGTGCCAACATGGATTTTAGAGGAGACATTTATGGAAAAAAAATTGGGTTTTCATGTACCCATATAAAAAAAATTATATATATGATGTGTTTTATTGGATTAAAAATTCACCTTACTCTGTACGCATTCGGGATTCAACTACAGTGGAGAGGTTTTGAAATCTCTATATTAAAGAAGAGGTTCTTTGTATGATGTTCCTTATACCATGGTTTTTGATGAAGATCCTCATATCACTAATAATTTTTGAAGAGACCTTTGGGATGAAGATAATTATTTTTTCATTTTGAGTAATTCTTACCATACGTAGTAGGATGACCATAATAAAATATATATACAAATTCTTGAGGGAATGCTCCATGCTTCTTCTCTCAACATTGGTGGAGCATATGATAAAAATATAGTGATTGAAGAGTTATTTATAATAGTAGATACATGATTGTGATCAAAATGGAGCCTTTTATGGCCTTGTTAATCAATCCAAGTATGTCTCTATTCTTTCGGTGAGATATTGGAGAAATCTCTTTGGTTGGATAGAGTTTTGATAATGAGATGACAATTAATATATAGTTTATTTATTAGACAATATTGATTGATCACAATTGGTATAATTCATATTCTTATCATCATTTTAGACCATTGGAATTCTGAGTTGGTGAAGATGTGTTCTTGAATGTTTCACCGAGGTTGGTCCATCTATGGATAGAGAGGAAACGGAAGAATCATCCTTAATTTGTGGGACATTTAGGTTTCTGATATGGTGGGAAAAGTTTCTTTCCACTTAGCACATCTACTATAGAATACTTCGATACATAATGTGTTCCATGTATCACAATAATTAAAGGATTTATCTTATCAATCTCATGTTCTAGTCTGGAGTTATCTTGAATTTGAATCCAGTTAATCTGTGATGGAATGGCTAGTAAGGGTAGTCGAGTATAAAAAATGTACTTTATAGGAGGAAGATACCATTGTTTTTTGTGAGATTGAGGAATATTTTTTATTCTCATGAGGAATGGGAGTGAGAGGAATTATTGAGAGAGTATTTTCCTCAAATTTTTGGTATGGAGGCTTCTTGAACAGATTTCTCGAGAAAACGAATTTTTTTTAGGAAGGTTGTGACATCTCTTTAATTTTCTTATAAGTATGTTTTAAGCCATGTAAGGGTTTTCCTTATTCTTTATCTGGGAATGGTTGGGAAATAATTGGGAAGATACATATAATGGTGAAGATAGATATTTGATGAAATCTTATTACAGAATCCTTGGTGAGACTGAACTGAAATTTTAGATACACACTACCTATTATATATTTTTTTCTAATATATTCATTCTAGTTCGATTAAGGGAACGTTCTACATTGTGTATGTAGTAGCTATTGATCAATGGTCATATAGAGTTGTATCCATTGAAACATGTATTTTGATACGATTTTCTTTATAATTTTTATAATAATTTAGAGGGTTTACCTATTTGACTAATGGTACACTACTCCTTGTAGAGTTTTTCTTATATGAAGTCTAGAGTTTTTATCTTCATCCTCATTGATTTTGGAAAAAACATCATTCTGACTTTCATGTTGTATAATACTAGGTTCTAGTCATGAACTAATGTGGATTATGATCTCCCTTTTGTGCATCTCTAGGTGGTCTTGGTTATTGTGTTACCATGGTACCCATAATTATTTATGACACTTAATATGCATTTTAAATCACTATTATTTATTTTCCATTAACCTACAAACAAAATGTAGAACAATGTGTAATTTTTAATGATAAGATTGATGGTTTAATTATATTCTCATAATGTGTTCATGTTGTTTTTAGTTTTTTAAAATGTAAAATATATATGTATCTAGTTTTTCAAGAATAAGAAACTAATGGATACTTGAAGAACTCATATATTAAATACCAATAATGTGACATAAATACTAATTCTGGGATACTAAATTCCTGGTATGTTATGATTTAGTTTTGTTTTAAATGATTTAAAGTAAAACTAATTTTTTTTCTAACCCATGGTAATAAGACTATCTCGAGGTTTATTCCACAAATCAATGGTATTTGTGATATAAAAATTAATTGATTCTATTATGTCTTAGTCAGTAAAATTATCCTTTTCATTAATTTTTTTATATTGTAGATTTTTTTAAATTATTTTTTACACAATTGAACTTCAATTTCAATCAATGTTTATTTTTTCGCATTTATTAATTAAAATATTTTCAAAAAAATCATTCATACATCATTAGATATCATCACTAATATAATTTCCCCATTAACGACATGTTATTGTTTATTCATAAGATTCTAGAACCACATGAATTAATATGTTACATGTAGTTATTCTGGTATCTATTTCCCTTGGGAATAAATTGAACTCTTTCAGTAGAATGTGATTCCCCAATACATAAATGATGGAAAAAGATTATTTATTCTGAATAAAATACAAAAAAAATAATAATCATTAGATAAAACATAATTAAAATAATAAATAATTATATAAGAATTAAAATATTCCCATTCAATTGTAAAATAAAATTCATTTTTATTAATTTATCTATTAATTATTAATGATTTTTTAATTTTAAAAAAATTATACTTTATAAAAATAAAATGTATTTATAAAATTAAATGAATTTATTTTAAATTATTTTAGTTTAATCCTTGTAATAATTAAGTATCTATAAATTGTACCCTTTTAAAACTTTGGGAATAAATTATTTAATTTTTTGGGAACTATATTTATATGTGAAATGTGTTTTTATCTTATAAAAATAAATATATCTATAATAATGAATAATTTTATTGAAATTTATTTAAAATACATATAAAATAGATTTCATTTGAAGATTTTTATTATAATGTAATAAGTTTAAATTTTTTTTATTGAAAAAAATAATTTCATTAAAAAATTTGGTTTTTAAAGGCATGACCACTAACATAAAAATAAGAATTTATAATACTTAAAATTTTATTTTTAAAAATTTGTTTCTTATTTGGAACTAAAATATTTTTGTAAATTTCATGAATTTCATTTTTACTCTGAACAATATGTTACCTATGTTAATTTTTGTCCTCATGATGAAGGTTAAAATATTGTAAAATAAATAAAACTAAATGATAAGGCCACATCTTTCATGAAAACCCTATGTAATATTGAAAATAAGGGTGTAATATCAACTAGAATATCTTATATTATAAATTTAGATAAGTTGTATTTGTTTCATTGGATAATGAAATCTAATTTATTTAAAGATATGGTATTTAAAAAGGTTCTGCCTCATAATAATAGGAGTATCCCTCCTCTCCAAACCTAAAACAACATGATTATATTAAATGTATCATTTATAATTTGAGAAATTATCTCCCTAATAATCTAATATCACATTTGGAAACCTATGGTCTCAATAATAATCGCTAAATCTATACTTTCGTAGAGGCCCTTCAAGGAAAGATTAAATCTCTCAATTGAAGAGAGATATTATTCGTAGTTTTAATTATATATATTATACATAAAAGTATTCTTAAATAAGATTTATATATTTCAATTTTTTTCTAGAATAATTAATCACAAATAAAATTGAATTTATCATTATAAAATGAAATGTTTATACTCATCCAATCCCTATAATATGTTCTTGTTTTGGTCAGTTTTAATACTTATATGAATGATGTTTTTAATATTATTCCATGAATGATTTATAAAATTTAGATACATGTAATTTTGTGTAAAATTAATAAATTTATGATGGTATAATAAATTTGTAATCACTTTAAACATATGTTAAGTCAATAATAAAATCAATTCATTATATGGAGTTGAAATTTATAAACTGTGATATTTTTAAGCATTCCTAAAAAAACATAACCATAAGTTCCATAAATATCCAATGTAATATATATATATATATATCTAAATAATGAAATGATGAATACTTTTAACATAGGGAAATATGGAAATTTTGAATGGAACTAATCTTCCGAATCATAATATGCATGTAAAACTGTATAGTTAACAAAAAATATTAATTTTACAAAATATTTATTACTAAATATATAATAATAAAATTTCAAATGAACGGTATTTAATAGGATAAATATAATTATGGTTCTAGTTTTTTATATAAAAAAAATAAATTTATTATATAGGGTGTTAGATCATTATAATAAAACATAATATAATTTTATAAAAAATATTTATTTTTCAAATAAATTATGGTTTTATTTATAAATTATGCTTCAAAAATTTTACAAATCCTTTTTATTAAATAGAACTTATTTTTTTAAACATAAAAATCCTGAAATGGTTATTGTGAAATGTTGGAACTATCCTTAAGTAGTTTAACTTTTATGGAATAATGAAATATGGAAAGAAGGTATTTAACATTATAATATAAATAAAAGAGTAATCGAGAAATGTATTATGTATTAAAACATTATCATGAACGCAATTCCATAACATAATATATATAATCCAAATATTCATCGATATTATAAGTTTTTATCTAAAATAATAAACTAATGAATAATATATTAAAAAATATCATCTCATCTCATTATAAATACTCCTCCATCTGATAACACATTTTGTGTCCTGCATCATGAAAGTGATCTACTGAATTCTTATAAAAATATTATTGCCTGTTTTTTAGTTATTATAGCTCTCTAAAACACTAACCTACAGTGATTTCAGGGATTTTTTAAAAGAGTGCATCTAAAGAGGTAATATTTTCATCGCATCTACTCAAATTTTTTTACACTTATTAATCCCCTATATTTATTCAATAAAAAATTAAATAAATCCTAATTATAACAAATACAATTTATTGAAAATTTTTTAATTGAAAGAAATTATCAAAAACTATTTTTATATTATTCTAAAAATAAATTGATAATTCACATGGGTATGGGTTCATCATGTCCATGAAAAACAAATATTAATTTTATCCACCAACTTATTGGATGGTTATAGAAATAATATTATGGTTAAATATGATGATAATATGTATGTTATAACTTTTATCATGTTCAAGAATGCACTAAAAATGGTTCAATTAAAAAAATCAATATAGAGTAAGATAGTCAGAAATATCGACTAATTGAACTAACAATAACACGATAACATTTATACTAAATGAATCATACCATAGTTAAATATATATATATATATATATTTTAGATCATTTAAATTTATTGAATGAAATGAATATAGTTTCATTTAACTTCTTGATTTAAAATCGCATTTTATAAGAAAATAAATAATTTTCCAAAAAACTATTAGAAGTGTGAAACAAACACCCTATAAAGAGTGGGAATAAACATGTTATCATATAAAAATATTTTAATATAAATATAAGTAATATTATTAAATAAAATACAGAAGATAAATATTTTTAATCAATTATTTATGAAATTTAATTTTATTATTTAAAATATTAGGAAATCTTACTGGGTGAGTTAAAGGCCCCAAGTATAGGAATTATCCAAACCACTATCTTTTTCCTAGGTTCATCCTTTATATATATACCTCACATTATATCTATATTTAATTTCATATAATTTGTATCAATTCTCTATAAATTTCTTTTACATATATACCAATCTAAAAAAATACCTTTTATATGGTTATGCATGCCATAATTTTAGTTCTCAATAGATTCTTTAAAATATTACATAATTAAGGGGAACTTTTATATCAATTAATACATTCATAAAAAATTATCATAGTTTATATTATCCATTTATTAATTAATAAAATAAGATCTATTTTATGGTTAACCATTCTTTTTTTTCAAATTTTTTATTGTAAATTCTGTATTCCTTCCTTTGTTAATTCTTTTACCAATTTCTTAAAAACATCATTTGAAAAAGTTCAATTCCATACCTAATTATCTATCATTTATCATAATTTTTTCTTTACATAAACATTATTTTGATACCTATGATTAATGATTACAATATCAACATCATTAATATCTAATTCCATTATTTCTTTAGAATCTTTAAGACATATAAGGTAAATATACTTTGAGAGAATATTATAGAACCCAATAATTTCAATTGGAATTTTTTATTATTATATAATTTATTTGTTTAACTTATATGTGACAAATATATGTGTAAATTATTTGGTCATTTTTCTAATATATTCCTTCAATGTATTGGGTTATTTTTATATCTAATTAGATGATACGTATCCAATTATGGAGTATTCCTAATTTATAATGAGACACTATCCACCATGTAATGATGTCTTGGTAGAGATAATTTACTTATAATTATGTTATCATGTATTATTATGGTAAAAAATTACTACAATTATATACAATAATGACTCCATATTTTTAATTACATTATTCCTAATTATTACCCATGATCCTTACCTTTTTTATATCATGTTATGAAATTTTAATTATATGTTATGCTTTGTCTTCATACTCATTCCCTTTCTAGGATTTATAGATAACCCCTACTCTTTTATATTCCCCTATTTAACAAATGAAATTTTAAGAGATAAATGGTGTTTTGGAGAGTATTATAGAGACTAATATATATTTTTAATTTTATCTTCATATGAATGTGTTACGAAACTAGTCACCTAAAGACAATAGGTATCTATATTCTTGGATTTCTTTTATTGAATATTTATGTTAAAAATAATGTAATAATTTATATAAGAGGCTTGATTAATTATATATATATTGAAATAAGAGTCTTATAATTTTATAGTATTGAAAAAATATATTAGTGAACATCCTAGGTTTTTATTTATGTATAGGATATGATACTACAATTATGGTAAAATATAGAGTTTGTGGTTTCCAATAAATAAAATCATTATATAGATAAAATAAGTGTATGTGTATATCATAATGATGTACCAATAGTAAATACCCACATAAGTGAAGGTGAAATATTAAATTCACTGATACATAGTGTATGAAAAATAATCCTTTATACAAACTTAGTCTGATACTCTTAGGGGGTATGATTTGATAAATTCAAAAAATATGTAAAAACCATTATGAAGGTCATGAATAAATTTCTGGTGAGAAAATATAATAGGAAATTTACCACCGATAACCATGATGGAATACAAGTGACTTTATTTAGAATACTTGTCATTTATTATTTATTCATTCTATCATTGAGGTTTCCATTTTATATTATTTTTAGTTTACAAATTAAAATCTTTAATTTTAAATTAATTTTTAAAATATATGAAAATATGAGAAACCATTCTAATAAAAAATGTAATACCTAATATGAAAATTTAAAGAATTATATGCAAAACATAATTTTTGTGGGACACGGGAACTTCATGGATCTAGTGGCTCTGCTGAATCATTTTTGGAATAAAAACATGAATCATATTAAACACATTCCTCAACCTAATAAATAGAAAATTGGATTTGATTGCATTATTTTAAAAAGTACTCTTACTTTTAATGGATCTTTGGATACCATATTCATAGAAAAAATTATTTTATCTTTTGAGATAATATTATCTATCTTCTAATGATATAAATAAGATAATATTTTAGAGTTTATCTATCACATAGAGGGAGAATCCAAATAATGGTGAACATTAATATTGTATAAGAATATCAATGGGGAAATCAATTACGTGGAATGTGAAGGATCCAAGAAAAATAATATTTAATAAATATTTTCCTTAAAATATCCATTAAAAGTAGATAGGGAATTATTTGGAAATTATTGCGTGTAAAAGTAGTTTATTGGGTCCTATAAAGAAAAAATCATATTTCTTTCATTATATGAATCTCTATTTTTCATCAACATCAAATGTAAGGTAAACAATTAGTTATGATATCACCATTTAAATTTTATTATAGAACATATTACCAAGGATACCATTTTAAAATGTATGCAAATATTGATATCATAGAGATCATCTTTATATTCATTAAAACATTAGTAATATTCTTGGTCATGGTAAATAGATTTTTATACCTTACCATGATGAATTTTTTTTAGTAAATATTGAGGATATTATTATATACTCCAAATTTAAGGAGGAAAATTAAGATAGTTTTAATACAATACAATATAAATTTCTAATTGGTTATGTTCTATGAAATTAATAGTAAATTATAGTTTTAATGAAGTAATTATGATTCTGAGGGCATGTCATCTCCAATAAAGGGATATATATACATAAATTAATGGTAAAGGTGATTTTGGTCTCTCTAAGAAGAATATATATGATTGAGATCTATAGAATCATTATACTAGCTGGGATTTATTTAGGATTTGTTATAAACCACTTATGAATGTTAAAACTACTAAACTAGTTAACTCGAAAGGGGTGAATTTTGCACTGACAAATTAATTAAAAGATAACATTAAGGAATTGAAAAAGATTCTCATTACTAAGACATTATTCACACTACCATTATGTGAGTAACATTATATGGTTTATAGTTATTATTAAATGAATTTATTGGTATGTATTCTACCAAAAATGATAATGTGATATCTCATGTCTAAATGATGTTATAATTCCATGAGAAGAACTATAAAACCCTAGATCTAGATTTTGCAAAAGTGATTTTCAAATTAATATTTTGGTTGAATTATCTCTACGGTGAGAAGTGTGAAATATATATAGATCATATGTTTGTCAATTATATATTCACATTAGAGATTAATATGAACCGTAAAATATGGATATAGTTATTGAAGGACTATGACTACTCAGTCCATTAAAATTACGGGAAGGTGAATAAAGCAAAAAATGTTCTATATAGAAAGGAGCATTCACCATTATCAATGATAATTATTTATATGGATTATATGTTGTTATACCAGAAAATGATGTTCAGGGAGGTCTTAGTGGATGTAATGAAATCCTTACAAGATAAAAAGAGTTCTCAACCATAGTTTATAGATAATATAAAATATGCTCAAAGGTATGATTTGGATATATATAATAAAGATAAATCTATAAGAAAATTAATATTCTCATAATTTAAAATTTATAAATAAGAAGTAATATGATTTTAGTAATGAATATATATAACACTTAATCCATGAGGTAAAAAATAATGTATTGATTTATAAATATAAATATATATTCTTTATATTTCATTAGAGCACAAATAGGTGTTGAGATCTATGATAACACTATTGATTAGAAAATATGAAGTATAAGATCATGGAATATTTATCAATGTCTTTGGTATGTAATCATGTAAAGGTATATAGGTTTATGTCCATGTTAATGATAATAATATTACCCATAAATATATAGAAATAGGAAAAATCACAATTGAAATTTTTATTTATGATACGAATACATCAAGAGAAAATAATACCATTCGGTTTATGGTAGAATAACATCTGAGGACTTTACATTTCAAACCCATTTGGTAGAAATTCTCACATAATAAATATTTGAGGATATAAATTTTTGAAGTGTCTAAGATTCAATAAACACTATTTTCAATTGTATCATATTAAGTTTGAAGGTTTATATACCATGTAATATAGATTCTCAAATATTCACTATGCACTATGTTGAAAATTAGTATGTATTATAACTCAAAATATGATGGAAAATTTTAGAAGAAAAAATATGTATAAGTGAACATGTTGAGAGCTATCTCAATAGAATTTTAATGTGGATATTTTTCAGAATATTAATTTTTTTGAGTTCTCGAAAAATAATTCCTTTTAATCATGCATCCAATATGATCCATATAAAAACCATTTTAAGAAGATATGTAGAAACAAATTGTGTAATGATATTGTTATTGAATATAATATATTTGGAATAAAAATGAAGCAAAATGTCAATACAATTTCATAACACATCAGCACAACTCAGAGTTGAAAAAATGAGCTATACTGTTAACCATATGAAGGATATGGAGATTGAGGTGGAAGATAAATTTTTTCATCAGACATCTCTGTGGAATATAGTAATGAAATTAAGCAATAATATAATGTAATGTCCTAGATAAATTGTTAACATTGACATTCTTCCTCACATTAGTCATATGGTCTATGGACAAGTAGTCCCACTAACCCATTCTTATATACAAGAAATGATCCTTGTATCCCTTTTGAAGATTTAAATACTATATCACTCACATTTACTTAATTTATTGGTTTTCTAGATGGGGAATGATATCTCTTGTGAGGAGTATCTGATGAAGGTCTTATATTTTAGAGACAATGGATTACAGAATAATACAAATGACCATGTCAACATAATATATGGAAATTTTAATTATAAGAAGGAAATATTGAAACTAGAAGAAGTAATAAAACCAAATTATCCTAATATATTTTTATATTCATGGGTAAAATGAAATTGCTATGGTGAAATTTCATAATGGGAAATAATTTGATGACCAATAATTTTATCATTGTAATTTCCATTTTAAATATACACATTTTTCATATTTAGAAATGTATAATTATATAAATCACATTCGTCACATGAAAAAACCTAAAATATTTTTATATATAATTAAAAATAACTTTTATTTTATAAATATATTCAATAAAATTAATAACATTATAATGAGAAAAACATGAAATTAATATAACTGAAATAAAAAATATCATATGCTCAATCCCTTAGAATGGTCTCAATCAGGAAAAACACTATAGAAAATAAGGAAAATATTATCAATATAATTTCCATTTTAAAATGATAATATAAAAGATATTGAGTGAAAATTTAAGTGAATGAAATATATTGTATTTATAGAATTTTGGGAACCATATGACCATTGAAAATATGATCGTTGTAATAGTATTATATCCATTGGAATAATAATTTGACTATGAGATTAGTAATATGATTTTTAAGAATAGTAACTTATCTAGGAAGAAAAGAAACCTCGCCTCTCGAATAGTAAAAAATATATACGTAACTATTACAATGAAAATATAATAAATTTGTATCATCATTACAATATAAAATGTATATAAAATTTTAACATTAATGTTAGTCTTTTTATGAAACACAAATGTATTATTTACAACATATTGATAAATATGAAAATATAAAATAGAGTTTTTTATATTATAATTGGTTTTGAAACTAATATATTATTTCATTATATAAATAATATAATTTTAAGAGAGGATTGGTATTCTACAATGGGTCTTAATGTTGACCATATAATAAAAATAGTATCTTTCAAATTAATTATTATTTTATATAAAAAATTAATTTTCTAAAACTAAAAAAATTAATCTTTGAAAACGGATTTAATTTTTCTAAGATACACATCAATCATGTTTAGTCATATTTTATTAAAATTTTATAAAATAAATGAATTTTTCTTAATAATAAAATTTGAAAAATAAGGTATTTTATATTTTATGTTAAATAAATGGATAAGTGAGTTATGAATTATGTTTGTAGATATTATCGAAAACTAACATTCATAAATAACTATATATAATCAAAGGATCCATCGGTATTAGTATGGTTGATACAAAAAGTAATAACTAAAAATATTATATTAAAAAACTATCCTCTCCTCCCCTTATAAATACCACGTAACAAACCCCTTCTCCGACAAACATTTTAAACCATGGATATTTCGAATCATCTACTAAATTTGTTTCCCAATTATCTCCCATATATATTAGTTATTCTATTCTCACTAAAAGACCATCCCAAGGTTCTTTAAGTCGTTTTCTATGATATGGAATCTAAAGAGGTAATAATACCATCTTATCACCATCAATAATTTTTACCTTTTGCCACTACAATATATATTCCATCTAAAATTATATAATGAATCTAGTATAAAAAATATAATATATTTTTCCTCTAATGGAATATAAATTAGTAAACCCATGTTAGTCGCATTCTAAAATGAAAATTGTTGTTTATATTATAAATGACTCACAGCCTATATGAACAATGCATTTATTTTTTCTCTACATCCTTGATGGAATGTTATAACGAATATTATGGTTAGGTATAATTTTAATAAGTATATAATAACATATATTATGGGTTTTTGAATTATTTATAAACAATTATATAAATGAAATGAATTTAGTCATGATGGTCTATACCAAAACCTAAATGAAGAAATCCTATAAATATAATTTTTATAATAATGAATCATTCCTATGTCTAAAAATATATATATTTAGGATTAATTTAACTTCTATAAGAAATAGAATAATATTTCATTTCACATATTTATTTTTTCCTCATTTTAAATGAAATACCGTAATTATCCACAATATAAAGCAACTCCTTGACAATAAAATGAACACCATCAAGCGAGTACAAATAAAAATTATATAATAGATGAATGAATATGGATTGACATAAAATAATTGTAATAAAAAAATAGGAAAATATTTCTTAATAAGCATTTTAATATAATTTTTTTTGTTTTTATCTAATTTAAGATAGTTTTTACTGTGAGTCAAGTACTCGAGGTAAGGGAACTCTCTATACTACCATCATTTAATATAATTATTCAGTTCTCAATATACAAACCAATAATGCTATATTAAATATATTTTAATCTTATAAATTATATATATGTTTATATTATATATATACTTATCTTATTCTCCCTTTTTTTGAGTTTATATATTCCTTATGTTCATTTTCAATACATTATTTAAAATCAAACTTGATTAAAGGGAAACATTCTATCAATTAACCCATTGAGGGAAAACTCTTCAAATTTGTTTTATACATTCATGATTTTATAATATAATAACTATTTTAGGGTTAAAAATTTAATTATACCTTCAGATTCAATAAAAATTCATCATTATTTCACCAATAAATTACTTTTAACAATTCATTAAAACCATAACTTTAAATGTTTTAATTCTATAACCAATTCCTTACCAATGTTATAGAATTATTCTTCAAAAATATGTCATTTTTGATAGTTGGTATATTTTATTCAAATGTGAAAGTCTAAAATATTTAATTCCCTACTGACTTTTGAATATTTATGAAATTTCATTTCAATATTCTTTATGGAAAGATTATGCCACCCATTACATTCCATAGTTATTTATTAGGATTTTACATATGTTTTATTCCAATATATGGATCACATATTCATGTAAATATTATTATAGGTGTTTCTAGATAATGATTTAATAAAGTGAGTAATGTTTATATCTCATGATATTTTATGTATTTTATGATAGAGTAAACTAAATCCATCAAATGCTTGTGGCCACTATGTTAAGATGACATGATAGTGAGCCTTTACTTATGTTTATGAATTTATGTTTTATGGTTATTTTCACATTCCTATTTATCCATGTTTATGTATTACATCATATTTAAGTCATTCTTCTATATGATTTTTAATGATTTTTCCTTTAATGATATCATGTTGTTATATTGGATGCTTATTTTAGGCTTTGTTATCATGCTCATTCCATTACTAAGATTTATATATCACCTCTTTTCTTTACGGATACCCCAGGTTATACTATCTAGTTTTAGAATATTACTGGGATCTATTATCACAATAAATATATTAGAACAGATATTTTTATTTTCACTATATATTGAGGTATTATGAACCGAGGTATTAACAGACACTTGGCCTCGGGATTCATGAGTAAGGTTTATTAGATAATCATAAAAAATTAATATAATAATATACGTTTAAAGGAATGGGATAATATAAATTATAAAATAATTTTCTCTTTAACAACATATATTTTATTGTTATATGATTATGTTTGTTGTTTATATATCTTTTTACCATTTCCACCCCATTTGGATAAAAAATAACCAGATTGAATTAATCTAAGAGTATCCAACCTTATCTCCTCTTTTTTTTCACAAATCATTTTATTCATTGTACTTATTATTTATCTTCTTTCCATAATATTTTTTTCAATATTCTAATATTTATAAATTAAATCTCTATTATCCTTGATGTTTCTTTCAAAATTAAAAAAATGCATTTTTTTAATTATTTATAAAATATAAATATTCAACATTTCATTAGAAATGTGTGAAAATAATGTTTTTTACATTTATCCCTCAAGATTATATTCAATATTTTATGTCTATTATTCACTATTATGATTAATATCCATGATTTTGAGGATTTACAAACAAAACATTACATCCATTTTCATTATGTTTTTTTATTTCTTTTAAAGTAATGAGAATGAAGAATATTTCATTATGTTTTTTAATTTTTATTTATAAATATTTTATATAATTAATTTTCATCTATGCAAACATTATATAAGCATTCATATGATTCAATAAATAAATTCTCTAATGAAACCATCCATCTCTATTCCATGTATGTATCCTGATAATGATTAATGGTAGTTTCATGAAACATAATTTTATATGTGTATTAATTAAGCTGTGATAGAACTATTAATGTTTTTATGTTATTATTGAACCCAAGTGTATATATTTCATTAAGTGATTTGTGAGGAAAAAATTATATACACCTCAAATGGATTAGGTAAAATGTTTAAATCTCTTCATAGAACATGTTAAGCATTGTGGTGTGAACCCAATCCAACAAGGAAGAGTTTTAAGAAATGATTAATGGGAGTGAGGGGTGAACCCAATATATTATAGGAATCTATCCATTGTTTGATGACACTCATGGTAGTGATGCCTGAAAATGAAATTATTTTCTATGATTATATATTTTCTACACTCTTATTAGATATTATTATTCATATTATATACTATAATTTTCTCAATATTATTGACTTATGACCCATTTCTAGGCACTATTATTAATCTTCATAATTTTTATAAATTAAATCTACTATGACTCATAATTTATGATCTATGAATTATTGGGTATGATGTTTTATAGCATAAACATGTACATTTTTACATTCTCATACCATTATGCTCATATTATGATATGTTGTGATATCTTATTGTAATCACTCACATTTACACTTACTACGCATCGATGATCACAAATACATCTTTTTCAATTAAACTATGTTATAAATTATGATATTTTAATTGATACTTCTAGAAGGATGTCATGTTTGAATAAAATTTATGTGTATTTGTTAAGAATAGTTATTAAATAAATTCATTATGTATTTAATCATCAAACATATTTGACCTTTATGTTATTGGGTTAAAAATATTTATAGATGTATTTAATTATCATATATATTGATTTAATATGAATGAATGTTATGTTAGGTTTTCCTCAATTTGTATCAGAGCATGGTTCAATAATTTAGGGGATTATGATATGAAAATTACTAAGATAGAACCTAAAACAACCAATGATAAACCAAAAGAGACATATGATTAACCTAAAATGTAATGGGTTGAATGGTCATATTAATTAGTGTATGGTTAGGAATTATTTGTGTTATTATATGAATTATCACATTAATTATCACTATTATATTCACAAATGATCCATTTTTAGTTAATAGATGAAATCAAAAGGAATCATGATAATGATGAATGTGAAAACAATTTTAATGACCATCCTTAAGAGAAACCCAATTTCAAGGGATATGGATGAAAAAATATTTTTTCTATCATCACCTAACCCTCTCAAGATATTAATAATAACCTGAATGATTATTAAATTCAATAAAATAAAAAAATAACTCACCCTTGAGTCATTTATATGGAAATATACAACTTCATTTACATTGTTTTTCAATCAAATATTTACCGAGAAACAGATCAGTATATTAGAAATGTGATATTATATCCACCAATTCCCAGATCATGAGAATGTTATTTTAGATATTTTTTATATGGAAGGTGACGAAGATCAATGGAACAATTATATCAAAAAATACAATATAATATAATACAATTGACTTCATGATATGGGAGTTGTTTAATAAGATATGTTTCAAGAATTATTTTTTGAAAATCATCCGAGATAAATGGTGTGAGAATACACAATATGAAACCAAGAGGTTAGTAAAAAAATTTCTAGCTATGAGATAAGTACAATACTTTCATGTCATACTTCTATTTTTACCATAAAACCCGAAAGATAAATTTTCTAATACTCTTGTGTCATAATAAAATTTATTAAAAGGCATTTGTTATAGGTGAATTATTAAGAAATTTGATTATGTGATATTATGTTAAAATTTGAGATTATTGAATATCAATATTAATATATTTTTTGAGATAAGAAGAGTGAAATAAAGTTTCAGTGTTATTAAAGTATTACAACCCTTAGAGGAAAGAAAATAAATTATCATTCATGTAAAAATTATTGAAAGAAGAATTCTAAAATTTCTATAAGTTGACAGGTAAAATATTAATTTTTGATAACCAAGTCCATAATTTAAATGAATATCTACAAGATATGATGGGAATAACCAATTAAATTAATAAAGACAAATCCCAACAAAATACACCCCCAAAACCCTAGTGATTCAATTAGAATGATCTTGGACATTATTCTAACCTGTGTATGAATCCTTGTGTTAATAATGAAAATATATATAAAATATATCATATTCCAAGGGATAATGTAGTAGATAATACAATCATAACCAATAATGAGGATCATAAAAATAATGTGCTTAAATGTTAATTAATTATTTTCAAAGGAACCACTAATTTCCAATTTTATTATAGTTCTACAAAATCTTTTATATATAGAGAAATTTATATGTTAATCACATCATCACCTCCCTGATAAGATATTAATTTATCATTCTAATCTAATAATTACATGATACTTGTATCCCATGTATATAACTACTCTCATAGATAACTTCTAGGTAGTTTTCTTCTATGAAATATTAAAATACATCCCTACTGAAAAATTTCATATATGTTTTGACATGGACTGGTTCTCTAAATATTTACCTCATATAAATTATTGATATGTAGAATTCACATTTCATATCCTTAATCAAACCATGACCATCATTATGTGTAATTATGACCATGAAATCCCAATAGAAGTTACTTCCATCACATGTATCATAATACCTAATCATGATGGTTATCTAGATCAAATGTTTTTAGATAAACATACCATTGGATATAAGCCTATTTTTCTGGTGTATATAGATATATTTACTACGTAATTTCCTACTCATATACAAATTAATAAATCTATGTTATAAATAGAACCCATATATATTGTTATAATTATATCAAAGAATCTTTAAAAAATGTATCTAATTTGGTTGTGGTAATTTAAGAAGATTCTTTATCATAATATGTAGATGTTATTAATATACCACATAGATTCACAATGGGGTTCCCTAGTTATTTTAATTATGTGGAAGGATAGATCAATGTTTGTTTCAATTGATTATCGTGAGATTAAAAAATCATAATAATGAACATGTATCATCTACATTATATTGATGTCATCTTTAATAAAACATTTGGAGAAAACATCTAAATGGTTTAATTTTGATATATGTATCATCAATTATATGTAAAAAAGTGATGATTTACTTACGAAATCCTTCAATTTGATGAATAGAAATTATGAATTTATAGTGATTCCATTAACACATTTGAATTTAGTTGATATATTAATCAATATAATGAATAAAGACCATAAAAATTACCTCAATCATTTAATGTTAGTATTTATAGATTATATTATTATATACTCTATGAGAAAGGTAGATTTTGAATAAATTTCCGGTATTTTATTGAAGATTTTGATGATAGATAAACCATGTAAAAAGATTATCAAATGGATATTTAGGTTAAAAAAAGGATCATTACTGTCCCACATAATCCAATGTGTGGCTGTATGTGTGGATCCTTTAAAAATGGAGCATATTAAATAATGGCCTTGACTAACTACTGGGATTGGGAACCTATATTATCGTGGATTTAATGGATACTATTGATTCTCAGGGATAAATTTATCTTCGATATCAAATACATTATAATGGATATCTCATAATGAAGATAAATTATTTTGGATAAGTTAATATGATAAAAATATAAGGGGCCTCATTGAATGTTGGTCACTGCACCTATTCCCAACTTACATTATAATGGATAAGGGTTTTTTGTATACCGTAATATAACAAAGAAGTTCTAACAATGTATTATCATGAAAAATATCATAATAGAGGCATATTAATCTCACCAATTAATAGTATATGAGAAAAATTTCCGAACTATGTTTTGGAGCTACATTCTATAAATTTTTATCTCAAAAATATAATGGAATTATTACTATAACGAAATTAGTGATATATAATCTGATTATAAAATCATAATTTATATATTCACATATTTTAAGTTGAATATACTTCAATATGAGTGGTTAAAGATGGAAAAGGACCATGTTTTCTCAATACATTAGCACCCATATAGTCTAAACAAGGTGGTTGATTCCCAGAGTGTAATGAATCATAATAAATTTTAATTTATTTGGTTTTAATAAGATCCAATAACCAAGTATTTATTGATTATGGACCTTGTAATCATTAAAAATTTATATAAATACATTCTTTTTAAAATGTATTTTCAACCTCCCATTGATATTAAGGTTATATAGGCAAAAGATGAGGATATTGGGTTGTAAAATTATGTAAGGATTTTTTTAGAGAACAACCATGGACAAGATAGAATGACAAGGAACATGACATGAATATGTGTTCAAAAAATACCAAAATTAAATAAGTAGATTTGTATGAACCATGTAACTCACCGTTATATATCCATCCGTGATGTAAAAAATTCTTTTAAATATTTCATGAATCGATTTTCGTTGGAAAATATAAAAATGTATTTTACAGGGTGTGTATCTTGAGGATTGGTATCTCTTCCAGTCAAGTCTAAATTTCCGAAATCTAAGGGTATGATAAAACCATAACCAATAATAATATTGAAATAGTAAAAAAACACTACAAATTTCCCCAAAAGGAACATAAAGAAATTAAAATCCCATACAGTTTATTATGCTTCACTGGGGATTTCATCTAGTGAAAAAATATTCCCTCACTCCATGGATGAAAAAATAATATTTTTATAGTTTTTTATCATGAATTAAGATATTTTCACATGTGTTAGTTAATCTATAATGAAATTATGAATCTTTTTATGCTATTTTAGAAGACATTTGTATATTTTTAATTACGTTAGAAGTGTTCCATGATTTATATATCTCTGTAATACTTGGGTAAATCTATATATATAATGAGATAACATTTATGGGATTGGGGACTGAATTCAAAAACCAAAAAACTCTATACACCATTTTATATTTGGAATGGGGAGTAATTAAATATTTCCACTTTGCAATGAAGGTATGAAAAGGAATCCTTGGAAAATTATATTATATTGTATTCTTATACATTCTAATTCCATATTTGTATGCCCATGTTATTCTATCGTGGCTCAATATAATTGACTTATGACTAATGATTAAATACTCTTATGACTCTTGTGTTGTTTTATGCCAAATAATTATGAGAAGACTCATGATTTTTGATCTAGGAAAAGTTTTCATGATTTTTATATAATAAGATCATTTACCTTTTTTAATATCATATAACATTGAGATAATTTTAGGACTAGTTTTTCTATTGATTATCAATATCCCATGAATACCCTTACTGTGCATCTGATCACACCCCTTCATATGTCTCCATTTCCACATGTTATGAAGAAGGGGGTATAGTATGATAGGTGTAGGAGGGAAATATGTTTAATGGGGTTTTTGGTAAATATTATATAATGTTTTAAAAATAAATTTACTAATTATATCATCATTAATGGAAAACCATTAGCATATGGGGTTTAAATTATTGATATATTTATTTATTATTCAACTAAAATGATTGAATATACATGTATTTTGTTTAAAGGTCACCACATAATAAATTTTTATTATAAGGAAAGTAAATTATTTTCTATCAAATCTATTCTTAATTATTTTTTTAATTTAATATTATATTTACAATCAATTATGTTTTCATTATTTAATAACTCATTAATATAGTTATCTATTAGGGATGTCTAAGATGGTGTAGTAGATAAACTTATATAAAACAATTGGTTTCATGTTTTTCTATAAATGATAAAATTTAATGAACATAATTTTATTTATTTATTAAACAAAGGGAGTAATATTAATTTATATATAACCGGAAGATTTTATCATATTGAACCAATTACATTTGAATATAGTTTACCTTTTTTATTTCAATGGATTTGTAATGAATATTATTTAGAAATATTATATATAACTTTTATTTGAAATTTATTTCTTATTGATTATCTCCTTATATTTAAGTTTTATATTTAATAATTTTCAGTTAAAATTTAGTAATATTAAGAGGTTCTATTAGGGTTGAAAATTGAAAATTTAAAAAAAACAATTATGGATTATTATATTTATCATGGGATAGATATGATACATTATCAATACTAAACCATTTTACCTGAAATTTTAATGGAGAAATTATGAATTCTATAAATAGAGTCCTATTAGAATCAAAATGTCAAAAAACTATGTTGTAATTTTAATTGAAAAAATGAAATTTAATATTATTTATATGGGATATATTGATGTTCAATATAAAGTTTAAACATTATAGGGTGAATGGAGTTGAACACAGTGACATTTATCTACCATGTATCACTACACTAACAGATAGTATAGTTCAACATTAGAATCTATTTACATTTTATCTATGTGAGGATAAAAATTTCAACTAGTGTTCAACGAGTCCCTAGTTAATGACAATTACACAAGTCTAGTAACAAATCAAAACAAAAAATATCCAAAAAGTGATCAACTTTAGAAACAATATTTAGATCATATATTTTAAAATTTTAGATCAAACACATATTGAAATATTTTTCATTCTATCCAATTAATAGTTTTTATGATATCATATTTTTTAAATGACATTTAGAAAATGATTAATCCCATACCAATGAAATATGAAATTAGATAAACTCTCACAAAGAAAAAAAATTATCACTGACATGGTAATTCACCAACAAATCATCATTAATTTTTTTTGGATTTTTTCTTACACAAAAAAGATGAGATATCATATAAATTATTATAACATATATAAACTATGTCAATATTTTTATGCCAAAAAGTATCCAATAATTCAATCAAATCAATGTTACTAGGCGATAATTAATTTACCTAAAAATTTTATTTCTTTTTCAAATTGCGAGGCTCCAAAAATGATACTTTTCATTAAATACTATATATTTAATTAAATATATAAAAAATTGTAGAATATAATACATGGTATGTAGACACTATATGATAAGTCCATTAGAGACCGATGGGAAATTAATGATGGTCATCAAAATAGAAGAAAACTTCACACCAATTAAGTTTAAACATAGTGAATGAGAAATTATTGAGACTCACTCACATGATATTGATATAATTTGTATTATTATTCAATGATGTGTGTATATTTTGAATAACATTATGACGAGTTTGACTATAAATATAATATCAGCTCAAAATAGAAAGATTGTTTGAAATTAAATTTCAAAGATATTTTTAATAGTTTTTATTCTATATTATTATTTTTTATTACAAATGTTATAATTTAAAAACACAATACATATATTCATAAACTAAAAAATATCAAGGAAATTCCATGGTGGTTAATTTAGAATATAATGTTCATGAGTTTTAAATATATTTTTCTTTATTTGTTTTAATCTAAAATGATATGTTAATTTCATAAAATTATAGTGAGAGGTGTTTAAATAATTTCATATAGTTGATATTATTATTATCATAATATAATCAAGGATCAATTATAATTTTTTTCCTTTATTTTATTGAGATAGGGAGGGAAATAATGAGTAACTTTATAATTATAGACTATGCACAATGTTGATGTCTTCTTTGTGTCATTATTCTAAATTATTTATAAATAATTCAATAAAATTATTATTTTATTTCATCTAATATAGATATAACAATAATATAGAGCCTCATAATAACTATTTTTATTTTTTGGTGGTCAAAAGAGAGAAACAGATGTACTGATATAATGAATTATTTTTAATTGTACTATAAATCCTAAATATTAGATAAAACCCCTACACTATAAGTTATTAATTATATTATCATGTTTGTTTTTATTATTTATCAATTATTTTAAATTGTAGTAAAGACCATAAAAATTAAAAATTATCATTTATAATTTCATAATACCCAAAAACTGCTGAACATTTTTATGATTAAAAAAATCAATAGAAAAAAATATTTACAATATACTTTCGATACTTTTAAAAAATCCTACTAAACTATATGTGTTTTTAAAGGGGATGTAGGCTTCCCCAACTAAAAATGAAATAAAAATAACACATATTTTTCTATAATTCAATATTTTAAATAATAATATCTGAAGATTCTATCTGTTATAGTGGATAAAAAATAATATACTTAACAGATATATGATAGATAATTGCTGATGGACTTGGAGGTACTGGAGGAATAAAAACTACTCAACATTTACCTAATTATTAAAATGGAAGATGATGAAGATCATTTTCATGATGGTGTAATTATGGAAGACCAAGATGGCTGGGATACATTTTTATCCTAATTTTAATAATATAACTTATCAAATGAATATAGTAGGTTTTATAATTTAAACTAAACAAGTTTGAATTTTTTTTTTAGAAAAATGTTGAATTATATATTGTTTTTTAAATAAAATATGATAAAGGATGATCTACTTTTACCAACTATAATATATCTTCAATAATAATTTGTTGTAAAATTAAAAATTAATGGTGAGTAATTTCATATATATTGTTTTAATTTTAATTAATATTTGGTTCATTTTCATTAACTAAATTGTTATTTGACCCTACTCTTTTTATGATGATAATTTATTATCTCATTTTATGATTTTTGAAATTTCAAAATATGAAGATTCCACTAAAAAGGGATTGTAATCATTGAATCTGAAGAGATTAGTACACCTATCATGGAAACCATAAAACATAAAATATTATATCAAATAATAACGTGGATAGATGGTCAAGAATAATTAACCATTTCTTTATCCCAAATTTAAATTTAACTTCACTAAGAAAAATGAGAAAAAGGTGGGGATCAAAAAATATGTTTTCAAATAAATAATCATGGAAAATATGTTTCTTTGACGTTGAGGAAGAAAGAAAATGTGTTGAGATACACACATAATATAAAAAAATATTTTGGTTCCAATTAAAGAATCCATATTCACCTTAAGACTATGTATAGCCCAATGCCACATTTATTTATAGATAGTTAAATTATTAATATTTTTTTAGGAAATATTAGTATATTTGTATAATTTATTTATAATAATTTCTTGTTATTTTTTTTAATAATTTTTTAATCCATTTGTTTTTATGTATAGTTCAGCTGAAAAATGCTTATCCTCAACATTTTTACATGATATCCAAAGGGAATTAATTGTATTATGTTGTGTCTTTACTTCCATTTAAATTTTTCACTATTATACTATAACATAAAACATACAATCCACATTATAATGATTGTGTTTTTTAGGATAAAGTGAAATTTTATCGTAAATGTGAATAAAATTATGATGATGTCAACTTTCTAATTTTCCTATATTATTTTATACAATTATTTTTAATATTATCAAGGTTAAAGTACTTTTTTAATATATTATTTTAGGTAAACTAAATGATTAAGCACATTTTAATAATAAGATGTCTATTAATAAAAATTTATCATAATTTTCCAAATGAATTCATAAATTTTTCATATTTATTAATCATTGCAATAAATTCAATTTCAAAATTTTAATTTTTCTCTTTTTTTGAAATTAGTGTCTTTTTGTAACCACAAGTAATCATTTCCTTCTAGACATTATAAGTAATATTTTCCAATTTACATATGCATTATAATAACATCATTTAATTGAAAACAGTATAAGAAATACATTATAAAATATAACTGAAATTTATTATATTTCAAAATTATTTTAAGTAAATTATTTGTATTAATAATATTCTATTATAATTTTTATATTTGATCTCAGAAAATAAGGACCAAAAAATATATTTTATCCTATTTTAATACCTTATAAATCAGTTATAACCATATATGTGTGATTCATTTCAATATATACACTTATTTTTCTACTAAAGAATTAGAAATTTTCGATGGTAATAACTCTATATTGGTGTGGGAGATATTTATTCATGATTTCAATGATTTGTGTTTAACATATATGAGAATTATAGGGTACTTCATTATATTTTGGAAAGAAAATATAATGAGTTGTTATCAAATATATTTTAGTAATAATATTTTTATTTCTTTAAAAAGTATATATCAAAGTAATAATAAAAAACGTTTAAATAAAAAGTACAAAAATAAGAAACAAATATAAAAACGAGACAATTTGATGAATAATAAATTGATAACCATAATTTTTTAATTATCTGTCATATTAAATGTCATGATTAATATATTTTATACATTATTATTTTGAATTTAGTGATCTATATTTTATTGGAAATTTTTAAATTTAATCATTTATTGTGGTCAAGTGAATATCTTCTTATTTCAACCATTTTTTATAATTTCACACATTTTAGGAATAATAAAAACCCATGTAAAAATGTATATTCTAAAAAGTTGTCTCTTTATTTTATGATTTAAAAATGATAGAATACCTATAAAAACCATACATGATATAAGAATAAGAAACCATTTCTTATTTATTTTTCTTGGTTTAAGAGTGGAAATGAACCTGTTAAAAGTGAATATGCAAGTGTTAAATGAGTGAAAATGAAATCATTAGAATAATTTTGGTGGGTGAAATTATGTTAAGGGGATTTAATCTCATAAAATAATCATGATGGATTTATGATTAATATAATTGAAAATTTTTGACAATACATGAACTACATGTTTTAATTATGTTCAGGATAATATTTTCATTATTGTATAAATTCAATTTGTTAACTATTCCACTTTAAGATTAATAATTCAATCTAATTATCATTATATTATTCAATATTCTTTTATAATATGATATTTGAATTTTGGCGATGAATTTATTTTTTTACAACAGAATCTAAATTTGATATGATATGTAGAAAAAGTGTTAGTTTAACAGAAAAAAAAACTCAATTAAATTATTTAAAAATAAATGGCTGTATATAATTTATTTCATAAAAATCAACGAGTTTTAATCGGATTGGATCAATCCTTTTTTGACTATATATTTGAAAATATTTTTGGATTCAATTTTTTCTAGTTCGGAAGTATAACTTCCAAAAGTTGTGATCTAGATTAATACATCAAATTCAAAAAATATTCTTTGGGGTTATTTTATATATTTATTAAGGTTTATATAAGGATTCTAATACAGTGAAACTATCAAATTTGTGAGACATTATAGAAGGGAATTATTTATTATTTTTAATTAATTTTTCACTATAATAAATTCGACATTATATACAAAATATATGAATTTTTCACATTTTTATAATTACTGTACAATTGGAATTAATTTTTGAAATAATATAATTTTTCATAAATTATATAGAAAACATTTATATAAATTTTATTTTGGAAATTCAAATGTTAATTATTTTTAGTCATGGTAACATTAAACTATAATGCTATATTTTTTGGATGTTTTGGGTTAATGGATTTGAACATGACTATACTTAATGAACAATAAGAACTACACTGCCTCCCAGTCTAGTCAAATATTATATGGCTAGAAAAAGTCACTCATGTTAAACCAATAAAACCATGTAGTGTCCAAAAAATACCCATAAAAGATATATACGTTATACACATAGAAAACTAAAACCATAATATTCTAATTACTGATACACCTAAGCTAAAATTTTCAAATAATATAACACAACATAGAATATTGAGACCAACTATACATATTAATTATAATCTATGAAGCATACTTGGTATGATCTCAACACTCAAATAGATAATTCATAAACTAAATGTGTAAACATTAAAAAGTGGGGGAGGAAATCATTGGAACACTTATATAGATGATGGAACTCACCCATGTGTCATATAAACATAAAATTGGGACAAACATAAAAATGACATTCATTATTATATATATGAGATGGTGGTAACAAAGAAACTATTATATAGATATTTAATTGAATCAACTCCTGCATAGCACAAACTTTACCAGCACTTCTTTTATTGACACTTACAAAATATTATTTCAGATCCAAAATATTTTATTTCATTCATTCAATGTTAGGATGAGTAAAACCCTCATGTATTGATTCCCAAAATTCCATAAATCGTTATATGAAAATATTCAAATTCTATCCCTAATCACTAACCAATTAAAAAAAGTATCAAATGCATTCTAATGGAATCCACGCACTACATGATACTTCTATTGGAGATAGAAAATAAAATCAATGATTGGTATACGAATAGAGTACTTTTTCACACAATATTAGATTATTCTTGTTGAACAAGTAAAGGATTATATTAAATCACTCAATAATTATACCAATTAAATTATATTATTCTTTTGGGAATATTTTATTCATATATTGATGGATATCATTTAATATAAGAAGTATCTTATTTCAAAATAGTGTGATATAATTGATTTAAACATTCAATTTTATTAGAATAGTTTCAACATTTATTTATTTTTTTATTATTATACATCATTCCTAATGAAAATTCAAAAATTAAATGACCATGATTGATATTATATACATATTTCCTAGGGTAGAATTTAAGATATATAAATCCAAATTTCATTTTTATTTTATTTGCATTCTAAATTTCTACAAAATGTTGTTAAAAATGTTGGGTAATGTGATAAACCATAAAAAAATATTGTTGGTTCTTATTTTATTTATCTAAGTAATGATCAGGTTATCTTGGTAATTTTTTCTCTTTAAAATATGGATTTGGAATGGATTTTCAGTAGTGTGTTTTCGCGATCAAATTCCATAAAAAATGTGAACTTGTTCTTTTTTTTACTAATAAGAGTTCCCATGAATTTATCTACTTGATTAGAACATATTTCACACCAATATATATGTTAATTAATGATTAAAATACACTACTGATTGTGGTGTGATAGTGAAAAAATATTTAAATAAATGATGTGGTGAAATCGATGGGATATTGATGTTGTACTAAATATAAAATTATTAAAGAAAAATTCATGGTAGAAATATTATTCAGAAATTATAGTGATCAACCTATGGATTATAAATAATTTCATTCAATATATATAATTCATTTTGAATTATATTATATTAGTCCTTTTATCCCAATTATTTTCATTGGTTTATTCTTTTAAAATGAAAATATAAAAAACTAATAGTAAAAAAATTCATGAAGATAAGAAAATATAATTGAATTGAGTGATGATCCAAGGTTTAAAAATGTAGTTTTTTAATGGAATTAAAATATTATTGGGATGGAAAATGTGATATTAAGTTCATCTTATTTTTTATTGGTCACATTATGACAACATTATTCCACATATCTTTGGTTGATGTTTCAGTAATGATAGACTCAACTATTTATTATAGTGTTTTATCATTAGATTATTTTTTCGTAGTTATTTTATACATTTAAAATGTTACTTATAATTAGATGATGGAATTTACTATTCAAAAAAATTTCCTAATAAAAGGCAGTGTAGTGTCTTATGTTTCTGGACAAGATAAAATTACAATGCAATTGGAATTAAAACATTGGTGGATGGTCAGTTTCATAATTTGGGATACAGAATAAATTTTGATAGTTGGAAAGACAAAATTAATTATTTTTATAATTATTAAATTGAATAGGGGTTCCTTGGGTGTCCTATTAACTTTTGGGAGAATCAGGGTCCAAAACAACAAATAATGGGAGAAGCTAGCTATATTTCATGGTTTTCTTGAAATCATTCGACCATACAACATGAACTATACCGCCTAATTATTGGGGATCGACGTGTCTCAATTCTTTCTCAAACCATGCCCACAAGGTATTAAGACCATGTGAACTACATTAGGTCGTACACAAAGGATAAAATCATGGTTTGCACATGATTTTCCAAACACTATTCATGAACCATATGACCTTCCTTTTGAGAATTTTTACTTGAAAGGTTGGCGGATGTTTTGGCCAACCGTGGGTCCAAAATGTGAACATAATGATATTTCAATGAAATTAGAAAATTACCAGAAACCATATATATTTTCTACACACATTTCATTATCCTTATTTTCCACTATGGGACTCCCACTCGATCTCTTACACTCTTCTCCAAGAGATGGATATATCTCCCTCATACATAGTCTTATTTAAGTCCTGTAGAGAGATTGGGATGGTCCTAATTAAGTCTATGACTCCTATCTAGTATTTGATCCTTATAATTTCACATATCATGCAAGATCTTAGTGAGATATAATTTTTCCTATTATTTGGTTGTCCCCCAGTTTCTTCTATTTTTCTTGAACTGGACTAAATAAAGGCTCAATAGTGTACATGTTGGTCATCCATGGTATATGGTTTGTGGTATAGCCTCTTTATCATACTTAGTATTGTGTTTATATAGTGATTTAATGTTCCAAAAAAATCATAAATATACTACTCTTAAATTCTATTTTTTAAATTAAGTGGGTTCATATGTTTAGTATGATATTACCTAGTGGAGAATAAACCTATTAGTTTACCACTTTGTCTTGATCCACTCAAATTGGCCTTGAAACCATCTTGAAAAATAAAACCCTTAACATAAAACTAACAAATCGAATTTATTGGTGTGGTTTTCCCTTTCAATAAATGTTTTGAATAAGAAATAAATAATTCAATTAAATAGTCTTGAGATAGGACATTATCTAATAGTTTCATGATTTATGCCTTATACTTCATATAACATGTTGGATTCCCACACTTGTTAGCCTCACGACCTAATTCCGTTGAATATCATTGGTTTAAAAACCTTTTAGGTTTATTGTTCATCTCAAACATGCCTTAATGTAGTCAGTTGAATTAAGTTGAATTATTTTACATGATTTTACTCTTTAGCTTGATTATTATGTCATACTTCATTTCTCAAGCCTTATGTTGTATCCCCTATTCAGTGGACATTCACTCATACTTACTATAATTATACCTTATTTCTTTAGGATTTATACTTATTCCCCTTCTATGTTCCATATTCTTTTAGATTTTTCTTATGTTCATGCATAATGATTATTTGTTATGAGTTCATTCCATAATAGCTCGATTAGGATAAAAAACGTGTGATAGATTTTTTAATTTTTTTAAATGTTATGAACCATGATGATAATTGATATTTTTTTATGATTTTCTATTTATGGGATATAAAAAACATAGGTCCCCACATAAGGACACCATAGATGGAATGAACATTCTTGGTATTTGATATATGTATCGCGCCATTAGTGATACTTTATTTTTCCATATATAGTCTCTAGGATAGTTTTATTTATAATAATGAGTTATATTGGTTTCCCTGGTTCGATACAATGGATAATCTTACTGGAATAATAGTTATGACATTCCTCTGGTAATACTAGGTACCCTATATAAAATTCTTGATATGAGCTCAGAGGTTACATGTCAATAGTGACAATAGTGGCACCTTTGTGGCTCACCTTAAATGAACTCAATGGAGGTTTTTATATCATATAATCCTATATCAACCATTGGGATTCCTTATGGATCATCATTGATTGGATCAAGATGATAACCTATATTTGACTTCTGTTTCTCTAAATTTTCATGCACATCCTTATAATTATTATTAATATTATTATTAATAAAGTGTGAGATTGATTGAATGAATTCATTGGTTTATTATTTCCAATCCAAAAAACAAGCATGGGGTAAGCCCACTGTTGGATGATTCATTTATGATGAATCACATATAAACATTATTACATGAACATGTTTATTTCGTTCCATATTGCTTCATATGCCAAAAAATGTATTAGTGGTTGGGTATCTTTATATAACTCAAAAAAATTATTTTATTTATTTATTCACCAAATTTTATTTATTAGAAATAGAAAATTTAATATTTTACATTCATGAAAATTATTAATGTAGATACCGTTGGTGATGTAATACTAATTATATCTCCCAAACAGCTCAAGTCACCATTACACTAGGGTGCCTAATACGATCTCTTGATTTCATTTTTCCCTCTTTTTCTTGTCTTGTGAATGATACATGAGATTTAGAAGAAAAAAAATGAGTTAGTACTAAGTATGCTCAAGAAGATCACCCTCAGGGCCTTTTTATTCATCTATTTGATAATATATTATATCATATCATCTACTATATATTTTCAGTTCTATTTGGTATCATCATAAGTAAATGCATGCATAATTGTATATCTATCACTTCCCATATATTTTTTAGTAACTAAATTTATCATTAGATGATTTTGGATTTATTATTACATCTTGTATATTATTTCTATAATATTGTATTAATGTAATCATTTAATTCTGAGGGTATAGTCTCAGTGTTATACCTTCGTGATACCCTCACTACTAAGAAAATTCTGGTGTTTGGGGAGAAGCACATGAGGCCATGTGGTGACAAGTTTAGCGTTTCATTTCGTCGTTCATTAGGTCCAGATATTATATTCTTGAACATTTCCCTCCCATCATCAGGATAATTCAACAAGTGTATATAGTGTGACTTATTACACTGAGTATTATGTCAATATCCTCCAATAGTCTCATTCAATGACCTATACGATATATTCTATACTAATCCCACTATATCATATCTATGATAAATTTATGAGTATGGAACCTCAAAAATAATGTTGTGCAACTAAAATGTTCAATTGGGAAAATTTCTTATGTTTGAAATCATAGTGATTCAATAAATTCTATACTATTTTCCTAAAATATTATTATATATTTTATTAAAAATCGTTTTTTCATCAACTATTTTTTAATAATTAATATAATATGGTCATTGGAAAATCAATGTTATATTATTTACACATATGTAATGTTCCACCAAACTGTACTTATATACAATGCTTAAATGTTAGACAAGTACATAAAATGATTTATCCATTAGTAATTTTTTGACAATTTATTTTAATTAAATTAAAATTCCCCACGATATAATAATATTGATGTGATACCAAAATAAATTTGGTATTTTTATCTAACCATCTTATATTTTTCATAAATACTAATAATTTTATCATCTTAGTGCCTCTTTAATTCAAGTATTCATCCAATCATATATTTATAATGTACTATTATGATGTGAAACATTTTACACATCCCTATATTGGGATATCAATTTTAGGATTATCCATCATTCGATGATATTAAATTTAAGGAATATTGTTTCATTTCATATTCATTATTCTCTATTTGTAAATTTTAATTTTTAACTATAAATTATCATAGTTATATATGATATATTTCATTGTTTTAATATTTTATCATAATTGGATACCACTTTAGATTCATGTCACAAAAATAGAGATTTTTTTATTTTATCTTCCTTAATAAATTTGGGAAATTTCACGGTAAAGGGACATATTATTTATACTAAAATTATTAGGGGTGTATTATCCTAAATGTTTAGTGTTAACTCATAAAACCAATAACTCTGTAGTTCCTTATTAATTAATTTAGTTTTTCAATAATGTGTAACCATATACCTAGTTATCTCTAACATCTTTATTAATTAAAATTTATCCAGTATACCAAAAATTTCATATGTTCTGTTTTATATAAATTTTTAATATAAATATATCACTTTGATAATCTATCTAATTCTCCATAAATTATTATATTTTTCATTTTCATCAAAATCCTTTTTTATGGGATAAATGGGTACCTAAAAAATGGGAGTATCAAAATGGATATTAAATCATAATTTCAATCGCTGAAGCATCATATAAAAACCTAATTTAATGGGGATATTTTCTATATATATTATCCAGTGAAAACTAAAGTAATTATATTTCACCAATTTTCAAAGGAACAGAACCTCCATGCATGAATCCATATTTTCAATGATCATGAGGAATTCTTCCACACTAATTTTACCTTAATTAAAATAAAAAACCATAATATCACATTGAATAAAATTCAATTATTTTTTTAACATTATTATCATTGAAATATATATTAATTACAAAAAATATATTAAAATATTCCCTTAAAGATTTTATATGTAAATTCTTACACACTTTATCCATATTGATGTGAAGAAACAAATCTAATGTAGGTGATGGTTCAACCACTTCTTTCACCTTCCCCTATATGCTTCCTATATCCATCATAATGATAAGATATTTTTAGTCCAAAAAAGTTTACATAGGATCCTCAATGTGAGTAGGATTCTTGGGATCAAGTGTTCTTATAATCATCACGTAATCCAAAACTTTGTATTTGATGATATTTAAAACATGGTTTGGGTAAAATATTATAAGATTGTCACCTAATTATATTATTCCCTCGATTGATATATTCTTCCTCTATAAATAATTAGGTTTTCTATAACAATGTCGTCTTTAAATGAATATTGATTCAATGAATTACATTTAACACAAGTTTTATCACTATTTTCATCAACAAATTCAGACAAAGTAGAATGTTCAATTTCTATCTCTCGAGATTCTACTTTATTAAGATCAGGAATTGAGTAAACTACCCACAAAATATCTTCTTATTCTTATAAAAAATAATATTCTATTTTCCATTCATGGGACTTACTAATATTTTATTTGAATCTAAAAACCCTTTATGGAAATGAATCTCAGAATTTTGAGGTGGATGATTGACATGTCCAGTATAGTCAAGGACATTAAGAGCTTCTTCCAAAGAAGAATTATAGGTTTGAAAATCACATATAAAAACTGAAATATAAATTATATGTCAATAAAAGACTTCAGATATTTATTGTTTATGAATTTTTAAAAATATAGTCTTCCCTATTTGAGAGACCCCATGTGCCACTGGGTTTCTTGTCTCCTTAATGGGAAGGCCTTACAACAATAGAATTGGAATTCCTAAACCCACTGTCACCTATTGGAATTAATGGATGATATTTACCGATAATAGTCCTTGAAAATATACTAGAATGCCCAACATTGATTATTGAAGTGTTTTCAATACCAAGACGTGTTTAGTAAATATGAGGAATCTAAATCCTAAAATAATCAATAACACTGTGTTGGAGACAAACTCAAGCCTATATGTGCTTCCATCATCTCCAATCACAAGAACTTGACATCTAATTCCTTTTAATGATAATTTTCGAATCGGTGGAATTATTTATCATTATTTGAACAAAAAAATTAGTCCTAATCTCGAATAGATTATCATTAATATATATTTTTTATCCTTAAACAACATTCCACAAGACCATAAGATGTGGCTCTATTAAGTGTACTAAAACATAAATTCATTGGTCAATCAAATGGAATCCCATTTTTGATCATTAGTATACCCATAATGATATCCTAAATGAATTACTTATAATATATTACACACAAGGATTCATGAAAGGTAAAAAAGGGGGATTAACTAATTTATCTGTAGTGGATGGGTGATGATTAATGTGAAAATAAAAAGTCCAAAAAAACCCAAAAATGAACAGCCAAAAAGATCTAATCCATGTCAACACGAAATTGACCTTATATGAAAAAAAATATGAATATAAGAGGTATCTATGTTCCATAAAAAAATAGGATAATTTAAACCCCCAGATTAATATTCATGTTTATCAATGTATTTGATAGGGGCATATAGGCTCTAAATATGACCCACCAGTGAATGATTTAATGGAGAGGAATCATTAGAAATTTTCATGGGGGAAGAAATTTAATGTTTTCCAGTAAAGAATCTTGGTACCTCTAGTCCAATCTGAATATCATGGTGTAAAGAATGAAAATGTAGGGTCATTAATGGTGTGAATCTGGGAGGAACCTTATGGTACAAATCAAAATGACCCTCCCTTTGTACCTGGGGAGGGTCCATCAGATCTACCATCTAATTCTAGATCATAATGAGGATTAAGCCCTCTAAGAACAACTGATATCCATTTAGTTAATTCTTATTATAATATTTCTTAGACATTCAATTCCATTAAATATTCTTTCCTACATAGAATATATTAACAAGGATTTACTGTATTCATATATTCATATTAAAGAGTTGTATTTAATATATTTATACTTTTTAAAGTTATATCTAGCACATATGTTCCCAATGAAAAATGTTCAACTATATAAATATATTATAATAAATATTTCGTTATCCAAATAAATATATGAAAATATAAATATCTCAAAATTATCACTTATTTCAAATAAATATAACTATTAAATAATTCATTTTTTGTATCTTAGGATTATTTTGGTGCCTTTCATATGTGATTTATATGGGACAGAACAAAATTATTCACAATGATTGATATAATACATGATGTCATTCCATGAATTAATCATGTAATAAATAGTTTAATGGGTCTTATGAATTTAATATTCATTATTTATTTCAACTCTTTAACATAGATCACCATCACACAACCTAATATATAATTGGATAATTTATTTGAATGATTTATTAAAAATTTCTAAAACGACTTTATCATAATCTAGATGATTCGAAAGAAAATTATTTTTTTTCATAAACTATAATACCATGTAATATATGATATTGTGAAAAATAATCAATCAATAATTATTCTTCATATTTTCAAAAATATATTCATGGTTATTCTATTTATCTCCAAATAAATTATATTAATAATATTATTAATTTTGTGAATGTATATATGGATATCTTAATAAAATTGAGAATGATTAAAATTTTTCCTTTTATCAACTTCATATTACTCAAAAAAGTACAACATTGAATACTTCCCCCATTCTGATTTTTTCCCAAATTGGTACTTATTTAATTTTCATGACCATTTGTGCCTTTTAAATCACGAATTTAACCCTCATCATGGTCAATAATATGTGCTACTTATAACTATCAATTCTAAAATGAAAATATTATATATATTAAAAAAAAATTATTTTATCAAAATGATTAAATATTCAATTAACAAACTTATAGAATCTTGTATATAAATATGTAAAAAGTTTTAATCAATTATAATAAATGTAGTTTTTTTAATAAAATTTTCAAACCAACAGTGCATTTTTTCTAAAAAAATTCACTTTTTTATTCATCATTTTTTTGAATAATCACTTGGTTATAATAAATTTTTCCAACTATGTAATAAATAATGTTCATAGTTAAGATTTTTTAAAAAATTATACATATCCTTATATATAACAAACACACATTCGTTGTGTTCAATTTCCTCATTGAAAAAGAATAACTCAACTGATTATAGAAAAGTATAGTAGTAATACTCTAAAATCATATTAGTATTAACTACTATAGTTTAATAAAAAACATTGTTTTTAGCTCAAACATTATTCTTTATTTTTCTATTCAAACTTCTAGAACCCTATACTTCATACTCTTTGACCATAATTAAAATTATGTCATCTTTTTCCATAATTTATTATTTATTAAATTCTTATGTTATTTTTTTCCAAAAATATACATGTTTTATATTTCTATATATTCATAATTTTAAATATATTAATAAATCACAATGACATTGTATTATTTATGTGATTTATTTCATAATAATTATTTATTATATGTAGTATTGTTATCATTAATAACTACAAACAAATAAACATCCATTGAAAAAGATATCATTATTCTTGAAATCAAATATTCCTATATTATAAATTTTTAACAATATATTTTAGAGACTTATAAATTGATTAAAATATTTGACTGGAATTTTTTTAATCATATACCATTGATTTTTTTTGAATTTTGTATTTATTGATATCACATCTAGTAGAAACTCTCTTGATTTTTTTATTGTACACTTTAATCCAGCATAATTCCCACCATTTAATGTGAACTTCAATTTTTTCTTTTTAGAAAATTTATTTTGATTTGTATTATATTTAGTATCACAACTAGAATTTGTTCTCTATATAACAGTTGACTTTAGCAATACATTATTTTTTCCTTGATAAAAGTTACCATTTATCAATGACTTATTAACAATGATAATGGTATCAATTGCCTGAGGAATCCCACATCAAATTAGAAGACTAGTGGCCGCTTCATTATATATTAATCTATAACATCCAACCCTCAGAATCATGTTATAGGGATAGTATATGGTATTCACCACACACTTATATGGGTCCACCTTGGCCCCACATGGGACATAAGTCACCATATGCTTAACCCAGGCCTTGGAACGCCTTCTTATTCAGGTCCTAAAAACCTAACCCTATCACTTGATAATTATTTATATCCAAACGAATTCAAAAATTCAAGTATTAGAAATTACAAAAAATTGAAGTAATTAATCAAATAATTAAAATAAATGAATAAATTAAAAAATATAAAAATTTATTAACATATTTAATATCAAAAAATATATATATATATTATAAATATTAATATATAGTATATAGTATATATAGATATATAAAATGAATCAAATGAAATAATTAAACAAATAATGATTAAAAAAGAATGAATTTCTAGAAAATGTTAAACAATGTATTAATTAAATTCTTATGGATAAAAATGTGTAATATATTTATATATATATATTTTAAATGTAATTAATTGTTATATATTAAATACATATATCAAAAAGGAATAACTTTCAATAAATAAACCAAAAATAAAAAATGGAAAAAATCATAACAAATAAAAAATAAAAAATTAATAAATTAATAAATTATTTAAAAATATTTAAAAGGAATTATTTTTTTATAAATGAATAAATTTAATATATATATATATATTAATTATAGTTATTAATAAAAATTATTTTAAATTTAAATATAGAGAATTAATAGAAATAAATAAATAAAAACTTATTCTGGTCTTATTCATTTTCAACAGGTTTTATAGATAAATATTCATTAGAAAAAGTTAATATAGAAATATATTCATATAAATTTATCTATATATATATATCAAAATATATAATATTCCCTAAAAAAGTTTATATAATATAAATTATTTATTCTTCTATTAGATAAGTCATATATTTAGTGAATAATGGTATATAATAAAAATTAATATTAATTATAAAAATTATTAATCGATATGAGTAATAGAAGTTAATTAAATTTCATTTTATTTTTCAATTTAAAATATATCATATATGTGTATAGAAACATATACGTAACTAATTAATTTTTATATACCACGCAAACACCCAAATACTTATGTAATTAATGAAATCAAATGTAAAATCACATAAAACTCTTATTTATGCAATTTATTTAAATATTAATATTAAATTTAGAATGAAATTTTATATTATTATTCTATTAATATATTATGTTATTAATCAGAATTTTTTTAATATTATTACACTTATGTATTCTTTATTCATTTGTAATTTTTTTTAATTCAATAATTTTATAATATTTATTTATAGATATTTATTTACTATGTATTAATATTTTCAAAATTTATTTATCATTATTTCAATATATATCTTCATTTAAAAATTTTATATTAAATAAAAAAAACTTTCAATTTTTTAATATTTTATAGTGTATTAAAATTTAATTATTAAATTTTACACATTTTTTACATGCATGAAATTATGATTATACGTTCATAATTAATTCCAAAATTACATTTGAAAATAATTAATTATAAATAGATATATTTATTAATATCTATTTACTATATTTATAAATTTGTATATTCATAAATAAAAATAAATAAGTCTTATTTTATAAAATTATTTATATAATTACAAATAAATAATTATATATTTCATTTATTATTAAATTATAGACAATTTATTTAAATAAATAATATATTCTATATATATATATTTATATTTATTTGATAAATATATATATAATTATATATATAATTCCATAAAAATATAAGTATTTTTTAAACAATTATTAACATTATAGTTAACAAATGACTGCATATTTAAATTATTATAAAACTATAATAAATAGATTTAGATAATGATATGTTTACTATATTGATATTAATATATATATATATATATATTAAATATATATATAATTATATAAATATATATAATGATAGACATACTTTTATAATAATTTATTTATAATAATTATATTTAAATAATGAATATATTTTTTATCTTTATATTTATATTTAAATATATTTATTAAATATGTATAATTATATAAATATATATAATGATAGAAATTTATTTATCATTATAACTGAATAATTACAATTTTAGTTACACATATTTTTATTTATAAATATATTATGATGTTTAAATTTAATAAATTTATAAAGTAATATATTGATAATTATAAATAAATAAATATAATTATTTGATAGTGTTTATATAATAACAAATAAATAATTATGTATTTAAATAATTATATATTATAAAAATATATTTAACTAATGAAATAATAAATTTATTTATTATATATATATAATTATATAAACCTATATTATGTGGTTAATAATTTAATAATCATATTTAATTATTAATAAACCTATAAATAAATATTTTAATTTATAATTACTATTATAAAGTTCTTATCTGCGGTTCTTTAGCACTGATAAAATACACCTTTATCGGTGCTAATGATGTGTTGGTTGAGATCCCATTTATCAAAAATTATTATTTTACTTTTCATAAATGGCGTCTTTATCAAAGTTTTTTTTAATTTTCTAATGATACCATCATATAATTTTTTAAAAGAACACTAAACAAAATAATTTTAGTCATGATACCAAATATTTTAGGGATGTCAACTACTACTGGCGCTCCTCCTCCTCTTTCTCCCAGACGAATCACACCTCAAATCCATGGTATATTAAATTTTTATCCAACTATATCATTACTTTCTCGTTCAGTTTCTTGATCTCACAATCCTATTTGATCAAAACTATAACCTTCGAGTTCAATGATCCTTTGAAATTTATTGGGGTTCTATATAAAATTCTGACACAGAATCATATCTTCCTCTACCACAATTCTTCAATATTATTTTGTGATTTTGTATCATTATTGGATATACTAGGTTCCTTATTCTTTTCATTTATCAACTATTTCTTTTTATCCCAATCATTTTTAACATCTTCCTTATTGTGTACACATTGAGAAAATATATGGAATATTTTGGATTTTGATGGTTGTTGAATATTATAATTCAAGGGAATGTAATCTTCTCTTGGAGTCCTCCTCTTTATTCTTAAGGGTTTAATCATTTAGTCTTAGACAATGTTTTTCCCCATGATTGACTATTGAATTTCAGAATAGTTGATTACATGATTCCTATATTGATGTATAAATTATCCAATAATATTATTATTTATACTTATCGCGATTCTAAAGATGATATTGGATTTTTACTTGGTCTTCATAGATAACAGTGGGTTTTTTCAATCAATAATGAGTGGATGGAATATGGTTTCATGTTACTCACCTATCAAGTTTCCCTATTGGACTTATAAAATAGTATTTACAAATTTAAATGATGTATTGGGATTGAAAAGTATTTTAATAATGTTTTTTCATAGAATTTCCTGTGATAAATGATTTTCCAGGGATTGTGGAAAATATTATTTTTGTATTTAAATAAAATGTGTGGTTAAAAATGGTTTAGACACCATTTGGTATAAGGGGTAAGTTATTAATGAAGTATAAATCCTTTATAGTTTTTAAGATATGTAATCACATGGCCTATATGTTAGTTTTATGGATTTTTTTAAAATATTATGTTATTGAATAAGGTAGCCCATGTGACTCTTAAAAGAGAATTCTAAGCAAATCATTTTTGATTTCTTGTTCTCAAATTATGTTTTCAATTATTTTGAAAATCATGATTATTGATCTTTTGTAAACTAATTTTCAATGACTTGAGTATTTGAAAAACCTTCTTGATTTTGATTCATGGATAAATGAATGGCATGTGAAATCACGTATTTATGGATTTTTTGTGTGATATTTGATGAAATTTGATTCTAGAGAATGAATTGTGTAACAATTAAATTTAGAATAAATCCCATGGGAACTATGGTATTTATGAAATCGTTCATGATAATCGTGTTAGAAATTATTAGAACCACCTACTAATAAAATCTATTATGAAAACACTTAATAATCATTAGTAAAGTAGGGAGAAACTTATTATATATATATATAACCTTAGGCTCGTATCCATAAGGTAATTTTCACACTAGGTAGCCATGTTCATTGCGAGTGTGAGGATCCTTGAGCCTTTACCTAACTTACTTGAGGAATACTTAACCCTGATCTTAGGATTTAATATTAAATTTTTTTACTATTTTTTGAAAGATGTATAATTCATTCTAGTTTTATATAGTTTATATGAAATGTTTAATAATCACGAATTTCATTATACTGGGTGGAAGAATACAAGGATTTTTTTATCATCGTGCATGTTTTAAATTTCAGTTCTATGAAAGAAAACATGGTTTAAAATTTTAATGTGGGGTTTTAAATTGAAAAAGATTTTTCCATTAAAAGTAAAAAAAATGGATTCGTTGATTTGAATGTCGTGAAGTGATTTCAATGAGAAATTTTAATTTTTTAAACATTTCAAATTATACATATCTCCATATAAATAGTTTTAAACTTTTAATTAATTGTTTATTGGTTTGGAATATTATTTCAAATTTATTCACATGATGCTATAATTTTTTATATATTAGGTGATTCATATACCAATAATTGTTTTGCAAATTTATTGTCTATTTTCATGTGAAATTAAAATAAAAATTCTAAGAGGGTTTTTACTAGGAACATCCAAGATCCAGATGAGTTATTTTATAAAAAATATTAATAAAAAAGAGTATGACATATAGTGTTAGGAATTGTAAGGGAGTTTATAAAGGAAATAGTGGATCACACCTCGCATGTATTCATCAATCAGTGGTCTGAAGAAATCATGATCCGTTAAAGATTATATTTTTTTTGTTTCCATGATCACCCTCTTTGAGAGAATGTATACAACTTGGTTAACTTCCCGATCGGAAAGAGTGCGAAATAGATCAAGGAGCGGCACCTGAGAGACACTCTATACATTGTGTTATAATCCTCCATGGTAGAATATTTGACCTCTGGTTCAAGGCCCTAATAACAACACTATATTCTGATCCAATATAAATGTCTGGCCATCAATGATGGTTGATGTGTCAAATGTAATGGATCACCTCCCATAGATTAGCATCATAGGGAGTTCCAATGCATGTATCGTAATAAAAACGTTTTTTTAATCCATGTTATGTTCAAGAAAATACAACGACAACTCGAGGGTCCTAGAATAATGGAGGCAACACCATCTAAATTGATTTTGATCCACATTTAAATAATTGGGATCCATCTCACAAATTTGTAGATAATTTTTGGTTTTGGTATACCAACAACACTGGGGAGTCTGATGAAATTCATATACTCAATGATGTTCTGCATTTATCCATGTTGAACGTCGGTAGTTGCATGAACCTCCTTATGAAGTTCAAAAATTATAGATTTTATAGATTTCACCCTCCACTCAAAAAGGATTTCAATTCATGCCTTCTAGATATAGGTAGGGATTGGAGAAGCATCGACGAGTAAGAGATTCTGTACCTTAAAACTACTTCAAGCCTTGCTAAGATACTCTTAAAAATCTCTCAATTTCTAGCCTTTATTAATGTAATAGAAAATGATTTCGGTTGTATACTTCCACCACTCCCCTATATATGAAGATTTATTGAATATATTCTAGATATTTTTCTCATCTTGGTGGAAAATGTTACAAGGCACGAAAATCATTTTCCCTTCCTTTTTCATCAGATCATGTATTGGCTACTTATGCCTCCAAATTCTCCACAATAAAGTGAATTCCGAGGCATAATGAATGTATCCTTGATTTGAGATATACATGTTGTAATAATGGTTGAAGCCTCACATATTTTCCTATAACATTCATTTTAAATAAAATAACACATACCGATATGCTCCCATATAAATGTATTAATATCCATGAATGTGTAGTTTTGTATTTCCATTGTAATCTGTATTGAGATATAATTTTTTCTATGGTTCGTGTTGAATTATTCAATTTTCATCAACATATAGTTGGAGGGGACATCCATCATTTAATTAAGAGGTTTCTTAGGCCAAAATAGCTCTAATGGTTGCGTTTAGATTATTTTCTAACTATCCACTTGGTGTTGGACAATATGAGTAATAATCTAGCAACAACTTCATAAAGCTACTAATTTAAATGTTGTAAGAGGGGTCATTAGTTTTTAATAATATCTATTTCAACTTATTAATCTTTCCATTATTGAATATATGGAGGTATTTGATGCTATATCCCCCCATCTCAACATGTTTGATGTATTCCATCCATGAAACAGTTACAATACTCCTTTATGTTGTAGATATTGACATGATAATACTTATAATAATATATTGTAGCACCATAATGAGAGAACATGGCCACCTATAGACTGAAAAGGAATAAAAATAATTATTAGTAATAACTGATTCCACCAGGAACAACCTCCTTTTATGTGACAATGACTTTACCTTACATTTTAATAGATCATTTTTAATTCCAGATGTTATTCATTTTAGAAAATGGATTTTGATATTCAATAAAATAGTGTAACTATAAGGCAATTTATGGGTATAGCTCATATTCTCACCCCTATCCACTTAGTAATCATATTCTGTTTACCTAGAGATAATATGTAGAAAAATATTATGAATGACTCATCACAACTAATAGACTACCCTTCCACTAGTTTTTAAATAGTAATTAGGGCATAATGGATCAGATAGATCTCTTTTACTCTTTACTAAATAATATAATATCATATACATATACAAGTTTGATTGGATAATATAATTCCTTGGGAAATGATTTTATTTTATAGACCAACGTGAGGATGGTCATTAATACACACTGTAAGATAATATTAACCACGAAAAAGAGGATCCCAGATAATGGATCACCGTGACTGACTACTCTACTACATTAATAGTTCCCTTTATGATTCCTATTAATGTAAATGGACTAGCTTACAGATGAATCAATATAGCTTATTAATTTTACCAAGGTGTCTATAAATCCATATATTTTGATGATGGTGAGTAGAAATATCCACTTGATGGTGTAAAAGGCCTCATATATATCAATCATGAGGGAAATGATCCCTTACACTATCTTCTTCTTCATGATATTAACAATTAATTATGTTATATACTAAATATTTTTATTACATTACCTGGGTAAAAGACCATGCTAGTTTGGAGTGATGATTTCATTAATAATTTCCCCAATCTTGGATACCATGTTATTTCTAATAACTTTATAGATGTTGTTTCTAGGGGAAATAGGTCTGAAGTTTATCATATCAACCACTTTTCTTTTAATCCAATGATTGAAATTTCATATAATTCTATAGGCGAGATACTCATGAACAAATAAGTCCTTTACAACACTATTAAGGTCATATGGTATAAAATCTGAATAGACTACCATGATGTTATTTGAAAGGCGATTTTGACATGGAGAACATTCCATGCTAACCGAATGCATGGAATCTTTGAATTCATCTTTTCCCGGTACCTAGATAATGTTACTATTATAATGTTCAATAATGTATGGAGAGATATTTAAAATCATTATTGATGTGTTTCCCATCCAATTATTCGTATAGAGATAAAAAATAATCATCCACTACCTTTTATACATCACTTTTTGAGGTGTAAAACTAGCCATTTATGATAATAACATTACTCCTATCCTTAACCCTTTTATCTCTATAAAGATTGTAAAATTTTGTTCAGATCCTATTCTCTTCCCTCGTCCATTTAACATTAAATTGGTTTTTGTCAAGCCTCTACTTCATGTTCATAAGTTTATCTACATATAAATGATCCAGAAATTCCTCATTCTGATAGATATTATAAATTTATTATCTAATATGGATTCTTGCAAGACGAATTTCAGTATTATATATATCATGTTCATGTATTGTGAAGGATATCTTCCTCAACTCCCTTATAATACTAAATGCATTTTTTAATATTTTTGCAAGCCTAAGCACCAGGTATTCCAATTAGTCCAACTTCCATGACTCCAAAATAGTTTGTCTACTTCCCTAAATAATATTCGATCCATTTTTAAAGATAATTAGAGACAATGATTCTATTACAATAGTGAGAAGGTCCACAATTATGGTATTATAGTCAGAATGGTTCTTTGGAATTGTTTGGCCCAAAATTCTACTAGAAACTCTCCTACCATCCATGTGAATAAATAAGTAACCATGTTTTCTTCATTTCCATTCATTAAATGTGCACCCTCTATATGTAAAATTCAATCATGAAATTGGGACCTCAACAAAGATACAATGGTCAATATAATCTCAAATTTTGAATTTGTTGTTATATTGAAGTGAAAACTTGTTTTTTTTTAACGTGTGAAAACTACATTGAAATCACCCATAATCACCCATTTATGGGCCATATTCTCATATTTTTCCTTAGGATCCTTATGTAAGTCTATTCCTATGGCATAATATAATGAATCATACACTACAGAGACCATAATATTGCGACGTTTATTTTTTAATTTAACAATGATGCATTAATTGCTCCGAAGACATGTATCAATCTATGACCATTCATTATTACTTACCTGAAGATGATCTTTTCTGTTTCCATGGGAATTCATAGAGGATATGTGATATCCCCAAGATTATTAAATGAAGGTCTTATAATTATAAAAAAGAATATTTTAGGTTCCATAATTAATATAAGATCTAGTTTTTTTTCTAGGATAAAGTGCCAACAGTCTGTGGTCGTTAGGGGATTCTCTAGCCCCTAGAAATTACAATATTAATGATTCATAAATTTCCTTCTTTTACCATAGTTTTCGGTAATCTAGCCTATTACATACTATCCTGGAATTTAACATATTCCATCCTTTATTTATTCATACTTTTCATTGGATCTTGGACCAATAATGATTTACCACTCTTCTCTTCAATATGTTTAGGGGTATGGGATTCATCAGCCTCTTTAGCACTAATCATTCCACTAACTGGTGTGAACCTATTCATAAAGGTAATGGAATATTGTTCTTTATTACTATAAATATGTATCATAGATGTATTTTACTAAAGGAACTTGTATGAAGGGTTCCACCATAGAATGACTACTAGATGGCTGGGTGACATGGGGCCCAGATTGTCTAGATGTTAGTGTGTTCTGATACTCCTATGAATACCAAGAATAGCATGATGCAGGATAGTCATGAGATTCCATCTACCGATTAATCCCATTGTGTTCATGAGGAATGCCTACCAATTCTTCTACAGTTGTTTTTTGTTAGATCATCTATCATATGTTAATAATGAATATATGTCACATGCTCATTATTGTGAGGGGATATCTCTTACATGATCTCATCCTTAGCTAGGGTAATCTAATAGAGTTTATCCAATTCTTGAATACACTTTTGTTTCTCCCCCAACAATTTGTAATACAAATTTAGCATAACCAGGTGTTCCGTATAGTGTGAGGGTGTCCACATTACCTTCCACGGGTCTCTCATTCCCATTATCCCAACTGATGTGAGGAGTTGGAAAATTTCTATGACTAATAGAGATGACATGGTTTACCACCAAACAGTCATTTCCCATGTTTCCCACAGATGACTCATGATGAGCAAGTTTCACATCCTTTATGTTTGTAGAATGATATATATTTTTTATCCCTGCCTAATTGTGCTCACCAGAGATGGGAGTTGGATGAGATGACTACTTTCCCAATCTAGCTTCATTGAATTCTTTCAGAGTACCATTCTATCATTTTTTCATTTTAGGGATCAACCATGATTTGGTGAGTTTAAATAAAATCAATATTCATTCCATTACTCCATAAAAAAAAGGTAAAAAACATGTCCATTCATACTGTAAAAAGAGAAATCTTTGTCTCTATTACATTCCGGATGGATGTTCCAAAAGAACATACTGCCTGTGAATTTTTTTTCTTTTCTTATTGTATTTTAAGTTAGATAGTGTCAACCCTTCTGGTTAACACCACCTCCTCCACATGTGTTTTATACATATTTACCTCAATTAGAATCTTCTCATAAACTTAATAACATCGATTTACAGTATATCTTTCAATCCTGATTGTATTTCCTATAACAGAAGATATTACCCAGAGGATTTTTGTTTTCTAATATAGCCAAATATTCTTCAAATTGAGAATAAAAGTTTATGTGTGAGTTTGTCTTACTATATCCAAGGAAATGATTTTATCCCTCTCCATGATTCTGAAGAAATCATGTCTATAACACTCCAAGATTTTTTGAGACAGATTTTTTTATGTCTCATTTTATATGCAACACAAAAATTTTCTTGGGTTATACCCAACACCATATTTGATATTAGTATACACTAGACTATTTTTGGCATGTGTTACACACAATTTCATTCTTTTTTGGATAGAATTTTTTTCACTCAACACTATGTATAGATTTTTCATAATTTATAAATGAACTATGTTTAGATTATGTTATATGAAACACAAATAGAAGCATGCAGTACACACAACACTGACATTTCTTTCATTACATGCAAGGTCGACCTTTCTTGTTAGCTTTCATTGTAAGCGATACCGAGTTTCACTAAACACTGATATATTTTTAAAATATTATTATTTAGTTGGAAATAATTTATAAGTTATGAATAAAATTAAATAATTTATTACATTTTATATAACATTAGAATTCATCTAACACATTTTCTAGAACATGATATGAGAAAAAAATAAAATTTTCGGATAAAAGAAATATTATAAAAAATGTAACATTACGGCCTATTAAGGGTTCTCCCATTTGAAATATAGTTTTTTACAATTTTATAAGAAAATTTTATAAAATAAACTTCTTCTATTTATAAGGGCCTTAATATTTTCTTTTTTTATTTTATGGGAATTTTTTATTAAAATAAAAATTTAAATGATTAGTGAAAAAATACGACATTTAAATTCAAAAATTCCATTTTATCTAATTAATTTGTATAGATAGAATATATTTTTAATTGGTTTTTATGTTTAATTGCATTATATTTTTTTAACTTAATCCATTTTTTTCATTTTAATTACATTTTCTTTTAAATTGGACATAAAAATATGAAAATTTTTTTATATATATTACTCTATGAAACCCACTTCTGGGAGTTTCAAATAAGAATTAATTTTAAATTAATTATAGAACATTATATGTCTTTAATATGGAAAAATAGATTTTATATTTGGAATCATAAGGATTAAATTATTTAAATAGATACCTTTTATTTTTTGACATTATAAATAGTACCATCCGTATGTATTTTTTTCCATGGTTAAATGGTAAATATAGAAAATAAGGGTAAACAAATAATATTATAACAGTGTTAAACTATTCCAAAACATGTAATATTGCTATTAGATATGAATTTTCCAACCATGTGCATCCTTTGGTCGATTTTGGAACTCATAGATTCACTTATATGTGAAAAATACATTTTATAAGAATTCATTTAAAGTAAAGATATTTATAAACTAAACATATATCTTTTACTAAATATATTTTTATAAAGTGTTATATAACTGATATATATTTCTATAAAAATTAATTATAAATATAAATAGATTTCATACGTCATGTTATTTTATTTATAATTTTTATACATTAGATAAATATATTTTTTAATGACAGAATTAAGATGTAGTGATTACCTCATTAATAAAAGATCCAAATAAATGAGTGAATAAAATTAAAATAAATTTAATATAAAACTTTTAATTCAATACACTAACTTTATGAATGATATTGACATATTAGGTATGATTTAAAGCCTTTGGTTTAATGGAATCAGGTTTTTATGAATTTCATAAAATGTCTTGTATGAATATTGTCCAAAATTGGCATAAATCACAAATTAAACATAAAATAGTTTATTAAATGATATTAAATTACTAAATATCTATGATTCATCAAAATGGTTAATATAAGTCCAAATATGTCATAAATTTATTTTTATTGGTCATCTAACATGATAATGAAATTTACATTAACCCACAACGTGTAAAAAATGATATCACAATAAGATTAAAAAGGGTAAAATAAATGTAAAACGAAAAAGATAATAATAAAAAAATTTAAAACTTCTCTAAAAATTATTAAATGATGATTATTCAGAAAAAAATATTATCTTATAATTAAATATGTTTGGGAACATTTCTAATGGAAAATGAAATTATTATGAATTAATATTTTCAAAGTTTCATAATGATCCCCCTCCTATCCTATAAAAGAGAACCTCATATCTCTCATCTTCAGTTCATATTGATCAAACTGGATTGTCCAAGACCAACCCATATCTCTAATTAGCATCCCTCGTTGAATTATAGTGGTTACGGGCTTCTAAAAAAACCAAATCTAGTGACCTAAGAGGAAATTTAAAGGAGGCACGTCAAAAGGTGTTAATTTCTTTTACTGATTAGTTCAAATTTATTTCTTATTTTACATCCTATTTATTAGTGGTTACATTATATAGTAATAAAATAATCATCAATTTTATACTAATATTTAATTATAAATATGAAACAACCATATTTCACCTTTTAACTATCCTACATAAAGTGAAATTACCACGTATGTGTACATACGACATATGTATCTACGCCGTGGTGTAATCTATTTTTTCCCACCACCATACATGGATAGGTATAATGGTAGAAATAAAAACTATAAATCTTTTTTATAACATTATATTAATTAATAGATATTATTAACCATCCACATTAATACCATTCAACAATTATTTGAACTATATCATCACTCGTACGTATGGACGACTTACTGTCTCCACGGTGCAATAAGATTCATTCCCCATGTTAAACACTGATGATTGATTATAATGTATATATAAAAATAATCATTAAATATATTACATAATAATTTATTTTATTTATGAATATATATATATTTATATATATCATTTACTTACATCCTTTCAATTTAATAACGGTACAAAAACATCGTTCATCCGTACAAACGACCAACCATCTCCAGGAATAGTGTCTTCTATTTCTATTATCTATATATTATATATATATATATATACTGAATATATATAATATTTAAATAATTTTTTTTTAATCTGTAAGTAGTTAAATCATTATATAATCAATATTATTTGGAATAACAATTACAAAAAAGTATGATAAATAAAATGACTACTAACTAAAACGTTGATTTAACATGGAATTAACAAATGAATGGGTAATAGAAAGTCTTAAGTGAATAATATATGATATTATAAATATTATTATGGTTTTTTACTAGTTAATAATATTTTCAAATCCACTATACATGATTTTTAGACACATATAGAGGAAATCAGACTGAAGGCATGGGATAACATTGTCAATATCATTTTTAATCTGAGATTGTTTTTTCATAAGTATTTACTAAGGATATATTTCTCATACTTGTCCATTTTTTCTAATATTGTTTTCATAAAAAGTGTAATATTATTATATGTATGTTTAAGGTCATTAACACCCATTTTTTACTTTTACTACATCGTTTTTATGGAATCATTATTACGTTTACTATACAGGGTTCTTTTGACTTTTGGTAAATGTATAAGAAGATTTAGTTTTTAACTTACATAGAGGGAATGTATTTTTATGGTTTTATGACACGATCTTTCCACGAAACTTAATCTAAAATATTTCAAGTTTATTTTAAACTAAATTAATTTATTTTAAAATTTCACATCAAATTTAGAATAGAATTTTTTTTAAAGAATAAAGTATATTTTCCTCAGCAATTAGGCTCATGTGTTTTAAAAAAATTATTTTCCATATAAGATGACATAAGGTTATGTTTCTATCGCTATTAATAAATTGATTTAATTTTCTTTATGATAGAATTATTTTTATGAAATCAGTTTATCTTATATTGATTATGATGAAAATGATGTTTAAGAATCCCTTTATATTTAATTGGTTATGCTATGGTGAATGTTTTTTTGTTTTTGTGGAACTTCAAAGATTGATTTAATTATGAGATGGGTGGGACCTATATCTACCTATAATTCATTGGGCAAATATTTATATCTCATGAGATATTCCTGATTGAACATAATGTAAATCTTTTTTAGTAATACAATGCTTCAAAGATATGTAAATCCGGTTCAGTAATACATGGTTAGAAAGACATGTAAACCTGGTTTAGTAATGGAATTCATCCTCTATGATGGTCTTGGTATAAATTACTTGGTTAATATGGAAATTATATTATGTTCTTAATTTGTTTCCCAAATTCAATTTTTTTTACCCAATTCTAATTTATCATGTTTATTGTTCCTTTATGGTCTACACTTTATGATCTACCTTGATTTATTTCATGACTTTAGATTTTTATGATTAAAAATTATGGTCATGTTTTTATGATCAAATGTATATGGTTTGTTTTATGTTATCCATGTTTACCTTTACTGAGAATTTGAGATCACCCCTTTTTATGTTTTCCATTCCCCATGATATAATTAATGGGTTTTGATAGGAAAACAAAATGGATAGATCTTTATGGGAGAAGTTGATGATCTTTCACCATGATTCGAAGATTATGTTGTGATTTTCCAAATAACTAAATGAATATGGTCATTGGGCTTTAGTTTATAAAATGTATCATATATTCTGCCAAAGAAATAGAACATCTAGGTATGTCATGCTTGGGTCTCTATAGTTGGTATCCGAGCGATGGTTTAGTAAAACTTTGGAATCAATGATGCGAACAATTTAGTGAGATCCTTAGAGGTGTTTCAAAGGTATACATAGTGATGTCCCAAAGGTTAAGTATAATTATAGTTTATATTTTTTTAATTGTGAAAAAAAATATTTTATAACAAGTATTAATCCAAATATGTTTGAGATTATAATTACTCCCCCTTGATTATGTTTTTTTCATAGTATGATTTTTTTCACTATAACTATTCTTTTATGGTTTTATATAATTTTTAGAACACGAAAAAACAATGTTAATGATCAATGCACTGGGAAATGCAATGATTTTCCTTCTGAACAACCCAATTTTATGGTAGATGGAGTGAAAAAATTTATTCTTATACTAACACAAGATACGGATCATTTTGAACATCAAAATGAAAATATAATAGAATGGAATTCTATTTAGTCCCTTATGAGGTAATGTCTAACTTCTTTCATTAGGTCTTCTGATAAACTTATTACTAAAAAATTAATCAGTACCATTGAGAAGATATTTTCCATCCTTCACAATTCGAAAAATGAAAAAGTCATTTTTTTTGTTTACTATATAGAAGGTAAAGAAGACCAATGGTAGATTCTAATTAAGAATACAAGGCACCAAAACGAAAATGAATCCATGGAATGGGAAAAGTTAAAGAACATATTTTTGAATAACTACTTCCCTCGTATTCTTCAATGAAATATGGAATATGAGTTCAATGCGATTAAGAAAAAAGACTATGAATATATTTGTACATATCAGGATAATTTTACAAGGCATGAAAGTTATGATTCTGGATTTATCATCCAACCTGAATGGAAATATGATTGATTCTTCAGTGGAATAAAACCAAGTCTTCAAAGGGATTTAGTTATAGGAGACTTCTGTAGCTAAAAAGAGATTGTTCGTTGTGCAATCATGGTAGAACTGAATTTTGGTGTTAAATATGCATCTCATGGTTTTGATAAGAAACAAAAGATAAAGTTCAAGGAAATATTTCAAAATAATGGTGAAAAGAAGATGAATGTTTCATTATGCCCAATGCATGGAAGGAAGAATGTTAATGATTTAATTAAAGGGGATATCAAATGATTCAAGTGTGGAAAATAAGGTTATCGAATAGTTTAGTGATGAAGTAATTGGAAAAAGGATTCTAATTATTTGAATAGAGAAAATACTATAGATAACGCACTACCGAGACATCAATGCTAAAAGTTTAAGGAAATGGGGATTTATGCAAACCAATGCCCTAATCCAATGGTTAGTGATGATTAACATTAGAAAACTCTAAAGGAAAATTTAAAAGGGAAGTCAAATGAGATCACCATTGGTGATGCTGTGTATGAAAAAAAAGTGGTCGAATGATTAGGTGTTAATTTAATTGTATTCTAAAATAATGTTGCGGAATCTCATTTGTATTATGTTAGAATATTGGAGTATCTATGCATTTGTTTATTGTGGTTTTCAACAATTATATGGCCCTGGTAACCATCAAATATGATTGAAATAATTTTCATATGTGTATAATGATAGAATAATGATATAATGAGATGTTTGATAATATTAATGAGCTCATGTATTATATAAGGACAAAGTGATATCAGGGATTGAGTAGATAAAGTTTTTGTTATTTTTTGTGCGTGGAAAGAGTTAATTTTGATATAATGCATGTTTTCATTATGTTTTTATGGTAATTTAGGTTATTATCATGTTTAAAGAGAATACATGATTAAGATATTCATATGTTTGGTATGTGACTACCAAAAACATCCAAATGATATATGGGAAAAAAATGTTAAGTCGATTTAGTACACCTCTTTCTATTGTTTTATATTTTTATTTTTTGTAAGGATTGTTACGTTATCAATTTATGCAGAGTATATATTATTTTCCATTTTAAGTTTCTTATATTAATGTATTATCATAACCTAGGTGAACATATGTATATTTCATTACCTATGTGATAGTTTTTGTTGAGACAGATGGAATGACCTATCATTATATAACATAATAATCTAATACGTATAGAATGAAAAATTACACTTCATTTGGTTAAATAAAAGATGAAGTGGAAATTTTTTATGGAACAAACAATGGTGAGATTGTATCAAAACAAAGTATCTATTTATTGTCATGATAAAATATTCATCTTTTGGAAAAGGATCTTGAATCCAAAACATTCATCCTATTACATTCTTATATGATGAATCATATTATCCATTAAATCATTGCATATTTTTTCGTTTCGTGTAGTTAACTATCCCTAAAATTTATTCTCTATCACTATCCATAAGAACATGATAGTTATATTTCCCTTCCATATCCAGTTTTTCACTTCCCACAAATGTTCTCCAATGTGGAAAACCAGTTAAGAGTTACATTGTATACTTATTATGTTTTTAACATTCATTTCAAAAATGATGTTTTAGTATCCCTTTTTACAATGTGAGTTTCTATGAATGAAACATGCATGTAGTAAACCATTTTTAACCTCGATGAATTTTGGGGGAGAAATTCATACACCAAAATTAGTTTTCAATATACCCAACGTTGTATTAGATTGTAGTACACGCAACACTATGCTTGGCTCGTGTTATACATAATTTCAAGTTCTTTTAATAGAATACATTTCATATAGAACTGAGAATAGATTTGTTTCAACGAATAAATGATTTAAATTTGGATTATGTTATACGCAACAAAAAATGAATCTTAAAGTACATGAAACCCTGACATGTCTTGCGTTACAACCAAGAGTGACCTTCCTCGTTAGCTTGTATTGTACACGATACTAAGTTTCACTAAACCACGATATATTATTAAAATATTATTTTCTAATGGGATATAAACTAGACATTGTGAATAGTATTATCCAAATTTTTAATTTTAGTTATCATTTTCATTATTCTTAATAATTTTATGGAACTTGATATGAGAACAAAATCTAATTTTTGGATAAAAGATTTTTTTTCAGAAAATGTTGTTTTACCCCCTTTGGATGGTACACACATGTTAATTCTGGTTTTTTACACTTTTATAATTTATGCATGACACTATAAACATATTATTTGTATGTCGGACATAAAAATTTAGTTTTTTTTGAATTTTTTTAATTTTTCTAATTAAATGTAAATTGTAATTAATAGTTCAATATAATTCATTTTCATTCAAAGATGCATTTTTATCTTATATATTTATATATGTAGGTTATAAATTTAATTTTTTTTAAATATTATATAGATTATATTTTAATAATTTAATAAAATGATGTTAATTGAAGTAATTTCACTTTTAAATTGGATGTAAACTCATGCTAATCGATTTATAGCTATCACTTTTTAAAAACCCACTTATTGGTTTTTCCAAAAAAAATTACTTTTATATTAATTACTGAATCTTTCATAATTTGAATTTGGTAGAATCGATTCCATATTTGGAATCATATGGTTTATATTGTTTAAATAGTTACCTTTTATATTTTGGCATTATAAATAGTATCTTCAAAAATTATTTTATTTACAGTGATTAATAGGAAAAATATAGAAAATATGGGTTAAATAATAATGTTATAATAATATTAAACTACCCTAACACATGTTATAATAAATTCTACTGTGATAATTTTGACAATGGGAATCCTTGGGTTGATTTTGGGAACCCATGGATCACATAGATGTGAAAATGGCATTTTATATGAATTAATATAATGTAAAGATAATGATAACATAAAAATATATCATTTAATAAATTTATTTTAATATAGTGTCATATATAAGATATCTATTTATATAAATTTTCATTAAAAATTTAATAAAATTTCCTACATCATGATATTTTATTTATAATTTTTAGACATTATATTACTATATTTATTTGTGACAAAATTATGATTTAGTGATTACCTCATTAACAGAAGATACAAATAAATGAATTTATAAAAATTAAAATAAAATTAATTTCAAATTTTGGATTATATCCATGAATTTTATAGATTAAATTGACATATTAGGCATTATTTAAGGCATTTGGATCAAAAGAATCATGCTTTTATGAATTTTTTAAAAATTCAAGTATGATTTGTGACAAAAGTTGACATAATTCAAAATTTAAAACATAAAATAGTTTATTAAATGATATAAATTACTAAAAATAAATGATTCCACAAAATATTTAATATATATATAAATATGTTATAAGTATGTTTTTGGGAAATTTGACATGATACAGTAATTATAATATCCAACAACGTGTAAATGACATTATATTACTGAAAGATAAAGAAGGTAAAATAAGCGTTAGAAAAACAAGATAAGGATAAAAAAGATCATTAACATCTAAAATGTTATTGGATAATTGGTATGAGAACCATAATTATATTATATTCTAATAAAATATGTTTTGTAACATTTTTAATCAAAATTGAATTTATAATAAATCAATATTTTGGGAGTTCCCTAAAGTGCCCCCTCATCTCTTATAAAAGGTAACTTCCTTCCTCTCCTCTAAAATCCATTTTGAGCCTTCACTATCAACCCAACCTTATCCATTTACTTTTTAAACTTCACTAGTAACATTTTATTTGTTCTTTCATTCTCAAAATAATTAACTATATTGCAGAAAGAGAAAATTTAATGGAGTCACATCAAGGAAGAGGAAATGTCTTCTAAAAATTATTTAAAATTTCCTTCTTCTTATAAATCCTATTATTAGTCTTTTAATTATAAATAAAAAAAATAATTATCACTAAAATACTAATATTATATTATAAATCTAAAAAAACACAATTTAACCATCTATTCATCCTACTAAATGCGAATTCACCATGCATGAATACGTAAAACTTACCATCTCCACACCGTGTTGTAATATTTTTTTCACCACTACATTATATGTATGGGTTTAATTTTGGAAATAATAACTATATATTATTATTATAACATGATATCAATAATAATATATTATACTCCATCCACTTCAATACCATTCAACAATTATGACAACGATATCATCATTCCTGCGTAAGTACGGATTAACATCTCCCCGACATGATGAGATTCATTCCCCACAATAACCATTCAAAAATGATTATATAGTATATATAATACATAATAAGGAAATATATGAAATAATAATGATATTTTATTTTTTTATATTTATATATATTATTTACTTACTAACATTCAATTAAATATGGAAACAAAAACAACGTTCATTCGTACATACGACCTACCATCTCCATGTCCAATGTATTCCATTTCTATTATCTATATATTATATATGTATAATTATATACTAAGTATATATAATATATAAATCATTTTTTGAATTATATATTTAATTAAATCATGATATAATAAATAATATAAAGAATAACAATTCAAAACACCTACAATAAATAAAATGATTATTAACCAAAACGTTGATTTAATAGGGAATTGGAAAATTAACTAGTAATATAAAGTCTTAAGTTAATCATATGTGATATCATAAATATTATTATGGTTTCTTATAAGTTAATAATTTGTTTAAACCCACTATATTGTAGTTTCATACACATATTAAAGAAATCATACCTATGGTAAGGGATTACATTTCCAATCTCATTATTATCAAAGATTGTTAATTCATAAGTATTTAATGGGGATATATTTATCATACATGTCTATATTTTCTAAAAATGTTTACATAAAATGTTTTATATTATTATATGTTTGTTTAATGTAATTTTTACCCATTACGACTTTCCCTAAATTTTTGGAAGGAATCTTTCTTATGTTTACCATCAGAGGTACTTTTTGACTTTTCTTGTAAAAGTAAGAGAAGAATTTTTTTAACTTACATGACATGATTATATATTTATGGTATAATGATTCCTTATTTCCATGACGATTCCACTACAATATTACATTTTTATTTTCCTGTAAATTATTTTCTTTTAAAATTAAATGGCATTTTGAAAAAAAAATGTTTTTAATAGAACACAGGATATCTTCTTCAGGAATTAATCTCAAGTGTTTTGTCAAAATTAATTTCCATATACGATGACATGGGGTTCTTTTTCTAGGAATTATTTAATTGAAATCCATTTTTCGTATATGGATTATGATGAAATGATTTTTACAAATCCCATTATATTTCATAGGTTATGCTATGGTGAATGTTTTTATGTTTTTGTAGCACATGTAAGAATGAATTAATTATTAGATGTGTTGGACATATATCCCCCTTTAATGCATTGGGTAAATATTTATATCTCATGAGATGCACATGACTGTAACTAAAAGTATATTTGGTTCCGTAATACAAGGTTGAAATGACTTGTAAATCGGGTTCTGTAATACATGGTTGGACCGACAACTAATCCTAGTCTAGTTATGGACTTCAACCTCTATGATGGTCTTAGAAGAATTTCCTTGTATAATATGGAAACGATATTATGTGTTTAATTTTTTTTTCCAAAATTCAATGCCTAATACCAATTCTATTTTATCATGGTTATTGTTTTATTATGTTCTAATATATTTTAAATACCATTATTTATTTCATGACTCATGATTTTGATGTTTAAACATTAATGTCTTATTTTTATGATCAAATGTACATGGTTTGTTTTATTTTATCCATGTTTGCCATTAATGAGCATTTGATCTTACCCCTTTTTATGTTTTACTTTCCACAGGATATAATAAAATGTTTTAGGTATGAAAACAAAAGGGGAAGATCATTATGGGATATGTTGAAGATATTGCTCCATGATTAGTGGATTATGTTACGAGTTTCCAAAGACACCAAACAAATATGGTCTTTGGGATTCTGTTTATGTCAGGTATCAAGTATTCTTCAAATGAAATGTAACATATATGTAGGTCAAGCCTGGGTTTCTATAGTTGGTATCCAATATAAGTTTTAGTCATCCTTTGGAAACTAGGATGCGAAATATAAGTGAGATTCCTAGAGATATATCTAAAGTATGTATAGGGATATCCCTAATGTTAAGTATAAGTATATTTTGTTGTCCTAAAATTTTGATAACAATCATGAATAACATATTATTAAACCTAAGATATTAGATATTGAAAGTACTCTACCTTGATTATATGGTTATCGTAGTTCGATTTTCCCTCTCACACTGTTTGTTTTGGGTTTTAGACAATTCCTGGAACCCAAAAAAATTATGATAATTATAAATACACTAGACAATGCAATTTTTTTCCTTTTCAACAGCCAAAATTTATGGGAGACGGAGCGAAAAATATTAATTTTATACTTATAAAGGCTATAAATAATTTTGGAAATCCAAATGAGAAGAGAAGGGAACAAAATTCTATTTAGTCCTTTATGAGGCATTTTCTACCTTCTTTAGTGGGTATTTTGATCAACTTTTTACTGAATAATGGATCAGTAACATTGAGATGATATTTTCAATCCTTCATTGTTTAGAACATGAAAAATTCATTTTGGTTGTTTACTGTATAGAAGGTGAAACAGACTAGTGGTGGACTCTAATTAAGAATACTAGGCACCAAAATGAAATTTAATTATGGAATGGGATGAGTTCAATAACTTTTTTTCAATAATTACATCCTTATTATTCATTAAGCAGTGATAGAAAATGAGTTCATTGAGTATAAGAATATGGATAATGAATTTTGTTGGTATATAAGAAGATAATTTTACATGGCTTGCAATGAATGATTCTGGATTTATCATCCAACCTGAATGTAAAGATGATCTATTCTCTAGTGGATTAAAAAAATATTTCAATGGGAATTAGCTATAAGAGACTTCAGTATCGATGAAGAGATTTTTTAGTGCTATAAAGGTAGAACAGAAATCTGGTTTTACAGAATCATCTCATGGTTTTGATATGAAATGAAAGATCGGGTTCAAGGGAAAATTTAAAAAGAATGTCTAAAAGAAGATTAATGTTTCATTATACTCAATGTTTGGAAATAAGTATGTTAGATATTTCATTAAAGGGACTATAAAATGTTTCATGTGTGTAAAATAAGATCATTGATTAGTTGAGTGCTGAAGTAATGGGAAAAATGTAGCTCATGATGTGGATAGGGAAAAAACTATAGAGAACGCGCCACCAACACTTCAATTATACATGTGAAAGGAAATGGGGAATTATGTTAACCAATGCCATAATCCATGTGCTAATGATGATCAACCTCAGCAACCTCTTAAAGAAAAAGACAAAGGAAAGTCACATGAGATCACAATTGGTGATGTTGTGTATGACAACAATGTGGTGGAATGATTAAGAGTTTATGTAATGGGATTCCAAAATAGTGTTGTAGAATCTCATTTATTGTATTATAGAAAATTTGAGTATCATTGTATTGGTTTATTGTTGTTTTCAATAATTATATGGTACCACTAACCATGAAAAGTGATTGAATATTTTTTATATGCGTATAATGATGGGATATATAGATAATGAAATGTTTGGTAGAATTAATGATGTCATAACTGAAATAAGGACAAAGACATATCGTTGCTTGAGTATATAGTGTTTTTTTGTTTTTTGGGTGTGCGGGGAAACATTTAATTTAGATTGAATTCATGTTTTAACTAAGGAATTATGGTAATTTTTATCATAATAATGTTTAAAATGAATACATGATTTGCAACGTGACTACCAAGAACATCCAAATGAGATATGAGAGTCAAATGTTAAGTTGATTTAGTTCACCCCCTTGAAACATATTATATTTTTAGTTTTTTTAATGATATTATATTTATCAATTTATGGATTGAATAAGTTATTTTACATTTAATGTTTGTTAGATTAATGTATTATCTCACTATAGGTGGAGTAATATATATTTGATTACTGATGAAAACATTTTTCTTGAGACATATAGAATGACATATGATTATATCTCATGATCTATTAACACTTATATAATGACAAATTCAACTTTATTTCTTTAAATAAAAGATGAAGTGGAAATTGATCAAGGCATAAACAACAGTGAGATTATACCAAAATTAAGTATGTATTTATTCTCATGATAAAATACTCGATTTTAGGAAAAGGATCCTGAAACCAAAAATGTTATCATATTACTTTCTAATATGATGAATCAGATTATCCATGAAATAATTGTAGATTTATGTCTTTCTGGTAGTTAACATTATCCGAACATTACTCTCTATCACTATCCATCAGAACATGATGGTAATATTTCTCTTCCATATCCATGTATTCCCTTTCCACCATTGTTCTACAATGTGGAAACCCAGTGGGGAGTTACTTTGGGATTTTGTTATGTTTCTAACTTTCATTTCCAAAATGATGATTTAGTATCACTTTTAACGATGTGGGTTTCCATGAATGAAACATTCAAGTAGTAAAACATTTATAACCTCAATGAATTTCGAGGGAAAAAATCAATTTAAGGGGTATAAAGTAACACACTGAGATTTTATATGATAGATTCTTTTTATGTATTGTGTTATATGATACACCAAAACTAGTTTGTATTATACACAACACCATATTAATTTGTAGTACACACAACACTATTCTTAGATTGTGGTACACACAATTTTACTTGTTTTTAAAAGAATTAATTTCACGCATCATTATGAATAGATTTTGGTCATTGTATAAATGAATTAAAAAAGGATTATGTTATACATAACACCAAAAGAAGAATGAATTACATGAAACACTAACTTGGCTTGCATTATAAATAGGAGAGACCTTCCTCGTCAACTTGTGTTGTACATGATACCGAGTTTCACTAAACAATAATATATTGTTTAAATATTATTTTTTTAATGGGATATAAACATGATTTTGTGAATAGTTTAAACAAAATATTTAATTTTATACAGAATTTTAATTTATATTAATCATTTTATAGAACATTATATGAAAAAAAATTATTTTGTGGATAAATGAATTATTTTTCTAAAAATGTTATTTTACCGCCATTTGATTATACACTGATTTTAAATATAACATTTTACACTTCTATTAGATAAATATTAAAAAATAAAAATATTATTTGTAATTTGTTCAGATAAATTACTTTGGGATAATTTTTTGTATTTTTCAAATAAAATTTGAATTTTAATAATAAATTAAAAATAATGTATTTTAATTCAAAACTGTATGTTTATATAATTTATTTATAAAGTTATATTATATTTATAATTTTTTTTAAAGTGTAATTGTATTTTTTTTATAACATTTAATACAATGTTGGTAAATGAAATTAATTTCACTTTTAAATTGGACATAAAAACGTGTCACTCTTTTGATAGTTATTACGTTTTAAAATCATTCTTTTTGGTTTTGACTATGGGAAATAATTTTAAATTTATTAATTCATATTATATGATTTTAATTTGGAAAAATGGATTCCATAGTTGGAATCAGAAGGTTCAAATTTTTTAAATAAGTACCTTTAATATTTTGACATTATGAATGGTATCTTTGGTAATTTATTTATTTACCACTGTTAAAGGGTAAATCTAGTAAATAATTTTAATCATTAATGTTATAATAATATTAAACTACTCTAAAAATTTCATAATCCTATTTTATGTGATATTTATGACCATGGATATCCTTGGGTGTATTTTGGGACCCCATGGATTCACATAGATGTGAAAATAAGATTTTATATGAATTAATATTATGTAAAGATAATTATATCCTAAAAATATATATTTTACTAATTCGATTTTAATAGTGTTTTATGAGTGATCTCTATGTATATAAATATTTATTATAAATTTAATAATATTACATACATACTGGTATTTTATTTATAATATTTAGATATTAGATAAATATATTTATTTACGAAACAATTTTGATGTAGTGATTATCACATTAATAAAAGATCCAAATAAATGAATTTATAATATTTAAAAAAAATAAAACGTGAATATTTTGCTTCCATACAAGAATTTTCTAGTTTACGTTGAAATATTTGGGATGATATAATGTATTTTTTAGACAGAATTAGGTTTTTATGAATTTTTTAAAAGTCATGTAAGAATTGTGTCCAAAATTGACATAGTTCACAACAAAAAACATTAAATAGTTTATAAAATGATATTAATTTCATATTAATTTCATATTCCAAAAAATGGTTTATATATGTCCAAAAATGTCATAACATGTTTTTTAGGTTTTTTGACATGATATGGTAATTATATTGGCCCACATTGTGTAAATGACATGATATCACGGTAAGATAAAAAAAGGTAAAATAATAGTTAATCAAAAAAATAAATATAAAAATATAAAAAACATTTCTATAAATTATTCAATATTTCTTATACAAACAAAAAATAACTTATAATTGAATTTAATATTTTATGGACCATTTTTAATCGAAATGGAATTTATAATAAATTAATATTTTGAGAGTTTTCTAAAGTGCTCCCTCCTCTATTATAAAAGGGACCTCCTACGTCTCCTCTTCATTCTATTTTATCATTCATTCTCTTCAACCCCCAAACCATTTATTATTTAAACATTCCCAGTAACATTATACATGTTCTGGCGATCTCAAAAAATCCACTCTAGTTCCATATGAGGAAATTTAAATGAATACTGTCAGAGAAGAGATAATCTATTCTACCAATTATTTAAAATTTCATTCTTCTTATAATTCTTTTTATAATTTGTTTAATAATAAAGTAATAAAGAAAGTATAATTGATATAATAATATGTCATTATATGTATGAAACAACCATATTTCACCATCTATCCATCCTACTAAAAACGAAATTACCGTTCTTGCGTACGCACAGCTTATCATCACCACATCATATTGTAATCTTTTTTTCACCACCACCTTAAATGGATGGTTATAATAGTGGAAACAATAAATATATATGATTTTTATATCATGATATAAATTTTGAGATATTATAATCCATCAACTTCAATACTATCCAATAATTATGGGAATGACATCATCGCCCTTGTGTACGTAGGGCTTACTGTCTCCACGATGTGATAAGATTCATTCCCCACGTAAACCATTCAAAAATGATTATAAAGTATATATAATTAATATTAATGAAATATATGAATAATAAATCTTCTGTATATGTATATATATATGTGTGTGTCATTTACTTACTTCAATTCAATTTGATAAGGATACAAAAACAGCTTTCATGTGTACGCACGGCCTATCGTCTCTATGAACAGTGAAATCCATTTATCTTATCTATCTAATATATATATATATATACTGAATATATGTAATATATAAATAATTTTTTACATTCTGAAAGTATATAATTAATGATATAATTAATTATATTAATAATAAAAATTCAAAACACGTACGGAAAATAAAATGATTGTTACCCAAAACATTGATTTAACATAGAATTGGATAATAATAGGGTACTATAAAGTCAAAAGTGAATCTTATATGATATCATAAATAATAGTATGTTTCTTTTACAAGTTAATAATATGTTTAAACCCAATATACAGATGTTTCAGACACATATGGAAGAAATAATTCATATTTTAAGGAACAACTTTTCCAATATCATTTTTATATGAGATTGTTTATTCATAAGTGATTACTGTGGATATATTTATCATACAAATCCCGGATTTATAAAAAGATTTCATAAAATGTTTATTATTCTTATATTTATGATTAAATTAATTGTTATCTAATTTAACTTTCACTATATGGTTTTAATGGAATCTGTCTTATATTTACCATACGAGGTGCTTTTTGACCATTCTAGTAAAAGTACGAGAAGATTGTTCTTAACTTATATGGCATGAATAGATTTTTACAGTTTCATGAGGCATTATTTCATCCAAGATTCATTTACAACATTTCATTTATATTTTCAACTATATTCTATTCTTTAAAAATTGAATAAGATTATGAAAAAATAAAATTTCTCCCAAAGAATATAGGATATTTTCCTTTGGAATTAAGCTCATGTGTTTTATCAATATTATATTACATCTATAAGGACACAAGGGTATGTTTCTATCCTTATTATTAATTTTATTTTACTAGGTTCATGATGTAATTATTTTTATTAAATCTATTTATCTTGTATGGATTATGATGAAAGAATTTTTAAGAATACCATTATATTTCATTGGTTATGAAATGGTGGAAATTTTAATGTTTTTGTGGAACATTTAAAAATGTTTTCATTATGAGATGGGTGGGACCTATATATCCCTTTAATTCACTGAGTTATGATTTATATCTCATGAGATAAACATGAATCGAGCGATCAGTAAATCCGGTTTAGTAATACAGGGGTAGAATGACATGAAAATCTGATTCAGTAATATATGTCCGGAATGGAATGTAAACTCAGTTCAGTAATGGACTTCATCCTCCATGATGGTCTTGGAAGAAATTCCTTTGAATACAATGGAAATCATATTTTGCCTTAAATTTTTATCCACATTTCAATGTTTTATACAAATGTTATTTCATCATGGTTAATGTTCTTTTATGGTCTATTCTGTAGGTACTACCAATATTTATCTGAGGACTTATTATTTTTATTTTTAAACTTTATACTCATGTTTTTACATTCAAATGTATAGGGTTTGTTTTATGTTCTCCATTTTTACCTTTACTGAGCATTTTATCTCACACCGTTTTAATTTTTCTTTTCCACAGGATATATTGAAATGTTTTAGGTGTGATAAAAATGTGGATGATATTTAGGGAAGATTTTGAAGATCATTCACAATTATTAGAACATTATGTTCGTAGTTTACAAATACACTAAACTAATATAGTCGTTGGGTGTCTGTTTGTGTCATGTATTAAGTGTTCCACAAAAAAATTTAACTTCCATTTATGTCAAGCGTGGGTCTCTACAATGTCATAGGGATATTGACCCAAAGCCATGCGGTCTCCATTTTCTCTTATCCGATGGAAACACAACATGATAGCATCCTCATCCCATCAATTTCAAATTGCATTATATAAATCTCTAGACATTAACAATCATTTTAGTTAGTTCAACGAACTTCCATGGATTTTCCCCCTTTTGGAAAAACACCCTTTCTATAATGGACTATTAGCATAGATTCACTCTCTCATAATCAACTTATTAATTTGAAGAGACATGTTAAATTTGTATCCTTGTAATTATTTTCCCTAGGGAGGAAGATTAAAATCAGAGAAAGGATAATTTTCTTTAGATTGGAAAACATTAGAAAAATTATTCTATACAACAGAAATAGTGTCTAGTGTACGATTTTCCTCAAAAGATATTTTTTAATGAGGTTTTAACGTGAGATTTTGAATTTTAAATTACAATGTGCTAATTTAAAACTTTTTTTTTCTTTTAAATATTTTTGAAAAGTAGATGGTTTGAAGAAAATATTTGGGAATTTTTTTCATAAAAATTGGTTTAGTGTCAAAGAATGAGTCATTGATTTCTTAAAGGGAAAGGGAAAATTCATTGAATTCATGGAAGTGGATATTTTTGAAATATACGTTTCCTTCAATATAATTGGAAGAGAAATTTTTTGTAACATGATACAAAGTACGATTATATGGATTATAATAATGTGTAGGTAAAAACCCAACTTTTCCAATCAATTAGAGTTACCATTTTTTTGTACTTGTGGACTTATCTCTTAAATAATAGATTTTTTTACTGTTTAAACATCTATAGTGGTGGATAAATTTTAAAATTTTTAATCATCAAATATGATGAAACTAAATTATTAAATAATAATATTTATTTTTGATAATATATAAACCACATAAAAAATTGTTCATTGATAAATATGACTTCTTAACGTTTATAATATTATAATATCATATGTATTACTCATCATACATAAATTTCTTCAATTCCCTTGTATCAAAAAAATTAAATAATTCTTTAAAACAGATATATAAATCTAACTATTATATCAGTTTTTATAAAAAAAATATTAATATCATATTAGTTTATTGAGGTTTTATTGTTATAGTAATTTTCATAATGATGTTTCACTTTTTATACTCTTAATGATTTAATGTTTTCATTTCACTATAAAATGTTATATTTCATTTATTTTAGTTCACTGTTTCCTGTGATAAAAGATACCCAAAAATGTATTTATTTAAATGAATTTACATACTTAAATATTAAGGTGTAATAAGGATACAACAACTGCATCTGATAGAAACATAAATCACGAATCACTTCCAATATCGTGATTTGCTATTAAATTTATAAAAAAATTGTTTTTCTAATTTTTGAAATATGAACTAGGAAAATATTCATCCACATCAATTGGGATATAAAACTATAGTCTTTATATAATAATTTCTCTATTCAATGGATAGTGGTTCATGTATAATTGATCCAAGATAACCATGTATCCCTACCCATTTAGAAAAGAGAATGGAGTATAAAATAGTAAAGTAACTAAGAAAATGTATTATATGATTCTCTCAACTGTTAAACCATTATATGCCTAATAAACCTATTATATTTAAGTAGAAAACTATGAAATGTTATCTAGTGCTTCTCCAACTCCCATCCTAGGGACATTTAGATTTACGGAGACTAATTTCATTCTCATTAGATTTATCTTTCAAATAGTTATTATTGATTGTTTCTCTTGAGACGCATCCCCCATTACATTCGAACATAAACCTATGTTTTTAGCCACTTTGAAAACTCTTCATCCAATAATGGGCACCTATGATCAATTTTTTTCCCTTTATTATAATTATCTATAACACCATTTTATATTTTGAATATCATACTTGTATTTTATTGATACAAAATTAATATTTTTTAACCCAATTCAATGGATATAATTTGAAAATGGATGCATGTTAATCACATAAAAATACAGTGTGATGATTGGTTTAAATAATTCATCATGCTTTCAATTGAGCATGTATAAAACACTTCTCAAAATCAATTTCCATGTTTACATTGTTCTTATTAAAGAAAAATTAGTCTAGATGAATTGGATGATTATTTGATTTGAAATGGAATTTAACAAATATATAAATATTGATCCAGACATAGGGAAAAAATGAACATAGACACCAATTTGGATGAAAATATTTTTTATTGACTAATTGATGTTAATACAAGTATTTGTTTTGGAGGTGATTTTATGATAGAAATGATAGTATAGATTGAAAATGACCATTTTGCTTGTCGAATGTGGTCTAAAAAGTTATATTGGCATGATGTGAGACTATTGTATGTATTTTGTACTAATTTGTTACCATTTTATGTTATATTGATGTTATATAATTTGAATGATTTTAGAGGATTGACTGAGAAAAAAATTATATATTTAATAGGTGTCCTGAATGATATGAATTCCGAGGATAAAAGACTTCCTTTGTTAAGATATGCTGCTAAATGAATAAAAATTCAATGGGAATGATATCTAAAAAATATACATTTTGGTCCAAATGATTTCATATTGTTTTTAAAGGACTATAAATCAATCATAAAATGACCAATGTGTGATCTGGTAATATAGAATAAAGGTGAATCATGTAATTTGAGATTTCTATGGTACTTTCATATGATTATACAGTTTATAAGACTATATGGTTGTCAAGAAAAATGATACAATTAAAATGAAAATTAGATACATGAATAAAAGAAAAAATCTTTTTTTTTCTAAAATGATTTCCTTATTGGAATAAAATTGATTATAGGTAACCTAAATTTGGAAATTATTCTTGAAACTTATGTATTGAATTATCTATATGTGGAAGAAATTATTTTTGTGTACAAAGTAGCACTCACAATACATGGCAAATCATGTTGCTAAATTATAACTTTATGGTATGGTTATGAATTAATTGAATATAATTTATGTTTCCCTAATAAATATCCGGATCAAATAAACATGAGAATGATATTGATGTGTATTTGGTTCCATTGATTAATGATCTAAAATTTATGTCCATTTTTTTATATGAAAAATGTATTTCCACATTATGGAAATTATTCTAGCTATTTCATTAAAGGAGTTCTAGGGTGTCTTATTTATGAATAATTCACACACATTGTCCTGTTGAAACAATTCTTGAATACTGTGTTTTCAAGAAATCCAAATTTTTTACCTTGACAACATATATTCTGATCATGGGTGAAAATATTTGATGGGAATACAGAACAAGGTACACCACCATATTCACTGATTATCAATCAACTATTAGATAAATTAGAAGATATTTACACTTTTTTGGTATAACATTTTCGAATTTCATTATGAAATATGTATGAAAAAAAGAGATCAATTTTATTTGATTTAACGTATTTGAATATTTCATATGTTAGAAATTTAATTTAATTCTTGTATATAGGAAAAAGGTATTTTATATTGATATTATAATGATACTAATTATCATTAAAAAAATATGGAATTAGGTTTTTTTGGAGATTATTCACATGGAGATAAGGGAAGTGTTAGAACTGATGAATGATAAGGGGTGACTTTTCATCCACTAACAACACACACTCTATCCAGGTAGGAATAATTTCAATTTATTATTTTCATTGATATTTTAAATGTTCCAGAGTGGTATTCATGAAATATAATGAATTTTATGTAAATGAGTAATATAATTTTATAAATAAAAAAGTCATAAAATTCATCTTTTAATGAAATATTTTATTCCTGTTTATTTACATTTAATTTTTCCAAATAGAATGTATGAAATATATTGACAATGATAAATTTATTTTTCAATTCCATATGTATTAATGTTATAGAACAGGTGATGTTTCCAATCAAGAATAAGGACTTTGAAGTCATATTATTTGAATTAGAGATATTCATCCCACTATTATTCAATAATATAATTTTATACCTGACAGATCACATGGTTAGATAAGTTTTACTAAGTGGTCATATCCATTACAGATGAATGTACCACATTGAATGGAATATGAATATGTTGAAATGGACTGTTAGGAATCATAGTTGTCTATAAGTTTGTATTCCAAAATGTTATATTATTGAAGAAGGTGTTGAATTATATATCAATTATCTATCAGATATTTATATTATCAGTCTCCCAAAGTCTCATCAAAGAATATTCTTTATGGGAAAATTGATTTTTAGAAGATATGTTTATACAATTACAATAATAGAGCGAGAGAAATTGCACTGTTACAATTTAAATAATTTATAATTTGTAAATGCATACATTGAATCCCACAAAAAATTATAATCTGGTTGAATCCATCATGATATGATGGATGGATTTCAAATACACATAATCAAAAGTTTATAGGATGGTTCTGATATCATATTTATAATGACTGATATGAAAAAAAAATTAATATTCCAAACAACATCGTTGGATATCTATGGGATAAAGTGAGAATGTTATATCTTATTACGGTTTCATAATCAATGATTATATGTTCTATAACTAAGAAACTATTAACTGCAATACGATTCCAAATACTGGAGTTATGCTTGTGGGAGAAGCGATGAACATATCTAGTTCCAAGAATATAAATTCAATTTATATTAATATGTAATATTTTATTATTTTCAAAATAATACATGAGTTGGATTATACATCATTTCAAGTGATGACTATCCTTTTCAATTTTCTTGAGAACATGAGTGTAGTGAATGTTACTGAAATGGGTTTCATGATGTTGAATATGAATGTGGAAGGGAAAAATAAAAAGTTTTTCTTATGGGGGTCACAAGAAGTAAAATGATTTTAGATATTAGATCCAGAAAAATAGAATTGGTCAATTTTCCTAATATGGACTAAAACAATGTACTGTAAAATAAAAATTCAATTGAAGATGGCCATTAATTGGGGATCATAACCAGTTCATGGATGTCCTAATATAGACAATGATTTTCACGTTAGAGGTGACAGAAAAGATGGTATTTTTATTATGATATAGGAGATATATACCTCTATACTTTAATAAAAATACATATATTTCATTTTTAATGGTATATTATTTATAAAAATAATAAGATATTACTCATAATATCATGCTTTCTCTACTATGTTAATATAATATATAATAATGATTTGATTTCCCCTTAAAAAATGTAGTCTATACATAATGATATTACAAATCCCGCCGAAGAACATAATATTGATGATGAAACTACAGAATTATTAGGGGACCAATAACACATAGATTAAAAACACAATAATAACACATTATCATAGTGTTGTCTAAAAATATACAGAAAATAATTATGTGTATTAAATTTGAGGTTAGGTGGAATCAAAAGGGCTAACATATTGTCATTAACAGTTCAATGGTCATTATCTATATTGTGGTCACAATGAGTATGAATGTGTAATTTGATAGAGAGTCGAGGTTCCATGCCCATCCAATAATGTAGAAAATCATTTTGGAATATATAAAGGCAATATTAAAAAAACATCTATTTATTTTACTAAAATTATATATAATGAAACACTGATTTATTTTTCATTTTTTCTTATAGAGATGATTTATTTTAGAACATTTTTCTAAGTAATATGTGCAAATTTACAGAGTAAAATTTGAAAAAGGATTCTAAAAAGTTTTTACAAAATTTATATAACAGGATAGTGAATGGAAAGTTATTTTCCAGACAACATTTAATTATTTAGACATTTTATATTAAAAAAAATTAAAGTTTTTCATTATTTTTTATGATGAGAAATAATTTCATGTGTATTTCAGTTGTTGATTTATCATTTGAGAGTATTTACATTATAAAATTTTATTTAAAATTTGTAATTTATGAAACAAAAAATATATTTTTTAAAACAAGGAACATTGATGAAAACTAATGTACCCATATCATAATGTAATGATGGGGTACACATCACTAGGTAAAAAATTTGTATGTATTTTAAATGAATAATAATTTATATATGATATATGAAACAATATATTTTTTTATATTTACATTGATGAATCAAAATCCAATTCCACATCAATCCAACATCATGTGCTATAAATGAATGTTCACATTTATATGGATGGTAATGTAGTTGATGAAAACAAAAAATCAGTATTAGAATCATGTCTACATATTAAATAATAGTAATTTTTATTAATTGTAATATTATAACATAAAAATATATATTAATTTTTAAATATACCAATCATTTTAATAAATTGATATTTCAATTTTTTATTAATATTAAATACATTATAAAAATTCATGACTGAGGGTTATAATTGTTTAGATCCATTGGAAACCTAGAAGACCATCTTCTAATTTGATGAATGATCGTCAATGTTTCTCATAGTTATCTTAACATTTAGTACTCCTCATATAAATTCCCTATGTAAAACCATTCTTTATAACCCAAGGAAAAAAACATAATAAAGGGTGATCTTATATAGAAAATTAGGGTAAATAAAGAAGTTACATATGTATAACATTAATATATGTGATTGATAATAAGAGAATAACATCTGGAAACCATACCCAGCATATCAAATATCATAATCATGATTTATGGAATAAATATTATAAGATCATAATATATGAATAATAATTGAATCAATAGAATAATACATGAGACAATAGCATATTAATATGAAATAGAATTTTAAATAAACACATAATTATATAAAATCATTCCCTATAAGTCATGGATCATTGAAAAATCATATCCGGGAACTTCATAGGGGCTACACCTAGTAAGTGGAAAACACCACCATCCCAAGTTATAACTTTTCTTTATATTAGAATGGTTCGACTTCCCCAACCATCATGATAGAAAAATTAATTTACTATTCCAAGTCCCCTCTATATTCTATACCAAACATATGGTACATGGTTCACTTATCGTTTATCCTTGTATGGATCATGATATAAATAAATCGTTACCCAATGAATTGGAGGGATATATAGGTAAAAAAATATCACATAATAAATCATTACCCTATGTATTGAAGGTATATATTAGTCCTAGTTGTCTCTAATATTAACCCCAATTAAAATGGGGTTCATTTATTCAATGGAATAAAATCACTGCACCAGTATTAGTTTGGCCCTCAGGCGGTGTGAACTAGTACTATAAAAATAGATAATTTTCAGATGAAAAGGGACAAGTTTCACAAGGCACCTTATATGGCTTCAGATGGAGGGATGGATGTATATTGTTCCCAGGATAATTGGTTTGTCTTAGTCAAGGTAAGTTATTTGGTTATGGGTTCAATGAGATGGTTGGAGGATAGATGAAATAGATTTCATGGGGCTGGGATCTACAAAAATATATTTATGTAGAATGTGTCTATAATTTCTAGTAGTTTGAGGGAGGTTTATCCCTATGCGGTCATCGATAGATGATGAAATCGCCAATATACGTTGTGGGTTGTAATGGATGTCGAGGGGGGACCAATAGTGCCTGTTGATGGAGGTGGAATTATGAGAGGTGTATATTTTGGGAGATAAAGGCTTACGGGAGGATACAAACACAAATATATATAATATAAATAAGATCACAGATTATATTGGGATTATCCTAGGATGTCAATGGACTTGATTATTTCTTGATTGTGTCTGTTTGGTCATGGTAATTTTATGTAATTTTACCCCAAAATACCAACCTAGTTTTATATAACATGTCTAAAAGACAAATGTTTGAAAATAATTTCATCATAGAATAAACTGTGAAATGAAGCATATTTTATCAGAGTTTTTTCATGATATAACATGTGGATAAAACAGACTTCATAAAAATCATTCCATCTTAATAATAAAACCTTAAAAGAAATAATAATAATTGTGTACATGTATTGAATCCATAGTAAAGAATAATCCATATCAAATATTTTCTTCTTATATAGGGACAGGTTTTAAAAGATCACTTGGAACACTTCTTCAGGAATAAAACCTTTCATTAAAAATCACATTCATTAAATCCTTTTCAAAATCCTTTTCATTGAAAATGAACATGAAACATCTAAATTAATATTTGAATATAATTTTTAAAGATTTTTTGAGGAAAATATATTTTCATTTTTGAAAAATGTTTTTTAAAAAGGAAAACATGTTGAAAACAGATTTCTTTGACAATATTTTTGTAATATTATAAATGATGATTTTAAATTAATTCTCAACACTTTTCAAACATAATAATATATGAAATCCTTTTAATTTAAAATATATTTTACAAAGATATAATGTATGATTTGAAAATCATAAAACATATTTGATATCTTTTTCATTGAAAATATCGTTTGAAAACATATAATGTATCCTTTAAAAATTATTTTAATCAATTTTAAAAATTAAAAAAATTATGAAATCATTTTCTTCAAAAATATACCTTTAAATCTTATAAAATAAGTTTAGAAAATAATTTAAAACATTTAATAAATTCATTTCATTGAAAATAAAATTTGAAAATGTATAAATGAAGAGTTGAAAATAAATTTTAAAACATTTCAAACATAAAATAATTTATTAAATATCAATTTTTGAGAATAAAATTTGAAAACATATACATAAGGATTTGAAAATAAATTTTAAAAAAATATATACATGAAATATTTTTAATATACATTTATTGGAAAATAACCGTTGAATATATATATTGTAATCATTGAAAATAATTTAAAACACATTCAAATCATAAAACATTTTATAAATCCCTTTCTTGGAAAGTACACAGTGAAAACATAAAAAAGATGCATTAAAAATAATTTAAAAAACATCCTAAAATATATTATTTTTTAAATATCATTAAACATGATAGTGATCCCTAAATATAATTTATAAAAATTTAATTTTATTCAGAATACATGGTTTTTTGAAAAAAATAGATTTTCAACCGAAGAGAGAAATAATAAATAATTTTTTTCATAACAATTTTATAATTATATTATATAAAAAATACAGGAAAACCATGAAATAAAATAAATATATAAAAAATAAACATTGGATTATAAAATGTATAAACATTATTGATTTATAGATCCTAATAATTTATCACTGGAAGCAAAATAATAAACAATCTCGTTAAATTGTGAGATTATAAAATAAATTATTTACCAGGTTGGTAACCTTGAGTCCAAATATCAAAAATTGAATAACTAAAATTGAATAAAAAATGTAGTTATTGTGGATAATTTCATGATATTACATCTCAAGTGGTTATATATACATCTCATGAAATAATATATGTTTATATCATAACATATGTCTGAAAAAAGAAAAATTTGAGACAAAAATCTCTTAATGATTTGGTAACTATTGAAATATAATCCATGTGAAAGAGAGATCTGAAAATGGATTTGTAAATATAAATAAAATTTTGGAGAATAGTCATAAATTAAATTTATTTGTCATACACACAACACAGAAAACAAATAGGTTGTGAATATAGCTTTGTTCTCTCAATAATAGAATGTGGGATAAAAATATGTTACTACATTTCTAAATTTTGAATCATGAGCCCCGTGAAATAATACTATATATTGATAATATTAATGTCAAGAAATTAAATTAATTCATTATATAAAAATTCATTGGTAATTATATACACCACATATAATAAATGACTGGTGAGTATGGCATAAGTATCGTAGAAATTATAATTTGGAATATAAATACCATCACCATAAGTATTGGCATCTATCATATATTTGAGAAACTCAAGAATAATAATAAAAAGTAAATATACCTACAATAATGGAACATGTTTAAATATATAATATCATATATGGTTTTATTATTACAATTTATTACTTTTTTATTAGGAATTTCATATTAAGGTCATCTTTTACGAAATTACAAATTTCTATTTCATATATGTTTTTTATAGTTATTTTTGGTCCACATAATTTTATCATTTTTTAAAAATATATATAACATAAACCATGAAATAAATATCATACAGAATGATCAAAAAATAAATGATATATATATATATATATATATATATATTCCAGTATAATTTTGATGATATATATATATATATATAATATGTCTATTAAAATCATACATAATACCTCTTATTTAAATATTGAATTAATCACCTCGTTTCGTAAGGTTCCAGTCTACCGTATAAATTAATGACACTATCATATTTTGAAAAAATGTAATGCATAAAGTTATGTGAGAATTAGAAATTAAAAAAATATTATAAAAAAATTCAATATCATTTATTTCATAAATTTCATATATAAACATTGTTTCCATAATTATTACCAACCTTGATAGGTGGTTATGGAAATATGAATGACATCGGTTCGCGATACAGTGGTCCTCCGTATAAATGAATTATTATCTAATAACTCAATTAATTGATGTGTAATTTTTTTTTGGTAATAAAAAATAAACGTTAAAAAAATAAAGTATATTTAATAAAAAAAATTTATTTTATAGTATTTTTAAAAAATTAATTGATGATGTTTGAGGAAGAAATAAGACAAAAATGTTTGTTGATAAACGTAACCTTCTATTTAGGTATCTCTTTTTTGGTTCCCCCAAAGGATATCCATCATTTGATTTATTCCAAAATTAAGGAATCTATTTGGTAAAATTTTTATTGATAAATTATTTTTTCAGGTATTTTTTAAAATAATTGGTTTAGAGAGTGTGAATTGAGGAGGAGATATGGTGACCTATTATAAGTAATGGATAAGACACACTTGGTATATTTTAAATGAATGTTATGAGTTCCCAAATTTTTTATAGAAAAATGATGAAAAAAAAAATAAAATTAGATCCATAATGGAATATGGCTAAAATATGGGAATTAAATGGGTTTAGAACACGTTTATAGGTTATTATTTCAATTAGGTTTAAATATTAGTGGCTCGATTGAAATATTTTTCTATTAATTGTTGTGATTAATTTTGAAAAAATTCACTAAACATTTTGGTCAAAAAATACGTTATAATTATTTAAAATTATAAATTATTTTAATTCAAAATATTTAACCAATTTTTTCAATTCAGTTCACATAAATTGGTGAAATTAATTCCATATTATTCTTCCAAAAGTGTTGAGAATGAGAGATCATAAAAAAGAAAAGTTCAAATGTTTAATATGATTTTAAATACAATTTCATTTTGAAATTTCTTCAAAAAATTTTAAATAGAATAATTGAGGTATAATTGATATATTTATAAATTATAACAAATATAAAATATGATTAATCTTTATAAATGTTTCCAACAAAAAGGAAATGTTCAATTAAAATTCTATATTTTTTCACTATTCCTTATGAAAAAGAATATTCTAAGAAAAAAATCCAAAAGACACATCCTAATATTTTTATAATATTATTATTTCAAATATGAAGTTTAGTTTTTCATATATAGTTTATAACATTTTAATATATTCGATTTAAATTAACTTATCCATTAAAAGTTCATTTAATTACATTAAAACAACTTTTTTTGAATAAAATTTGATTTATTATTATCTTATTTCTAGAAAAATCATAAGATAGATTATAAATAGTTAATAAAATCATATATATATATACATAATTAAGTTAATTCATAATTTTTTTAATTAGTTTGGAAAAAATATTTTGGTTAATTAAAAACTATATTTTTTAGAAAAAGAATTTTTTTCATTTTTAAATAGTTCTTACATTCAATTAAAATTAATTGGTTACAAATAGTTCATTTTGTAATCATTTATAAACTATATTTTCATATATATTTATAATCCTTTGCATACCCACCATTCCAATATCTAGGTGATAAATATACTAATATATTAATAATATGTCACTTTTTATAAAAAATCTGTGTTGTGTGTAATACACGCTAAGTTCAGTGTTCTATGTAATGAAATATAAACATGGTGTTGTATGAAACATAAAAAAACTAAATTTTTTAATGTAAAAAATTTAAATACAGTGTTACATTTACTAAAATATAAACATGGAATTCTCTGTAGTGAAAAACTATCATGGTGTTGTCTATAAAGAAAACTACACATGTGGTAGACTTAAATGAAAGATATCAATTGTTTTTATTTTCATAAAAAAAATCATAAAAATTCTAGGTGATAAATTCATCCCCCCCCAAATGAGTTTCACAATAAAAATTCATTTAGTTAATCAATTATTTATTTCATGTGGGTTTATTTTATCAGAACCCACATGAAAAAAATGAATAAAAAAATATTTGTCTAGAAAGGGATAGTAGTAAAAATAAAATTTAACCATTTAACCCATAAATAAGATTCCATATAAAATACCATGGGTGTAATGTGAATATGTGGACATGGAGTCAAATTTTATAAAAATATAGATAGTGGTGATATCACTAATCACAAAAAAATGTGTGATCTAGAGAAAGTTAACAATCATAAAAACATGTATTTTTTAGGATGTTGGGGATTATTTGAATCGTCGTTAGTTAACGTACTTGGATAACATTTCCTTGAAGACCCATTTCCTAAATTTGAATCACTTTCACAGGGATACATAATTACTTGTCTTCATTCCATTTCATATGCGCAATCTCACTCTTGGTTTGTGCCTTGATCAATTTTAAATTAATATCTTACTCTATGAAATGAAGAATAATTTTTTATCCCTGAATCACTAATAGATTGGAGGATCCAAATTTAGGATGATTAGTCATTCCATATTTCATCATATTCCATTAGAAAAATTTTGTCCACAGAGTTTATACAATATGCATAAATCAACATATGGTGAAAAGCACATTAATATCTAAATCCTCATTCGAGGTTCAAAATATTTCATAAATGGTTAACCATTTGACCATTATGAATGATGAAAATCATAAAATTTAGAAATAAGATAACTATAATTCTCAAAATTATCTTAACATTGGTCCCCCATATATGATATAGTATTTCTGGGATTTCACAAACCATAACTATGAATATCTTCATCATGTATTCTCATCAAACATGGTAATATAATTAAATACCAAAAATATATCTTGAAAACATACATTCTTTCATATTCTAATGTGTATTGGATATAATTAGTATATTAAAAATGTTATAAAATCCATCCATGATATTAAAAATCACTTTATCAAAAAAATCAACAATATTTCTCTAGGTAACTAGTACTATCATATTTAATTTACTCTTATCCAACATCTAATTATCTACAATAAAATATACTTTCTCCTTATTAAATATAGATTAAGGCTTACCTTCCCTTAATAATTTTTTTTTCATAAAATATAGCATTTATATTAAAACAGTAGTCTAGGAATTTAGTATCATTTAACATATTATTACATATCCTTAGCTAAAAACATATAATTAACAATACATATACATTTCGCAATTTGAAATTATAGATAGACACTTTGATTAACCCAAATCATCCTTAATCCATTAACAAGACTTCCTCATGTTAATACAAAATACCTATTTCCATTAATATGTCACTTATAGTTTATCATCATCATAATTATAGCATTTCATCATACCAATTTTCTAACACTCTTCATGAGCCTCCCACATAAGACATATATTTTAATATTTCCTATAGTTTTCACATCTAAATCACTCAATAATTGATTATATAATTGGTATAACATTATTCTCATACATTTCCTTTGATAAAATATTATTGTCACCTTTGTATTTACTTTATTTTTTTTCCATTTTCTTCCAATGTCAAATAATCTACTCATCACATTGTGACATTTCCAATAGTTCTTCTTCCCACATTCATGAAATATAAAGAAGTGATTCTTCTTTCCCCTATGGTCTGTACTAACCAAACTCTCATGGAACACTTTCATCTTATTGCTTATTAATTATAAGGGTGGGATATTGTATACATTATTAGTCATGTTTAGTGAAAACTGATTAGGAATAATCACGACAGACTTTTCTCTAGTCCTCATCACAGTTGGATGCCCATTAGTAAATCATTATTCACCTTAAATTTTAACCCCAACCCTTTTGGTTCTATCCATTATATAAAACCATAAATCATAGTTTATTCATTTATAATCATTTTATAAAACCACTTAATCATGTAAATAACATATATGTTTTAAAAACCAAGACAAATCTTTTTTTAATCTATCATAGAATATGTTCATACTAGGTTTTAAAAAGTCATCATATGTGATGTTCCATAAAAAGATTAATAATTTCCAAAGCATTGACCAGTGAAGATTGAAAACATGTGTATAGAAATGCCAGTTGTCCTTCACCATTTCCTGATCAAGTATATCTGAATATGGCGTTTTTAGTGTTCTTACCCCAGGTACACCATTTCTAGAGAAACATACACTTGTAGTATATAGATAGGTATGTATATCTAGGAAAAAAATTATATATCCTTTACCAAAGTTTCAATAGATTTACCTCTTCTTTGACTAAACATTAAACTTATCATTAGAAACATCCAATGAAATATCCTTATAAATATCCCAAATGATATCACTGATGTTTTCTCTTCCTTGATTGCAATGTTTAACTATGCATTTCTTTTAGTAAAAAAATAAGGACACAAATATTTAATACTTTGATATTTCATCTTTTTATATTATTATTCAATACATTACCAGGGACAATTTCTAGGGACCATAATAGTGTAGTGTCATTGGAAATAGAGAACACAATTTTCTAATTTGGGGAATGATCATCATTGTTTCCCAAAGAGATCATCACATTTTGTACTCCTCAAATAAAGAAAATATATAAAACAGTTCTTCACAACCTGGGGAAAGGTAACATAAGATAGGGTGAGCTTGGATTCTATGTAAAGGTAAATAAAAGTGATGCGTAAGAATAAGATGAACATAAGGGTATTAGAAATAAAAGAATAACATTTGAGAACTTACCCAAAATTTCAAAGATTATAATCATCAGTCATGACATAAATATTCTTTTTCTTAATACATTAATCTTAATTGAATCAAAATAATAATATGTGAGGGAATAATATAAGAATAATATATAGATTTCATTTAAAACACATAATCATATAAAATCATAGCACAAAACTCAAAGGGGAATTTCCACAATGTATTGGGGAACCTTATGGGGGATTCCAATACTGGGTGTGTCACAACACCATACAAAATCACTAACTATTACTTATAGTGGAATGAGTTCACTCCCAAATATATCTTGATAAACAACGTACATTACTGTGCCAATTTTTCACCTTATTCCAGCCTTGTCTAACTATAATGAGATCACTGCCAATTCCAAACACACAGGTAACACCACATGATTTTTTGAATTATTTTTTCCCGAATTAATTTAATATTTTGATATTTTACATATCCAAAAACACTGTAAATATATTTTTATATAATAATTCACTAATTGTGGTGAATTGTTTTATACACAACTCGAAGTCAGTCTTGTGCAACACGGAACACTTATATTAGCTTATGTAACACACAAAAATATGTACGAATTTTATTACACACACTTCTGAGTCACATCAATAGCTTCTATTGCACACAATATCAATTATTACTGAACAACAAGATACAATTAATATTATCATTAATATATTGTTATATATACCACAAATCCATTGTAATTGAACCTCAGAATAATATTAACTAAAATTTTAAAATATTATTTTTACTTGTACATAAAATGAATCCTTTGTTTATAAATTAGTAGATGTGAATGTATGAAGTATTTGAAAATATAGAAATTACTTTTATGTGAAAAATGTTTTTTATTGTAAAAACATATTTTTATATTAATAAATTAAGATACCAATTTTTATTAATATATAAAAATCATTTATATATTATATATTCAATAAGTATTTTTATACTCGTTATATTTATTTCATAGGTATATGATAAAAATAAATCGAATTTTATGAATAAAAAGATTTATTATTTTAAAAGGTAATTCTACTGCCTTTTAGTGGAGGACCTATTTTAAATATTATAAGTCACATTGTATTATTTTTTATTTTTTAAAATAATCATCATTTTTTGATATGGAATATCAAAATTTACTTTTGGTGATTTTATTTGAAAAGATTCATGTTTTGATAAATAGTGAAAAGATAGAATTTTAATTCAAAATAGTTTTTTATATAATTTATATTTATAAATATAAAATATATATGTTTTTTATTAATGTTTAACAAGATAAATTGTAGAAAAATTAGTCCAGATTAGTTAATTGTAACTGAATTACCATTTATATTGTAAATGAAGACATTTCAATCTTGTGGACCATTTTGCCTAAAAATTGGTAGTTGTGGCATGTCTATCGGCTTACTTTTAAGACCATTTAGGCCACCGTAATGGTTTTAATTTGAAAATATTCATTCCATATTTTAAATAAAATTAAAAAAAATTTAGTAAAGTAATATTATTTTTTTAACAAAAATATTAATGAAATTGAATAAAATTAATTATATCGATTAATGGAAAAATTAGCTTAACAAATGAATAAACCTTAAAATTAAGTCCCAAATGACCTGTGAACAATTAAAAATTTCATTTTAGGGTCATATATAATCTATATATTAAATTTTATAATCTTTTTCCAGTTATTCGAGACACTTTTTATTGGAATAATGTGGCCATAATTCACTTTTAATGAATACCACTCCTCCTCCATTATAAAAAGAAACACACCCCTCCCACTTATTCACAACTCTGACGTCCTTTTTATTTCTCAATATCTTCTGATATAATCTCCTAAAATACTGAAATTCATCCTAGAATAACACCTTTGGATATAAATAAGATTATGTAACCCCATTGGTGAAAACCAGGAGGAGGTATGCAAAGAAGGGGAAACATCCTCTCTCAAGCTCATTGGTTTTATTTTCATTCTCTACCACATCAAATATTTTTATTAAATTATTATATAATAACCTCAGTTTCCTAGTGATACTAATATTTCATTAAATGGTTTTACCAACTGTTACACAAACATCCGTCTAATTTGTTATGAAGTTAACATTCTTGTATACGGAGACCTACCACCTCACGAATTGATGTTGGTTTCTGTACTTTACCACCTATCATGGTTTAGAATTATTATTGAAACTCTATATTTATATGATATATGTGGTTTATTTATATGTATTTAATTATTATTTAAAGCACACCTTCATTCATTCAATTTTTTATAGATATGTTAACTGGGTTTGTTGAAGTGTGGACTACCGCCTCCCCAATGCGATTTGAATCATTCACACATCAAATAAAATTTATTGAATATGGGTTTGATAAAATTTTATGAAATATATGAAAAAATTTCTACTTTAATGATGTTATATTTATACACATGTTTCAATAAGTTCCTTTATATGAATACGACAAGAAAACAGAAACAACGATCATTCATACGTACATTCTACTATCTCAATGAACGTTGTATTCAATATCATATATCTGTCAATTATAGATTATTATAAATATTTATAACATATTATTTATGAAATATATATTGTTTTTGAAATTTTTAAAGTATTTAAATCATGATATGTGTATGAGGATCAATAATTACATGTCAAAACATATATACAAAACATCAGGGTTATTACATGAAACGTACTGTTAACACAAAAAAAGTTAATAATTGAGGAATATAAAGTCATAATAAAATATTTTTTTTGTATTATATATATTAATATTTTTGGGTATATTTATAATAAAGATATATTTATTATATAGGAATATTAAATGAGTATGATAAATTTCAAGACTTAAGGTAAAGAAATTTTATATAACTTTTAATATCCATGGGATACATGACATATTCACCACATGATTTTTTATTTTTTTTGAATATGATACCAAATTTCCTTAAATATCATAAATTTATATTTTGTAATTATATTATATTATTTAATTTATACTACTTTTTCACATGGATCACAATTCCAATGTTACTCAAGTAGAAAGGGTTTTCTTGTCTCACTTTTATTTTCGTGAGACTCAAGCCTTATTCACTAAGAATTTATTTATTGAAGTGTATACAACTATAATAAATATATTTTATAATTCAGATAAATTAATTAATGTGTATTTAAATATCCATTTTATATGTTTATTTAATTGGGTTTATGTATCAAAGGATACCAAATCAATAAAGTAATTTTGGCTCAATTTTTCTCTTTTGAGAAACATGACATGTTTTGAACCTATATTTTTATATGGGTTGTATATTCATAAACATTGAATGTCATATATTAAATCTACTTATTTTCATGATATTTTAATATTAATTTACTTTTATTCTTTCTTTGGTATTATGGTTCAATGTTACCAAAGTGGTGATTGTTTATTTCTACAATCTCATAGTCTATCAAGATTGTTTATGATTTTTCTTCCATCAATGAAATATTATAATCCATATCTCAATAACAATAAATAATTTTATTATAATAAATTTATACATTATATCTTCATCTATAAGAAATATTTTATATTTTTCGGTTTTTAAGATAATTAATGATTTTTTTTTATAAAAATAAAACTTTATTTCATGTTTTGATCCGAAATATGTGTTCTTTAAAAACAATCATTTCTAAAAATGATTTTAAATTATTATTATTATTATGTTATCATATATATTGGTAATATTTATTAATGTTTTTCCTTTTAAAAATCGTTAAAAAAAATAATCTTATTATCATTTTCTAATGATTGAATTTCTCTAAACAGTTCAAATTCCTAAGTAATGTTTTGAATATTTGAACTCACCCACCATCATGACCTCTATTTCATTGAAAATTATTATTTATGATTACAAGGTTATTGGAAGATAAAATTTTACCTATTATTCTAGAAATTTAGTAAATTTAAAGCGTGTTTGAAAGATAAATGGTTTCAAAAGTGTTTTATATTTAAAAAGTTTTAATAAGAATATTTTATAATCTTCAATTATTTGTTTTCAAAGGTTATTTTAAAATAAAAGCATTTAAATTATTTCAATATTTCTTTTTATGTTTTCAAATCCATTTTATAGGGAAGGGTTTTCAAAATTATTTCATGTATTATTTTTTAGGTTTGGAAATAATTTTTTGAGAAAGGATATAAAAATTCAGTAAATAGTTTTTATTATTTTGAAATGTGTCCACAAGGGAAATTTTTTAACAAAATATTTTCAAGAATATATAATATATTTTTAAATAAATTTAAAAGGAAATGGTCTTTTGAATTGTTTTATTTTGAAAATGATTATTTTCATAGCAGAAAAGATATTTTTCTGAAGAAATGTTTTTTGTGTACTTTTAAATCATTATATATTAGAAAAATATTTTGAAAAATATTTATAAAAATTATTTCAAATGAAATTATATTTTCCTTAAAAAATAATCATGGGATGTTTCAATATTATTCTCTATCTAAGATGACGTATTTTGTTATAGGTATTGCTTTACTAGCATATGATTCATGAAAATTATTCATATTATTTATTTAATTGTATTGGTTTAAATGTAATTGTGGTTATGAGAACCTTTTCTCGTCCATGGGATTCATGATCTTGAAAAATGCGTCAATTAAATTTTTATTATTTAATGAAATGTTTATTAGACCTGTCTCTTTTATATTACAAAGGATATGATGAAATTTTTAGGATACCCATTTCATTTCCTGGGTTGTGATATGATATTTATAAAATCCATCTACTTTTTTAGTGTATGATATGATGCAAGTTTAATTATATAATGGAACATGTATGCCTGATTTAAGGTGATGAATGGGACCTATATCTTCCTCAAATTCATTGGGTGATGATTTATATCCCATGATACAATTATGGGAAACAAGTTAAGGGGATTGATCCAAAATAGAAAACAGGTGCATCCTTATCCAAAATGGGAAACATGTATATCCTAATCTAGTATTAGAAGATGGGAAAATATGATCCACTATGATAATATGGGGATAACCAATACCATATTATGAAAAGATTGTGACTGGAGATAGTGGTGTGTCATTCCCAATAGTTGTAGTGCCTATGATGTGCCCAAGCATTTTTTAGAAATAATTATTTATTGAAGGGAACAATTATAAATATAAATGTGTGTTCACCAAAAATCCTATGTCTTATGCCAATTATATTCACACATGATTAATGATCTAGATTATATTGTGATTTTTTTGTTATGATCTATGAATATTTATTTGATGTCTCATGTTTCGGATATTTGATATACGAGATATGATTTATAAATCTTATTATCATGTTCTCATTCAAATTTTTTCATGTTATTCTTATTTTTTTTCCATTAACGTGCATTTGACAACATAGATTTTTTATGTTTCCATTAAAAAGATTAGGAAGAAAGGTATAATGTATAAATACTAAAGGGGATGATCTTTGTGGGAAACATTTAATATCAATCACCAATTTAGAATTTCTTTTTACATGTTAAAAAACACAATAAAATATTATTGTTCTCTATCATTTACATTTTAATTTTATTAATATTTATAAACAATTATTTAAAATGCATGTATGTTTCACCTGATACCCAATAATGTCTATGTTATGATATATATAAATCCTACTCAATATATTGGATGAAGATGGATGTGTAATCTATCTCATTATAGTCATAGATATGTGTGCCATAATATCATAAAACATCATTGTAAAATATACCATGAAATTAAATGGATATCATAAATATTTGATCATATCATAACCTACATGAATTTAGCAAGGTTTCATTACCATTTTGTCATAGAATAACCGATGAAAATATTCATATTTTATTAGCATGATTTTTTGATATGACCCCTGAAAAAGAAATGTAAATAATAAAAATCATATCATCATAAACATAAACCATTAAAAGAAATAATATGAATGGTGTCCCTAGAAAATATCTTATGTATATCATAAAAACTATCAAAGGATTCCATCTTAGTTGGGGAAGGGGTTTGAAAGATTACATGGAACATTTATTATAAAAAACTGTTCACTGAAAATCGATTTAATAAAAATAATTAAAATGTTTTCATTAAAATATATATTTGAAGATTCATTTAAAACATTTATAAAATAAAATAAACTTTTTGGTTTGAGAAATAACTTTTAAAACAAAAAAAATTAAATCTCATTTACATTGAAAATAGATTTAAAACTTATATAGGAATCCTTAAAAATCATTTTATATTCTTTTAAAAAATAAATAATTATGAAATAAATTTTCATAAAAATAAAATTTAAAAACCAATAAAAAAAGATTTTAAGACCATAAAACATTTATGAGATTCGTTTCATTGGAAATAACCTTTGAAATAATATAATATATTATTTTAAAATAATTTTAACAAATTTTCAACAACAAAACTTTTGTCAACTGCTTTTAATTGAAAATTAACATTTTAAACATATGAAAGAAGTTTAAAAATCATTTAAAAATTTATTTAAATCAATATATATGAAAATATTTTTGTAAAACATATATCAAAATATTTGAAAATAATTTTAAACACTTTTGAAATAAAAAAAATTATGATAACCATTTCATTGAAAATTGTCATCAAAAAATTATAATGGTATCATTGAAAAAATTGAAATAACTTTTTAAAAAAAATAATTATTATCTAAATTTCCATTAAAATAACATTTTATGAATTATTATGGAATCAATGAATATAATTTAATACACTTTCAAGAAATTGAATATTCTTTAAATCATTTTCTCAGAAAATAACTTTTGAAAACTATTAAATGATAAATTGTAAATCATTGAAATATTTCCAAAGAATTAAATATATTTTTTAAAATAATTTTACATTATAATTATCTTATAATATCATTTCTAAGTATTTTTTATAACATTTTTAGAATACAAATTTATAAAAGAAATATAATTTTTGACTAATGATAGTCATATGGTATGATCTTATTTAACAAATATTCATAATTATATTGTGTATAAAAGGGGAGGAAAATGGTAAAATTAAATGAATATATATAAAATAATTATATTATATGAAAAATCAAAAGAATTATTCATAAATAGATAATATAAATTTATCCTTGTATGCATAATCATAATCAATCTCGATTAATGATGAAAATATAACACAAAATTATTGTCATTTTAGTAACATTGAATCATAATAAGCATGAAGGAATGACATAAAATAGGATATACAATATCATTTTGATATATAATTTTATGATATTACATTTCTAGTAGTTTCATATACACCCTAGGAATGAATATAGGTGCATATCATAACATACGTCTCAAATAATTTAAATTGAAACAAAATTCCTTTACCAAATTGGTAAAATTTGAATCACAAACCCCATAGAAGATAGATTTGAAAATGGATATTTAAATATAAATATGTTTTATTATAATAATAATAAATTACATTAATAGTCCTTATATACACCACTTAAGAGAATTATGTGGTGAATATAGCATGTTTCACACAAAAGTAAAAAGTTAGATGAAAATACATTAATACATGAGTAACTGTTAAATCATAATCCATGTGAAAGAATAACATCAATTGAAACATTTAAAATCATGAAATATAATAAATTACTTATATAAAATTTCATATTTTAGTATATATAACACATAAAAATAAAAAAGTGGTGAATATGGAATAAGTCACGCAGAAATTAAAAGTAAGACTAGAAATACCCTTACCATAAGTATTGAATATCTTTATACACATTAAAAATATGATATATTGAATATAATAATTTTATAAATATATTAAAGAACCATATTCATATATATAAAACCATATTTGGTTTTATTATGACATTTCCTCACCCTTTTATTTTCTATTTCTGGATAAAGTCATCTTTCTGGTAATAACCATAATTTTTTTGTAAATGATTTCAATTATTATTTTTCATCCTATGAAATTCATCATGATTTAATAAAATTAATAATGTAAACTATGATATATATATCATATATATTAATTATATATTTGATAATCAATAAATTATAGAAATAAGAAATGAAAAACATTGTTCATCGATACAGTAGGTCGTACGTATACATGAATGCTACTTCAATTTTTTTATAATATTAAAATAATGAAAACTGAATTATATATATATATATATTAATTTGTTATTATTATTTTATATATATAACATATTTCTATAAAAATATTATTGAATATATTCCATGTAAAGCAAGATGGATTATTTCTCTTCATTATATGATAGTCTGCCGTACACACAAATGATGGTATTATATTTACAGAAATGAAAATAATGAAGGTATGTGTGATATAAGAATTTAAAAATCACATTAACATCATATATATCATAAATATATTATATATATTTTATTTCCATAATTATTCAAAATATTGATTGGTGGAAATGAATAAATGAACGACTTCAGTTTGTGAGGCGATAGTCCGCCAGACACAGGAACGTGGATTTCATAACTCATTTGATGGAAGTTTGTATGGATTTAGGTTTTAAACATAACAAAAAATATCATTATATTTAAAAAAATAATTATATTATATAATCATTATATAAAAATACATGAATAGGTTTGATGAAGAAATAAAACAAAAATGTTTATTAATGAACATTACCCCTTCTTTGGGTATCTTCTTTTGGTTTCCACAAAAGAACTTAATTTATTATATTTTACCCTAATTTAAAGTTTATATGAGTATAGGAGGGATTTGGATACATTATTGGGGTAGATAGTAGATTAACCAATTGGTTTTGAGGTTGATAATAGACTTGGAGAGATGGTGGACATTTATAAGTTTGGGAGAGTACACATATAGTATTTTTAAAAATAATTTAAGATTCGCCCATGTTTTTAACTTAAAACTTTTAAAAAAAGAAAAAAAATTAGATAAATGTTGTTTATGTAAAAATGTGGCCATAAAATTGGTTTTGAGAAAGTTTATATTCCATTTTTTCCATAGTAAAAATGTTTACTTCTTTGATAAAATTGTTTTTCTCTTAATCACAATGATTAGTGTTATATTTTTTCACTTTTAATATTGGTCCAAAAAATAATTTTTAATTTTATTAAATTATAAATTATGTTGATTAAAAATATGTTATTAATTTTTGATGAATTAAATTTATGAAATTGGATGAAGCTAATTTAAAATTAGTCATTCTGACATAATTAGAATGTGGGGTTGTAAATTGAATAGTTCAAAAGTTTAAAATGCTATTATATTGAATTTCAATGTGCAATTGATTCCAATGTAATAAATTAAACTAATTTATTTTTAATTTTTATAATTATAACGTAAATGATATTTAACATATAATTTATCAATGTTAATAATTTAAACAAAAAAGATGTTTGTAATTGGAAATCCATATTTTTTTATTTTTCATCAAAAAATTAATCTTTTCCAAAATAATATTCACAATAAGATAATTTTTAGATTAAGATGTTAAAGAAGTTAATTTTTTAATATATAATTTATTAAATTGATAAATATTATATTTAAAATAATTATGCAATTAAATGGTTGTAAATCTAGTTTTTAGAAAAATACATCTTTTAATTACTAAAATTGGATTTATTAAAATATATTACATGTAAAACACATATGACCAATGATAAATTTATTATTAAATATATATATATATTTATATATATATATCATTAAAATTATTGCTTAAAATTATTTTTTAAAATTTTTTGAGATAAACAATTTTTGTTAATAATAAAATATATATATTTTTTTAAAATGAATTCATTTATCTTCAAATTGTTATTACATTCATTTATATTTAATTTTTTAGTAATTAATATTTTTCAAAAAAATTAATAAACTATATTATCATAGTTTAGTTTATATTTTACATAACCTTAATTCTATTGCCTAGGTTATAACTCTACAAATATTTTAATAATATGCCTCATTTAATTGAAACATAATGTTCTGCGTAATGTTAGATAATCTCAATGTTTAAAGTAATATAATCTAATCTTGGTATTATATCTTATAAATAAAAAATTATTTCTTAATATAGCAAAAGATAAACTCAATTTTCCATGTACCAAAAGATTTACTCATTGTTGTATCTTGCATAAGTTTAACATGGTTTTTCATATAAAGAAAACATAAAATTGTGTAGCGTGAAATGAAATCCACACCACAGGAAATATAGGCATTTGCGACGGGTCATTTGCGACGGGATCCCGTCGCAAATCGCCCGTTGCTGAAAACATCGTCGCAACAAATTTTTTTTGCGACGGGCCCGTCGCAAAAACACTTATTTGAGATGGGAAAACGACCCGTCGCAAATAGATTTGTGGTTTTTTTTAAAAACTTATTTGCGACGGGCCCGTCGCAAATAAGTTGTTGCGACGGGCCTTTTCCCGTCGCAAATAGTTCTTTCGAAGCAACTATTTGCGACGGGCCCGTCGCAAATAATAATAAAAAATTAAAAATAAAATTAAAAATTATTTATTAATATATAAATCAATAACCCTTTTTGTATTGATATAAATATAATATTTATTTTTAAATATGTTTTAGAATGGATGAATAAAAATCAAATATGAATGTATAAGATGTTCAGTAAATGTGGGTTCTAAAATATTTTACAAAATATTTTTAATTAATAATTACATAATTTTAATCAATTAATAGTGATTTAATAACTCTTTGAATATAAAAAAAATAAAAAAATTAATGAAAGATGGAAAATAAGAAGAAAATGAAACCCAAACTTCAAACGGCCATAACTTTGGATCCGGGACTCCGTTTGAGCTCTACAGCATATCAAATCGAAGCTTGCGACGAGCTCTACAGACCTTTGGACCGGTGGAACCCGTACAAGATTTTTTCAAGGCCCAAAAAGGCCCCGAAGGCCTCTAAAACTGAGTTTTTAGTCGGGGCACCCCGGTTTTTCACCGTTCAAACAGCTATAACTTCTGATCCCGATGTCCGATAAACCTCTACCATATATCATGTCGAATATCTTTTAATGTTCTTCGATTTGACTGATTGTGGAGCTGAAACGGACTCCTGGATTAGAAGTTATGGTCCTTTTAACATTCAAATGGCTATAACTTCCGATCCGGATGTCCGTTTGGCCTGTACCGCATATCATATCGAAGAGCGTTTCATGTTCTTTGATTTGACTGGTTGTGGAGTTGAAACGGACTTACGGATTAAAAGTTATCGTCATTTTAACATTCTAAGAGGATTTTCTCCCCCCTCATTTCTATGTATTCATTCATAACTATACATATATATATATGTGTGTGTGTGTATGTGTGTGTGTGTATTGTATATATGTATTTATTTATTTATTTATATATACACATAAAAACACATATTTTATAAATTTATTTAAAACTAAGATTATAAATATATATTAATTAATATAAAAATAAATATACGAATAAAAACTTATAACTACATATATATATATATATATCTACATGTATATATATATATACAAATAGAATAAATATATATTAATATACGAATAAATATATATTAATATATGAATAAATATATATTAATATACGAATAAATATATATTAATATACGAATAAATATATATATATATATATTTATTTATTCATATAACCAAATATATTTATATTAATATAAATCTAAATTAATATATGGCTAAATATAACTATATATATATAACTATAATTATTCCTAATTATGACTAATTATTATTAATTATTCCTATTTATTATTAATTATTTCTAATTATTATTAATTACTCCTAATTACCATTAACTATGAACAATGAATACTAATAATTTAAATTTATTAAATAACAAAACAATCTAAACATAATTAAATTACAACTGATTAAAAAAATTAAAACTAATAAAAAATTAAAAATAAATATTAAATTAAAAATAACATAAATACCTTCAAAATTGATCTGAGGTTGATCCTCGATAATTGTTGAAGACTTCAATATCAAATCTGAAAAAAAAATTAAACTTAAGAAACTGTGAACTCTAAAATTAGAGAAGTTGAGAGTGAATGGAAAAAAACGGCTCGGTGTATTTATAAGTTAGATTATTTGCGACGGGACTATTTGCGACGGGTTTCCCGTCGCAAATAATACTATTTGCAACGGGACCCGTCGCAAATACTTTAGCCCGCATTTATTACGGTCAACGGTTAAATAGTTATTTGCGACGGGACCCGTCGCAAATAATAACCTGCCGACATACTATTTGCGACGGGGGTATATTCCCGTCGCAAATAGTTTCTACCGCCGCCGGTTATTTGCGACGGGGGTATATTCCCGTCGCAAATACTGTTTACCACCGCCGGTTATTTGCGAAGGGTGGTAACCACCCGTCGCAAATAATTTTCCCGCGTTTTGGCGCGCAATGCGCGCCAACCTTTTTGCGACGAGTGGGATTTCCCCGTCGCAAATAAGTAGTTATTTGCGACGGGAAAATCCTCCCGTCGCAAATAAGTTTTTAACAGGACTATTTGCGACGGGATTTATTCCCGTCGCAAATAACCCGTCGCAAAAAGCCCTTTTTCCCATAGTGCCAACAATGAATTATAATTTATTTATAAAAAAATAAATAATAAAAAATCATAGTGTAATAATTTTATTAATATTATATACGGTTTAGCAACATGAATCGGTGTTTAACATGCCATAAGAAAATATACTTTCAGTATATTTGAACCATCCTAAACAATATGTTCTCGTTAGAGGAGTATGTTTTAGAGTGTCTACAATAATATATATTGAGAAGGAAAAATATCAAGGGGATAATTTTAAAATTAATAAAGGATTATTGGCCCCAATATTTAATGTTAAATATAGTATTATATTTTTTGGTTTGACATAACAATATATGAGAAAGGATCAAATTGAATTAGTAGTGGAATAAAGATCCGCACATGTACAATCAATTGACTCCACATGTTTTGAGAAAACTCATTACCATAAACCACATCCCATAGAAGTGGTAATAAGTTTTTTTATTAATTTTTCTCTAAAATTGGAATCAATTAACATTAAATAAAATTATTTTACTAAAATTTGTTATGGTAAATTTTTACGTGATTTATATATTTATAAACAACATACCACCTTGTTGACAAGGGTATGGTGTATAATATCACAACATAAAAACTATTCAATAAAAATATAATCAAATATCACATGATAAAATTGATTTAATTATCTCAAGATAGTACCAATATGTTTCATGGTTAACTTTATAATCCATATATAGACACAGTTAATGCTGTTGTTTTATCTTTTTGTGGTATGTTGGTCTAATAATTTAAAGATACATGAAGAGCGTCTTTAACAATTTGTTTATTCTGATAAAACCAATAAAAGATGAATAAAATGGACTTAAAAGAGATAAGATATTATATTTGGATAATTAAATGGTAAAAAATAAGTCTGGATCAAGATAATATTGTGTATCGACCATGAAATCAAATGGACCTTCTGTGAGTAACTTTTCCCTTGTATTTCCACTAAAACATTTATTATCTTTACAACATTATGTAGAGACCACATTTATGGATAGAGATATTTTTTGCCTTCCATATTAATAAGAAATATCTAGAACCTTTATTATTTAAATAGTCGGTCTTGATAAAATAAGTGTGATTCACAACTTTGAATGATAATTATTTTTATTTGTTAGAAAAAATATTACGTGAATTTTCATATTAAGTACATCCATTTAATGATATAATATGTTAACTAATATTAAAAACCATTCATTATTTGTGTAGGAATTTATATTACTAATATATAATAAGAATTCCTTAATAATTGGATTCATTAATAGAATTATCATTTCTACAAAATAATCTCCATTGGTGAAGAATGAAATTGATAAGGAAAAAGATGTGCTAAATGATTTGTTTGGAAAAAAATAATATATAAAATCCTATTTTGATGTGTATAATGGAGGAGTAAAACACTATAATCTAATAAAATAAAATATTTTTTTTAGTTTTCTAATTAATTACATGATAATATTTTTAAGATTCATTGGATGATAATCGCACTCAGTTCGGATACCCAAAATATGTACTTTTTTATCCAACGAATTGATATTCAACAAACAAACCATACATTTTGTGTATTGTGAATTTCCAATAAAAATCAATCATCATTTTAATGATAATAATTAAATTATATAAATTAGCCTATATTTTAATCAGAGTTTTTTATTTTAGGGCAGTTTCAAAATATGTGTTAAATCTCATCATGATGTCGGTGACAGAATATAAAAATCATATAGATTACTTAAAATGGAAAAAATTAACAGTATATAAAGAAATATATAACAATAAAAACATATTTGAGACCCATTTACATATTTTTACTATATTTATATATGTTATATTGAAATATAATAAAAATTATTATAGACATAATGATAGGTAATTTATGGGAAAGGGAAAAATCCTTTAAAAGGCCAATATCCTCAAACAGGTAATTCCTGAAAGTAGTTAATATTACATTAATATTTTTCATAATCCTCTTTTCCATTTATTTTTTTATTATCACCAATATTTCATACTACATCATACTAAAAAGTAGAAATAATTTTATTTTTAGATGAAAGGGTCGCATTCATGGTTTCTAAATATTTGATTACATCATATAGCGGCAATAACCTGCTATGTTGTGATCTAGTATGTACTACGACCATATAAATATATTTGGGGTGTAATTAATTAATATCATAATTCTTATATATTTTTCTATATGTTTCTCAAAGATAAGTAAAATGGGATGTATCAACAGGTTTAGAAACGAATAAGCATAATACAACGTGTTAGAATGCATACATGAATCATGAATTGGTGAATTAATACTACTTATTTAGTTAATTTAATACAATTTTTATAAAAAAAATTAGTTAATAGATTTATTATTATTATTTAATACTTATTTGGTAATATTTATTGATTTTTTCAAAACATATTTCTTCTCCTCAAAATGTAGATAATAGTCTATGGTTACTTTATAACATTTGGGAAATTAAAATAATTCATTTTTATGTGTAAAAATTAATCAAACATCAATCGAACACATAATGTTGTCTTTAAAACTAAAAGTACATATTTTCAATTAAAAATAATTGTTTTATTATGAAACATACATAAATTATTTAAAACCTATAAAAATATCTTGGATTCTTTTCAAAAAAATTTAAAAAGATCCATAACTATTTTTTCATGTGTATTAATTGACCGCATGATAATATGAATCTTAATGAGGTCAGTATGTCTCAATGTTCTTCGAGTATGTGTTTTCAATGTAAATTCACGATTTTAATTTAATACATGTGTCAATATAGTCCAAACTAATAAAATGGGATCGAATTGTATTATAAAATTTGGAAAACAAACCACAATTCACTTTTCATGTATAATAATTCACCATACATACATTCGACCCAAATTATGATCATTGTTACTCAAATTGTGTGGTTTTATTTAAAAATTCATATTTTCCTAAAATAGAAAAGTGACATATAAAAAATGATAAAAAAATTTAGGATTAATTTGATACGTTATGAAAATAACCATTTTGTCATTTGTGAAAAAATATGAATAAACCATACCACAATATGATACTCAATATACCATGTATGACACAAACTGTGTGAGTAATGATTAAAATTTTCATTTAGTTATTGTATTTTTTAAAATTATGTTGAATTTCTTTATTTATATTATTTATAATGTATGAATTATTGTTTTATACCAGTGGATTCTTTTACTCGAGTTGGGGTGTTCTATTTGAAACTACTAATGATCGTGATATATTGGACATAGGGGTTTCATCTAGGATAATGGAATCATTGAAATGTATTAGGAATATATACATATATCATGAAAAAGTATAATAATACTACTTATAAATTCAATTTTCGCATTTTTATAATTTAATATTAAATTAATTTCATTATTATTTTTAAGTGTTAATTATTTAATTTTTTTTATATATCATTTAGGACATACTATTTTTCATTCCACTATCTACAATAAGACAAAAAATAGTTAAAATTTTCATTATTTTAAATTCTTTTAATGATATATGATTGAAAAAAGAAAATCACATACTCAGTCAGCCACACCTCAATCTGACACACATTGTTTTCGATATGACTCAAACTATTTGTTTTTTGTTTATAATTTAAATTTCATTTAAAAACACAAATCACATAATAATTATTGGTAAAATAGTCTTCATTTTTTGATACGTTAGTAAAACAATTCCTAAGTAATTTTTGACATGAATAAATTAGATTATCGTCAATCAGATACACCTTGTGACCAATACGATTTAAAGTGTGTATTTTTATTTTAAATTGACATTAATTTTAGTTAAAAAATATAAGTGACATACTCAAAACCAATAATTATTTTTTTTGTTTTGATACTTTAGATAAATTATCCATAATCTATTTTTTACCTTTTGGAATTACCATCATATCAATCGGATGCATGGTGTTCCCAATATGACTCCTAATAAATCATTATTAATATTGAAATTTATATTAGTAAAAAAGACTAGTGACATACTCAAAACTATGAAAATTAATTCTTATATTTTATAATTTAAGAAAATAATAAATAACTTATTTTTACTGTGTATGAATCATACACACCTCAATCCAACGCAGGATGTAGCCATTTTGACTCAAAGTGTGACTTTTTAGTTAAAATTGGAAATAATTTTATTAAAAAGATAATTGACAGACTCAATAACATGAAAACACATTCAAACTATTTTCTAAATTAGTGATACATGTTTTCATGTATTATATGACCCTTATTTTTTAATCATTATTTGGAAGAGTCTTGTTTAGGTGTTCCTCGAGTGAAATTTGGAAAATTAGGGAGGTTATTTGGGTTGTACATGGTTAGTGCATGGCTTTCCCAATCTATGTTCCCATTAAGTGAAATTCATTCAACCCAGGAGAGTGGGGGTTTTCACGGTTGGTGCAGGGCCTAAAAAACTATGTTCTCACCAAGTATAAACCATGAACCCGTGTATATTGGTGCATGATTAGAGTGTATTGTTTTTTTAATAGTGCAATCCTTCCCATTTAATCGGGTACATGGTCAATATTAATTTTGAAAATTAATTCAAAGTTTCATAAACCATTTTTAAGCCACCTATCAAATATAACTCAAAAGTTCTAACTCATTGGTCTTTAACACTCTCAATAACCAATTTTTTTCAAAAACATATTCCATGGTATATCTATGTGTAGTAGATCTTATTTTATCCCTTTTTGGAAATTATTTCTCTTAAAATATGTTCTTTACTGCTTTTTATTTCACTCTTCTATAGATAGTGTTATATTTCATTGTTTTTTATGGATCAAAACTCATTTTGAATGTCTCTTGATTCTATTTTTTGTTTCAGGATCTTTGTTTTTTTTCATTTTACATTGGAACGAAACCCATTACGAGCATTATGCATTACAACTCCATGACTAAAGTTTTGTGGTTCTATTTAAGATATTATATTTTAATCAACCTTTAATTTCTTGTTGATTGAAATTTATTTCAATCTATATTTGATGAATTTTTTTATGAGAAATGGGAATTGAAGTTGATACTGTATGTTTATTGGGAAACCACCCAATTCTAATGGAATTGGAAAGTGTGGTATATTTTTAAAATAATTTAATCAATAAATATATTTTAGAATGGTTTTGATATAAAATCATTTAATTGAAATAACAAAATTGTATTTAAATTAATAACACCTGAAATTATAAAACATCCATTTTTGGTTTTGTAATTGATCAAAATTATTGAAATAAAAAATTGGTAAATTTAATTTTAAATGATATTTAGAATTTAAATGAGATGATCATCCCATTATTGATTTATTTATTTTTCACATGAGGGCCAAGGTAATTAGTGGGTTTTTGGGATAATCACTCTAAGAGGGTAATTCCGTAGAAATAAATTTATGATGAAAAATCTAACAAAAACCTAATTAGGAAGATATTATCATGGATGAGATACTAATGAGTCCAATTCAGCTAGATCATTGGGGTTTTCTGTACATATATCCATGATCATTGATATGAGAGTTTAAAGATCATATATTTTTCTACTATCATACCACGTGGAAAATTAACATGGTGACTATTATGATTATTTATTTATAAAATCCATTGATTATAAAACTAATTTACGCATTCCTAGTGATTTATATAAACTAAATTATATATATAATTTATTGAATCCATGTTTGTAATGGTTTCCATCATTTTAAAATTAAATCATGTTTTGTTTTAAATATATAATTATATATTTATGAATTATTTTATTTAAAATTGAAATAATGATGTGGTTTATTATTTTAAAATATATTTAGTATACACATGGAGGGATCATATTGGGCTTAATAGCTCACTACTGCCATTACCTCTAAGTGGTTGTATATTTCCTTCTTCCAGGTCCTAGAAAATGGATAGAAGCTCTTAGAGGTGGTGGATGTTCTTGATCTTTTAGGATTATAGTGACATTAATTTAGGTTGTCTAGTTTATGTTGTCATATTTTGATACAATTAATCTTATATTGTTTTAGTTTTTGATATAAATTTTGGTTTTGGGTACTATCGACCCTTATATTTTGAGAAAAATGATATGTATTTTTTATACATAACAATATTATGGAAAACCTATTCTCTATTATTTATATTATTATTCTATGTGATATTATCCATCCCATTTGGATTAGTAAATTCCTTCAGGAATTTTTAGTTGATGATTGTGTACTACAGTAAGAGCATATTGACCCCATTTCATGATAATGTGGCAACATTGATGCAATTTTACAATATTTCCTTCATATTAGTATGGAATTTCGGTTATCCTTCTAGGATATATAAGTTAGTTATGAGCGAGTTTCCAGCCAACCCTCATCATAGAGAGCCTTATGTTTCCATAGGTGGTTTGTGAATGGCATATTGATGAATAATTATAATCTTTTCCATACATTTTATTTGGATATTTTGAAAACTGTATCATGATATCTTATTTCATGGGATTAATTTACCTCTTTCTCATGATTCAGTTGTTGATCTGAGTAATGTAATGATATATTCATTGTTGTTTATTGATTTTGTGTAGCATCATGTTTTTGAGAAGACATGTGAATATTCATGGAGAGAAATATCAATGAAGCACAATGATAGAGCCCTCCCATAGACTATAATCTCATTGAAGATAATTTTTGGTATTATCATGATTTGGGATGGGCACCATCACTTGTTTCCAATCAAACACTAGTCATGGAACCTTAGATGGTTGAATATCAGAATTGTGCTCAAGAGATCCTTCTCCCAAAACCACCTTCTTTACAATGCTATAATTACTCTCAAGAGGCTTACTAATCTTCGAAAAATATTCATATTCTGTATGATTTACTGGAAAATCAAAGTTATATTATTGTAAATTCCTCTAGATTTATGAGTGAGAAACCTTCATGGAGAGGGTGGGATTCAATATTCATCGTAACAATAAAAAAGGGATTATAGTGTAATTTCATTAAAAAAAATTTCACTAATTATCTTTATCCCATGTCTATATGGTTCCTAAGGCTATGGTGTTTTTCAAATTCAAGATGGATGATAAAAGAGTGATAAAATATGAAAACAACTTTTCAAATCGTGTAATGTTTTCCCCAATGATTATATAGAATGATATGATAGAGACATAACAATATGACACATGTCTTGAAACTAATATTTTTTTATTAGTATTTATTACTAAATAAATATTCTTATGTTAATCTGTGATATTGGGTCTTGATGGATGACATTGATCTGGATAATATGTTATGGATGATGAGATATCCTTTTTCTACCACATTTAGTTCTATTAATTAATTCAAGTAAATGAGAAATCATGACGAGTTTAATGGATATCATTATAAGGTTTCCTCTAGACCTCCAACATTTCTACTAAGAGACCCTTTTCGTTACTTCAAATGTATAAATCTCATCAATTCAAAATGGGTTTCCACTTCGGCTACATGGATTTGCTACTCCAATGGATACACATATCCCATAAAGAATTTCTGTTATATCTGATCTGATCTAAGTAGTGGTACAAGATAATTATCACATAAAATTAAAACAGTTTAATTGTATTAATCATGAATAAAGTGGATCCAACAACATATATCTAGAATGAAGCATCATCACATAGTGAAAGAGTCACCATAAGAATATAATATAGGATCAATGACTGTTAAATGTACCACCACTATATGCTCATCTTTATTAGATTAATTATTTTATAATGATTAATTTCTTTAATTTTATCTATTTATATTCATAACCTTCTAAATATTCCCATTAATCACTGTTTATTTGAGGGATATTGCTACACCATTAAATATAAAAAAAGAGTATGATCTTTATTTTTGTTCCTATGTCTTCCATTTATCAGAGACTAATCTGATTGGGTATATACTGGTTCAGGAAATAAAACACCTTTATTTAATTCATTAGATGAATTGACTCATTACTAATAAGTCATGAATCGACTAAAAAATTTGTTGTGTCTCTATTACTATTCCCAATGGTGTGTTCTATGTATTTTTAAGAGAATGAGACCTGAGGTCGAGTAGAGAAAGTCCTTATTCTCATTATTTGGGTAATGTAATAAAATTGTTCTATTTTTATTTGCAGTGTGGGTTTTGAGCTGTTATATCCATATGGTTTTCATCTTCATTCTAGATCTAGTCTTTTGTGATTTTACCGGTTTTCAAAAAGTAAGAGTTGTAGAATTATTTTTTGAATTTGTGCATGGTAATCCCCAATTATATATTCCTTCTTAATTTATGGAACCCGCTAAAATTAAAATGTTGAAGGCCATGTTGAGTCAACTATTAGTGAATAAATTTCTATGTATTTGTGTGTCACCATAATTAGTTCATATTACCATTGCTATGAAATTTGATTGAAAAATTCATCCATGTGTTGATTACCAGAATCATAATTGAGTTACGATAGAGAAAAATTATCCATTTTCATATATTTACAATCTGTTAGACCAACTGAGTTGGGTGAAGTGGTTAACAACGATTTATCATTGATCTAGTATTCATTAGTTGAAAATAAAATAATATGACAATCAAAAACTAGGTTTAGGAATAGGTATGGAAATTATGAGTATCGTTTCATTCCATTTCTAATAATCAATCCTCCAACTATAATAATGTATTGAATTAGAAGTATCTTCCATGAGTATCTTAAATTTTTCATCGTATTACTTTTAGATGAAATACATGTTTACTCTATCTCTGAGGAGGATCATGTATTCCAACCCAGAGAAGGTTTGGAATTATTGAAAAAACATCGAATCTATGCCAAGATATCCAAATGTGATTAATTTATTTAGGAAGATATTTTCTTAGGACATGTGGTTGCAAAAAATATAATCTCTATTGATCGTGATAATGTGAAAATTTTCAAAAAAATGGATTAATTAATGATTGATTTAAATAATTGGAAATTATTTCCTTTTACTGGGGTATTATCACTGGTTTGTAATGGATTTATCAAAGATGTATTCTGCAATGAAAAATCTCATTTTAAAGGTTAGAATGTTTTCTTGGGATGGTAAATCATATAATTTATTTAATGAGTTGGAACATATTTTTTCTCCTATTCCAATGTTGAGTCTTCTAGGGGATGGATATGACTATGCTCTCTTCCGTGAAACATCATTTATTGGTATGGGATATTATCCATGAAGTGTGATCAGATGGTATCAATTAATTGACACATATAAGGCCACAAAATAATAATTACACAACCCATGATGTTGAACTCATTATCATGATGTCTGTGCTTATGATTTGGCCGACATTACCATTTCATAGAATGATTTACCACAATTTTTAAACATGAGATATTGAGTAATATCTTATCTCAAAAATATTTTAGTCTTATCCATAGACATTTGGTGGGTTACCTGTATTCTTTTTATTTCAAGATCTTTTATACCATAGGAAAATGGAGTTTCATTACTGATGCTCTTATTAGGAATATTCTGACCCAGGACATGAAAAAACATTGAAATGGTAGATCATGAGTCATTTTATAAAGATTAATTTTGGAATCTATGTAATATGGGATGAGGTATTCTTTGATAGTGTTTAGTTGACCATCGCTCATCCTGATATGATTCATCAAGAATGCATAATAATGATGAATTATAGGGAATTGGAGACTCTTAATATGATATAGAGATCATTGTTGAGTGATCATTCCCCACAATAGGAATTCTCCATTTTTAGAAATGGATTTTTCATGACCGTACCAATTAGAAAAACTACGTTGGGAGATTTACATAATTACCATTGGGCTGTGAGCTGAGGAATGCCATAGATGTTTTAAAACCATTATTGATAATTTTGGTGTCCATGTATGTGATGGGGAATTGTTTATTTTTTGACTTTTTAATATAGGTTTCCAAAGGTCAAGTCTAAGTAGAAGACAACTTCATATTTTTTTCTAACCAATTATTGTTCCGACATTGTAACGACCTGAAATTTTTTACTAAATTTTTTTCCCTATTGTTGGTGGGTTATTTTATTTTTTCATTTAATAAAACGGATATAATTAAAATGAGACTGTTGGGATTCAACTATTATATGACTGTTAGTCAATATGACCATTGGAAACTAAATATTACAATTATTTTCCATAAATACAAGTGATCTTGATTAATTAATATAGAAAGAATATTTGATGGCCCCATCCAATAGTCTCGGGCTGATCGAAGCCCATCTGACAGGACTCGAGAAGGAGGTAGCATCTTTGGGCTTTTCTCTGGACCAAACCCAAGTCGAACTTCATTGTGTGAAGTTGGAACATATTCTCCTTTGTGAGATGTTCAAGATGGTAGAAATCACTACTCGAGCAATGTTAGCTGAGCTTCCCCAAGATTCTATCACCCTAGAACACATTACACTTAATTCATATACTAGTGTTATAAGGGGCTATATAATGAGACCACAACTGCCTTGTGTAATCCTTTGATTTAAATAAAAATTGTGATTTCTTTTTATAGTGATGTTTGTGAATCTCAAGTGTACGGATAAATATAGTATGCATATTATTGATAAATTTTAGAAAAATGATATTTTAAAAATATTTATGTAAACCTTAAATAATTAAAAATGTGTATTGATTTTCAAAAAATGGTCTTCTACTGTTGTATTCAGTATAAAATTTAGAGTCTAATAAGATCAACTTAATTTTTGATGAATAGTAATTTATGAATAGTGATTTCATTCTTAGGATTAGTAATGTGATAAAATGGATTAGTAATCTCACTTAATGAAAGTATTAATAAAATTTATGCACCTTGATTAAGTAATGTGATTCTATAAAATAAGGAAATAAATTTTTTAGAAATTATATTTTGAAAATTAGTTTTTTCGGGTGAATAGTGTATTTTATTTAAAAATTAAATTAAAAATATTTAGAAAATTATTCTCATTAAATGGAGTTCATCTTTGAAATCAGACCAACGATATTTGGTTAAGAAGAATTATTGGGATTTTTCTGAAACAGTTGAATTTTCAGTGAATAGTGTTTTTTATTTAAAAATTAAATTAAAAATATTTAGAAAATTATTTTCATAAAATGGAGTTCATTTTTAAAATCATAAAATCGATATTTTATTATGGTGAAATTTTGGATTTTTTCTGAGAATGTTGAATTTTCGGTGAATAGTGAAAATACAGTTTTTGAGTTTCTGGTGTTTAATGTCATAATTAAGGAGGTATTCATTATTCAATAATTTCGGTCAACTTATGAATAGTAATATACAGTATGAGGTGCCCCAATTGGACAATACCCTGATAAAATACCATGGGTAAGCCCATGGTTTTTTCCAATAACACCGATGAGGTGTCCCTTGGAAATTAATATTTTGTCCCCTCACTTCTCTTATAAATACCAAGCCTTTCCCTCATTCAATTCATTTCCAAATCCTCCGCAATTAATTTTTTGTCTCTTTACCTCCCATGGAGTCCTCCCAAGGTTCCCTCAAACCTCCCAAGGTCCCAACCTTCATGCTTTTGAAGTTACTCTTCAAGGTAAGGGATCCTACCTCTATATTTCTTTTCATGTATTCTCCTTTATGTCATTTTTTTAAGCTCCATGTTCTTATGTTGGGGGTGTTCTTTTATATTAATACTACTATCCTATTAATTTTCATATGATGAGAGACCCCCTCTTTCTCTCATCAATTCGTTTTAAGAATGTTTAATTGGCGACGTTAGGCTTCCAAATTTTTTTAAGGGATTCTTTCACTCTTCCAATTTTAAAAGTTCTACTTTCATGTCAAGTATTTCAAGTTCCGTTTTTCAATTTTGGGGTATGATCTATATATTCATCATACATTCCTTTTATGTTCACATTATGGGATACCCTATTTAATCTCATCAATTAATTTTTTTTTGACGTTTTATGTGACACTGTTACGCTGCAGAATTTTTCATAAGTGAAACCTTATTTTTGTCTTCTTTTAATGTTTTTTATTTCATATGTTATTTCCATAAAATTTCAATACCATGTTCTTATAACCTTTAATATTCTGTCCCTATACTATTTTATGTATCATTTTTGAGTGGGTGACCCGTGTCACGTCTCTTTTCATTGTTTTTTAAAACCCTGCAACATAGCTGTTTTTCTGCCGAATATTTGTCTCAAAATGTCTCTCTCTTTTTCTCAAATTATTTTATTTTATTAAGTGAATAATAAAAACTCTTTCTTCTATATGGTTATTCACATATATATCTAAATTTTCAATTTTTAAATTCTGTTATTTACATACATTAGTCCCGCTTTCCGTTTCTGTGGGTTTAAAGTGACATAAAGATCACGTCTTTAAATCGGATTTTAAAATGTTGTGAATATGGAATGAAACCCTTTTCTTTTATTCTATATGGGTTATTTATCAAATGATTTATGATGATATATGTGGATCACATGATAATATAAAAAAATTAATGGTGCACCCTGATAGTGCTCCAATGCATTTGGTAAAGTCTTAATCTCTAGAGATAGCCATTTTAACGATACCTTGGTGAATAACCATGGTAATTTTTTTAATGATACCTTCTGGATGGACCTTGGTGATATGGAACTGATTTTATATGTTAAATTTTGTAGCCACATCTTCATGTTGTGAAAAACGTAATTTTTATTATGATATGCCTCATGATCTCTTTCTCATGGCTTAATGTTTTTTTATTACATTATTGATGTATCTCAAGTTCACATGTAAAATGTTTCCCTCATTTCCCTTACTGGACCTTCTTATCACCCTTTCCTTTGATGTATGATCCCAGGTTATGAGATTCTATAATGAACATAGGATGAACAATGAAGAAGCATTTCATGTTTTTACGAAGAATGTTTTATGTCATTATTTATTAAGTTCCTGGTTTCAAAGACATTAAACCTTAATGATCCATGGTTTTCTAAAATGTAATAAAAATTTATGTTATAAAAAGGTATGATTCTATATTTGGTATCAAGGGGAGGTTTATTTATTTCTGTTAATTATGATATGATAACCTTACAAGGTTTCTTAATGAAAATATTAAATATAGGAAAACATCCTGGTATTTTGGTGATGTATTGAGTAAGTGGTTCCCAAACAAATAAATCCATTTCTGAATACGAACAAGATGAGGTGGCTCTAGAACAGATGTAACTATTATTGAAAACACTGATAAGGTGTTTCGAGTTTGACCTGGGTTAACCTGGTGCACGACAACGGGCCTTGCTGCACTATTGGTCTGACACTCCTAGGGGATATGATTTGGTAAATTCACAAGCACAGTATTAACCATTATTAAAGGAACAAAGATTATATAAAATAAAGATTCACATAAGAATATATGATCATGGATAATCTATATTGTAACCAAGGGGATTATAAGTTGTGATATACATTTCATCTACAAGTTTATCCTTATATTCTTAATGATTCCTTTTCATGATTGTTGTCAAAGAATTTAAGCCCCCTAATAATACTTTATTTTCTTAGTTAATGGAGGGAAGTAGAAGAACATGTCCCAACAACCAATGTGATAGGAAATGTGATGATTACCCTATAAATATTTTAGAGACAATGATAGATAAAGTTGAAAATTTTGTGATTATGCCAAACCAGCTATCAAAAATCACAATTCATAATTGGTACCTAGTATAATGCTCAAATTCATCCAAGAAGATGAATATGAAGTCTCATGGATGTTCATCTGATAAAGGTGTTAAGGGAAATAAGACTAAATTTCCTTTGTGAAAAAAGTGTGTAATGAGGAACCAAGAAAAATGACACAAAGGAACCAGAAGATAAATTAAGTGTGGGATGATAGGTCATAAAGTAGTCAATTACTTTAAAAAATGGATAATGTGAGGAATAGAGATAAGTTTCAATCTAATGTACCTAATACAAATCAATTTTGTAAATGTTGAGAATTTGGACATTATCTAAGGAAATGCTCTCTTGGAAGGGATGAGATTCATGATGAGAATCAACAATCCTCATGGACAAGGGAACAATGCAAGTATTATGCTGAGATGGATCATGATGACTTAATTACATGTAACTTCTTCGCAAAAATTGTCTATGTCATGTTGTATTTTAGTTCGTGCTCTTTTAGAATATCTTAAATTTTTTCTAAGAACATTGAGTCACTACCTAATATGGTTTTATATCATTAAGGAAAACATCTATTGTTATGTATCACATGTTGATGTTGAAAACTGTTCTTCTTGAAAAAAAATTATTAAGGGATTAAAAGATGTATATTATTTTGGAAGACGTTCACAAATTTGGGAACCCTATATGATCAAGGTAAGTAGTTGATTATGGTATTTTGTTTGAGAAGTAAATGATGACATATATTTTCAAGAATCTGTGAATTTAAGGTGAACTTATGGTAATTTAGGTTACTGATAGAAATGATTAACTATATTGGGGAAAATGTTATTAGTTTAGTTAATTTTGTTATAAGATGTTAAGAGTGGATGATGTTGTTTGGAGATTAACAGTAATGTTTATTTTGGAAGACTATGTTATCAAATCCTTCATATATTTGGATTCCAATCTTTGTATGGATTATTTTGAATAATTTTATGGATGATTGTGTATTGAATGGTCTTTCTGGAACATGGGGTACTTTTGTGGAATTTTGGAGATTAATAGTCAGATTTTGATTTATAAAATATTATCCTATTGAGGGATTATATGATCTCATACTAACCATTTTATTTTTAGTTGATGATTAAATATAAGAGAAAAATATAGTTATTCTTAGATGAATTATGTGAATCTCTAGGAGTTGATTCTTGTGGTTTTGATGAGACCAAGTCCTTTTGAATGCTCATTGTTTGGAGAAAATATTAGTCTTGGTAAAAACATAATAAAGGATGAAACTCTACTTGAAGTTAAGTATATTTTTTAATGTTTTTATTCTATGTAATAAATGAATTCTTCAAAATTATTAAAAGGAATGTAATACGAAAATTGTTTTGTGTTACGTTTCCTACTGGGTATTCAAATACCTTTTAACACATCATATGTTTGTGATTTTATTGTGGTTAATTTTCTCCTAATCATGTTTTCTATCAATATCCATTAGAACTTGACCCTTTGTTTTCTATTCCAAATCCATGTTTTCTTACATGCTATCCTAGTATGGGTTAAGTCGGGTGACCTTGGTACTTCCCTTTCTTTATTTTAAAGTAATAGTTTTACCGACTCTTTTTCTGATGTGGGACTTTCAATGAGAGTTCCAAGCCTAATTTTAAAATTTTGAGGATGCAATTTCATAAGTGGGGAAGATTGTAACAACCCTGAATTTTTGAGTAAATTATATTCCCTATTTTTGGTGGGTCATTTTATTTTTTTATTTAATAAAATGGGTATAATTAAAATGAGATGGTTGGGTTTCAACTGTCATATGAATGTTGGTCAATATGACCGTAAGAAACTAAATGATAAAATTATTTTCTATAAATACAAGTGATCTATATTAATTAATATATAAAGAAGATTCAATGGCCCCATCCATTAGTCTCAGGCTGATCGAATCCCATCTGACAGAACTCGGGAAAGAGGTAGCACCTTTGGGCTTTTCTCTGGACCAAACCCAAGCCGAACTTCATCGTGTAAAGCTGGAACAGAATCGCCATCGTGAGAAGTTCAAGCTGATAGAAATCACTACTCGGGCAATGTTGGCCGAGCCTCCCCAAGATTCTATCACCCTAGAACACCTTACTCATGGGTATTATGTTGGTTTAATAAGGGTCTATGTAACGAGGCCATAACATCATTGTGTAATCCTTTGATTTAATTGAAATTTATGATTTCTTCTTATGGTGAAGTTTGTGAATCTCAAGTGTCCGTATAAATTTAGTATGCATATTATTGATGAATTTTAGAAAAATGATATTCTAAAAATATTTATGTAAACCTTAAATAACTAAAAATGTGTAATGTTTTTCAAAAAATGGTATTCTACAGTTGTGTTCCGTATTAAATTGAGAGTCTAATAAGATCAACATAATTTTTGATGAATAGTAATGTATAAATAGTGATTTTATGCTTAGGATTAGTAATGTCACCAAATGGATTAGTAATCTCGCATAAACAAAGTATTAATATAATTTAAGCACATTGATTATGTAATGTGATTCAATAAAATAGGTAAATAAATATTTCAGAAATTAATGGTTAAGTATTAGTTTTTTCAAGTGAATAGTTTATTTTATTAAAAAATTAAATTAAAATTATTTATTAAATTATTTTCATAAAATGGAGTTTATATTTGGAATCAGAGCATCGATATTTGGTTAAAGAGAATTTTTGGGATTTTTCTAAAACAATTGAATTTTAGTGAATAGTATATTTATTTTTAAATTAATTTAAATATATATAGAAAATTATTATCATAAAATGGAGTTCATTTTAGAAATCAGAGCATCGATATTTGGTTAAGGTGAAATTTTGTATTTTTTCTGAGAAATTTGAATTTTCGGTGAATAGTGAAAATATAGTGTTTGAGTTTCAGGTGTTTAATGACATCATTAAGGATGTATTAATTATTCAATAATTCTGATTTACTTATGAATTTTAATATAAGGTATGAGGTTTCCCAAGTGGCCAATACCATGGGCAAATACCATGAGCAATCCCATGGTTTTTCCAATACCACCGATGAGGTGTCCCTTGGAAATTAATGCTTTGTCCCCTCACTTCTCCTATAAATACCAAGACTTTTCCTCATTAATTTCATTAACATATACTACCCAATGATGTTATAATCTCTTTACCTCCTAAGGAGTCCTCCCAAGGTTACCTCAAGACTTCCAAGGTCCAACCATCAAGCTTTTAAAGTTACTCTTCAAGGTATTGGATTCTACCACTCTCTTTCATATCACATATTCTCCTTTATGTCATTTATTTTAAAATCCATGTTATTATGTTTGGGATATTTTTTTATATTCATACTAATTTCCTTTTCATTTTCATATGATGAGAAACTCTATCATTCTCTCATCAATTCATTTTAAGAATTTTTATGTGGCGTTGTTAGTCTACCAAATTTTTGTAAGGGATTCTTTTACTCTTCCCCTTTTCATAGTTCTACTTTCATGTCAAGTATTTCAAGTTACTTTTTTCCATGGTGAGGTTTGATCTCTAAATTCATCATAATTTACATTTTTTCACATGATTAGAGACCGTATTTAATCTCATTAATTCATTTTATTTACGTTTTAAGTGATGCCGTTAGGCTGTCGAATTTTTCATAAGAGAAATCTTATTTTTGTCTTCCTTTCATATTTTTCATTTCTTATGGTATGTCCTTAAAATTTAATTACCATGTTTTTATATCCTTTATATTATGTCCCTCTAATATTTAATGGATCATTAATGAGTGGGAAACCCATGTCCCCCCACTTTTCATTATTTTCTAACACCCTACAACATAGCGGTTATTCTGCAGAATTTTCATCTCAAAATGTCTCTCTCTTTTTCTCAAATTATTTTATTTTATTAAGTGAATAATCAATAATAATTATTCTATAGGGGTATTTACATATTTATAAAAATTTTCTATTTTAAATTTTGGTCTTTACATACATGATACCCACATTCCTTTTACATGGGTTTAATGTGACCTAAAGATCACGTCTTTAATGTAGTTTTTAAAATGTTATGACTATGAAATGAAACACATTTATTTTATACTATATGGGTTATTTATGAAATTATTGATGATGATAAATGTGTATCAGATAATAATAACTAATAATAAATGTTGATCCTGGATATCCCTCCAATGCATTGGGTAAATACATAATCTCTAGAGATGATCATTTTAACGATACCTTAGTGAATAACCTTGGTAATTTTTTTAATGACAACTTGGGGATGTAACTTGGAGATATGGAAATGATTGTCTAAGTTAAATGTTGTAGTCACATCTTGAAGTTATGAAACATGTTATTTTTATTATGATATTCCTCATGATCTCTTTCTCATTCCGTAATGTTAATTATCATGACGTTATTGATGTATCTCATGTCCACTTGTAAAATGTTTCTCTTGATTCTCTTATTGGGCCTTCTTCTCACCCTTGCCTTTGATGTATTCTCCCAGATTATGAGATGTTGTAATGAACATAGGATGAACAATGAAGAATCCTTTCAAGTGTTTAAGAAGTATGTTTTATGATGTCATGTATTAAGTTCCTCCTTTCCAAGACACTAAACCTTAAAGATCCTCAATTTTGTAAAATGTAATAAAAATTTATGTTATAAAAAGGAGGGATGCTATAGGCATGGGAGTGGGATGTTATTTAAATGGAAATTTCCTATGAATTTACACATAAATAGATAAAGAAAAACGTGATACTGGTTGTGATCGATCATATGGCCAAATAATATCACATTATACAAATTCATGTTAAAAACAATGTTTAGAAAATCTATAATATCTATGTGAATTTTATTGTTTATTTTCAAAGTGATCTATCTATCAAATCCTTTAATTTTTCATAGACCCAAAGCCTGAAATACATGGAAACTACATTACATTATCTAAATACATAATACATAACAAAAACAGACACCAAAGGACCGTAATAGTTTAGTGTCTTTGGAAACATGGAAAATAATATTCTAATCATGGTGAAATATTTTCATCATCTCCCATAAAGATCTTCCCCTTTTGTTTTTTTACCTAAAACCATTATTTATATCATGGGGAAAAGAAAACATAAAAAGGGTGAGCGTTAATTCTCAGTAAGGTTAGACATAGAGAACATAAAACAATCCATAAACATTTGAATGCAAAATCTGGAACATAAAATCTAAACATCAAAATTTTGAGCAAAGACATAAATCATGGAATTACATAAGAGATATATCATAATGGAACATAAATCATGATAAAATAGCATGGGAATAAAACATGTAATTTTGGAAAATTGTTATGCACATGACATGATTTCCATAGTAGCCAAGGAATTGCTGCCAAGAAAATCTTAGTGGACAATGTCCCTTTCTGAGTCGAGTTCACCCCTCGTTCTAGTCCTGTATCACAGAGCCAGACTAACTTACCATTCCAGCCATGTCTATATCTGAGATATAAATCTTTACCCAATGCATTGTATGGAGGTATAGGTCCCACCCATCTCATAATTAAATCATTCTTACATGTGCCACAACATAAACATAAATCATTCATCATAATCCAATGAATAAAATGGGTTTCATAAACAGTATCCCATCATAACAAAATCCATATAAAAAATTGATATCAATTCATCATAAGAAAAATCAAACTATATAAATAATAGAGACATTATACATAAAACATAAACATGCTAAATAATTTCATCTTAAATGGAAAATAGTTTTGATAAAACACTTGAAATGAATTTTTATGGAAAATATCCTTTCTTCTTCAAAATCATTTTCTTTTCACAAAATGCCACACAATTTTAAAAGAAAATAATTTTTTTGAAAATAACCATGAAAAATTGTAGTGTAATATTCATGAAAATTTAGCATTGTGAAACCCTAAAAATCCGATCATGCAGTATAGGTTAGAGAAAACATTTTTCTCAAACTTTTGCCGGAAAAGTCAAAAAGTTCCTCGTATGGTAATCAAAAAAAGATTCCTTCCATAACACAATGTAAAAGTCAAAGAGGAGTAAAAATTACTTTAAACATACATGGATGAATATTAAATACTTTATGAAAACATTTTTATGGACATGGATGAAAAATATAACCCCAGTAAATACTTACGCATAAGAAATCTATGATAAAAATGATATTTTCACAATTATCTCTTACCTTAGGTCTGATATGATTCATACGTATATGAGCCTCCTGTATAATTATATAAATAATTTAATTGACTTATTAAAGAATCATATTCATTTTTATGATATAATATATGGTTCATTTATTACTTTATATTACCCGTGTTTTTGTAAATTCCTTGTTAAAGCAACATTTTGGGTAAAATCATTTTATTTATCATAAGTGTTTGGACTTGTTTTTCTTGATATTATTTTTACTAATATCATAATTTAATTACTTTAGGAATTTAAATATTGATTTATATATCATATATATTCTGTATATATATATAATAAGTAGATAAATGAAATTAAATACACCGTTCATGGAGACGGTAAGCCGTACGTACGCATGAACGTTGTTTTCCTTTCCTTGTTGACTTGAATGGAAGTGAGTAGATGACATATATATATACACAAAAATAAAGTATCTGTATCATGTCATATATATCATTATTATTTATTATATATACTTTATAATCATTCTTGGGTGGTAAACATGGAGAATGAATCTCATCACGTCATGGAGACAGTAATCTGTATGTACGCACGAGCGATGATATCGTTCCAATAATTATTCAATTGAATCGAAGTGGATGATATAATATCTCAGAATTTGTATGATGTTATAATATCCATATATAGATTTTATTTACACCATTATACACATCCACGTAAGGTTGTGGTGGAAAAAAATTACACTACAGCGTAGAGACGGTATTCCGTATGTACGCACGCGCAGTGATTTCGTTTTCCATATGATGGATATAAGGTGAAATGGGGATGTTTCATATTTATAATAAAATATAATTATATTATTGATACTGATGATACTATTTTATAATTAAACAACTAAATATGAATAAGTTGAAGAAGAGAGAAACATGAAATAATTTTTTAGAATAGATTACCTCTTCTTCGACGCACCTCTTTTAATCTTCTTCTTAAGTCTCATGAGTTGGTCTTTTTAGAAGACCAGAACCTCCAGAATGTTTCTAGGGAAGTTTAGAAGATATTTTTTCATGTTTTGGCGGATCATGAAGGCTCATAGTGTTTTGAAGAGGAGAGAGTTGAGGTTCTATTTTGTAAGGGTGGAGAGGGGCACCTTTGGAAACCTCAAAAATATTAATTTATAATAAATCAAACCCCACTTAAACACCACCAAAAATGACTCATATTCAAATATTATATGAGATAGGGTTTTAATATCATTAAAAAAAATTTAGACATTTTGAAAATTTATTTTAAACTGTATCAACTTGATTTACCCTTATTTAATTTATTTAATGTTATTTCTGGTAATAATATTCTAAATTTCAATTGTTATATATAATTAATTATGTGTTTTGAATTACCAATAATTGGGTATTTTCTGTTATTTTAGACCATATAAATTATTATTTATAAGTTTTAAATATTTATTTTATTTTTAACCAATTTAATAATATGTTATTTTTATAAAATAACAATTGTGTTAATTTTGACACTATTCATTTATTTGAATTTAAAAAAAATCCACACAGAGGATATATTCAAACCAAAATGTTTAATAAAATCATAACATGTAATATTCATCTTGAAAATTTTTCGAGAACATTAATTAGTTTATATAATGTTTATTTTAATATTTATATAACCATTTATTTGGTATTTCTCTTAATAAAACAATTACAACTTTATTTTTGTATAATAATTTAATATACATATTATTTACATAAAAATTAAATATAATATATTATAATTAAGATAAATATAATACCTTTCATAAATGTATTTTTACTCGAATTTACCGTCTTAAAATCCCAACATTTAAATTATTATATTTATTAAAATATGAAGGTGACAGGTTTGAAATCATTTAAAATAAAAGAATATAAATGTCGTAATTGGGTTTATAAGACTCCAAATGGTCCAAAAAAATACACTTGGATGATTAGGGTATAGATATACTCGACCAATAATGTTTGGTTTATTATCTAGTCCTTTCGACAGGTATTATTATTTTAATAAAAACTATATTATTGATTTTTCACTAAATAAATAATTTCTACATCATTAATGTATAAGATTTTAAGGTAATAATGTATTTATTAAAAATTACAAATAAATTACCATGATAAAGAAAAACATTTTATCTTTCAAACAAGTATTTATAATAGAAATTATATTATGTATAACGTTATATTAAAAATAATCTAATCATTAAAGTTTGAGTGAGACATTTCACTTTTCTTTAAATAAACTAAATAAAAGGTCTTAATCAAATACAAGTGGCGTCCATTAGATTCCATTTAGACCGAAGTCTGACTTAGGGTAAAATATAATCATCCAATTATATTAGTTCAAGTGTTAGGGTAATTTTATAATATTATATTTTACCTTAATTGCCCGATATACCTTTAACTATAATAAGTAAAATTTAACGTAGTTACTATTCATAATGACTAAGAATAAAAAGTAGTTTATTAACCTTATTTGGACCTAATTAATCCCAATATGGAATCCATTTTTACAAATTCAAATCACATAAGTTTCAGAAATTAATTTAAAATTTATCCCGTTGTTAAGAAAACATATTTTAAAAGTTAAAATATTGCAAAAGATTGAAATGATTTTACCTATGAGTTCAATGGAAAATCAATGCTAATGACATAAATTATATAAAATGGTAAAAATAATTCTATTTATACTTTAAAACCATTAAATATTATAATTTAATCATTTGAATTATTACAATGAAAAAAGTTGTTCTTAAATAAAATATTGCGTGTTATTACTATTCATTAAAATATAAAAGTAATCTGAATAATATGAATATATTATCCAAATTAAATTTTTATTTCCTGATTCCAAATAAAAATTTTATTTTGTCAAATTGAACTTATAAACATGTCAAAAACTAGATTTAATGTGGGTGCGCCATCAAAAGGCGATAAAACTGCATTTTTTTAAAAATACATATTTTGCCTAAAAATTCATTTTTTTCTCATACCATGTTCAATAAAATGTGTAGGATGAATTATAATGTTATAAAATTCAAAATTTAGATAATACTATTCATAATGTCTGGTTCATAATATTATAATAATATATCGTTGTTTAGTAAAACCCGGTATTGCGTACTACACACGCTATCGAGGAAGGTCCTGATTGCGTGTAATGTAAGCCAAGTTAGGGATGCGTGTAGTGAAAGATCACTTTGGTGTTGCATATAACATAATCAAAACTTATTTCATTTATACATTAAACAAAATCTATAATTAATGTTGCGTAAAATAATTTATACAAAAGGAACTAGAAATTCTATCTAACACGAGCCAAGAATAGTGTTGCATATACTATAAGCTAGTACGGTGTAGCGTACAACACAAGACATTAATAATAATTCTCATAAAATCTAGGTTTGTTACATTCTACCCACTTTAAAATGAATTTCGACCTTAAAATTCAATGGGGTTATAAATAATTTACTACTTGAAAGTATCATTCATAGAAACCCATATCGTAAAAAATAATACTAAAAAATAATTTTAAAAATTGAAGTATGAAACATAACGGTTATCCAAATTAACCCATCACTGGGTTTCCACAGAGGAGAACATAGGTAAAAATATTGATATGGAAGAGAAATATATCCATCATGTTCTGATGGAGAGTGGTAGAGAACATGGCTATGAGAAAGCCAACAATCTCAAAGCCATAAATTTGTGATGATCTAAGATTCCATCTGATTCATCAGATATAAGAGATCTAGGAAAACATTTTTGGTTTTCAATATACATTCCCTAAAGTTGAAAATTATGAATTAGAAGAAATACTTGATTTTGGTGCAATCTCAATGTTGTTTGTGCCTTGAAAAATTTCCACTTCATCTCTTAATGAAATGAAGTTGAATTTGTCATTCTTGAAGTGTTAGCAGATCATGTGATAGAATGATGGGTCATTCCATCTGTCTCGAAAAAAAGGTTAGAAAAAGTTATTAAAAATACATAAGTCCCTATATGGTGATATAAATTGTATATGATTCCAAAAATGGACTTATACATCATCTATTTTACCGATTAATAAAGTAAAACTCGTTTCAACTAACCAGGGACTTCCTGTAGGCCAGTGGTAGGTGATAAAGGCTTGTCGCACATAGGTTGTGGGTTCAATTCCCACCACCTTGTCCGATGTGATGGGTTATCGCCCGTCCTGTAGGTTGTCCCTTTTCCTAAAACTACATTATTATAACATTCCTTCAATAATATCGAAAGAAGTTATTGCCTTAATTAATACTATCATATGTCTAAATTAATTCATTCTAATCATTAGGATGATCCAAAATACTTTTTTCCAAGTTCATAGTATAAAAAAAATTCTAGAAATGTCATATATCAAGCATGTGAATACCATCATTTATCCACCATATATCATTCAATATATCTTGTGGGTCACATTCCAAACATGTGAATACCTTAATCATGTATTCTCATAAAAAATTAATACCCTAGGAACCATAGTGAAAACATTAATTCTTTCAAAAGTTAACTATTTCGGTATACCAAAATCCCAAAATTTCAATATACTCAAACCATGATATAACTTTGTCCTTATATCAGACATGAGCTCATTTCATTTTCTTTTTATTCCTTCATTATGTGCATATCATTTTCTTTCCAAAAATATTTCAATCACTTTTCAAGGTTACCGGTATCATATAATTATTGAAAACCAATACTTAGATATTCCAAAATTCCATGACACCATAAATGAGATTCCATGATAATATTTTGAAATCCCATTACATAATCACTAAATCATTCCTCAACATCATCGTCATACTCAACATCAGAAATAGTGATCGCATGTGAATTCCCTTTGTCATTTGCCTTAAGAGGTTGCTCATGTCGATAATCATTAACCCTTGTATTGGGGAATTGATTAGCATAAATCCATGTTTCCTTGAACTTGAAGCATTGAAGTGTTGGTTGACAATTCTCTATAGTATTTCCTCAATTCACATCGTTAGCTACCTTTTTCATGTTACTTCGACACTCAACTTCTTGATGACCTTCTTTTCCAGACCTAAAACATTTTCTAGTACCTTTTAGGTAATAACCACCATGCTTCTTTCCACACTTTGAGCATAAATAAACATTCATCTTCTTTTCACCATAGTTATGATATTTCTCCTTGAACTCCATATTTCATTTCTTATCAAAACCATGAGATGGATATATAGCACCAACATCCAATACTACCTTGATAGCACAATGCACAATTTCTTCATAGCTACTGATGTCTCTTATCTCTAATGCCCTTAGATGAATTAATTTTAAGCCCCTGAAGAATTGATCAACTTTACATTCGGGTTGGATGATAAATCCATATGCATACCTTGAAAGCCTTGTAAAATTCTCTTCGTATATACTAACAGATTCATCATCCTTTTACTTAAGCTTAATGAACTCATTCTCCATCTTTGTTCGAAAAATACGAGAGAAGTAGTTATTAAAAAACAAGTTCTTGAACTCATTCAATTCCATGGATTTAATTTCATCATGGGTCCTTGTATTCTTAATTAGAGTGCACCACTTGTCTGTTTCACCTTCTAAAAGGTAAATAGCTAAAATGAAGTTTTCATGTTCTAAACAGAAAAGTATGGAAAATATCTTTTCAATGGTAATGATCCATTGTTCAGCAACAAGTGGATCAAAAGACCCATAGAAAGAAGGTGGATGTTGCCTCATGAAGGACTCAATAGAATATTGATCCCTTCACTGCTCATTTGGAAGTCCAGAATGATTCATAGCTTGTGTATGTATAGAAATAAAATTTCTCACTCCATCTCCCATAACGCTTTATTGTTCCGGAGGACAATAATTGCATCATCCATTACATTGATCAACACAGTTTCTTTGGGTTACATCCATCGTCTAAAACCCAAAAAGAATAGTTTGAGAGGCAAAATCATGATAGGAAAACAACATAATAAAGGGGGAGTACCTTCAATATATAACATCCTATGTTTATTTATAATATCGTTACTCTAATTCTAGACCTATAACCTATACTTATACTTATCCTTTGGGACATCCCTAGACATACCTTAGAAATATATCTAGGGATCTCAGTAATGTTTTTGCATCCTAGTTTCAAAGGTTAACTAAATATTTCCTCTGATACCAACTGTACAGACCCAAATCCTGAAGTATATGGACAATACATTAATTTTTCAAAATTCATAATACATAACAAAAACATACACCGAAGTACCGTAATAGTTTAGTGTCTTTGGAAACATGGAACATAATCTTCTAATCATGGGGAAAGATCTTCAACATCTCCCATAAAGATCTTCCCGTTTTGTTTTCTTACCTAAAACCGTTCATTATATCATGGGGAAAAGAAAACATAAAAAGGGTGATCTCAAATTCTCCTTAAGGGTAAACATAGATAACATAAAACAATCCATAAACATTTTAATGCAAAAACATGAACATAAAATCTAAAAATCAAAATCTTGAGCAAAGAAATAAATCTTGGAAGTACGTAAGGGATATATCATAATGGAACATTAATCATGATAAAATAGCTTGGGAAGAAAACATTTAACTATGGAAAAACGTTAATCACATGATATAATTTTCATAGTAGCCAAGGAATTGCTGCCAAGACAGAATTAGTGGACAGAGTCCCTTTCGGAATCGAGTTCACTCCTCGTTCAAGTCCTGTATCACTAAATTGGATTAACATACCATTCCATCCATGTCTATCTCATGAGATATAAATATTTAACCAATGCATTGGATGGAGATATATGTCCCACCGATCTCATTATAAAATAATTATTACATGTGCCACAAAATAAACATAAATCATTCATAATAACCCAAAGAATAAAATGGGTTTAATAAACATCATCTCATCATAACATAATCTGTATACAAAAAGGATATAATTTCATCCTAATCATAATCAAGACGTGGAAATAAAATTGACATTATACTTGAAACATAAACATTATAAATAATTTCATCTTATATGGAAAATAGTTTTGATAAAACATTTGAAATGAATTTTTTAGGAAAATATTCTTTCTTATTCAAAATCATTTTGTTTTCACAAAATGCCACACAATTTTAAAAGAAAAGTATTTTATTGAAAATAACTTTGAAATCATGTAGAGTAATCTTCATGAAATTTGTTTGTTATGAAACTGTAAAAATCTGTTCATGTTGTATAAGTTAAAAAAACATTCTTCACGTACTTTTTCCGAAAAAGTAAAAAAGTTCATCGTATGGTAAACAAGAAAAAGATTCCTTCCATAACACAATGTAAAAGTCAAAGAGGGGTAAAAATGACTTTAAACATACATGCAAGAATATTAAAAACATTATGAAAACATTTTTATGGACATGGATGAAAAATATAACCCCAGTAAATACTTATGCATAAGAAATCTCGGATAAAATGATATTTGGAAAATTATCCCTTACCTTAAGTCTGATATGCTTCGTACATATCTGAACCTCATATATATTGATTTAAATATTGTCATTGACTTATTAAAGAATCATATTTATTATTATGATATCATATAAAGTTCACTTATGACTTTATATTACCCATTCTTTTGTAAATTCCATGTTAAAGCAGCGTTTTGGGTAAAATCGTTTTATTTATCGTACGTGTTTGGACATTTGTTCTTGATATTATTATTACTTATATCATAATTTTATTACATCTAGAATGTAAACCATGATTTATATATCATATAAATTCTATCTATATATATATAATAGATAGATAAATGAAATGAAATACACCGTTCATGGAGATGTTAAGTCGTATGTATGCATGAACGTTGTTCTCCTTTCCTTGTTGACTTGAATAGAAGTAAGTAGATGACACAGATATATATATACATAAACAAAGTATCTTTATCATGTCATATATTTAATTATTATTCATTATATATAATTTATAATCATTCTTGAGTGGTTAACATGGAGAATGAATCTCACTGCGTCGTGGAGACGGTAATTCGTACGTACGGACGAGCAATGATATTGTTCCCGTAATTATTGAATTAAATTGAAGAGGATGATATAATATCTCAGAATAATTATTATGTTATAATAACCATATATAGTTATTCTTTACACCATTATACCCATCCATGTATGGTGGTGGTGTAAAAATAGATAACACCACGGCGTGGAGACGGTATTCCGTAATTAAGCACACGCGGTGATTTCATTTTTTGTAGGATGGATAGAAGGTGAAGTGTGGTTGTTTAATATTTATAATAACATATAATTATATTATTGAAACTGATATTATTACATTATAATGAAACAACTAATGAAGAATAATTTAAAGAAGAAAGAAACTTGAAATAATCGGTAGAAGAGATTACCTATTCTTTGACGCACCTCTTTTAAGCTTCTTCTTAAAAAACTGGTGTTGGTTTTTGAGAAGACCAAAACCTCCAGAATTTTCTTAGGGATTTGGATAAGAGAAATGGGTAGGGTTTGGACGATCTTGAATGCTCAATGTGTTGTGAAGAGGAGAGGGGGGAGGTTCCCTTTTATAAGGGAGGAGAGGGGCACTATTGGAAACCTCAAAAATATTAATTTATAATAAATACAACCGCACTTAAAACCTCCAAAAATGATAGATATTATAATATTAGATTCTATAGGGTTGTAATATCCTCAAAAAATAAAATTTAGACTTTTTCAAATTTATTTTAAACCTTATCAACTTGATTTACACTTATTTAAAATATTTAATCTTATTTGTGGTAATAATATTCTAAATTTTAAGTTGTTATAAATAATTACTTATATGTTGTGAATTTTCCATAATTGGGTAATTGATGGAATTTTATACCATATAAATTTCCATTTATAATTTTTAAATACTTATGTGATTTTTAAACAATTTAATAATATGTCATTTTTATAAAATAACAATAGTGTAGATTCTGATAGTATTCATTTATTTGAATTTAAATAAAATCCACACAGAGGATATATTCGAAACAAAATTTTTAATAGATTCCTAACATGTCATATTCGTTTATAAAGTTTCTGGAGAACATTAAATAGTTCATATAATGTTTATTTTAATATTTTTAAAACCATTTATTTGGTATTTCTCATAATAAAACAATTACTACATCATTTTTGTATAATCATTTAATATACTTATTAGTTACATAAAAATTAAAATTAAAATCCTATTATGAAGATAATATAATAGATTTCATAATAATATTTTTAATCTAATTTATCATCTTAAAATCACAACATTTAAATTGTTATATTTAATAAATTATGAAGGTGACATCTTTGACATCATTTAAAATAAAATATTATAAATGTCCTAATCGGTTTTATAAGACTCCAAATGGTTCCAAAATATACCCTAGGATGGTTAGGGTATATATATACTCTACCAATAATGTTTTTTCTAGTTTCTAGTCCTTTTGATAGGTATTATTATTTTAATAAAAACAGTATTATTGATTTTTCCCTAAATAAATAATTTCTACATCATTAATGTATAAGATTTTAAGGTAACAAAATATTAATTAAAAATCACAAATAAATTACCATGATAAAGAGAAAATGTATATCTCTCAAATGAGTATTTATAGTCAAAATTATATTCTGTATAACCTTATATTAAAAATTATCTAATCATTAATGACTGAGTGAGACATTTCACTTTCCATTAAATAAACTAAATAAAAGGTCTTAATCAAATACAAGTGGGTTCCATTAGATTATATTTCGACCCAAGTATGATTTATGGAAAAATATAATCATCCAATTATATTAGGACACGTGTTAAGTGTATTTTATAATATTATATTTACCCTTAGTTTTCCGATTTATCTTTAACTATGGTAAGTAATATTTACCGTAGTTACTATTCATAATAAATAAAAATAAAAAGTTGCTTATTAACATAATTTGAACTTAATGATTCCAAAACTGGAATCCATTTTTCCAAATTCAAATCAAAGAAGATGCAAAAATTAATTTAATATAAATCTCATTGTTAAGAAAACGTTTTTTAAAAGTTAAAACATTGCAAAATATTGAAATGATTTTACCTATGAATTGAATGTAAAATCAATTCTAATGACATAAATTTTATTAAATGGTAAAAATATATTCTATTTATACTTTAAAACCATTAAATATTATATTTTATCCATATGAATTATTACAATGAAAAAAAATTGTTTTTAATTAAAATATAGCGTATTTTTACTATTCATTAAAATATAAATGTTATCTGAATAATATGAAAAATTTATCCAAAGTAAATTATTATATCCATATTCCAAATAAGAATTTTATTTTTTAAAATTGAACATATAAACATGTCAAAAACTAGATTTAATGTGGGTGTTCCATCAAAAGGCGGCAAAACTGCATTTTTTAAAATACTTATTTTAACCGCAAAATTTATTTTGTTCTCATACCATGTTCTATAAAATGTGTAAGATTAATTATAATGTTATAAAATTCAAAATTTAGTTAATACTATTCATAATGGCTAGTTCATAATATTATAAAAAAATATCATTATTTAGTGGAACCCGGTATTGCTTATTACACACGCTATCGAGGAAAGTCGTGATTGCATGTAATGTAAGCCAAGTCCGGGTTGCATGTAGTGCAACCTCCATTTGGTTTTGCATATAACATAATCAAACCTTATTTAATTTATACATTAAACAAAATATATACTTAATGTTGCGTAAAATAATTTCTACAAAATGAACTTGAAATTTTGTGTAACACAAGCCAAGAATAGTGTTGTGTATACTACAAGATAATATGGTGTAGCATACAACACAAGACATAAATAATAATTATCATAAAATCATGGGTTGTTACACATTTAGATACCCATTTTGACAATCATTATTTTATGAGGACTTTCAGAGTTTATGGGATCATAGATTCGTTTGTGTATGGAATACCATCCTTATACGTATGTCTAGATATAGAGGTATATATAAATTATTGATGATTGGCTTCATGACCATTCCATCAATTATTGTGGGGAATAGGATGACCATTTATGACTAGTTGAGCTCAGTTATAACAACAGTTACTATTCTATGATAAAAATGGATCCTTTTGAGGCATTATTTTGATGGAAATGTAAAATAACATTATGTGCGTTAGAGATTAGTTAAACTTCTATGGTAATAAAAAGCATGGACCTAGATCTGAAAACAAATATTTGATTGATTTGTTAGATAATATTGACTTAATGAAGCCACTATATATATTAGGTTGATATCATTATCATAAAACCCTATATTTTTCAATTATTGATAAGGTGTTCTTAAAAATTTTACCTGAATTGGGTCATTACTGGCTTGGAAGGTAATGAGAGATCAGTATTCATTTTGTGGGACCTTTTTGTGCTCTTGAGTAGGTCGGGAAAGATAAATACCAATTATAACATCCCCCTCTAATAAAATAGAAATATAACATGTTCTATGAACATCATCTATGATTGTATCTTTCTAACCCATCTTGTGTCTTGAGATGGGAGGATCTTGAGGTTGAGGTAGATTTATCTATGAATGAGAATCTGGACAGGATTGTTGATTTTGAGACAAAGGTAATTCATTGAAGGTTGATACCATTGACTCTATGAAATTGAATCATTGTTCTTCTTCAAATGAGACATGGGATTGTTAAGCACTGATGAAATATCAATGGCCACATCTTTTTAATATAGAAACTTCTAGATAGTATTCATGGTGAAAAAAGAATATATTGTTGGGTGGTTATGAAATGATGTAACTTGTTATAGTGTGTTCCATGCACATTATTTTGATCATGATTTAGTTGGGTCATTTTTAGGGGTGATATGGTTGAAATTTGTAAAATTTTGGAGGCTCTTTGGGTTTTTTATGTTTAGGGAGTGGTTTTCCCAAACCCCACACCTATATAGTAAAAACAGTGCAACCATATATAGTTGGGGGTCAGGGTGGAGGGTTTTATAGTTGGATCATGATTTGAAAACATGTTCACCAACCTGGTCGAAAAAATTCACAACAGCAGAGGAGCACATGGTTATTTTCAAGTTTTTTCTGACCATGTGGCCCAATCCAACTAACCATGCACACAGTAAATTTTAAATCCAAAATTTATTTTAAGAAAAAAAATCCTTATTTGTTCGACTACTTGACCATAAATCAAAAAACATTAAATTCATAGGTTTTTTAGGAACTAATAAACCCATTTTTTAACCTCAAATCCTATTCAATAGATGATTAATGTGTTTAAGATATCCTTTGATCCATCTCTAGTAAGTGAGTGTCCCCCAATGATTTATCTCCCAATATCTATTTCTATCATCATTAAAGAGTGTTAGACTGTAATTTCATTTATAGATCTAAACTATGTTATGATGAATCATGATTATAGTTTTGGTTTCTTGAAATCCATTTTCATTGATCTTTATTAGTGAAACTCATTTTCATCATTTTTTATTTTTACTCATAGAAAATATAGAAGTGGTTCCATTTTATATTGACAATTTGATTAAAACATGCTTCTATTGTGGTATGAAATCGATTTCAGTTGATTTTTGAGAAAAAAAATTAAATTTTAATGGAAATTTGATGTAGATATGGTATGTATTTAGTGGGAGCACCCCCCAATTCAAAATGAATTGTAATTTGGGGATTATTTTAAAACTGATATAATTGATAAATTATTTTATGAAATATTTTGAGAAAAAGTATTAAATTGAAATAATGAAAACCAATGATATTTTTAATGAAAAATACATGAAATAGTGTCAAAATTATATTTTATTTTTAATATTGATTTGGAATATTGAATGGAATATTGAAAGATTGAACTTTAAATGATAATTTGTGTTGAAACGATAAGACATTCCCATTTTTCATTGATTGATTAAGAACATACAAGCCTATGTTGTTAGTGGGTTAATTGGGACATGTATGATAAGATGGTTATTACCTATCAATGTATTGATAATGAAAACTATAAAAATGACATATTTAGAAAGTTCATATCCCAAATGGGTTATTTATGAGTATTATTTACCAGGATCCTGATGGATGATTGTATGTATTTCCAATATCACTGACATAATTATGTAAGGATCCTATAACCAGGGACTATATTAGAGAATAGAAGTCGACTATGGTGCTTGTTGTGATTAATTTGATATATAAACAATTTATCAGGAAACCTGTTTACACATGAATATTAATTTATAAAATATATTTAATATAAAATTTCAATTTAATCCATGTTTGGACTATTTTACATCATTTTTAAATGAATGTTTGTTTTGTTTTAAATATTTAATTATATCTTCATGCCCTATTTTACTTAAAATTGAAACCCTGATCTAGTTTATTATTATTTATTCTCTTTATGGAACACAAAATGTGATTATAATAGTCTTTATTTAACTTATATTTGTCTTTTATTATGTTGACATTAATTTTAGAAATAATGACAAGTAAAATACTCAAAATTGATAAAACACATTTGGAATATTTCTATAATTTTAAAAAATTATCTATAATCCATTTTATACATTTAGAAATCATCCTCACATAAATCCAATGAAATTGGCACCTGATATAACAAAATGTGACTTATATTAGTTTAAAATAGAAAGTATAGTAGAAAAAGAGTGTCACTCAGTAAAAGAAAAGAAAACTATGCTTGGATTTCCTTCATAATTTAATAATATTATTTATAAATCATTTTTGATGTGTAAGAATTGGTTTAACTCGAAACCCATAGTTGATGATACCAGTATGACTCAAAGTGTGTCTTTATAGTTTAAAATGACATTAATTATAGTAAAAAAGAAAAGCAGCATACCCAAAACCCTGAGAATGAATTTTTTATTATTTTTATACTTTTAAAAAATGATTTATACCACATTTTTGACATGTAATAATATTTTCACCTTAATATGATACACTGTGTGATTGGTTTGACTCAATGTGTAACTTATTATTTAAAAATAACCTTAATTTTATTAAAAATATGAAAAATACATACTCAAAACTAAGGAAATAAATTTATATTATTTTTATACATTACAAAAACAATCCATAGTTATCTTTAAACATATAATAATCATATAAGCCATAATATGATACATTATGTTCCCATTATATCTCATAGTGTATGTTATCATTTTAAAGTTGATATTTTAATTCAAATAATATGTAACTCAGTGAAAGCCCAAATAAACACTCTGATTGTCTTCATAATTTATAAAAATTATTTAAAAGTCTATTTTATATGTAGGAATCGTAATCACATCGAACTGAAACATCATGTTAATGGTATGGCTCAAAATGTGTGTTTCTAGTGTAAAAATTATTTTAATTTAAAAGTTATGTGACATACTCAAAACTGAGAAAATACATTCATATAGATTTATTACATTATAAAAAACAGTCTATATGTCACTTTAAATTTTTAGGAATCAAGTAAATCTCAATATGAGGCATAGTGAGATATGTTTGACTCAATGTAAATTTTTTAATTAAAATTGACCTTAGTTTAGTAAAAAGGCATGTAACATACCCAGAATGGGGGAAACACATTTATATTTTTTAAATATTACAAAAATGACACATAATTCAAATATAATGTTTATAAATCGTCTCTTCCTTATACAATGCAGAGTGTGCTCGATATGACTCAATGTATATTTTATGTGTTTAATATTGATATCTTAGTTCAAAAAGTTTATTACTCACTGAAAAATGATAAAAATTAGCATATTGAATTTATAACTAATGTAAATGATTAATAAGTCAACATTGATGTGTATGAATCAAAATCATGTCAAAAAATCACATGATATGACATATATGAATCAAAGATCATGGCTCATGTTTAAATTGACATTAATTTTGGTAAAAAGACAAGTGAATTACTGAAAATAGTAAAAATGATTTTGGATTGTTTTTATACATTATGAAAATAATCCACAATAAATTTGAGACATTTATAAATTGACCTCGCATCAATCAGACACATTACATGGTCGATATTACTCAATGCGTGTGTTGTCAATATATAAGTGTCTTTTCAGTATAAAATATGCATCATATCACCAAAAACCAGAAAAATGAGATCAAATTGGTTCTTCATTGTTTTATCATCTCTTAGTTACTTAATTCCATGATAATTAATTATTTTAATTATTTAGTTATTTTTCATAGAGATAATTCTAGAAGGTGAAAAAGAAATTGTGTGATGTTTAAGAATGAATAATAACTCAATTTGATACATGATGTTACTAGAATGACTCAAGTTGTAGTTTAAAATGAACAGTTTATGATTAATAAATTTAATTATAATAATACTACCACGAGATTTTTTTAGAATGGTGAATTATCTTTTTTGGGGTGGGGTGGTTGGTCATGAAATGGCATGGGTGAGGGTCGGGGCCAATGAAAATAGAACATTAATTTTTTTTTGAATTTCAATGATAATTTTTAATTAGTCATTTAATTTTAAAAACCATGGTTTGAGATTTATGTAATATAATATTTTTTTCTTGAATTTTGGTTTATTTTTTTCATTTAAATTCTATATCATCAATGTTTTTTTCTAATTTGTGTGTTGTAATAGTGTGTTGTAAATTTAACAACACACTATAATATTCCTATTTATCACTGCAACGTAATGGACTAATGAAGGGTCCCTTTATAAATTATTTTTTGGGCTAATAAAATACCCCTTATCATCACATTGAGTAGGTATCATAATGGATAATGTTAATATACCTAACTAACCACACTGATGAAGGGGGTTCTTTATCAGAATGAAAATATTCAATGATAAGGTGGCCAATTGTCAATTATTTTTGTAGTGTTGATAAAGTGTTTTATAATTTGTACTAGTTTAACACTAATTAAATCCTATGGATTTTAATCACCCTTATGAATTCATCAATTTGTTCACATATAATGGCCAATTTTAGCACAATCAAAGTCCTATTTTAAGTAATGAAATTTAAATATGATTTGTCCCATGAATTAGGATGTATTTGTCACACATGTTATAGGTTTAATGAATTAATATATCATAACTTAATATATTTTTATGTGTCCCCACATCGTTTTCAATAATACTTATATATTATTTAACTCAATCAAGATCATGGTATTATAACATCAAAAATATAAATTTATCAATTCATGTATGATCTTAATAACTTCTATTTTTTACTACCTCAAATGATTTATTCTATATTTTTTTGGGCACAAATCAGTGTCAATTAATTCTAGTAGACCCTTGAATTAAATTTCCCCATTTTATAATAATATTGGACTATAATTATTTTTGTACATAACTCACATGTTTTATTTATTTCTCTTTTTTTCATTGGAATGTGTTTTACAAATTCTACCATTATTATTTTTCTAATTATGCTAAATACAAGGTGGTATATTATTCAATGTCACAGTTAGTTTTATATTTTTTTCTATAATAAATATTATTTAAAACTTGAAATTAATTGTTTTCAATTATTTAAAATTATTGAAAACTCATGGACCATTAAAGATAATTATTAATTTTCAATTTTTTTATTAATATAAACTCATTACTAAATTTTTTGATTGAACATAGAATAGTATTTTTTGACACAATATAGACATTTTAATATTAAAAATATATAATATATATTTAAAATCATAATTTTGTGGGTCATTAATTTACTAGTGGATGAAAAATGGATATCCCCTCATGATTTTTTTTCTTCAAAATTGGTGACTTATCATAGAAAAATATCATGATATTTATAGACCAATTAATTGGTGAATTGAACCTATGGGGAATAAAAGAGATGAATACAAAGATTGAAATGAAAATTAATCAATCTTATGGGAACATTTCATGATGTTATATTTCATGGTAAAATTATTATTTTCATAGTGTGAATCATGATGGAGAAATAATTATTAGAGAAAATGAAATGGTATGGTTACAATATTGTTATGTATGATGAAATATTTAATCATATTGAAAGGTATACATTAGGATTTTTCAATGATCCTGAGAAAAATGATATATTTTACAAAGGAATGAGGTTATGTATTTATAAATAATTCAAAATAATAGAGTTAATAATCAATGAAATAATTTTTCAATTTGCGGGGAAGGATGTCCATGGATATTCAATATCATAAATGGTGGAAAAACGTCAAATTAGGGATAATTAATTACACATCATGTTGTTTTTAATGTCAATATGATGAAGACAAGATACTTTTACCCAATAGAATAATGAAATCATAATCCATACTATTATATGAGTTTCTTAATCTTATAATGAATTTCGTTATTGTTGTACCTTGTGAATTAAATTTTAGTATCATTATATTGTTTTCAGTATATATTCTATTAAAAGAAATACCATTTATTCCTATTTATGAGTATTTCTCCCTGGAAATATTTTTCAAGATAATTATAAGAGAAGTATGGATGCTTCATAAAACACATACATTAATTATTTTATATTATGATTAAATTTTAATGATTAAAATTTGGGAAAATTATTAAAGGTATCTATGTATACATTTTTAGGACACTAATATTTATCAACCATTGGGTAATATACAATTTAATATGATTAGATAAAAATTGGGTTATATCATAAAGACTTTGTCAATAAATTTCTAATAAAATTGTGTTCAATATCTTATATTAAGTATAATATGTTATAAAGGTATTTATAATTTTTCTATCAAGATGAAATCCATTAATAATTTTTTTTGGGATGAAGACTAAGAAAGTACTCTATTTGATTGATGTTACAAGGACATTGTTATTGGGTCAAGATATAATTCACATTATAACATTAATGGAATTTTTTTTGAAAAGACATCAAATAATCTATGTGACAATATAAGATAAAAATGACAAAAAATATTGAGATTTGGATTTCTATGATAATGATTTATTCTTCTATAGGACATCTCTGTTGAATTAAATTGGGGTATTTTGATGGAATTAAAAATTATGATATATAAACATTATTAACATTAAAATATTTGAATGATTTTGAGTTTTTGGGATATTAATTTAATCTCATCTCAAACTATTTCATGTTGAAGATGTTTTTAACACATTACTATAAAAGTAGTACTTTAAAGCATTATATATGATCCGTATATGACAAGTCTAGGTACGAATTGATATATTTTTAATGAAAATTTATTTTAAAATAATAAACATGTATATGAAGTGTTATAGAATATAATAACATGATTAGTGAAGGTATTATAGAGGAAGATAAATATTGAACTAGCCACATACGAAATAGGAAAAAAAATATTACCCACATGTGGTTTCAAAATTTTGTATAGTCTAAAATATATAAAAGAAAAATTCATAATTTGGGGAGGGATATTTTCTAGAAATTTGATTTTATAAATAGGTTTTAATATTAATGTAAATGTTATACACAACTAAATATAATATTTTTCTTCCAAATTTATAAAGTTAGTATTGAAAATTTCTGTAACAAAATATTTAAAATAAAAACATAAGAAACATTTCATTACATCATTAATGAAAATTAGGAATCAGAAACATATATTTTAAATAACATTCGAAATTCATATAGGATGAAAAAATAAAAATAAATATCATTTATAAAATATATAATTTTCTCTGGTCATTATCACCCACAAAAAATAGAATTACAAAAAAACAATTCATATAAAAATTATTATTATCCTTCCCTTTGAAAAATTATTAAATGGAAATAAATTTTCAATGATAATTATTTATAGAATATAGGGAATTTATAGAAATATAGTTAGGTTACAGAGTTATTACATGATAATGGAAAATTGATAATTTCGTTTATTATAATATAATGTAATCCTTTTTTGTAATATTTTTTTCACATGAAAAAACATAATTAAAATATTAATTTAATAATTCAATATATCATAATATAATATATAGTTACAATAAATTAATGATAAACTTGTGACATATTATTTGAACTTAATTATCTTTGATTATGTACTAAAAAATTAAACTGTAAAATTTTGGTTTGAATATCAAAATTTGACAATCAAATACTATATGTTTTATGATTAATTATGATAAAAAATTATGTCATAAGTGAAAATATCATTTCCATGTCCTTTAATATGTTTTATAGATCAAACCACTTAATTCCCAAATATTAAAATTAAATTCCAACTATACTGATATTTTAAAATCATAAAACATATTTTTATTTATTAAAACATATTCAATATTTACATCAAAGGAATTAATATTATAAAATGTAAATATTTTTTATTTCCAAAAAATTGTAAAATAGATGTCCAAAATCCTGGAGAGGTGTTTGAAATGTAATGGTGTAGTTCAGTTTTTTTATTTTTACATATGAATAATTTATAACTCAAATTCTAACAGTTCAATAAAAAATATTAATCAGTTTTCCAATTTTAACTATATTTAGTATATTTGGCATATAAGTTTTGTAAGAAATCGGATCTTTGTTTCAGATATTTTTTTCCTTTTCTGGTCGTTTTGAGAAAATGAGGAAAATATGGAAATTTTCAAAATACACATCATGTACTGTATAAGTAGACGTCGTGTTCTTTGATGCCATGACATGCCATGTGATGGTCGTGTCTAGGCCACACACATGGTGTGTAGTGGCGATGTGAAGGCTGGTTAAAGAGGAGTATGGAAAGTCCATGTACATGTCGTGTACCCCATGTGTACATGCTGTGTACTTTATTTTGTTCATTAAATGCACCGGGGTCACGCCTCATCGACGAAAACGTCTTCTTATCCAGGTTTTTCGATCGAGAGCACACGTACAACCGCAAACATCCTCCGAACCACCGAGCCTCCGTCTGTTTGCCGAATCGACCATCGTCTATTGCATTGGAACCACATCAGTGAGCTCTTCCTTCTTCTTGAGTCTCATTCCTTGATTTTCCCTCTTTCTCATGATAACGTGAGTTGAACATTTTGGGCCTTTTCATAGATTTATGTCATTATAAGGAGAATCAAGCCTTGTGGTTCAAATATACTGATCTCCTAGCATCATGGTAGGTGGTTTTTTCTTTACCATTCAATGTCTATGAGTTTTATGTGCAAATTCCACCAATTCCCATGAACGAGGTATTGCGTGTTTAACTTTTTTCCCCTGTTGTTTTCCTACCTTACTTGATTGCCTGTGTAGAGGAAATTTGAACATGTATGAGGATAATTGATGTGCTTGGATGTTTTTCCCATGCCTTGTTCTTCTTACGACCTTTGGGTCATGTTATCCCTTGGCCATTATACCCTTTTCCATGCCTTGTGACTATATAATGGAATGATATTCTTGACATGCTTGTTATGTTATAGACTGGTTAGCCAAGAAAAGTTGTAGGTGTACATTGGACTTATAAAATTATTTTGCACCGACTTGTATGGGACCGTGATAACCTGGTGTTATATACTACATATGATAGACCGAGTGAGCTTCCTAGAGAGTCTTGGATATTATAGTCTATGGGAGGGTAGACCAAGTGTGCTTCCTCAGAGAGTCTTGGACTCTATATACTACATGGGATAGACCGAGTGAGATTCACAGAGAGTCTTGGATATTACATACAACAGGAGGGCAGACTGAGTGAGCTTCCTTAGAAGTTCATTACTTTGTTTGAATTTATTTTAAACCATTCCAGGATATAGAATGAATTGACTGAGTGAGTGTCCTTAGAGAGTTTGTGATAGACCTGAGACTATATAAGGACTAACCGAGTGAGTTCCTTAGAGTGTTTCTAGACCATGGGGCTATAAGAGGGTTAGACAGCATGATCTTCCTCTAAGATTTCCTGAATACACTAGACTATAAGGGGAATTGACCAAGCGAGCTTCCCCAGAGAGTCTTATAATTTGGTATTTCCAAACCAGAGGGGTTAGGCTGAGTGCACTGCCGAGAGGGTTGTTGGTACTTCTTGGATATGACCAGAGGGGTTGGCTGCGAGTACATCCCAGAGGGATTCCTATTGTGGTTATCTGTTTTCTTCACTCCTGCTTGTTGTTCTATGGATTGATTACCGTTTTATATCATCCTTTTACCGCTTACTGTTTACTTCCATCTTTTTTCTATAATTTTTTAATGCTTACTGTACTATTACATGCCATATAATCACCGACTGTTAGGCACAAATATTCGGGTGGTTGCCTACTGGGATTTAGTCTCACACCCTTTTTGGGCCATGCTTTTTGGCCCAAACAGACTATTTTGTTGTAGGTATGGACAAGGGCAAGCACCCTTTGACTTCTAGTACATTATTGCTTTGGAGAAGGAGAGCATGGGACCAGGCAGAGGCTTGTAATGCTGAGGAGTTGCTTATTTGTTTTTCTTTTGTACTTGGGATTAGTATTGTTTTAAGCATTGTGACTTGTTTGGATTCTTTCCTAGACATATGTATCGTGCATCATTTCTTATATATACATGTGTGCTCCAGTTGTTTGTTTTTTTAGTGTTCCACTATTTATTATTGTTGGATATTTACTACTTTCGCTATTGTATACATTGTTTACTTCCACTGTGTACTCTTCCAATGAGGGCGTAGTTTCCCCACTATTGCACCCAAGGCCCTCACTGCTAGTCGGTAGCCTCTGGAATTTGGGGAAATAATCTTTAGGCCATGTGACCAACCAGGTACGTGGTTTCTCTAGGTGGATTTCAGAATAGGGACATTACAAAGTGGTATCAGGGGGTTTCTTTTCTCTTGATTTAATAATTGGAGCCTTTAGCCAGGGGTGGGACGTATTTGGTACTTGATAATAATCTGTTCTTGGGAGTAGCTAACCCGTGTACAGGGAAAATCCAACCTACCATGTTTATTGTAGTTTTCTGGTTTTTAGATTTTTCGGTGGATATGATATCACCTAGAGTTATTTACATGACTTGGGTTGTTGTAGTTGTGCCATTGCAGTTCTATTTATATCGCAACCCGATGAGATGAGGGTATTCTGTCTCATTCATCATATAGGTACTTGTTAGAAATCACATGTCATGCATTTTGTTTCCGTTCCAACTAGGGTGCTTTAGCAATTTCATGTTTTTGTGATAGACGTTTTCTACACTATGCATGCTGTTGGGATAGATGGTTTGACAGAATCCCTGTTGTTTAATATAGAAATTGTTTGTATTATACCTTTACTTAAATGAATTCCAAATTTTGATTCATGAGGTGTTATGGGTCCTCATGAATCAGAGTTGGTGTATCATTGAGTTTTTTCCCTTTTATATGATATGTAGGAGATTCCATGTTTTGGTTCGCAGGGAGTATAGGCCCTCCTGGATTGGATATTGGCACCTTCATATTTGTATTTCAGTGTTTTCTAGGCTTTAATGTTGTTTTTGAGCTACAGCCCGGAAAAACACAGAATACACGGCGTTTACTTGACTACACAGAGTGTAGTTTCAAATCTTTTCACTGACTGTGTGAGAAGAAACAAGGGGTGGTGAAAAAGTTTTTAGAAACACGCCATGTACGGTCGTTACACGCCGTGTAGTAATGAGCCTTGTACCCGTCCATGTCACTAAAAACACGGGTTGGGGAAACTCGTGTAGTACACACCGTGTTTGGTATGAACACCCCATGTAGCCTTGTTCTAGGTACCCGTCCATGTCACAAACAACCTAGGAATGTGTTATCTCTCCTATACACACAGTGTTTGTTTGGAATGCGCCGTGTAAGGGTTAGCCTTGTAGTCACCCGTTTAACTAACAACACGGGCCACCGAAACCTTGTCTTGTACATTCCATGTTCTTATGGAACACACCTTGTAGTCCATGGTTAAGAGGACCATGTGGGTTAGCCATGTAAGGAGACTCGGGCAGGGGAATGGATTTCAAGTACACACTGTGTGTGGGGACAACACGCTATGTAGTATGGGGTGTTACATGACCAGTTGTGCCCGAAGTACACACCCAAGTGTCTGGATTTTAGGAACACGGCGTGTAGTTTTATACACGTCATGTAGTCATGTTTTGTAGAACTTGAGTGTTTATTTCTGTTGTTCCCATTTCGTACTCTTGTGTTCTCTTACTTTGATAATTCTGATCTAAGGTGTGATTTTGATATTTCAGAGCTATGCCTCCGAGACGTCCTCCAGTTTCACGTCAGCTTCCTGACGGTGATCAGACAACAGATATGGATGATCAGGGATCTTCTGCAGATCCTCCTGCTATGCCAGACTTGGCACCAGTAGTTATACCCATTACAGGAGCCGATGCGTAGTTTAGGGAGGACTTCCTGAGGATGATGCCTAACATTTAGGGAGTTCCACCTCATGCAATGTCGATGGCTGAGTTGACATAGGATATCCATTAGAAGCAACCTCCTTCTTTCTCAGGGTATGGGGGGCCCAGGCTGTAGAGTCTTAGTTTGATTCCACATTGACGATCTTAAATCATCTCGAGATACCTCCAAAGAAAAGGTTAAAGATGGCTACATATATACTCTGAGAAAACACCAAGAGGTGGTGGGAGGTGATCTCACAATCAAGGCCCCAACAGAGTATGAATTGGGATGAGTTTTGGTTCATATTCTATGATTACTTCAATCAAGAGACCTTGAGGGCCAACCGAGCCTGGGAGTTTATGAGTCTGGAGCAGGGTACTCTTTCTGTTTTGGAGTACACGTCTCTCTTTACTGATATGCAGCGCATCACTCCGATTCCAGCAAGTGATGAGTTGTTCCGTGCTAGGAAATTTAAGGACGGTCTCAGGAAGGAGATCCATTCTCAGGTGAATTTATTCTTGTTGACTTTGATATCCTCTATCATCAACCAGGCACTGATCACTGAGCGCAATCTGAGAGATTCTGGAGCACTGAGCCCAGGCGGTTCGACCTCCAGATTCAGTGTTCCTTCTACTAATAGCAAGAAGCACAACAGGGAGTCTTCTTGAGGAGATTAGGGTAGGCAGAATGTATCTTCATGTATCCAAGATGTATGCTACATGTGTGGTAGGAGTGGGCATACTAGGCCTCAGTGCTAGAGAGACCCGATGTAGTGCTGATCATGCGGCAATATATGCCATCTTTATCGTTTTTTCAGATCTTCTCAACTACAAATGGTGGTAGGGGTTCTTCTATGACCTCGCATGTAGGAGATGTATCCCCGATTTCTCACCAGTCTGGGAACTAGAGTTTTACCGGCCTTTCGGGCCGAGGTGGAGGTTGCGACCATGGTGGTCAGTCACCAGGTTACCAGCGACAGTAGAGTGGATCAGTTCATAGTGGTCAGCCAGGGGTGCAGGGCCACGTTTCAGGCCATAAATTCACTGTAGAGCAGACCCATCGTGAGAAGGATCCTAGACCTTCTACAGTTTGAGGTATGATCTTAGTAGCCTCAGTTTTATCTTCAGCTCTTTTTTGATACTGGTGCTTTTCATAGCTTTATCTCTATTTCTATTGTGCAGAGCCTTGGGCTCTGTATCTTTTCATCTGTCGACATGTTGACTCTTGATACACCATTGGGAACAAAGACATATTGTATATGTCAGTGTAGAGAGTGACCTCTTGAGTATGCAAGGTGTCACTTCTTATGGGACCTCTATGTCCAATAGATGACAAGATATGATGTCATTCTCAGTATGCACTAGTTAGTTCCCTTCCAGGCAGTCGTAGATTGCTATCACCATAGGGTGAGTTTCATATCACCATAGGGTGGATCATATCTTCATAGAGGCTAGTGGGATGTCCATGTGGGTAGAGATGGACTAGAGCATCATGAGCTAGGAGGAGTTACAACCCAGATTGCCAGCCTTTATCTGGAAGACCAGGGTTCTTCGCAGTTAGACTTTCTATTAGTGGTGGATTATTATAGGGATGTCTTTCCAGAGGACTTTTCAGGTTTGCCTCTATAGTGTGAGGTAGACTTTTCTATTGAGCTTGTTCCAGGAGCGGCACCAGTGTCAATTCCTCCTAATAGACTTGCTACAACGGAGTTGCATGAGCTCAAGAAGCAGTTAGGGGAGTTGTAGCCAAATGATTTCATCTGACCCAGTACTTCTCCTTAGGGTTTTCTTGCCCTGTTTGTGATGAAGGTAGATGAAACCCTTAGGCTTTTCGTGGATTATCGGAAGCTGAACCAATTGATGATCAAGAACTGATATCCCTATCCGAGGATCGATGACATCTTTTTTCAGCTTCAAGGAGCCCGAGTGTTATCGATGAATGATTTGAGGTCCGGTTATCATTAGTTGTGAGTTAGACCATCTTATATACCTCTTAAAACCTTCAGGGGCAGGTATTGTCTATACGAGTATATGGTCGTTCCATTCGGTCTCACGAATACGTCAGTAGTTTTTATGGCACCGATGAATCGAGTGTTCCATCCGTACATGGATTCCTTTACTGTGGTTTTTGTGGATGACATCTTGGTGTACTCTCAAAAACGACACGACCATGCTACCTATCTTGAGATAATTCTGATTATACTGTGAGAGCATCATTTATATGTTACGCTCTCGAAATTACACTTTTGGATGGATCAGATTCACTTCATGGGTCACGTGATCTCAGAGACCGGAGTATCACTAGACCCAGAGAAAATGAGAGTTGTAGTTTCCTGGGAGCAGCCAAACAATATATTTGAGGTGGGGAGTTTTCTTGGGCTGACTGGATAATACAAGCATTTAAAAAATGACTTTTCATGCATAGCAGCACTGCTGACAGGTCTGGAAAAGAATGGGGTGAAGTTCTTATTGTCATATTCTTATGAGATAGCCTTTTAGGAGATGAAAGGGAGGTGGAAGTTAGCACCCATACTAGTTATGCCAGATCCAGGAAAGAGCTATAAATTCTACTATGATGCATCATGTGTCATAATGGGAGTTGTTCTTATGACGGGATATGGAGTCATTGCTTACAGGTCTCGGTAGTTGAGACTGCACAAGAGGAACTACCCGACACACGATATGCAGTTGGTAGTTATTGTTCATGCCTTATGTTTTTGGGGATATTAATTTTTGGGAGTGCAGATTGTGGTTTTCACTGACCAAAATAGTCTCAAGTACATCTTCACTCAGCATGATCTGAATCTGAGACAATATAGGTTGGTTGAGTATCTTCAGTCCTTTGAATTTGAGCTTACCTATACACTGGGAAAAGGCAATGCAGTGGATGATGTGTTGAGTAGGAGAACATAGATTCAGGCAGTTCAGGAGGCCAACGGTGAGTGGCAGCTTATGGTTCTGTTCACTTAGATTCATTTGGAGGTGCACGACAAACAGGGTTAGACTTTTCTATCATCAGTAGTTGTTAACTCTACCCTTCATTATTGGGTACAGATGAGGCAGATATCAGACTCATACGGCGTAATCCTGCGGGAGATTGTGACAGCAGTGGACTCTATTCCTTGATGGATAGTGGGCGAGGATGAGATCTTGTGTTTCCAAGTATGCGTACGGGTGCTAGTAGACATACGTGAGGAGCTGATGCAGGATTTCCCTTCCCCAGTTTGGGTGGTGCATCTTGGCATCATCAAGATGTATTGTAATCTACACCTCCAATACCAGTGGTTAGGTATGAAGAGATATGTTTTTGTGTTCGTGAAGAGATATTCTACTTGTCAACAGGTGAAAGCGGAGCATGAGTGACCAGTAGGGCTTTTGCAGCAGTTACCCATCCCTGAGTGGAAGTGGAACGATGTCGCGATGGACATCGTGACTGGGTTGCTGAGGTCATATCGAGGGATTGATACTATTTGGGTTGTCGTTGACATGCTTATGATGGTTGCTCACATCTTTCTGATCAAAGGATACTTTCAGCATTGATGAGTTGGGCGGTGGTATATCCTATAGATTGTATGTCTGCATGGAGTTCCACACTCCATTGTTTCAGACAGTGATGTACGCTTTACATCTCGGTTCTGGAAGCTGCTTTAGAAGGCTTTGGGTACATATGTACATTTGAGTACAGCATACCATCCCCAGAAAGATGGAAAGTCTTAGCGTATGATCTAGGTGGTTGAGGATATGCCCCGATCTTGCATTCTAGACATTGGTGGTTCTTGGGAAAAGCATATTCCTCTTGTGGAGTTTGCATATAACATCAGTTTTTATGCGATTATTTAGATGGAACCTTATGAGGCTATGTACAGTAGGCCATATTGATCATATTTGTGCTGGCTGGAGGCAGGAGAGGAAGCTTAGCTGGGACCTTCTCTTGTTCAGGAAACCACAGAACAGATAGAGTTGATTTGGAAGAGGATGGCTATAGCACAGTCTAGATAGAACTTTTATGCTGATTAGGAGAGACGACCTATAGAGTTCGAGGTCAGGGATCAGGTTTTCCTACGTGTCACACCATGTTTGGGACACAAGTGGATTCAGAGACATGGTAAGCATTCACCATGGTATGTCATACAATTTGAGGGTTTGGTGGAAGTTGGGCTGGTTGCCTATCAGTTGCAGTTACCTTAGAGGTACCAGGATATGCACGACCTTTTCCATGTATCTCAGCTTCGAAGCTACTTATCAGACCCATCTCATGTCTTTCAACTCGAGGAGGTTGAGCTCGATGCGAATGCATTGTTTGAGGAGCATCATATCTGGATTGTCGATCGCAGTATGAAGGTTCTCCGTGGCCGGTCTGTTCCTCTAGAATGGGTGCTATGGAAGAATAGGCGAGTATAGGATGAGACATGGGAGAGGGAGGCCGATGTATGATCAAAGTAGCCGGAGCTGTTCAGTGTTTCTTTTACATGGCTTGCTAGGGAGATTTAGGGACGAATTTCATTAAGGAGGGATGTTTGTAAGAACCTGGATCTTCGTTTCATGACTGTTTTTCCTTTTCTGGTAGTTTTGAGAAAGAGAGGAAAATCTTGAAATTTTCAAAATACAGGTCGTGTACTTTAGAATCACACGCTGTGTACTTTCTTTTTATCATTAAATACACCAGGGTCACGCCTCATCTACAGAAACGTCTTCTTCTCCGGGTTCTTCGACCGAGAGCACCTGTACGGCCGCGAACGTCCTACAAGCCCCCGATCCTCCATCTGTTTTCCAAATCGACCACCAACGATTGAGTTGGAACCGCAATGGTGAGCACTTCCTTCTTCTTGAGTCTCATTCCATGATTTTCCCTCTTTCTCAAGATATCCTGAGTTGAAAATTTTGTGCGTATTCATATACCTATGCCATTGTAAATAGAATCAAGCCTCATGGTTCAAGTATATTGATCTACAAGCAGAAAGGTAGGTGTTTTGTGTCTTAACATTGGATGTCTTTGAGTTTTATGTGAAAATTCCACCAATACCCGTGAAGAAGGTATTGCGTGTTTACCTGTTTTTCCCTGTTGTTTTTCTGCCTTTCTTGTATGCTTGCGTAGAAGAAATTTGATCATGTATGCGGATAATTTTTTTGATTGGGTGTTTTTCCCATGATTTTTTCTATTTATGACCTTTGGGTCATGTTATCCATTAGCCGTTATATCATTTTATATTCCTTATGTTTGTAAGATGGAATGATATTCTTGATATCCTTGTTATGTTGTAGACTGCTCAGCAATATAGCTCTGTAGGTGTACTTTAGCCTTATAGTATTATTATGCACTGAATGGTATGGGACCATGAGAAACTGGTGCTATATACTACATGGGATAGACCGAGTGACCTTCGTATAGAGTCTTGGATATTATAGAATACAGGAGGGTAGACTGAGTGAACTTCCTCAAAGATTCTTGGACTCTATATACTACAGGGGATAGACTGAGTGAACTTCCTAGAGAGTCTTGGATATTATATAATACATGAGGGTAGACTGAGTGATCTTCCTCACAGAGTCTTTAAATTGTCTGAATTTCATTAAAACCTTTCCAGGCAAGAGAAGGAATTGACTGAGTAAACTTTCTTAGAGAGTCTATGATAGACCTGAGACTATAGCAGGATTGACTGTGTGAGATCCTTATAGAGTTTCAAGGCCATAGGGCTATAAAAGGGTTAGACCGCGTGATCTTCCTCATATAGTCCTTGACTAACCTTGACTATAATGGGAATTGACTGAGCATGTTTCCCCATAGAGTCTTATAATTTCGTATGAGCAAACCAGAGGGTTTAGGTTGAGTGCACTGCCCAGAGGGTTGTTGGTACTTCTTGGGTAAGACCAGAGGGGTTGGCTGTGATTACTTCCCAGTGGGGTTCCTGTTGAGGTTAGCTGTTTGCTTTCCTACTACTTGTTGTTCTATGGATTGATTACCATTTTATATCATTCTTTTACTACTTCTTGTTTACTGATTTCTATTTACTGTTACTGTTTACATCTTACTGTACTATTACCTTCCATATACTGACTGATTGTTAGGCATGGATCTTCGGGTGGTTGCCTACTAGGATTTAGTCTCACACCCTATTTGGGTCGTGCTTTTGGGCCCAAACAGACTATGTTGTTGCAGGTATAGACAAGGGAAAGTGCCCTTCGAATTCTGGTACACGATTGCTTTGGAGGAGAGCATGGGACCATGATTAGGCTTGCGATGCTGAGGAGTTGCTTATTTGTTTTTCTTTTGTACTTGGGCTTAGTATTGTATTCAGAATTGTGACTTCTTTGGCTTCTTTCCATGACATATTTATTATGTATCATTTCATATATATACATGTGTGATCTAGTTTATTATTGTTGTAGTCTTCCACTTTTTATTGTTGTTGTATATTTACTGCTTCCACTATTCTATGCATTGTTTACATACACTATGTACTCTTCCAATGAGGTCATAGTCTCCCCACTATCACACCCAAGGCCCTCACCACTAGTCGGCCGCCACTGGCGTTTGGGGAAATGCACTTGAGGCCATGTGGCCAACCAGGTACGGGGCGCTTCTGGGTGCCATCCAGAACCGGGACGTTACAAATTTTATAAATCCAAATATATAGAGTGCATTTATTCTAAAATTTTTTCATTTAATTATCTCTTATTAACGATTAGAAGGTATTTTATATTTTCCCTAAAATTATTAGTATGTGATAACTGAGGTCAAAATTTCATACACTAATTTTCTCTCCACATATACTAAACTATTTATAAGAAGTATAATTGAACCAATACCCCCATACAAGATTTAATTTATCCAATATATTTATATTAATAATTTAAAAATGTTTTTATATAAAATTTTTAAATATGATATAATACTTTCATTCGGTATTTCTATTAATAAATACCAACTTCTATTTCTCACTGTTCACCTTTGATAATTATTTATTTTTTGTAATGAATTTAATTATGAGAAATGTGGAAATTTATATAATTTATTTAATTAAATATTTTAAAAGTTATATGTCTTGTGGTTATAAAATAATATATATTTCAATATATTAGAAAATTCATTTGACTATAACCTAAACAATTTAGTGGTACAAAATTCCTATTATAGACTATAAATGGAAAATATTTTCCATAGAATATATTTATTATTGTGAAATTCTCAATGATATAAATGATTATTCAAGCTATAAAACCTTCAAAATGAAATGAGTCTACTATTGGATACTCATTTATAATACATAAAATAAATAGGAAATTGAAATCATCCAATTTTAATATACGAAGAAAGATGTTTTTTGAGAATTACATTATTTTCACAACAATAATTAAGACGAGGAGGATGTTTCTAAAACATGTGAATAAATTTTTATTCAATTAAAATATATCAGGTAAAATTAACCCAATTAGTACATTATTCCCCGAGATTATTAATTGGTACTAATAAAAAACCAGATATATTACAGAATTGACTAAATTAATGTATTTATAAATAATTAAAATATATTGTGTTATAAATGATTTGAAATAATTATTTTCTATGGTGGGGTAGTAAAAAAGAATTTAAAATTAATAATGGTAACATCATGTTTGGAATTCAGAAAAAAATGACAAAGGTATATGGTTTAGTATCTAACATGTTAAATGTTTTGAAATAAACATGTACATAATTTCATCTAAGAACAATATTTTACTAAAAATGTGTACTTGGTTTTCATTTTTCTGAAAGGATGAATTTTGTTCATATTTTTTCATTTTATTGTTTGATTTTAGTTTGTTATTTAATAATAATATATGGTTTAGAATTTTGGTTAAAATTTAACATGACATGAAAAGTATATCTTATATATTTCACTGTTATTTATAGAAATAATTTGTGTTGAAAAAGTGTTGCTGGAATAAAGAACTGACTATTTATTGAAGTGTTATCCAACATTATATATGAATTATGAAATAGTTTTATTAAATATAATAAGATTTTATAAATAATTCATATTTATTTTGGAATGTATTTTTGTTTTTATAGTAGCTCAATATGAAATGTTGGATAGTTTTTTATATTAATGTCAAGAAAAATTAGGGATTTTTAAAATGTAGGGTTAATTTATCATCTAATCCAAAATATAGTTTTGTTTATATTCAGTTTAAATAGAATGTGGTTATATAATTTTTTATAATATAGTTTACATAATTATTTAAAAATAAAAATTGATCAGGTGAATATATATTATTGTACATATTTCTAAAATGCGGTTTTCAAGAAAACAGATTATGCATAGTAAAAATAATCAAACCTGTTTATATTTTAAATAATATTTATCTAAAAATTAGTAGTTTTAAAAAGTAATTTTTTTGGATATTTCTGGAGATTATTAGAATCTATACATGTATTTTTTCAATAGGAGGTACAATATTAATGATTTTATTAAATCATATGAATAGTCACTTCTCTTATATTAGTGGAAAATTGGTAAACTTTTATACAATATATTTCAATTAGTAATTAGTATGTTATCAGAATAATCATTGGGTTTATATCAAGGATAGGGGCTCCTAAAGTAAGATAATTGATGGGTAAATAATTGATATAAGAATCAGTTATTGAAGAGACGTATAATTATAGACTCTAATTAATTTTGTATGTAATAAAAAATTATATAGTTTGGTATGCATGGGTATTGGTAATTTCTATGAATATCATGAGATTATTTATATATAAGAATAATTTATAGAGTGTGAGTTGGATAAGATATTAAATCATTATATAATATTGATTTATGTGAAAAGGAACAGGTCATTATAAATAAAGTGGGGGTATTTACATAGATTTTAGTACTATATATGGAAAAGGTAAGGAGATATTATATGGTAAATTAATTGTAATTGACTATATATTGTGGTTTATTCTGAGGTTCATATATTTTAGGTATTGGGATATAATGAATGATGTCTTTTAGGAAGTGATTTATTCTTTTTAGGGTGTGTTGTTTGATTGCGGAAAGTTTATTAATATCGTCTATGGATGTGTGGATGTATTATAGAACTTAAGATGAGTAATTTTAGGTTCATGATCTTATTTCATTATTGTGTTTAGATTTTTGGTGTTATTTTTTTATGGTTAAATATAATATTAATGTGGGTATTTCATAGATTTTATAGTTTATATAGTGATGGAATTATATTGGAGACACATGTCAAACTTTTCAAGTATTTTTGTGATGTTTTTGTTAGAGGGATATGTTATTACATTAAAATGATGTTGTAATAAGGGTTTTTATTACCCTAAAGATAATATGAATGTCTTTTTTATTCATACTATATATACCATTGTTTTTAATATTGATTCACCTCAATATAATTACTTTTTGTAGTTATATATTCCCCACTTAAAAATAAATAGTTATTATAGTTAAATGTATGTATTGTATGATGTTCATATTAATATACTATTTATGTTGTAATTGATGTGGTGATTAATATGTGGTGGGTTATAATAATAATTTTAGGCTTATTAATGTTTTTGATTCTTTATTATTGGACTTAAATTATTAATCTTAATATATATTTCATTTCCTAATTATTTTACGATTCCATTTCACTTTGTATAGGAAATGCTGGAGGAGAAACATTATGGGTATTCTAATACAGAAAAAAAAATTATTATTTATTATTTTCAAGACATTCAAGAACATGTCACAAGATATATCATATTATTCTTTTTCAATCATGATGAGTCCCAACATGTGTAATATGATTCACAGTTCCATTTATTATTTATTTGGTAATTGAGTTGTTTGGGATATGTGTATTTGAATTACTCATAAATTTATTAATATATATTGTTATTTTTGTTTTAATGGTTTATTGTAGTGATGTGTATTATTTAATTAAAATAAATGTAATCTGTTATGTATTATTATTTACATATCATTAGTTCTCAATTTCATCCCATTGCCTATTAATATATGGATTAAAGTGTCACTCTTAAAGAATTTGTTATATTAATAGGATTCATAGAAGATAATATATGAAAAAATATTGAATTGGAGTTTCTAATATAGAATTTAATTATGTGTAACCATTGGTGAGGATTATATTGGTTGTTATGATTGTCATATTTCATGATTTTATATAATGTATATTATATAATTCTGTTCAAGGAAAACATGGACCCTAATATTCTATATATGGGATACTAATATTTATAAATCAAACTACAAGGATCATGTATTTTCAAAAAATTAAAAATGTATGTGAATTTTTATTCCTTATATATTGAAAAATAGGATGATTGAACATTATATGCATTGAATTACTATTTGTGTTTGATCATGATGTAAAATGGTTATATTCAACCATATTTTACAAAGAATGAGATATATTTGTTCCAGTACATATACAAACCGTACAATAGAATACTATGTTGAAAAAATATATGGTATATGAGGTGAAACTAATTTCATATTAGATAATGAAAATTACAACATTAGAAGCATGTTCAATTACATAATGTTAATTATTGTGGTATAATTTTCTAAATTAAGGATAGTCTATTTCAAAAAAATATTGAAATGGTCAATGTAGGTAGAGATAATGTCTTATCTTACCTAGGTAACTGAGAATATCAATATTCCATTAATATTTAGCTCGATGTACTACAATATTAGAAGTGATAGACACAATATAAGGGAGATTGATATCATGTTCGATAAATTGGATCTAATTTTGAGATCCTTTATGGTGGAAATTATAACTATCCCTCTTCAATAAGAGAAATAGAATTATATAATATATATTAAATTTGGAAACACAAAATTTATGTGTATCGAGTAAGGTTTTTCAAATTTTTGTTATATTCAATTTATTTTAAAACAAATATGAAGTGGAGAGATCACCATTTGGATAGAGGGTTGTTTTCCTAATATCATGTAAAAGGACAGTTGTTAATTTAGAAAAAAATATTTTGAGTTTTTCTAGAAGGATGATGTCATACAAAGGGCCTTGTAATAAGCTTTAATTATGAGTACGGTATGATGATATGGATTACTATCAAGTTGATCTAGAAGAAATATCCATTCAGCCTAAGGGTAAAATTTCCAACAATATATAAACACATAACCCCATTTATTTGTATGAGGCATTTCTCACCCATCGATTATTGGTGGGGTGTGTTTTTTTATTCATATAATGATCGATTATAATGAATTTTATAATATTTTTTATATCTATAATGTAAACATGTACCCATTATTTATATACATTCAACCCTTCCAATCATTGTACTCACTCTAATCCTTTAAATAACATCATCAACATGCAAATATACAACTAGTTTAAGGTAGGGATGGTGGTGTTTAACCCCAGAATATTCCATTTCTTCCTGTCTAGGGGAATGATTAGATTTAATGAGGTACATGAAGGAATGAAAATATTGTATATAATAACACTTTTGGAAAATTCATAAAACATATGATGATGACCAAGGAAGGATAATGGTAATGAGAATTAAAATATATTTATTCATGGATCCTTCATCTGTTTTAATAAATTATTTGACATTTAATTCATTTATTTTATTACATGTAGTTATATTTATTTTAAAATCTATAGATATTCTATTCTTACCACTTGATTTATGTACTATCTAATGATATCTGTCATGTTTAATTGATGATTTTCATGTAAATGATTTCAAGATCATTGTAACCAGGTACAGTTATATATTGTTTTACTATACATATAAACCTATGATATCATACATAAAATAAATTGGTTATGTTCTGTGTTACCTACTATTTTCTTTTATCAACTTGGTTTGAATTATTCTAATGAGATTATATATTTTATATTATTCATCTAGAGAAAATATTGTATGAATATGTTATAGAATACCGAACCACAAATACATACATATCAAATTATGAGTTCAATTATTTGGGAATATAATATAGTGGTGAAGAAGTTTAAAATGGTATTAATATGGTTTTTTTATTATTTTATATATCGAGATTACCTATTTACAATCAATGAGGGTGATTAAGTTGAAAATATTTTATTTATTTTGTTACATCCATAATATTGATGAATAATTGTTAGATAAAACCCATATACTTTTAGGAACTATGGATAATGATTAAATATTTTTTATATAAGTGAATAATATTTCATAGTGTTCCCTCATGGGGAGTCCCAATGTTATTATTTAGGATTTTTGTTTGATTTTTGAGTTATTTTACTAATTATTGGCATTTTAATTTTGTGATATTTAGAATAACTATCCTCTACCACAGATTCAATATTTATTTGATCAATTTATAGAGGTAATATTAGTCCTCTAATATAGGCATTGAGATATAATAACATTAATATGGGGAAATAAGGATGATGTTCATTAGACCTTCATTTAGTATTATTCTTTGATTTTTTATATAATGTTAATTTCCATTGTAACTAAAAGCTTTCTAACCATGTTTGTGGGATTAATGTATTGAGCATTCAGGACATAACCTAATCACTCCATGGAGTTTTTTATTCATTAAATATTTGTTTACATAAGAGAAAATGATCTATATTTTGATAATTTATTGATGGTATGTGATCTCCATTTTCAGCATCAGTTTAATAGTAGATACATCCACCAATTTAGTTTGATCCAACCACAAGTATTCCATGATGGGGGTGAATTGGTAAATAAAAATCTTTTAAAAATCCCCCATAATCAACATTTATAACCTTTTATGATGATATTATATAATATAACACTATTTATTCATGTTCTCCACTATAAATTTGGATGTAAATAAGTTTATTTTATTGATTTATTTTTTACATTATAACACCTCATAATAATAATAACCCATAAATACATGATTTACAACAAGGGTTTAAATTTATTATATTTTAATAATAATTATATCATTGAGTTTTATATAATTTCCAAATAATTAAAAATAAAATCAATATAATACAAATTTGCAACATTAACTCAATATCTATTTTCTAAAAGGGATATTTAAAAAATCAACTCTTATTTCACTAAAAACATGCCTGATTCATTAAATTTTATTCCCCATCATATAATTTTAATCATTTATATATTTCGTACTCATACATAAGACATATGAATTAAATTTCAAAACAAGGGATGAGAAATAAAATACTTACTAAAGGATACAAAAACAATTTATCCAGTTTGTTTATTTTAAAAATCATGTAATCCTATAAGAAAATTTTCCCTAATTATATATGAGAAATTAAGTGAAAAAATTCTTTTTCTTAATCATGAAATAAAATTCTTTTATCAATAATTTTTATGACACATAACTTAGATATATTATATGAAAAATCATTTTCATGAGGTTTACATGTAAAACATAGGTATTTATGGCTTTATTTTCTTGAAAACATACATTTCTCCCTTAAAAGGGGCATGGACATTAATTCAAAAATTGTCTCATTATATTAACATATGAAATAAAAATTATTTCATGAAAATCATTTGGTATCATAGTAAAATATTGTAGGTAACTTGGTAAGTCAACATTATATAACTCTTACAACCACATGTTAAAGATTATTCTAAATTTAATAACATACTCAGTTAATTCCAACATAATTCCCTATAAAACATTATCATTACCCAAAGAATTTAAGAGTTATGTTGGGCTCAATCATCATAATAAAAAATATATAAGGGCGGCATAATAAAAATAACCACATGCAATGTTTCATTTACATAACAAAATACAATAAATTATTCTATTTAATACATATATAGAATCATTTTTTTACATTGCATATAAAATTATAATAAATATCATTTTTATTTGGAAAACAATGAATCAAAAGTTACTATAATAATAAAAACTAGGATATTACTTTTTAAAATTACTAAAAAAGAATGAAAATATACATTAATATTTATATTCATGATGGTATGAAATTCAACTCTTGTCATATATTCTGAAAAAAGATTCATTTCATATTTTTGTAAAAAATGTTACAAAATAAAACGTTTCCAAAATGTTAAAAAGAAATATTTGAAAAAAAATCATCAAGTGATTAATTTTTTTTTCTAAATATAGTTTTAAAATTAATATTAAAAAATTAATAACATAAATTATTTTTTTTCAAATATGGATATAGATTAAAAAGGGAATTAAAAATATTAAAATATTTAAAATGATGTTTTCATGGAAAATCCTTTACCTCGAGTTCAGCACACCACATAATTACCGTAACTCATGCGTAAAAATATTATATTAAATATTTAATTACTTACTATTTTTTCATGTTTATTACTCTATTATTATCTATTTTATTTCATTTTTTACCATTATTTATATTATAATCAAATAAATTATGTTTATGGTAAATGTTTTGAGGAAATTCAGTTCATAATCCCAAAAAAACATTAATAGGATGACCATGATAAATGAGTTCATTATTATATCATTAAAAACTATTAATCTTTAAATAATTATATTTTTATTAAATAAATAAAATTTTAGCAGCAAACATGAAAAGTGGACATAAGAAAATAAATCACATCGCATCATGGAAATGCTAGTCCACATGTATGAATGAGTGATGCTATTATTTCCAAAATAAATGATGTGTAAAAAGGAATGTAATATATTATATTTTAAAAAATAATAATTATTTATTTAATATAATATATAATCCACAAATAAATCATAATAACCATCATCATCTGGTTTTATTGAAGAATAAAATATATTGCTCGTGGAATTGGTAATCCACCAGACACACAAGTGATGTTTTCAATACCAATAGGACAAAAATTGAGATTATATAGGGTTATACATTAATAATAATAATTTTTTAGAATAATTATGAAATATATGATAATATCTCATCATGGAAAAATATTATTTTAAAGAGAATAAGAATTAAAAAACAAAAACAAATTTTTAATAATTAAACATCCTCTTTAGAAAACATCTATTATATTAAAAATTAATCCATCTAGGCTGGTATTTTTGTTAGAAACAAGCCTCAATGAAATGTGGTGTAATTTTGGGAATGGATTTGTGTTCGTATTGGTTGATGTAAATTTAAAAATAAGTTAGAGGAATATAGGCTATGTGGCTTCCCTTTCGAAGTTATGTGTGTGAAAATCTTTTAAATATATGAAATATTGATATTTAATATTTTTATATATCATTTGAAATGAATAAAATTAAAAAATTATAAATGATAAATATTTTTAGGTCAAAATAAAATCACCCAATAAAATTTAGACATGTTAACACGCCATCTAAAATTGTATCTTTTAGAATAAAATCATCATTACCACCCTTTAACTCTAACCATTGTATCACAATTTTCAATCTGTAAAAGTTATGAATGCAATTCAAAAAAATTAAATGTGGAAAATATATCAAACATTAATTATAGGAAAATATTCCCCATAAATTTTTGTTATTAAAGGATTAGTATTAATTTTTAATTAATTAAAAATAATTTTTTATCATTATATACCATTAGGTTCATTTTTAGGACTTTGAAAATCATTTGACACAATAATATCATGAAAAAATGTAAGTATATTATAAATTATTTTATAATAATGTGTTAAATATAATTACACAATAAATATGTGGAAAATTATAGTTAATCCAAATAATTTTAATTTTATATTTTTAGAATATTTTACTTTCATTTTCTATTAATTACACATGTATTATGTCAGCAGTACATAAGAATTCAAGGTAATTATATCATTAATATTTTATAAATACAAATATCATAATAATAATTAATTTAGAATATCAAATTTCATTATATAGATTCTTCATCGATAATTTTTATCTATATCTATATAATAAAACATAATAATTGAAAATGAGTGACATTTTTTGAATATATGTTTGTTAATATAAAAGGGAAGTAATATTAATGGATAATGGATATAAATTAAACCATTAATGAAGATAATAAAATATTATATCTATAATATCCTTATCTTGTAATTTATATGATATTTTCTGTTATATTTTAAATCATTAACCAAATAGTTAAAAATTTTATTCAGTTTTATCTTTTACTGTGGTTATTAATATATAAAATGGTTAATATTCATTATGACTATGACTAAAAAAGAAATCATTAATGAATTAAAAATTAATGATACAAAATATGGAATATTATTTATATGATTCAATTACATGAAGTGGTAAAAAATAATAGTTATTATAAAATTTTAATTGGAAATGAAAAAATTGTTCTATAAAATTTCTATTTTAAGAACAAAAATATTTTTATACCAAAATGTTGAATAATAATGATTATAGTGGTATTAATTGAATTTCTTTAGAATTATAAAACATATTTTACATTATAAAAATAAAAAACCCATGGTAAAACTAAATTTACATTTTTAAAATTTAAAAAAATGACAGTTTCGGAAAAATTGTTATTTTTCATGAATTAACCAAGAATCAAATTATCAAGAAATTTTAAAAAAAAGTTATCTAATCACTATTTTTAAAATAATATTGAAAAATTTATTTTCCATTATGAAAAATAAAATTTCAATAATTGGCTAAAAATATTCATAATATCCATGCACTTAATTTAGTGAAGTAATTTTTAAATGAAAATGAATTTTTTAAGCATAAAATTAATTTACACTCATTCCTAATCTCGTTGCCACCATTATATTAATGTTAATATATTTTAAAAATTATAAAATATATAATTTTTATTAAAATAAACATTCTATATTGATTAACATAATATAATTTGATAAATATATATTTCATAAAAAATAAGTTTCTAGAAAAATATTTCATTTAATTTTATATGATTTTATTTAGAATATGGTTTTTATTTTGTAGTAATTTATAACTAAAATTTGTGCAATGAAAAAAATTTCACATATATTTCGTATTGTGGTTACTTTGGTTCATTCATACCAACTCAAATGCTAACTTTTTTGTATTATTTAAATATTAATATTTCTATAGTATGTCATCGTTCATTTATGTTCGATATTGAATATACCAAACAATATAAAATATAATATTATTTCAACTAAATAAATTTTAATATAATGGCGTATTATAATGTTCCCCCATAAACAAATTTCATCCCCTCAATTTTTTTATCAAGTCTTTTAAAAAGGGAATAAATTATTTTTAAAATTAATTCCCATGAGAATAAAAATATATTTACAAATGTAAAAGGATTTATATTTTAATAGATATCGATAAAAATAAATTTTTGAAATAAAATAAATATATATTTTATAACTAGGAAACATCTGATTTAATAAGTATTTCTTAAGACTTATATTTACAATTGTGACCCTCGTAATAATGAATATGTTTAAGAAAGAGGAACCTTAATCATTGATTAAAAAACTCAGTAGATTTATCTTCATATTTCCCACATTGAAGAATTATTTTACCAACGAGATAGATATAATTAGAAAATATAATTTATTTATTTATTTAAATTCTATAATCATAATTTTTTATCTTTCTTATGCTTCAAAGAAGTCTCCAATTCAACCACCTCTCTTAATCAATGAAATGAATATTCAAGTTGAATTTTTCATGAAAAAACCACTAAAATGAACTTTTAGTGGATGATAATATTAAAAAATGATAACATGTTATTTCAGCCCCAGATGTTCATGTTGGTTGGAGGGGTGATCTACCATATAATATTGGAAAGTGAGAACAAAAGTCATTATAAGAGGGAAATGCATCATCATAGTCAAATATCACTATTGTAATATTGGGTGGGGGTATAGTTTATGGTCATTGTCTTGACATGTTTCCATTTGGAAAGCCAATACTATATTAATACCACCATGTCAAGTTTTTTATGTAATATAAGTATATATAGTAAGTTATGGGTACCCTATTTTCTTAGTTCTCGAAAAGAGTTTTGCATTATTATTTTTAATAATTGGGTCTGGACCATGAACCAATAAAATACTAGCCTTAATGATTTAATATATATATATATATATATAAATTTGAGAAAAAAATTGAAATTTTTTATCACATTTTCTTCTGATATGTACCTAAAATTAATCTTATTTAATCATTAATGAATCATAAGTTAACATAACAAAAAATTTTTATTCTATAATGGCATATTTTATAAAACAAACTAATAATTTCCATAAATAATGTGAATCACAATAAAGATAAATATAAACCATATATGCATCCAAAATATAATTCAATATTTATTAATAAAATAGAATAATAATTTAAATTCACCTTAATGATATAGTGTTACTAAAATTGTGATAATTAAATATTACATTAATCACATAAAAAATATCTGTGGAATCCCATGGTTATCTATATAATAAACCAAATATTCCAAAAATAAATTAATCCATTCTCTGTATTATACATAATTACCCAAAGAATATAGTATTTATTTACCCACTATTTTGTTAATATCATTCATATTATTTCCACAAAATATAAAATCATTCCTCCTAAAATAACATTTTCAATTAAACATATACAAAGCCTAAGGGTTTAATTCCAATAAATATATCCTAGAATTTCCGTAGTGGTCTTAAAATTCCATCAAATAAAAACTCAATATGGTACATATTCCATTAAACATATGATCATCCTTAGATATATTAACCATTTATTGATAAAAAACTCTTAAAATATCATCATCTGAATCTCCCTAACCCCTAATGTTACTTCATCCTTTTCATTGATACCAAATGTAACACATCTAAAATTAAAAAACCCATTCCAACATAATTTATAATAACTATTTTACTTTTATTTTTTTAGATGATCTTTTTGGTTATTAATTTTAGAGAATTATCATAATCACATACATAAACAACCCATATAATACAAATTGGAAACATCCAAAAAATATCAATTTTTTCAAAAAAAAATATGTATACGTAAATTTAAACTCTTATTTCATAAAAAATTAGTTTTTTCAATAAATTTGTTTACCTCATAGAGGAGTGTTAGAACATTATATGGTTCGAACACATAATTAAAACATATGAAGAACATTTTAATAATTTTTTTTAACATTAAAGTAATAGTAAGGGATAGAAAATAATTATTCTTATAAAAAAATTTAAATCATGATGTCAAATAAGAATTATTTTATTTTTTAATATAAAAATTCAACTCAAATATTAATTATCATAATAATGAAATAAACTTAATTTCACAAATTTTATCAGAAAAATATATCATAATAAATATTAATAAGAAAAATTATAATCATGAGGGTTTCATGTAAAACATGGGTACTCGTGAAATAATTTTCTCAAAAAACAAAATTTTGACCCTTAAATGGGGAATAAAAATTATGATATAAATAAGATTATAATAATACCTTGGGAAATAAAAATACAACAATGAAAAAAAAATATTACAGTATAGAAAAATAATATAGGTATGAGATTACATTAGATTCATATCACTGTTACAAGCACTCTTACATGCACCCTAATAAATAGAATTATTGACTCCATTATTCCCATTAAAATTCCTCAAATAACATTATGATTACCCAATAAATGGTTTAGATATATCATTAAAAAATATATCATAAATAATGTAAAAATACTATATCATTAATAAACACATAGAACCATTCACTTACAGTATAAAATATCAAAAAATAATATATTTATTGGATAAACTAATGTACTTTTTGTCCTTATAAAAAAATAGGGATTCAAATCCTTTTTCATTAGAAACATCGTGATCAAAAATTACAAAATGACTGAGAAATATAACATTATTTTGAAATATCATAAAACAATTTGATTATTTTTCTTATAGAAAAATAGTCATACTTGCAAAAAAATATTTTTATGGCGTATAAATTAAAAAAATATTCTTTTCAAAATTTTCACAAATGTAAAAAATAACATGTTTGGTGAATGATAATAAAATATTTTAAAAATATCATAAATAGAGTAAAATATTGTTTAAAGATATTTATATCATAAATATAAAAATATTAAAAACATAATAGAAAAATTTTATAGAAAATTTTAAAGGAGAAAAAAGATATGACAATTATATTAAAACATTAAAAGTAAGGTTTCATAGAAAAATAAAATTCCATGAGTTCAAATCACAGTGTACATACTTTATCCCCATATTAGTAAATATATATTAATCATTTACTATCATAAAAATATTTTTATGGGTTTTCATTTATTAATTACCATTTTACATAATTTATTATCATGTGTTATATAGTTATTAAATTTGTAGAGTTCATATCAAATGTTTTGAAGATATTTGGGTCATAATACCAAAATAAAATCATCAAGTTGACCATGGCCAAAGGGGTGCATATTCAATCATCTACTGAATATTAATAATAAACTAATTACCATATTTATAAATTATATACAATTTTCATACCATACATTATTATTGGACATAAAAATTAATCTCATCACTTTGTGGAGAAGGTTGTCAACTTGTACTCATGAGTTGCATTATCATTTTCAAAAAAATAAATGTGTTAAAAATTAAGTATTATTTTATCATTATTTATTAATAATTATATCTAAAATAAAATATATATTAATTTATTCTATCTTAATAACCATCCTTGGCAGGTGGTGATGAAAAACGATAAACATCACTTCATGGTGGATGTAATCCACATATACGCACATATGATATTTTCATTTCTCATATGATGGATGATGATAAAAAAAGGGATGTAAAATAGCCATAATAAATTTTTTGTATATATTATAAACTAATTTTGTTACTTTATCATGGTCAATGATGATTTGAATAACGTATAATGACAAAAAATTATAAAACACTCAGCAAAAAATTATACATATCCTTTTGTAAACCTATCTTATCTTGGACATTAAGACTTATTGGTTTATTTTATGGTGAGACCATAACCACTAAGATATATTTAGGAAGGATGTTAAGGTATTTGAGTATGGATTGGGTTTTCTAAATGGATAAATATGTCTTATAATTATAAGATAGAATGTTACCTTTCAAGATGAGGTAATGTGATATTTTATGACTTTATCCTTTGAATAAACACATTTAACATATTTTCTACTCATTGTGATGATGAATTTATAGAATGACTTATATTATTTTTGAACAATAAAAATTGATATAATTTGAAATAATCAAGTTACCATAAAAATTATTTAATCAATTTTCTATGTTTTAATTATTATAAATTGTTAAAATTAATTTTATTATACATTTAAAAAATTCAATAGAAGCTAGTTTTTAGAAAGAAATTACCCTTTTCAGCCGGAAAAATATTTAATACTGAAATCATGTATAACTTTTATTACAATTTAATATATTGTATTATGTTTAATAAAATTTATATTATGTGACTTTAATAAAATTCCAAAACCAAATGAAACATTTTAATTGCATTTATTAATAGTAATGAGATGAAGGTTTCGGAAAAATCTACAATTTCACTGTTCCTAAAAAATCAATATATTCAGGAAAACCAAGAAAATATTCTCTTAATATTATTTTTACAAGTTTATTTAAATTTTTTTGATTTTTTCGAAATAAAAATATTAATATTGGTAGTAATTAATGTTAATATCCAAATATTAATTGCAATAAAAATTATTTTGCTGAAAATGAATGTTTTATTTATAAAATTAAATTACAAAATTTATTTATCTAGTAATAACAATTATATTAAATTTAATAATTTTATTCAATATATTATTTATGTATTTCATTAGATGTTTATATATATAGTTATTACTTCAATGTAATTTGAAAATAAAATATTTTTCACATAAATATATATTTTTTTAAAATATCACATTTAATATTATAAGATTTTATTCAGAATTAAGTTCTTATTCACCATGAAATAATCATCGTACATTCATTAAATAAACATTTTAAACAAATATTTTTTGATTGTGTTACTCATATTTATACCCACAAAAACAACAACCAATTTTTAATAGTCTGATTTAATAAATAATATCACTATTTTTGAATCATTATAGATTCCTACATTATGTTTCTTATACTACACACTAATAAATGAAGTATTATTTAAATAATATAAATTCTCAAATAATGGTATGTTTCAAACATGCACATGACAATGAAGAAAATGATGATGTCCAAGGTTAACATTTCAAAATGAATGACAAAATCCTTAGAATGGAATAGTATCAACCATAGACAAACAATACCATAAACTCCCCAATTAAAATATAATGATTATGGTTATCCTATAAAGTCATACTTTTGTCTAATAAAGCACAAAAAGTATGATATTTTAATGTTAAATTTATGAAAAATCTTTAACTAATAGTTATATTTATCTTCATTAAATGGAAAGAGACATAGAATTCTCTATGAACAAAGTAATACCCATCTTCATAACTTAAATCAATGAGAATTTGAAATTATAAAACCATGAAATTATTAAATATCAACCAATATATATTAATTTATTTAACTGAGGAGTCTAAATCTTTTTACTAATCTCGTACTATTATATAAAAAGAACATAGTAATAAACTCATAAAAAGGGGTTCAAATCCATATTCTTTAATTTAATAATTAAGTCTTCTCTATTTTATACTTACACATCTAGATGAAATCATAATTAGTAGGAAGATATCCTATCCACAAGTTTCTACTCCACTCTATTTATCTATTCTCTAATTTTAAATACACTTTTATGTTTTTTTAAACTCTCTAAATATAAACAAAATACACTTCACTCTTTCATTGATGATAAAATTTAAAATTCAATAACTACATTATCTTTCAACATTTACAATATAAATACTATACATTAGATGAGACTCTATTTTATACTTACGATTTTTATGATTTTTGGACTTATTGAATCAATGTGAAGCTTCCCATGTGACTTATATAAATATGTATCATTAAAACCCTCAAATAATGATCTTCTTCAAAACATGACATAATAATGATCACTAAAAATGGGGATACTAAAAATTATTTTAACCATTTTAAATATACTATTTATAATGGCCAATCATATAGGACCATGTCCATGATCCTTATTTTTCCTATTAGTTAATCCCCATGACCATTATTTCATTTCACTCCTTATTTTCTTCATTTAAATTTCATTCCCCCATAGTTTCAAAATTCAAACTATGGATAAATATTAAATGAAATGATATTGTTGGTTTATTATAATTATTAAATTGAAAAAGATAAATTCCACTACTCACATTACCATGGAATAATTTTTCGAACCCTTGGTAGATAAGGATTTTTTTTAAAAAATTACTAACCATGTCCTCTAAAACACACATTTTGTTATGTGAACATGGTTTTTTATTTTATAAATATAACCATGGTATGGTTTAGACAATAATATATCCTAATCATATATGTAGTCATTATAAATAAATAGTTCCACCCTAATAATATCATAATTAATTATTTTTTACTTCAATTAATACATGTATGACGACATGGAGAGACTATGAGTAAGGAATAATCAACCATATCTAACAAAAAACGTCACAAAAATCTATCTTAATCAACAAAACTTATCCAACCATATATAAAGAAACAAAATTATTTCACCTCGACATAATAATCCTAATTAACATAATTTTTTATATTATTAATATGTTTATAAATATTTACCACAAATGACAAGTTCAATGTAACAAATCGCATCCACTCCACTTCACCTTCGACTAATAATCCCATTATTAATGAAACAAACATCACACAGGGTACATAAATTCTCAATAATGTTCCTATAAATAATAATCTAATATTTATTATTTTTTATCAAATTAATATAAATCACTATATTAATTTTCAATGAATTTTTATTTGATTATTCTGAGATAACATGAGTGATCATAGTGAATAAAACAAGAATAATAAAAAAATCTAAAAGTTTAACATAAGAGTAAATTGAATTCACATAAAAATAGAAACATTGAATTATTAATTTATCATTTTAAAAAATATTTGAAAACATTTTCTAGAAAAAAAATTCGATATTAATATAAAAAACATATTCATGTAGTTCATACATCAACCAACCATTTTTAAAATCAAAATATCAAATATTAAAAAACACATAGGTATTCTAAACTCACCTTTTGCTAATTTTATTAAGGGAATATATTTATTGAAATTATTTAGAATATATATATAATGTTTTAAAAAAATATAAATAAATATTTTACAGACAAACCAATTTATATAAAATTACTAAAATCATAGTTTCATAAACAATGAATCACATTTGAATGAAAAATAAGTTATAATTTTTCAAAATTACCTGAAAAATTCATACTCTTAACGAAGTAATATAGTTTATATTTATGATATTATATCCACCTATTAAAACAAATATCAATATAATATTAAAAATTAGTCCTCAAATATATATTTTATAGGAATAAAATTAATATTAAAAATTAAATCACCCAAAAAAACCTTTATAATGTTATATTTGATATCTATGACATTTTAATGATAAAATTGAACTATATTTATCAATAGATTCATGGTACTAAAATTATAACACCCCCTAAATAAGGGTGGATTTCCTTCCCTTATCAAATATTATTGGAATGTATTCATTAAGCTGAGTTGAGTTATTTATTTAGAGGTAAAATCATGATCTAATTCCAACATACTTAGGAAAATTGAATTATTCTTAATTGTGTTCAATGTAATAAACATATATACTATGAAAAATCATTCCGCATGATGTATACTTCCAATCATAATCACTTGTAACCCAATATTTATTAAAATATGTAAATATATAAAAAATCATATTTCTTATATATTTTAATCTGTAATCTATAATTTATATTAAATAATATATAGTTATTTAAACTACTTTGAAATTATATTATATCTAGAAAAAATTTAAACCATTATAAAAATGTAACATTATAAAATACTTCTCTTGGCCATGAAACAATTTAATATAGAAAACTAAAAATATTTTTTTAATCATTTTGGTTAAACACCTTTTTATATTAATCATATAAAATATTCTTTAAAACTAATATTTTTGTGGAAACAAGTTAAAATTATGGAATATAAAATTCTTCAGTAACACTTAATAATAAATTACCTAAGAAAGAATGGTATAATTGTTTTCGTGAGAAATATAAATTCTTAATAATTACACCATCTGTCCAAATAGAAAAATAAAAAACATGCCTATCAATTGATGTGAATATTTATGCTAGTATATTCTAATTTTTTTGAAAGGATTATATCTTCAGAATATATTATGAAATTGAGATAAATATTCTCACATTAATTAATATATAGTTTTTTATCCACATATCTTTTTCGGAAATCTAGTTACTTAAAAAAGTATTCATTCATTTATTACAAAACTATTTGCACCTTATTTAATCCAACTATCACTTTCATCATTGTAAAAATTAATCTCTTTTTATATATATGAATAAACAGTTCATGTTTCTCAATCAACACCACATCTTCATGTCCTCCATTCAAAAATGGTATCTTTAAATATATTTTTGCAAAAATATAACTTATTTTTTCAATGATATAATTGACCCAACATACTATGTCCCCACTTATTCAAGTAATAAGATATGTGTTCCACGTCAAACCCCCATCCAATCACCCAAAGGCTAGTGAGTATCATTGAGTAGGTATGCTACAGATGATTGGAGGCTTTAGCTGAATTGGCCTATAAAAAAATTAAAATTATATAATAAAATGATATATTGGTTCATGAAACAAAATAATTCTTATTATATAATATATAAGAATATATAAAAATTAATGATTAATATAGGAAAATAAATAAACTATTTGGGGTTGGTCGAGAAGTATATGTTTTAGACTAAATAAAATGTATAAATCTTTTGTGACATCATTGGATTCATAAAGAGGAACCCATCTTCAGTTTTTTTAGTTTTGTGTACATTGTGGTAGTGAAATATAGGGAATAATGTCTATATGCATGAGTGAATGTTAAATAGATTTTAAAAATAAATGATATATTAGTAGCCACACCATATATATTATCACACACATTATTGAAAAAATAAAACTATCCAAATATATTATTCTAGTACTCCCTCACTAATTAAATAACAAATTTTATAATACCACTTCTATAGATTCCATGGAATGAGAAGAAATTAGTAATAATGAAATTATAGTTTGGATATAGATTGGAAAAATTGATCAAGAAAAATTGTTAAATCCTTAATCGTCTACAGTACTCACCACTGATTTTGAATAGATAATAAAAATGAAAAATGTATAAAAACCAAAGTATGGAAACTGAAAATGTGTTAACATACACAATATTGAGAAAACATCTACTAATTCATTCATTTGAGAGGAAACATTTAAAAAATATATAATGTGAAATTAACATATATTAATTTGACTTCATGAGATCTAGGGTTATGGGAGTCTCCTAATATTAGCTACATGAGGACTGTAATTCTATTATGTAACTGAATAAAATGGAATTAAAAAGATATAATCACCCATTGAATAGTGACATCCACCACCATTAATATATAAGAATGAATTTTCTCAAGTACCTATTCAGTAATGGATGAAATCTATATAAGTGTGTGAAGCCTGATAGCCCATAAATGGCATGTATAGAATTGTCACCCTAAGATTTTGCAAAATATGTTTATGTTCAATAACATATTCAAAAGGCAACACCATGTATAAAAAATATTAGATATAGAACCATTAAAACATAGCTCTTAAATTTATGGTTATGAATGTTATTAAATTATTTATAAATATATTTATTTCCAATTGAATATTATTTATGGAAGATTTTTTTTAAATAACAAACCAATTCTTAATAAATAAATATTACTCTTTATAAATATATTTTCATCAAAAATGATTTTCATTGAATTTCATGAAAAAATATTATAAATTTTTTTTGGAACATTTATAATATTAATATAATAAAATTACATTCATTTTTAAAATATGGATATAAAAATCAACATCGATTGAGTGTTTTTTGAAAATATTTATTATCACTGATAGTGAAAAATGCATAGTTTTGTAAAAAAAATTAAATGAATTCATAAATTTAAATTTATATTTATATTTTCAATATTATTAAATCTAATATATTTTGTCATTATTTATATTTAATAAACAAAATTAATTTCAAATCGACATTATAATTTATTTTAGTTTATGGTTTTATTTGGGTTATAAATGAAATTTTTCTGAAAACTATTTAAATGTAAATAATTTTATTCTATATAAATTAATTATAAAAACCTCATTATTTGAAACGTTTTCAATAAATTTTTTAGATTATATATACATAAATATTAATTTGCAAACAAAATAATATAATTAATAATATATTTAATATTTTGTAATATTTATTTCTTAAAAATACACTTTTTGAAAACCATCTATTAGTCACATTTGTGGTTTTTATATTAAATTAAAATTTACCATTTATTTGAATTAAATATAGATAATTGGATAAATATTTTTAATAATAATAATTTTTAATTTATAATAATTCAATCATAATTTTTTACCATACTGAATAGTAGAAAAAGAAAAAATTAATTCCCAAGTATTAGGTAAAAAGGGATTACCATGGGTAAAATATAAATACAATGATTAAAATGACCTTAAAAGATATAGGTAATATTTTTTAAAGATATATATAGATATTATAATGTCTATATATCTATTATATTCATTTTATGACTCTTTTGACATGTGAAATAAGTGGTGACACCTTTTTATTTTCAAAATTTCGATGTTTTCCATTCACCTCACTTATCAAAGTTTACCCACTCTCATCTCTTCACAACAACATAAAATACTTTTGATTAAACCAATAAAATACCAAATAAATTCCCAAATTCCATGCTCTCATCCTAGAAGTATTTTATTCTATAAATCTATATTTGGAATACTTTTTATATAATCCTAAAATGGTGGACTGAGAAGTGGTAAAATTTATAACTATGAATTATTTTTATTCTTATACATCCTTCATATATTGTTGAAATATTCTCATATAATAAAACAATTATATAAAATATACTAATATATTATTATATTTATTGAATAACACAAATAAATCAATTCTTCTATCAAATAGGATACGAAATCGTCATTATTGTGTATGGATGACATAATCCTCACACACTGATGTCATTTGTTTTCATCATCACCTCTCAATGATTATATTAATGATCCATTTAATATATATATATATTAAAATATTTAAACTTATGTATATATGATATCACATATACCTTTTTTTACTTTTCATTCCATGGGGATACGATAATGTTGCTCGTGTGTATGGTGTACTATCACCTCACGAAGAGATTTGATTATCTTTTACCAATGATTTAGATAGTACATAATAAGGCTAATTTTATTGAATATATTAGATATAAATGAAACAATAAATATATTTATAACATATTAATCATTTTATAAATATAATATATCATCACCTTTCTTATAATGAAAAATTATAATGTTATTCGTGTATGTGTGGACTACCACCTCCACCAAGTGATGAAATTTATTTTTTAACCACATAAAAAGAAATATATATATGTATTTATATAGAAATAATATTTTATATTTCGTATTATTATTATTATTATAAACATTAAAATAAAGAAAATATTTTTTCTATAATGATCATTGAAAAATGTTAACGTAATTCTTCCATACGTATAACCTATCATCTACATGATCATAACATAGTTCTTTTTTCAGATAAAAAACTAATTATTGGTGTTTAAAGTGTATGTAATGATTAAATGTGATAATTATTTAATTATTATTATTTTGGAGATGTTTAAATAATAACCACATTGGCCATGGTCAGGAGACAGAATTTATTTGGAAATAATCATCCGAACATACTGAAAATACCTGATGTGAACATAAGTGATTAAATTTTTAAATAATTAATAAAAATAATTAAAAAAATTGGTTAAAGTAGAAGGTATTATTCCTATAATATTTTATCATCAAATAAAAAATGTATCATTGACTATTATATAGTATTTTAAGGTCATACATTGAATGTTTGGACTCGAGGTAAGGGTTTTTCTCATCTAGCTTATACTTCTAGGTGACAGGTGCTATATTCACCACTTATCTATACTGTGTAGTGTATATAATTTATATTTATAAGTAATATCATTTATTTATCATATATCATGTTATTTTATGTCTAAATATTATTTATTTGATCCATATTATTTTCACATGAATTTATCCAAGTAGTAAATAATTTCATAATTCAATTTAATTCTATTAGGTTATATTACATATTAATTGTGTTTTATATTCAAAGATTTTGTGTATAATTAATTTTGATTATATTATTTTTAAATTAAATTTCTTTTACATTTATTTACATTTTATACAAATAAACCATTAATTATTTAATTCTAAAATTCAATGTTATGGTTATTATAAGGGCAATTCCTCTCAAATTCTCTTTCATTGAGACATACATTTATGATATAAACCTATATTCATTTTCGAGGTGCATATAGTTAACATTATAAATTTATAACAAGTTAATAAGAAATTTATGATATTTAATTTATCAGTTTATGTATTTTTTTCTTAGGGATTGCAATTTAAAAGTTACCAAATTGGAACTTGATTTATGTTACACTATATTTTCTTTAAGAATTGTTTACATTCATGTTTCGTTTGGAAGAAATAATGTGATATAATTTTTATTAAAATAATTTATATTAATCTATTATGTTTATGAATTGATTTAAATGTTTTACTTCTATTTACTCTCTCATTGATTAAATTAATATTAATTATGATTTTTGTAAGTGGTACTGATCATGTATCTTTTTTTAGATCATGCAACTTTCTATTCAATTGAATTGTTTTATATATTTTTTTAAAAAAATTATTTAAAAAAAATTATTTCATAAATCTATTTTACATGATACAATATATCCATTAAAATGATATTAAAAGGAAATTTCCAGACATTTACAAAATGTATTAAATTTTACTTGCTTTTTCAATAAATGTTTTATGAGAAAAAAATTTATTTTTAACATTTATGATATGATGGGATTATCCCATTATAATTTACCTCATTTTACTTGAATTTTTCATTATATAATTCTATACAATTTTTTAATGAAATCTATTTTCAAAATAATTTTTCAGTTTTTAGTTTTAAAAGTAATTTTCAAAATAAAAAAGGATATTTTTTTTAAAACAAAAATCTAATGATCTATAGTTGTAATTTTCATTAATAAACATCACAAACCATTGTAGTTAATTATTATCTAATGGGGAGATTTTTTATTTATTATATACTATTTTTTCATTATGTGAATTTGTATTATTTTAATGATATTTTAATGAAAAATTTTTATTTTCCATGGGTTAATTGTTCTATAATGAGATTTTTATGGAACCAATTTCCATTGAATAGGATAATCATATTTTGAATTAATTATTATGAAATTCATGTATTTTGTATTGTATAATCATGTTTTAAATAGATTTTAATGAAACCAATTTATTTCACATGGTAAAGTAATGTTTAAAAGATATTGTTATAGAAACCATATCATTTCCACCAGTAAATTTTAATTAAATTGATTATTATGGAAATAATTTCTTTTCCATATATTATTCATGTCTTAAATACATTTTTATAGATCATGTTTCATTTCCATAAGATAATCATAGTTCAAAGTTCATGTTATGGAACCCATTTAATTTTTATGACTTCATAATGTTATTAAAAGAATATTGTTTTTTTCAATTAGTTTATAATAAAATGAAATATATATTTATATTATTCATGATATGGTTCTCGAAAATTATATTTAATGATGGGTGGTTATTTTATAGACCCAGGAGGGTGGTTTCATTATAAATATATGATAGGGGTTAAACTATTAACCAAAAATTAGTGGTTCTCTGATAAACCAAAAACATGTCATTCTATTATATATCTCTAATGTGTTGGGTACTCTGGAGAATTAATTCAATGATATAGTTTTTTCTATTTGATAGAATGGATGTGAAGATAATCTCCCAAGATTCCAATATTTTTTTATGATTTTTATAGTTTTAAATTATTTGTATAATCATGAATTATATCATATGGCTATTTAATTTTTATTTTAATGATTCTTTTTCTTGGGAAATACATTAATTTTTTTTCAGGTTTAAGGAATCTAGTATTAATGGGTATTAATATTGTAATGTTATCTTCATGTTTACTGATTATATAATTATACAATTATTCTAATATTATTCTCAATTATTAAATTCATTTGTGAATTATTATTTTACCCTTACTAGGCATTTCATCAGACCCTTCTTATGATTCTTTTCACATTGTTATTTATAATTATTTTAAGTAATTATGTCTATATTGGATTTAATATATATGATAATGGTGAATTAAAATAAAATAATAAATTCTTTGTTAATTGGAAGATTTTTATCATCTGCATGATCTAGTTTTATATTAGTCTGTGATATTATGATTCTATTTAAGATATCCTAAAGTATACAACTAAATAGTATATTATAAAATAAGTGATGAAATATTTTTTTATTTTATAAGGTTTGGTTTTTGAAAATTGGGTCACTTTTATCAACAAAAAATCTTGAAATGTAATTTTCATGTTTATAACAACCGATCCATGAGTGCGAGTTTTTGGATTTTATAGTTTGTATTAGAGAAATGTTTTAGATAAAATTGGAGATTAAGATGTTTCAATGTAATGTTATCTTAAGAGTTATGGATACAATTATAATTCTGTAAGAATAAGTATGATCATATGGTCAATTTATTACACACCACTTTGAGTGTTTTAGTGATGAGATCTTAAAGTGAATATTGAACGTTTTGAAGACCATTTATTAAGTTGATGTATATTTAACGATTTAGTTTAATGTGAATTATGAATTTAAATTTTATTGAAGTCATCTTAAGGTATTGATAAACATTAGGGTTTATATAATCTTGGATAGTGAGGAAATTATAAGAACACAATTTTTTTTCATATAGATAACAACATGATTGAAAAGTGATTTGGTGACTAAGTGGTTTTTTTACAAAATTGATCACCATATTTTTTGGCATGAAATATTAAAGGTATGATATTGTATTTTATATTAAAATACTCATTAATATTGAGTATATTAAGAAGTTATTTTTTTAATTTTTGTTTTACTATTGAATTGTGGATGATAAAATATTATATCATCATATAAAGATTTAGTTATTTGGGTAAACATTATACTATGTGCTAATCATTTAAGTTTTAGTAAATTTAGAAAGGAGGTGGAATATATTAATTAACACATTTAGTAATATGGGGTAAATAAGTGTTTATTTTAGTGCCCCAAGCATGAAATAATCATCTTCCATATTCATCATTTGGATAAAAGGATGAGATTAGGGTGTAAATTGACAAAATGGTGAAATTACACTCATCAAGTAAGATTATTTTTATATTCAATTAATATAGATGTGAAATAATTCCTTATGACCTAGGAAACGGTTCTTGAAACAAAATTTTGTAATATTACCATTATTTCTAATGATTTCGATGACACTTTTCACACCGCTTTGGTATATGGTATTTCAGTTGTAAACATTCTCTTGAGCATTCACCTTTATATGATCAATGATCTCTATAATTATCCATAATTACATACATCCTGTATTCTATTTAAGAATATAATCTTCTAACCTATTTTCTATTATATTTAAACTAAGTATGTGTTATTCTAGATTACCTATATATGTCCTTTTTTCTATTATTATGAAGACATTAAAATAAACCTTATACGAAATGTATTTCCAAAAAAAGTACGTCAAATAATTTAAACAGTAGATTATGTATAAAAATTTAATTTTTTAAGGACTCAATTTTCATAAAATCTATAGGATATAAAACACTAATATTTAATAAAATAAAAATACGTCAAAAAACCTATTCAAAATTCAAATATGTTCTTTAACAACATGTGATATATATGACAATTATAATATAGCTGTTAAATTGATGCATATAAATAATATTTAAAATTTTATAAAAAATAGATTTATTTAGAAATATAATAATTTCTATAAATTATTTCTAAAATTTTAAAAAATAATAAATCAAATCAATAAAGGAATTTTATTCATAAAAATTTGTTTTCTTAAAATATGTGTTTATTAAATTTCATGAAAAATATTTTAATTAATTTTAGAAAATCTTAGAATATTTATATGATTTTTTTTGAAATTGTTATATCATAATTTAATTTAGGTAAAATTTTCCATTTCATTGAAAATCATTGATTTCTCCGTGAATAGTTAAAATATCGATTAGTGTAATAAGTTAATTACTTTATATAAATTAACAAATTTGGATGTCCCATTATGTTTTGAATAATATTTTATGTAAAATAATTATTATTTTTATATATCATATATATCTAATTAATTTTTAAATTACCTTATATTTTATTTAAGAATATTTTTTCCTTTAGGATTATAAAATTTGTTTTCATAAAAATAGATTTAATGTAACGATTTTTTGTCATATTTTATTAAGTAATTCATCCATTAAGAAGGAATGTTTTAAATTAAAATAATATATTATGTATGAGTAAATATTCATTCTTATTCATATATTTTTTTATTATTCATATATTTAATATAACATATTTTTTCATGAGAAAAATATACTCCTTGAAAACCTTGTTTTTCGTCACATCTTGAAGATTTTTTTTATATTTTTTTTGAAACTTATATGAATTTATTTTGGAATAATATATTCTATTTTTTTATACATAATAATTTCTATTTTTTAATAAGTTCTCCTAAATTTTTGACCATATTGAATATTAAAACTAAGAAAATTTTATTAGCATAGATATAATAAAAATGGGTTTATCATGGGTTAAACTAAACAGATAAGGTTTAAAATGAAATAAAAACATTATAAAATATTTTTTATTTCAATAATTTTATGTTATAATTTCTAATTTCTGATAATAATTCACTTTTTATCCTTTTAAAATGTAGAAAACATGGGTATAACTTTTACTTTACGAAAATAAAAGTGTTCCACTCACCTCCCATCTAAAAGGACACCTCTATCCTCTATTCTTCACACCCTAAAACCCATTTGGTTCATCCAATACCTATAAAAATTACATCCTAACGTTCATACCCTCATATTAGAATCCTGTTTTTGGTCATAAATACAATATATGAATACATTAGGGGTAATACTAAAGGGGTTGTTAGAGAAGAGGTAAAATTACTTACTATGTGTTTTTGTTTTATTTCTTCATTCATATACATAAAAGTTTATTAAAATTTTATCATATGATATAAATATTTTATCCTATCTACTTTGCTTTTATTATACTGTTTAATAACAGAAAAATACCACTACACAAGTCAAATGTCATATAAAATCATCATTTGTGTGTACAATGGACTGCTGCCTCACAAACCAGTGTCATTCATTTTTTATCATCATTCATGTACATGTTGACTACTCCCTCCACAAATAAATGTGCTTTTTTATCAAAAGGAAAATGAATAAGGATATATAGATGTAGATTTAAATAAATAATATGATATTTATGATATTATAATCATTTAATAAGGATACAAGAACACATACCTTCCTTCCACGATCATCATCATATAATGGAAATGTTACTCATGTGTATTCGTGGCGTACCATCTCAATGATCATTTCATAGTTCATTGTTCAAAAAAAATTATTTATTATTTTAAAAATTATAATTTATAAAAATATATATTAATTATTTCATGATTATTATTATATACATTTTTAAATATTTTTCCCACTGACCATGACCAGCACATAAAATCTGTTTTACAACCAAGAACCGAATCTCCCAAAATTATTATCATGGATTTAAAGGATTAAAAATTTAAATATTTCTTTAAAATAAAATAAAATAAATTATTTATGTATAAGGTATTAATCTTGTAAAATATAAATTATCAATCCAATATTCAATGTTATCTTATTATATATGAGGTAAAGGATATACAAGGAACATATGGACTCAATGTAAGGATTTATCTAATATAACTTTTAATTATGTGAGAAATAATATATATTTACCGAAAATTTATATTCTGTGGATTATATAATAAATCTATACATGAAATATCATGAATTATGTATACATCATGGTATTTTAACTTTTCAATATTTTATCACAGGTTATATGACATTAATGTTACCAAGTGGTGAATAATTTCATATCATAATATATTTTTACTGTGTTATATTACTTATTCATTATATCGATTATTATATGTTTATGTTTGTATGAATTTTGATATAATTATGTTGTATTTTCTTTTTATTATATGGATTTAAATTTTATACACATAATAAATTCAATAATTAATTCCAAAATCCAATGGAATGATATTTCTATGGGATATTCATTATAAATTCTTATTATTTGAGACAAGAATTTATTATATGAACCTCTATTAATTTTTAATATTTATATAATTAAATTTAAAAATATATATCATTATAATCCTTATGTTTAATATATTAAAATTATCATCTGATGTTATTTATTCATTTGGAATATGATTGAAGTGTTTCTAATGTATAAAAGGCTTTATGGGACACACTCTTTTCTTCTAGGGATTGTTTATGTTCAGGATTATTTTGGAGAAAATAATGTCACATTATTTTCTTAAATAAATTATATTTTATTCTAATCTAGTTATAAATTTTGTTCATGTGATGGATTTTTATTTTATCCCTTATTTATTGAACAAAATTCAGGAAACCTTCTTGTAAGTGAGATCGATCACATATCTTCTTTTATATCAGGTGTCTTTCCCTTCGATATCCATTTTTTCTAAAATATTTTAAAAATTGTTCATTAATGACAATAAATGATGTCCCAACTCTATTTTACAAGATCCATTAGTTTTAAAAAATTTTAAAATTAAAATTGTTAACGTTTTCTAAATGGGTCGCTTTTGAATCCCTTTTACAAAATTCATTTAAAATTATAATTATTTGTAAATATTATTGTATGAATGGATATTAATTCCATCATGTTTTTATTTTCATTGATGTTTCCTTTATATTTTTACAAGTTTTTTTATAGAAATTTTTTTACAATAGAATTTCAATTTTTATATTTTAAACGTGATTTTCAAAATTAAAATTCATTTTCTACAAAACTGTTTTTAATGATATTTTAATTCTATATAAATTTATCAAAATTGAAACCCGTTTTTGTAAATTAAAATCCAATGGTGATATTTTATAATGATAACATCACTATACTTTCTCCTGGTGGATTTAAATTTTTTCATAAATATTTTTATGAAATACATTTTTGTCTATGGTTAAATAATAATTTAATGATATTGTAATGGAAGGAATTTATTTTCAATATATTAATCATGATTTAATGATATTGTTATGGAAAATATTTATTTTATAGGTTAATCATGTTTCGAATATATTCTCATACAACATATTTTCTTTCTATATTTTAATAATGTTATAATGATATTGTTATGGATCCCATTTCTATTCTATGGGTTAATCATGTTTGAATGACATTATTATGAAATCCGTATCATTTCTATAGGATAGTGTCCTTTGAAATATATTTTTATAGAACTCATTTATTTTCCATGGGTTAATTAATTTCAAAAATAATAGTCATTTTTCAATCATTTTATGATGAAATAAATCCTCTATATACTTTATTCATGATTCAGTTCTTGGAAATTTATTATAATTAAGGGTGGTTCCATTATAAACCATAGAATGTTGGTTCTATTATTATTCAAAGATTTATGTATACATTATTTAGAAATGATAGGTGGTTATACGACAACCCATTGAAATGTTTTTCTATTACATGCCTCTAATTCATTAATTACTCTATAGATAAAAGCTGACTATATTGTTTATTTTATATGTAACAAGTGACTTGATTATAATGTCCAAATGTACCAATAAATTTTCATTCTTCTGACTACAGTTATAAATTTTTCTTGGGTTCATGATTGATACCATAAGCCTTGTTATTATTTATTCCAATGAATCCTTTGTAAAATATTTATTTCATTTTTTCATGTTTGATGATCTTGTTATTGATTGGTATAAATATTATTATGTTATTATCATTCTCATTAAAGATTTCATCATAGCCTTATGGTCATATTATTATTACTCATGAAATTTAATTTTTAATGCTTCTCTTTATCCTACTAGAGTACTTTATGTCACCCATATTATGTTTCCAATTCCCTCGGTCACTAATAATTATGTTGAATGAATTATGTCTAGAATTTAGTTTATATGGTTGATGATGATGACCTAATGTGAAATTTGAAAATCAAGGTCATGTTGATGATGATGCACATCACTATGAACTAGTTTTTTATAAATCAACAATCTTGATATTATTTTCTAATCATTTAAAAATATCATTATGAATGGTCCTAGAGAATTTTAGTGATCCAATAATCCATTATGATGTGTTTTGGTTGGGAAGGAAAATATTAGCCACCTTTATTGGTATCATATCGGGAAAATTTAATGTTCATGTTTTCAGTGCCAAATTAGGGAGCGTGGTTTTTTACTACTGCAGTAGATAGTAGTTGAATATAAATACCAATCTCTATATATTTACTAATATCTTATTTCTCCTGGATCTAGGTCCTTCTAAATGTTTATTATGCCCTTAATGTGATGTATCCAAGATGTGAGAAAATAATTCTCTAATGGTCCACATGTATCATACTTATGCATAGTTTGGACCTTCCCATAATAAATAGTTTGATGATAATATATCAACCCTATTATAGTGTTATCAAAGTGAACTAATATCTTATGAATGATTATATAAGAGGTTAGTATCAAATAAATTTAGGTATACCAGATCTTGTTTTGAAAATATTTAAAGAGTATGAAGAACTCATAGAGATATTTCCCCAATTAAAAGTTGTGTTATTTATGAGATTTAAAACTTTCTCAGTTAAATAATATCAATTTTGATCTCTTGTGTCCCTATATTAGGAATATTAAATTTTCATAGATAGATGGACTATATGGTCCACTCATATATTGATATTCATTATGGGTGTTTAGTTGATATATCCTGGAATTCAATGTGATATGATATTTATTTTACCTCACATTGCGGTTATTATACATGAATGATTATTAGGTGATGTTTGCAATAAATATTTTCCACATAAATGAAGATAATTAATTTTTTTATGCTATATATAATAATATTTTTCACCTGAAATAGTGGCTAGCTCATAGAACGATTGTTTTTCAATTTCCTCTTAGCCTTGAAAATTTTGATACATATTATTTTATATATGGTCCATCACATGTGAGGGTAAATTGTTTTTATTAATCTAACATAAATTTTGAATCTACTCAATAAAAGATTATGTATATTATAGAATTATAATCACCACTTATCTATACACTTCATTTGATGATAAATTCATATATAACATGTTTCAATATACATGAACAATTATGTATCCCATGATTAATAAATTAAACCTAATTTATAATCCAGAAGACACAACAACCCATTACGTAGATATGATATTTTTGAAGTAACACTTACATATCAAGAAAAAAATCCAGTCAACTCCTAGTTAAGGCCTGTCGAGACTACCCTTAACAACTTGGTTTAATCATCTGTAGACCTTATGAATTTTTTTAATGTCATATAATCGTTCAAAACAATTAGTTAATCATTTGTAACTAAACTTTCACATAAAAAACTTTAAAATTTATTTAGTATTTATTTCAAATGGTGTTGTTGTGTAATAATTCAATTAAAACTCAATAATATATTACATTTATAAAAAATTCCAAATATAGTGTAAATATAAGAATAAATAAATTTATACTTATTTATTTTAAAATAAATACGAGAACTATATAAAATCATTAAATAAAAAATTAATAATTTGGAATTATAACTCTTCTATTTCAGAATATGGCCTTTTCCTCAAGTTCATAATAGTAACATTTATTCCCTAGTCAATGAATTAGTCCTCCAATTATTAGGAAAAAATAATTTAATATAATTATAGAACCTCTATTTATTCCACTCTCATGTGTTCGTTACACCTATACTCAATTTCCTAAATCCATAAAAACCTCAAATGATATCATTATAATTAAATTTCCCCTATTTATATGGGTTTAATATTCTCCTAAAATAAATTTATTAATAATTAATTGTTACCCACTTCATGATTTACATTCTTTTAAATTAATGGAATATGGAAAGAAATTATTATATTTATTAATGGATTTTTTTTCACTTTAAAACCCAACACATAATCATGTCATAACATTATGTGGGAGGCAAATTAAAAATTTTACACTAATTTAAATCGACATATATGATTATATTATAGGTTGGATATTTTTTTTTCAAATTATCAATGTTTGTAAGGTTTATATTAAATAATAATGTTTACAGATGCTCATATATTATGCTAACAAGGGTCTTCCCCAAATGGGACACATAATATGGTTTAAAAAAGGCCAATGTAGTGCTCCTAATCTTCACAGGTTGGAAACTAATTTCATGTAATCATGAATTACTCATTTTGGAATCATTTCATCATTATAAAAATGAAAAAATTAAAAACAATATCATTAAAACATATAGTAGTAGAAAAATTAAAAAAACATGTAATATTACATCAGGGTGTCCTCATGGGCTTCCAATATCCATATAACCATGTTCACTCAATGAGACACCCAAATATTAACTCAATCAGAAAATAAAATTCTAATATTGTTATGCTCACCATGATTCTATGTTGGGATTCCAAGAGTAAAAAAATTCCCCTTGATTTTTCTTCAAAGAGGATACCATGAATTGACCATGTGGTTCATCTATAACCAATTATAGGGGCTATTAAATTTTTTCAACAAGGATTGGAAAACTATGAACCATAACAACCTGAGATGCCTGACATGCCCAAAATCTCCCAGTTCAAGAGAAAATTTATTGAAATGGTGAGAAAAATATAAAAGAATCTATTTTACTAAAATATAAATATATATTCATTTAATTTTTTCAAAAGTATTCCCTTAAGAACACTCCCCTAAATAGAAAGTACAGAATGGTCATGATGATCAATACACACAACATGAATAGACTATTTTTTAAAACAATACTACAAGATCCCAGTGAATGAATAAAAAATAATCACTTTACTTCTAAAAATAAAATCTATGAAATCCATAAAAAGAATATTAGATCACATTAATATATTGATCAAAACCCCCAATACAATAGCTCAAAATATAATATAATTTGATCCATATAATGAATGATTTTGAAGGAGAGAGGAACTCATAACTCCAAACAGACCCTTAAATGAATAAAACCTAAGACCTAGTAATGAAATATTGAAAAAACAGACAATGAAAAATTAAGAATCTAGATGATAATATTTCAATTGAACCATATTACAAGATAACCAAATTACTATTATCGAGGTCTAGTGGGTTTCGATGAAGGAATAATCCCAACAAAAAGGATCAATGACAAGACTAATCATGAGATCCTTCAACGGTGGTCTACATGATATTTTATGTCTTTTTCAATCAACAATTTCATGGAAAAAAGAAATATAGTGGCTAATAGGACCTAAAGGTTTGAATAAAGAGATACAAAATGAGAAACATATCCACTTTATGACAAAGAGGATTTAAATTTCCCTCAAAGAATTTTTTTAATGAAAATAGAAATCAAAAAATATATTCATTATAATCATCTGCTCTACCAAAATATAACACCATTGAACAAAAAATCCCATGAAAAAAAATAATTACATAAAAATGAAACTATAAATAGAACAAAAATATTCTCAATGTTCACCAAAATGATCTACAAGATTATCTGAGGAAGTGGTATTGGCTATAAGTCACATTATAGAAACACCCCTATAGAACCATTATTACTGCCCAAATGACCACGTGTATGATATATATTGGGTTATTATTAGAATAATTAATTTTTTACCCAATATTCTAAGATTTATGGTATATTTATATTTTACTCTTATACGAATATTGTGATATAAACAAAATGGACCTTTCATTCTTACCCCTGATGCGCCTTCTGCTGATTTCTTCCCTTTCCAATTTCATGAACTACCTATAAGGAATCGGCCTTATACAATACCTTATCTTGAATTAAATAAATAATTCACATTGAGGATCTTTTCAGGTTTACAGGATTAGAGAATTTGGCCATAACTATTACATAACAACTTGAATATTACATGTAGACATTACTACCCAATATCCATTTTTCATAAAATAAAATGTTTTAAAAAGAAACATGTCTAGTTCCATGTTTTAGATATCATAAATTTTACTTCATCTCATCCTTGACCATATTCATCATTATGTGCAGTGAAAAAACATTTCAAAACCTGGGATGAGCATAAAAAGCTCAGTGAGGGTTATAAAACAAACAAAGAAAACATTAGTTCATCATCGCATACATAACATAAGCACTTTAACATACCTCATGGAATCGTATGATTTATGAATAACACATAGGAAACATAAATCATAAAGGTAACTTGTGGAATTCATATCCCACTTGCATTGTATCAATCTATGCTACGTAGAGAGTTGAATTTTGAATTACCATCGTATTATATATTCTAAATCTCTTTGGAGAAACATTCATTTTTACCTCTGTCATGTTACTCAATAAATTGGAGAGGTATCTCGGGATAACATGCCCTAGGTTTATCACGGAACCACCAGTATATGTAAAAAATGACCAAGATCCATATCATATTCATAACACATAAAAGAAACATAAAGGAAAGATAAAATTTTACATTTCAAAGAAAATATATCATTTAAATATATTGACATAAATAAAATCCATTAAAAACTATTTTCAATACTAAAATACATAAAATATTATATGGTATTTTATTTTCCTTTTAAAAACATTACTTCTTGTTACAGAATCCAAAGATCAAATAATACTCACGACGAAGGAAAGGTCATTGTCACCACATACGTTTAAAAAGAAACATTCTTTTTTTTGTTATTTAGTAAAACGTTTCATACATAAATATTATCTTTGAATGTAATGAAATGTCAAAGGTGTTTATACAGCGTATAAAAGAAAGTAGTGTATTAAAATAAAATATCCCTCTATGAATGGAGATTGAGACGATGTTCCGAACCTCGTGTCCGTCTTGAATCATTTTTTTCTTTAATCCCCTAAATAAATAAATAAAGTTAATTTATACTTTATTAAGAACATTTTTAATTTTTATTATTCATTTTATATCACTTATTACCATGTTATAAACATTATGTAATCATTCAAGTTAATAATGGTTTTTTTGTCGATATTTGGTTCTTCAGTCAAAAATGAACACCATATAATTACAAGTTGTCATTTTGGTCAATAGTCCATTAACTCCAAAATGAGATTCATGATTTAGATATCATATACAACATATATATCCAATACATATATGTATTTATAACAGTACATGACATTTCGGAGATAAGAAATGAAATGCACTATTCATGTAGACGGTAATTCGTATGTACGCATGAAGGCTACTTTCATTTCAATTTTACACTTTAATGGAATTAAAAAAATAATGATTCATAGATATATTATTATTCCAGTATAATATCATATATAATATCATTAAAAATATCCCTTAAACATCCCATGTATGGAATTAACATGTCATTTCACTTTGAGGGGGCGGTAGTCCGCACTTCCTCAAATGAAATTATCACGTTTACCCATTATGAAAATAATAAAATAATGATATAAATGTAAAATAAAAAAGTATAAATAAAACATCAGAATAATACATATAATATATAAATAAAGTGTCATCTTAATGGCCACCATGAGAGGTGGTAAGAGATAATTGAACAATCTTCGTTTCATCAGGCATTAGTTATCCATCCACAGAAACAGTATGTTTGTCACCCATTAGAAGGAGGTGTGTGTAATTGTACTTCAATTCCTTATCATTACAACATATTAATATATTTAGGATACTGTTTTTTATAAAATATAGTAATAAAAAGAGTTTAGGGGTTGTAGTTGTAAAATAAATGAAAAGAAGTTAAGAGAAACTGTTACCTTTAATTTGGGTAACACCCTTTGTTTTAAAACCAAAAGAACTTCTTGAAGTGCTTTATGTCTAAGGAAATGCTTCTAAGAGGAGGAGGGGGGATATTGAGAGATATTTGGTTACGGTTTGGACGAGTCAAGGGGCTTGATAGGTGTGAGGAATGGGTTATAAGTGAGGGATTTTTATAGGGGGAATGAGGGGCTCTTTTAGAAAGTGTGAAAGTATTATTTTATTATATAATGATATTCGTTTTCTAAAGGTACATAACTAATTAAAGTATAAGATAATATGACTAATGGACAAAATAAAATCATCCAATAATAATTGAACAGGTTTTAAATTTTATTTTATTATTTATAATATTATTTATTTAAATCATTTATTAATGAGTTAAATACTACATCATTATTCTGTCATAAATTATTTAATTTATTTGATTTATAAAGATTATAAATAAGTACCTTAATTTATTAAATATTATTATATTTCCAATGAATATTTAAAGTAGAAATTATAGTTTATATAACCCCAGGTAAAAATTAATTTACTAAAAGATATTTGTTTTTCTCATTTTGGTCTTTAAATTAATTAAATTAATCAAAAGTGTCATTATCACTCCAAAGTGGCTCCATGGGGTCCAAAATTCGTCCCAACGATGCCCATGGTCTAAAATGACTCAACCAATAAGTTCTATACACGTGTTATGGTAATTTTATATTATTATAATATATTTTTTCATTTAATTATCATATTTACCATTACCTGTGGTAACTAAAAGAAAAAAATTACTATTCACCAACAATTTTTTTCATCCTATTGAAAAAAATATTACATAATAATAACAACCATGTATGTTGTATTTTCAAAATAAAATTCACATACGTAGTAAAATTTTGTTTAAATGAAAAAGCAAGTTTTTTAATTACTACTTAGTGGGGTCAGTATTCATCAAAAAATTGATGTTTTTCAAAACAACTATGAAACATTCAGCCTAAGATATATTTGATATTCCTAATTAGAAAATTATATCTATTTTTCAAAAATAAAAACATAGAATTTTCATTAATTAATTGAAAATTAATTCCCATTGTAAAAATATAGCGTGTTTTTAGGAAACAATAACTATCAAAAGACCGACACTTGTTTATGTCCAATTTCAATGTGGAAGTAATTCCAATAACAAAAATTGGATTAAATGGTAAAAACATAATTTAATTACACTTTAAAACCAATTAAAAAGATATTCTACCCAAAGAAAAAATTTATAATAAAATGCTTTTTTGAATTAAAATACAGTAGTTTTCACTTTTCATAAAAAATGAATTTTATCATAAAAATACCAAAAATTTACCCAAAGTAAATTTTGATGTCCCGATTCTAAAGAAGAATTTTATTTTGTCAAATAGAACATATAAAAGTTAATGAATCTATATTTAACCAGGTTTCACCATTAAATGGTGGTAAATATGTATTTTAACGTAAATTATTTTTAAAATTAGATTCATTCACATTTTAAGCCTCGAAAATTTATTGGATAAATGTAAAAAACATTTAACACACATATATAATCATTTTATAGTTAGTTCTGTTCATTACCACCATTAGAACGGCTTGGTGTAAACTACCATTTTAAATAATAATATTTTATTATTAGTGTGCAACATTAGATATCAAAGAAACCCATTGTTGTGTATTAGGTAGGCCATTGAACATAGTGTCCCCTTTAAAATAGAAATTACTTCACAAATATTAATAATTTTTAAAAAAAATTCATGTTATTTATTTTCTTAGGATGTTACATACTTCCTCTCATTTGGTAATTGCTTCCTCACAATTTTAAAACTGGGCTGGGAAACTTCATTTGAAAGTCCCACATCAGAAAAAGAGTCAATAAAACTATTACTTTAAAATAAATAAAGAGATGTACAAAGGTCACTCGAGATAACACATACTAGGTTTCCATGTGAGAAAACATAGATATGGAAGAGAAAAAAAATCTTTCATCTTCTGATGGAGAGTGATAGAAAACATGATTAAGATAAAGCTAACGACCAAAAAATCCTAAAATTATGATGTGTTAAATGCTAATTTATTACCCTATAAGAAGTGTAAAACAACAATGTTTTTTTATGTTCCTTTTCATAATTTTTAAGAATTAATTTACTACAAAGATTAAGATCATAAGGAAATATACTTACCATCAAGTAGAGTTTCATCCTTTAACATGTTTCTACCAAAAACTAATCTTTTCTCTATACAACGTGCATTCAAAAAAGCATGGTCACATAAAAATCACAAGAATCATCTTCTAGAAAATGAAATAATCCACAAAAGAGGAACTATATATTTCCCTTGTCTTTAGATATCAACTAAAACAAAAATGGTCATTCTAAGATCAGATAATACCCAAATGGATAATCTTTTACAAAAATAAAAACTACTCTTAATATCTAAATTTTTTCAAACAGAACCCAACGTTCAACAAAGACCGTTCAATAAGAAACCTTCCAAAAAATTCATTATAAGTAATCCAAACTACGATGGGAACCCAATTCTTATAAGGATTTAATTACATAGTCTTCCAAGATAAATCTTATCATTTATCACCAAATAATATCAGTTACTCATAAAGTCTCATATTTGAAAAGTAATTAATCTAATCACACATTCTCCATGATAGGTTAATCATTTTCATAAATAAGCCAAATTTTCATATGTCCACAATATATACATTGATTCTCCCAAAATAAAATTTCAAACATTATTCCACAATTTAAATCCCACAGCTCTCTATCTTCCTTAGGCATATAGTGTTTTTTCAAAAGAGAGGACATCTTTCACAATATCCTTTATCACTTAATCACAAAATCATTTTCCTATACTGGGTATGTCTATTTGATAATACATATGTTCCAAAAATCATCTTATTCTTGTTCTATAAAATCATTTTAATAAAATAATAAGTCATACTAACGAGGGACCTCAAGTAGACCAACGTTAGGCGATGCGACCTTGTCTCCCTTCGGTTGTGGGTTCGATTCCGGTGGCTTTCCATATGCAAAAGGTGGTCACCCATCCTCCAGGTTTTATTTTTATAAAACTAATAAATAAATGTAACGTGTTTTAAACTCAATAGTTTCATAATACTTCTAATTTTCATCCCAATTGATTATGATTTCATCATCATAATTCTTGATGTCTTATATATATTGTCATTTTTTTCACCACCATATGAAAAAATAAAATGAGTCCCAAAATGATGAAAATAATTCCTTGATCATGGTGTCCTTTTAGTTTCATCGTCATCTTGTTCACATATGTAGAAGATCAATGCATTGCAAAAATGATTTAGAGATCCTTCAATATCATTTACTTCCTCCATCCAAATACACCTTGTACAACATGGGTCATATGGGTATTCACAAAAAAATAGTTTTGGAAAATAATAATGTATGACATATAATTTCAAAACATCTGATAAAACTTGATTTCAATAAAACAGTCGAATTGAGTATGACTTGAAACGTTCAATTAATGTTCTTTTATAATACAATAGGTATGTTTTAAGAAACAATATTATAAAATAAAATATAAATAAGTTGTTCAAAAGTCTACTTCTTCAGTGCATTCTTCAAAATCATAATTTTCGTAAATTTTTTTTGATAAGGTAAAATATTTGAAAATTCCATGATAATATTTACCTTTAATGAAAATATGAAAATATTGTTAAAATATGATTTTTCTAACTATAACCCATGATCCTTGATGATAATGAGGTATAGTGGAGGTGTTTTATATCTCAAACAACTACATTCAAGTGAGTTATATGCTAGAAAATGTTTCAAAATCATCAGAACATGACTTTTCAATAATTATTTAAAGCATGTCATCTAGAATAGATAGGAATGTCATTTGAGATACTCCTCCTTCCATTATTAACTGAGATTCCTTGATCTGAAAAAGTTATAAAACAAATATTTAATGGAAATAATAGACTTAAGGACTAATAATGTGAATAAAGAAAACTCATAATCCATAAAGGTCTCTAAACTGACCTTTTATACCATCTATAAGAACTTGGCCTTAAACATTACATAATCCAGATTTAAATAAATAATTCACATTAAGGATCTTTTCAGCATTAGATTTTTTAAGAATTGGGCCATAATTATTAATTAACAACATGAATATTACATGTAGACACTACTAACCAGTATCCATTTTTTCATAAAATAAAATCTCTTAAAAAGAAACATGTCTAGTTTCATTTTTGAGACATCATGAATTTTTCTTGATCTTATCCTTGACCTTATTCATCTTTATGTCCTGTGAAAAACATTTCAAAACATGGGATGAGCATAAAAAGCTCAGTAAGTGTTATAAAATAAAGAAAGAAAACATTATTTAATCATTTCATATATATCATAAGCTCATTAACATAGCTCATGAAAACATATGATTTATGAATAACACATAGAAAACATAAATCATAAAGGAAACTTGTTGCATTCATATCATACTTACATTGTAGTTATCATAGCTACATACAGAGTTACATTTGGAAAACTCATAAGAGTATATTCCCTAAATTTATTAGGAGAAACATTCATATTTACCTCCATCATGTTACCCAATGCATTAGAGAGATATCTTGACCACACCTGCCCTAGGTTTATCACGGAACCACCGGTATACGTAAACAATGCCCAAGAACCATAACAAATTCCTAACACATGAAACAAACATACAAGAAAGATAAAATTTTCATATTTCAATCAAAATATCTCATTTATATATATTTACATACAAAAATCAATTGTCAAAATTTTATTTGTCACGACCCGTCCTCGGGGCCCATGTAGTGACTACCCCAAGCCCGCCTTCCATAGGCCAGGGGCTGGCGACTAGCACCAATGGCGTAAATCCAGATAACCGGGAAGGCTTTGCCTTTATAAAAGTAAACAAAACACCACATAGTATAAGCGAAAGTAAAACACTAAGTAAAACTGAAATAAGATGTGCTGAAAGTAAAGGGGCCGTAAATACAAGCCCAACTGTAAAGTACAAGGAAAAAGATAAAACAATCGTAAGGTGACAAGAAGCTTCTGGATCATCCACCAAGGATCCTACCTGAAGGGTAGGTATAGATAGTGCAGCTCCTGGATCGTCCACCACGGATCATACCTAAAGGGTAGGTACAGATAGCCTCCACAATGCTCTCACCTGTCAACCTCCTCAGAGTGTCACCTTGTCGTGAAGTCCCCCACCGGATACTGTCTCGTCGTAGGTCCACCTATGGGTACAGTCTAGTCCTCGAACACTCGGCCTCTATATGCGCTGCCTGTCGTCTGCAACCAACACAACGAGGTGCGGGCATAGCCCGTGCATGGGTGAGTATAATGATACTCAGTAGGAACCCCGAGACCCTCATGGTCTCAATAAATCCAACAAGGATAACCACAAAGAATATCTCAACAGATAACCTCTACTTAGGTATATGGCCATACATATACCCATGTTATCATGTAACCCATCTCAATCACAGGGAAACACAAAGATTATGAAATCAACGGATAACCACTACCCAGGTATATGCCCATACATATAACTAAGTTATCAAGTGACCCATCTCAATCATGAGGTAAAAAAAGGTCATAAACTCAGCTCAACCAGGATTTTATTCATGATGTCAAAACCCTAGCTATTGGAGAACTCCTCCTCTGTTGAGTACAGTGGGCCTGCCACTACAACCAAGTGTGCCCCACTGTCCTTGGATTGCTATAGTACTCCACCTGTCGAGTACTGTGTGCCTAATACTACAACCAAGCGCTTCCCACCATGGGTCTGCCGCTACAACCAAGCGCTCCCCCTCATAGGCTCCAGAGGTACATCTTCTGTTGAGTACCGCGGGTCTGCCGCTACAACCATGCCCTCCTCCGTCGTGGGTCTGCCGCTACAACCAAGCGCTCCCCCTCTTTGCCTCCAAAGGTACTCCTTCTGTTGAGTACCCCGGGTATGCTACTACAACTGAGCGCTCCTCCACCACGGATCTGCCCCTACAACCAAGAGCTCCCCCTCACAGCATCCGGTGGTACTCCTTCTGTTGAGTACAGCGGGTCTACCGCTACAAGAAAGTGCTCATCCTCCGTGGATCTTCTGCTACAACCAGGCCCTCCCCACTGGGCTATCTGAAACACACCGAGACGATAGATCAGCAGTCGTCAAGTCTCATCCAGCTACTAGGTCTCTGCACTATGCTAGCTCATCCCCCGGAGGGTCCGCTCCACGAGCTACTGGTCGATAATCCAAGTATCACAAAGTTCCATGAAGAAATATCTCAATGTACCGCCTCGTCATAGGGTTCTCAACGCAACAGACGGCGTGTCAGTCAGACGCCCAGTCTATGAGTTACTAGCCTTTTCGTCTCAGGGGCTCGGTTGGTTTTGTATGGGAACCAACCCGGACGTAACTTGACTATACCCCGAACTCACATAGGGTATGCTCATAGGGACCGTTTCTCAACATGATCACCAACGGCGCTGATGGTTCGTCAAACGGACGTCTGGTCTGAAAGATATCAGCTTTTCGGTTCCAGGGACCCGGTTGGATTTAGGGTACAATCCAACCCGGCCACTATCCAACTGCAACCAAAACTCAGGTGAAGTATTCCAAAATTTCTGTCTCATCATGAGTAATCCAACAAAGTCGACAACACGTCAATAGGAAGTCCATAACTCGAGATATAAGTGTTTCCGCTACGAGGGACCGGTTGGTTTTGTGATCATACCGACCCGGCGTACCCAAAGTCCACCGAAACCTTGATTCTAATATACTGAAATGACCGTCTCGATCCAGGGATCACATCACATCTGACGGTGCGTCGATCGGAGGTCTGAAGCCCATGTTATTGGCAAATGACTGAAAACAATCCGAAAATAGGGGTTCGGGCCCGATCCGACCCGGCCCGAGACCCCATGGGTCAGACCGAACCGAGTCGACCCGACCTAGATCTGATTCCGGCCCGCTTGGGTGCGTCCTGGACCGGCTGGTGCGTCCCGGCCCGGCCTGGATGCGGCGGCGCGTTAGAGGTTCGTTGGCCAGCTCGGTTACACCGAGCTGGATGTCATGGGGGGGGGGGGGGGCTGCCCCCCTGTCTCAATTAATGTGGCACCCACGTGGGGTCCGGTCCTGCCTCCAGCTTGGAGTTTCGAACCCTCGATTCTCCCCCTGACCGGCCGGCCGCTGCTGCACCACGGGACTGGCGCGGGCCGGTCCCCCTACTGCGACGCCAACTGCCGTAAATTGGCCGCCAGTCCCTGCTCCGCTGCGGCCTCAGCCTCGGCCTTTTTCCGACTGGTGCGATGCACCGGCGCCGTGCCCCTCCGCCACTGCCCCACTCCAGCCGTGGTGTTTTCGTGATTCTCTGGCACGACGCCACATCGCCAGGACCTTCTTCAACTTCAATGGGGTGGTACGACGGCACCGCGCACCCTTTTCGTATGATCCCGCGCGGTGTCGTTGCACCGCGCCGATTTCCTTTGAAGCGCAACAACACAACAAACAAGAGAGGAGGGTCGGCCGTGTTTGTGTGGTCTGAACCCCTCCCGTTAATCGATATCAAGTGGTCCAAATGAAATGAGGAACGATGACGGAAGAATTCAAGAATAACAACAAAAATAAAAATCCCCCACCTCGTCGAATTCGTTGAGCGAAGGTTCGTTGCGGAATTTATCGTCACGGAAGAAGGTGTCACAGAAGGAGACGTCTGTTGGTGTCACGGTACATGGCATCACGTAGTCGATCTCTGAGGATCTGGCGTTCTTGTCAACCTTTGTCGGAGGTCGGCATTATTCGCGTTCTTCGCATTCTTCGTCGAGAAAGAAGAACTTCAAGAACTTGAGCAAATTCTCCCCATTCTCACACAACCCAACAACTCTAATAAAATAAGAGTTTGTCTTATTTTATTTCTGAATCCATGCTTTTTGAAATTCAAAAAAGAAATAATCAATTAAATGAATTAATTACAATGTTTAAACCGCCCAAATTAATAGAGGTGTTTCATAAACAGAAAAACGCAAGGGTTGACTTCCACTTAATAGGGGTGCTGGTGTGTTACCTTAATTAAGGAGGGGGTGAAGAAAAGAATTGTTGGGGCTCATGTGGGCCCAACATCAAAAATATCCTACCTAGTGAGTAGGATATTTTGGGTCCCACTCCAATCACATAGCGTAGGTTAAACAACTTCATGTAAAATAACAACTGGTCACACCATTTTTATTTTAATTATTTACTTAACCCAAAAAATATAAAAACCACACCTAAGAAAATGGAACTCCGGATAATGTGTTTCTAAGAAATTACCAGCGTTGCGATTCCATCGGTACCCTCGGAATTTGATTCCGAGCACCGGTTCAAAATCTAGAAAAACCTGATCGTTCGTTCACTGAACGTACCCGAGCTAATCTTCAGAAAATGATTCCGGGAACACCGTGCCTCGGAATCAAGCGCCATCAAAAACTGCGTACTTGTAAAATCCCAAAGAAATTTAATAAAATAAATTTCCTTGAAATTTCAGGGTCTTTACATTACTACCACCTCATGGATTTATGTCCCCGTAATGCTTTAACACAAACTAGGGATACAAAAGAGGTACTCAGAAAGCATCTGAGCCTTCCACTCCCATGTGCTAACCTGAAGGTTCCCGTACTACCAGTGAAAGCGCACCTGAGGAATCAAGCATCCTCGTAGGATCCACTCATGTCATTCCTCGATCCCCACGGGAACCTCCGTGAGGGTCACCCCATCGCCCAAGTCCAGCTCCTCATGGTGGATGTAATGCAAAGGGTCGAGCTCGTATCTCCTCAATTGAGATACATGGAAGTCGTTGTGCACCTGGTGCAACTGAGGTGGGTGGGTCAAGCAGTAAACCACCTCACCTACTCTGCTGAGGACCTAGAAAGGCTCGTTGAACCTCAGAGATAACCTGTCGCCTCGACCACATCTCCGTAACTCACGTCGAGGTGAGACCCGTAGGGAAACGTGGTCTCCATCCTCGAACTCCAGTGGTCTCCGCCTCCTATCACCACAAGACTTTTTCCGGCTCTGAGTTCTCTCCATCCGCTATTGGATGACTTGGACCTTTCTGGTCCTATAAGAGCTGCTAAGATTTATTCTTTGCTGAGAAGAGAAATCTGGTCTCATCCCCTAGATGAACCACGTTCTTTGCCTAATACAGTCAATCCCGACATGGATAATACTAACTCATACCAAGGATGACGTCGTAAGGCCTCGATGCTACTAACAAGAGATCCAACCTTTAATCTCGCCTCCATGGGTTGAGTCACACTATTGGCATCAGTGTGTGGTCACTGGGTCCCCTCTAGTAGGTATCTCAAAGTGAGGGTCAAGTCAACAGTTTTTAAACCGGAACCTCTTTGTAACAACATAAAGAGAGGACATGAAGGTAAACGCCACATGAAAGGTGTCTTTTATTTCTGCATCTCAAAGTACAAAGAAACAAATCATCTACAAACAAACATAAAAAAAGATAGAAGCAACATGAACAAAAGTCTCCAGGTCTGGAGCTAGTCCGGCTCCTGTCCATCAGCTCCCGGAGCTCCATGATCGTAGGCCTCAGCTGCCTGAAGCTGAGCTCTCCCATGTCCACCTATTCCCTGTGGTAGGGGTGGACCTCTTGGTGTTGGTGGTGGTGGGAACACTTCGATGTGTCGTCCACCTCCAGCTGCACATGAAGCTCCCCTGCCACGGTCTCCTGCTCCATGCGGTCTACCTCGATCGAACCTCTGCCTCTGCCTGGGAGGTTCTTCGTTCATCTGCTGGTCATCTGTATGGTGGGTCGGACAGTCACGAGCCATTTTACCAACCCCGCCGCAGGGGTAACACTGTCCGCTCATGGTAAGTTGTTGTCCACCCCGGGTGCCTCACACAAATGATCTTGTGTCATGTGGTCGACCACCTGTAGGTCTAGTCCTCTTGAATATCTATGTCATCTGTTTACTGCTCGCTGCAGAAGACTCTGCCGCATGTCGGCTAGTAGTGGGTCCTGCTGCTGGAGACTGCTTAGCTAGGAAGTTCTCCACTAAGAGGGCTTTCTCCAACACCCATGTCTGTGTCGGAATGTTGTGAATAACAACTGAAGCTCTGATCTCTCGCCTGGGCCCCTGATCGAAGGTTCGGGCCTGGAAGAATGAGTCTCGTACCATGTCCATGTAATAGCGTGAGAGATTTGTAAACCTCACCGCGTACTGGTATACTGTCATGCTTCCCTGTCGCAGCTGTAGTAGCTCCTAGATTCGCACCGCACGAAGGGTGGCTGGGATGAACACTAAGCGGAAAAGGCCCTCAAAGTCCGTCGGAAGGAGAGATGGCTCGTCGTGCACCTGGAGCATCAAGCTCCACCATCTGCCTGTTGTCGCGTGCAGGAGGCTCACCGTAAGGACCAACATAAGGTCAGCTAGTGTCTCTACAAAAGGGAAAACTCGTACAACTGCCTCCATCCAATCCTCTGCTGCCTGAGGGCCCATCTCCCCACGGAACCTGGGTGGTAGCTGACGCTGAAACTCGTGCAGTGCAGAAAGGCGACGTGCACCGGCAGCGGCTGGGGCTGGTATCATCGGTGGCTCGGTGGGTAGAGGTACCGTCGGTGCCTCTGCTATCAAAGGGCCCTGTACTGAGGCCTCGTCGCTCGGTGGGCTGTCGTCCCGCACAACGCTCAGAACCCTAGCTGGCTGCCATCGTGGGGACATCCTGAAGAGAAACAGGTGCGCCACGGTTCAAAATGTTTACCTAGTGAGGTGACACAAATTTATCACAAAGAAAACTTTTAAAACACACGTGCAATCAATGTTTTCGTGTACTGAGTCGGAAATCAGAAGTCAGGGTCCTAGTGTACGGATACGTCGGACTCTGCACCATCACTAGACTCCTTGGAATGATAACGACACTCAATACCCTTAACACTATTGATTCAGATAGAATAAGGATCAGAGTCCTGAGTTCTGATGTATAACCAAACTCCTCTAATACCACTATGTCACAAACTGTGCTCGGGGCCCCTTCCGTGACAACCTCTAGACCACCTTCCATAGGCCAGGGGATGGAGACTATCACCAAAGGCGTAAATCCCGATAACTGGGAAGGCATTGCCTTTATAAAGGTAAACAAAACACCACAGAGTACAAGCGAAAGTAAAACACTAAGTAAAACTAAAACAAGTTATGCTTAAAATAAAGGGGCCAGAAATACAAGAACAAATGTAAAGTACAAAGAAAAAGATAAAACAACCGGAAGGTGACAAGTAAGTCCTGGATCATCCACCAAGGATCCTACCTGAAGGGTAGGTACAGATAGCGCAACTCCTAGATCGTCCACCATAGATCCTACCTAAAGGGTAGGTACACATAGCCTCCACAACGCTCTCACCCGTCAACCTCCTCTGAGTGTCGCCTTGTCATGAAGTCCACCACCAGATATTTTCTCATCGTGAGGTCCACATCCGGGTACCGTCTAGTCCTCGAACACTCGGCCTCTATCTGCGCTGCTCATCGTCTGCAACCAACACAATGAGGTGCGGGCATAGCCTGTGCAGGGGTGAGTATAACTCTACTCGTTAGGGACCCCAAGACCCTTATGGTCTCATTAAATCCAACAAAGATAACCACAAAGAAGATCTCAACAGATAACCTCTACCTAGGTATATGCCCATACATATACACAAGTTATCACGTAACTCATCTCAATCATGTGGAAGCACAATGATTATGAAATCAATGGATAACCACTGCCCATGTATATGCCCATACATATACCTAAGTTATCAAGTGACCCATCTCAATCATGAGGTAAACACAAAGGTCATAGACTCAGCTCAACCAGGATTTTATTCATGATGTCGAAACAATGGCTGCTGGAGAACTCCTCCTCTGTCGAGTACAGTGGGCCTACCGGTACAAAAAAGCACGCCCCACTAACCTTGGACTACTGTAGTAATCCACCTGTTGAGTACTGTGGGCCTGCTGCTACAACCAAGAGCTTCCCACCATGGGTCTGCCACTATAACCAAGCGCTCCCCCTCATAGACTCCAGAAGTACTCCTTCTAGTGAGTACCGCGGGTATGCCACTACAACCAAGTTCTCATCCACCGTGGGTATGCCGCTACAACCATGCACTCCCCCTAATATCCTCCAGAGGTACTCCTTCTGTTGAGTACCATGGGTCTGCCGCTACAACCAAGCCCTCCTCCACCACGGTTCTTCCGCTACAACCAAGCGATCCCCCTCATAGCCTCCAGAGGTACTCCTTCTGTTGAGTACCACGGGTCTGCCACTATAACCAAGCACTCCTCCACCTTGGACCTTCCGCAACAACAAATTGCTCCCCACTAGGATATCTAAAACACACCGAGACGATAGATCAGCAGTCGTCAAGTCTCAGCCAACTAATAGGACTCTGCACCCTGCTAGCTCGTCACTGAGAGGGTCCGCTCCACGAGCTACTGGTCAATACTCCAAGTATCAGAATTTTCTATAAAGAAGTATCTCAAAGTATCTCCTCGTCATAGGGGTCTGAACGCAACAGACGGCGCGTCAGTCGGACGCCCGGTCTGTGAGTTACTAGTTTTTCATTCGAGGGGCCCGATTGGTTTCGTGTGCAAACCAACCCAGACATATCTCGACTGTACCCCGAACTCTCATAGTTTATTCTCATAGGGACCAATTCTCAACGTGATCATCAACGCCGCAGACAGTTCGTCAAATGGACGTTCGGTCTGAAAGTTATCAGCTTTTCCGTTCTAGGGGCCCGGTTGGATTTCGGTTACAATCCAACCCGACCACTATCCAAATGCAACCAAAACTCAGGATAAGTATCCCAAATGTTCTGTCTCATCAATAGGAATCCAACAATGTCGAAGGCACGTCAATCGGACGTCCGGAGCTCGAGATATAAGTGATACTGCTCCGAGGGCCCGGTTGGTTTCGTGATCGAACCAACCCGGTCATTCACAAAGTCCTTCGAAAAACTGAGTTTAATATACCGAAACGACCGTCTCGATCCAAGGATCGCATCACAACTGAAGGTGCATCGACCAGAGGTCTGTAGCCCATGTTATTGAAAAATGATTGAAAACAGTCTGAAAATAGGGGGTTTGGGCCCGGTCCGACCCGGCCCAATACCCCCTAGGTCAGCCCGACCCGGGTCGACCCAACCCGGGTCCGGGACCAGCCCACTTGGGCGCGGCCTGGCCAGGCCCGGCGCGCTGGCAGTTCGCTGTCCAGCTCGGTTACACCGAGCTGGAGGTCAAGGGGTGGGGGGGGGTGCTGCCCCCTGTCTCAATTAACGCCCCCCCCCCCCCCCCGTTGGGGCCACTCCTGCCTCCAGCCGGGGGTTTTGAACCCCCGGTTCTCTCCCTGACTGGCCGGCCCGCTCAGGCCGGCCGCTGCTGCACCACTGGACCGGCGCGGGCCGGTCCCCCCTACTCCGACGCCAACAACCATAAATTGGTCGTCGGTCCCTGCTCCACTGCGGCCTGAGCTGCGGCCTTGGTCCAACCGGCGATGTGCAACGGTGCCGCGCCCCTCCACCGCAGACCCACTCCGGCCATGGTGTTTTTGTGATTCTATGGTGGGGCACGACCGCACCACGATCTTCTTCAACTTCGATGGCGCGACGCGATGGCGCCGTGCTCCCTTTCCATATGATCCCGCGCGGTGCTGTTGCACCGCGCCATTTTCCTTCGAACCGCAACAACACAACATACAAGGGAGGAGGTTCAGCCATGTTTGTGTGGTCCATCCCCCTCCTGTTAACAGATATCAAGCGGTTCAAATGAAATGAGGAACGACGACGTACTAATTCAAGAATAACAACAACAATAAAAATCCCCTACCTTGTCGAATTCGTTGAGCGAAGGTTCGTCACAGAATTTATCGTCGCGGAAGAAGGCGTCGCGGAAGGATCTATCTTTCGATGTAGGTGATTATGTATTTCTCAAAGTTTCTCCCTGGAAATGTGTGATGCATTTTTCTAATAAGGGAAAGTTGAGTCTGGGGTTCATTGGACTTTATGGAATCTTGGGGAAGGTTGGACCAGTTGCGTACAGAGTGTCTTTACCCCAATGTTTATCCCAGGTACAAAATGTTTTTCTTGTTTCAATGTTGAGAAAGTATATGCCAGATCCATCTCATGTTTTAAGCAAAAAGGTAGTTATGTTGGAAGAGAATATCTCCTATGAGGAACAACCAGTCCCGATTCATGACTATAGAGTGAATGTGTTGCCGAATAAGGTAATTTTTCAAGTAAACGTTCTGTGCAAAAACCATATGGTTGAAGTGGATATGTGGGAATCTGAAAATATTAAGAGGGATAAATACCCCCACTTATTTGATAAGTGAAAAAAATTGCAAGGACGCAATTCTACAGTGTGGGGAAGGATGTAACATACCAATTAAATAATGAATAATACATTATAATGATTATTAATATTTTTTAATTAAATATTAATTTTACATTAAATGGGATGCTATGTTTTATAGCATACCCAATACGCAACAACGGGTTTCTTTGAAAGCTTACGTTACACACTAATAATATAATATTATTATTGTAGTTAAATCCTAGCCATTGTATCAGCGGGAATGAATAGAACTAAATAAAATATGATTATACAAGTTTTTTAAATATTTTTATATTTATCTTATAAAATTTATAGGCTAAAAATGTTAATGAATCTAAGCAAAAATACAATAATATTCTTTAAATGGTCGATTTCCCGCCTTTGAATGGCGAACCCTTTATAAATATATTTTTGGTCATTTTTATATGTTCTATTTGACAAAATAGAATTCTTATTTATATTTGAGTCATCATAATTTACATTGGGTAAATTTTTGGTATTTTTCTGATAATGATCATTTTTTAATCAATGGTGAAAAATACTGTATTTTAATTCAAATGTGCCTTTTAATATAATTTATTTATATGGTTATATTATCTTTTTAATTATTTATAAAGTGCAATTATAATATATTATTACTAGTTAATCTAATGTTGGACATTGGAATTAATTTTACATTGAAATTGGGCATAAACAAATGTCAATCTTTTGATAGTTATTATTTCATAAAAACACGTTTTTTTACAGTGGGAATTAATTTTTAAATTAACATCTTCCACTTATGTGTTTTGAATTTGGAAAAATGAATTCCATATTCGGAATCAGTAGGTCTGAATTGTGTAAATATGTAACATTTGTTTTTATAAATTTTAAATTTTTACTTCAGTATATATTTTATTTACCATGATTAAAGGGTAAATATTTTAAGTAAGGGTACAATGTAACATTATAATTATATTAAATTACCCTAAAATGTTTCATAATCCTATTGGATGATTCATATACTACCATGTCAATCATTTGGTCGATTTTGAGACCCCATGGGGCCACATGAGAGTAATAATGACACTTTATATTAATTAATTTAAAGTAAAGATAAAAATAACATAAACAAATATCTGTTATTAAATAAATTTTCACATAGGGTTATATAAGTTATTATTTCGACTATAAATATTATTTAGAAAGATAAAAATATTTCCTACATCATGATATATGTTTTATAATTTTTTGTCATTAAATAAATTAAATTATTTTTGACACAATAATGATGCAATATTTACCTCATTAATAAATTATTTAAATAAATAACATTATAAATATTAAAACAATATTGAAAACCTATCCAACTTTTATTGGATGATTTTATTTCGAACATGACTCATGTTAACTTTTACATTACTGATTATTTGGCCTTTTTAAACCAAATATGTGTTTATAATAAAATAATTGTTTCAAACATTCTTAAAGATCCCATCCTCTTCCTTATAAAAATCCCCCACCACATACCTATTTATCACGCTTCTCAAGACATTGGAACATGAAACCTCTCTTCCAATAAGCTCCAAATATCCATTTATTCATCTTATAAGCATACCCTTAGGTAGAAAACATTTAATGAAACCCTTTAGTTTCAAAACAAAGGTAGTTACCCGATTTAAAGGTAACACCTTCTCTTAAGTTCTTTTGTTTTTTTACTTCTCCAACCCCCTAGAATCATTTTAGTATTTTATTTTATAACAAAAACAGTAACCTAAATAAACTTGGATGTTTTTATGGGAATTATTCTAACTACACATACTCAAACCACCATCTAATGGGTGGAAAACATACTGTTTCTATGAATGGAAAACTAACTCCTCTAGAAGCGATGATTGTTCTATTTTCTCCCACCGCCTTTCATGGTGGCCATTAAGATGTAATTGTATTTATATATGACATATATTATGTTTATATTTTCTTTATTCTTATGTATTTTTCATTTATATAACAACTTTATGGTTTCCATAGTGGGTAAACGTGATAATTTCATTTGAGGAAGTGCGGACTACCGCACCCTCAATGTGATATGACTCGTTAATTCCATATGTGGTACATATAAAGGATAAATTTAATGGTATTATATATTATATTATACTGGAATTATAATATACCTAGGTATAATTATATTTTAATTATATTAAAGTATGAAATAGAAATGAACGTAGCGTTCATGTGTACGTATGGCATACCTTCTCCATGAACAGTGCATTTCATTTCTAATCTCAAAATATTATGTAATTTTATAAATACATATATTTTCTGGATATATATGATGTATATGATATCTAAATCCTTAATATCATTTTAGAGATAATGGATTGTTGATGACATGAACAACTTTTAATTATAAGGTGTTAATTTTTACTCAAGTACCAAATATCGACGAAACAACCATTAATAACTTAAATGATTACATAATGTATATAACATAGTAATAATGGTTATATAAAATGAATAATAAACTTGAAAACGGTTCTTTAGAAAGTATAATTTATTTTAGTTTATAATTTATGATATTAAAGGACAAACGGGTCAAGTCGGACATGAGGTAAGGGGCTTTGTCTCAATCTCCTTTCATTAAGACATATTTTGTTTTAATACCCTATTTCCTTTTATACTCTTTATAAACACATTTGACTTTTAATTTCATTCAAAGAAAATTTTTTCCAATGTAGTGAAGATACACAAGAATGTTTCATTTTAATATATACGGTGACAATGACCTTTTCTGATTTCGTGAGTATTATTTGATCTTTGGCATCCTTAACAAGACGAAATGTTTTAAAAATAAAAATAAATACCATATAGTCTTTTATGTATTTTGGTATTAAATGTAGTTTTGAAACTGGAATTGTTATGTCAATATCATTAAATGATATATTGTTATTATAATGTGTAAATTTTCTCTTTCCATTATCTTTATTTTATGTGTTATGAATATGTTATTGTTCTTTTGCATTGTTTACGTATAAAGGTGGTTCCGTGATAAACCTAGGGCGGGTGAGCCCGAGATAGATCTCCAATTCATTGGGTAACGTGACATAGGTAAATGTGAATTTTTATCCATAGATAATTATTGAATATACGTTGATGGGTATTCCAAATGTGACTCCCTATTTAGTTGTGATAGCTACAATGTACATTTCATATGGATTCCATATGGTGCCTTTACGATTTATTATTTTTGTGTGTCATTCATAAATCTTATCATTTCATGAGGTAAGTTATGATTGAAAAGTATCGTTTCATTGTTTTGTATTTATTTATGGGATAATTTTTCATTCCTTATTTTTCATTACGTAGCTTTTTATGCTCATCCCAGGTTTTTGAAATGTTTTCCATGGGACTCTAAGATTAATAAGGGTCATGGTGGGATCAAAGAGAATTTATTCTGTCTAAAACATGGAACTAGACATGACTCTCTTTTTTTCAAGAGTTTTTAATTTTATGAAAAAAATGGATACTGAGTATAATTGTCTACATGTAATATTCATGTTGTTATGTGAATGTTATGACCTAATTCCCTAAAACTCAAAAAGAAAAAAAAGATCCTCATTATGGATTATCCATTGAATTACATATTATTTAATGTTTAAGGATGGTTCCTTATAGTGTGAGTAGGGAATTCATTTGGGGAAATCATATTGAGTTTCAATACTCAACCCTACTTTGGAACATTGTTTCTTTTGTTGATGTTTCTTATTGGGGCATTGGAAAAGTTTGATTATCACAATTTTCTAGAGGTTCATAGTGATACATGGGTTGTTTTGTATAGCATCGTGTAGGTTGGAGCTTTAGAGTTATAGTTGTCTTTGAGTATTGTTGGTTTTTTAGTCTTACATTGTGTGATTTTCTGTTTATTATTATTCCTATGTGGTACTCATGGAAGTTGTTTTGATAAAAATGAAATGTTGAGTTTTATTTTGTTGTTATAATTCATCAAGTGTTGGTTTATTTAGTTATGTAATGTATGGTTGATTGATTTATTTTAAAATGGAAAATCATCCCCAAATTTTAAAATAATTCCGTGGAGTTTATTTAGAGCCATTAGAATTTTGGGGGTGTCTCATAAGTCCATGTATATACTCTCACCTTCTCAACACAATGAAAAGAAGTGAGATGGTACAATGATTGAGAGACATAATTGTGGCATGAATTTGATGTTTTAACAGGTTCCATAAACCATGATATCAATTGCATAGATTTTATCCGTATATAGTTCTAAAGAGTAATAAAAAATATCCCCAAAATGATTGGCATGGAGCTTCTAAAGGTGGTTTGTTTCCGGTACATCTAGAAGAGAAGAAACAATCCCTATTGTGAAGGTGTATTTGGACCAAGGAAAACATAGTGGAATAAACAAGATGAATGGTGGTTAAACTATATCCTCTTCTTATGTGATGTGAGTTTCCTCCAAATTTAAAGAAAATTATGCATGTTTAGGATCACTCCAAATTTAAGAAGTGACTATCTACATTAAGAAGATTAATCCATTGTGTCCCTCTGTATAGTGATATTATGATTAATATTGATGTGTCATGTTTCAATGGGTTCAATTTGGGAGGGATAGTTGTTCGTGGCCTAGGTGGTTCTATGATTTTTGTCATTAGTGCTTCATATTTCATAGGTGACTCTCATATCAGGGAGGCATGTAATATGTGTGATGGGAAGTTGATTTACAAAGAGAATAATATAAATCTAACATTAGTGGTGACTGAATCAATGATCATCCTCTAATATCACGAACCATCCCAAGTCAACCCTGAACCGGTCACAAGGGCCAGCCCACGACTAGTCCCGAGAGGCATTCCAAATCCTCTCTGGATGGGGATAAGCACCAAGGGAGTCAATAGAAAACAAAATGAAAAAAATTTCACCTATATATAAACAATCAAAAAAATAGTTGAATGAAATGGACAGCCCAAAATAAATTTATATAAAAACTGAGCTGAACATTATTAATACAAGAAATTGAAAGTACAACTAAATAGAAAAATCATCTGAACAAACCTAATAACCAACTAACTCTACATGACACTTCTGGTCACTCTCCAACAAAATTATCACACATCTCCCAAGGTGATGAAACTCAAGATTAATCCTTCATAAGGGCTAAAAATAGAAGAAGTCTACAGGCGTGAGTATTAAAAATCAATAGGTTAGCCCGATATTTTATTTCCAATTCTCATCCATTAAAATAAAATAAACATCAATTTCATGTTTTAAATTCAAGATATAAATTTATGTTTTCCAAATGAGGTCCCAAGATATATAAAAATTTTACGAGACAAAAACATTCATGTTTTGTAAACAGGAATTCCAGTAACAATTTTCAAAGAGCTACAACTTCAAAATGAAAATAGTTTTCCAGATGGTTGCTTTAAAGAATTAAAAATTTTAAATTCATCACACACAATAATGAATTTACCAACCAAAAACTCCATATGCTTATGGTGAGTACAAAATAGCCAATGAACATAAGTCACGGGAATACCCCTAAGCACTTATTAGTTGTGAGCCCCATGTAGCTTGTATCTCAGTGAAATTAACCAAAATAAATATCTATTCTCATGCACAGGAGCAACTAGTATGGAGCATACCCATAACAACGTGGTCCACCAACATCATCACAATCATAGTTTATTTATTGTTTTCATCATAAAACATTCAATGTGAAACATGGGACAAACCCCACAGAATCACTAGCATACGAGTACATGTTCACCCGCCTAGATACCCGAGATTCCCTTAACTTCTTAATCAAGGTACGCATATTGTCAAATAAATCATCCACATAAAAATAAAATTAAAAAACCATAAATACACCAATATCTTACAAACATGCTTCACATTTATTTCATGAATCAATAAACCACTGAAAGGATTTGTAGAACAATTAGAAGGAGAAAAACAAGGCCTTGTACAAAAAACCCATTCAAAAATTCTCTATTAAGGAAACAAACCCAGAAATAACATAGAAACCTAGATTTGGAAGCACAAATCCAATTAATAAATCATTATAATGGACTAGAAAATTACCTCAAATGATAGAACATTAAATACTAATGGAAACAATTTTTACAAAAATAATAAATTCCTAACAAGCCTTTAAGCCTTTCTGAAAACTATATTTTGACCATGGTATGCCTTAAAATTTTATTAAGTAGGTGTATAAAAAACATTTATCATATCAAAACACATTCATAAATCCCATAAAATATTCAGGTTACATATTCAAAACACAACCATTTTCATAAGGATGTGAAACAAGCCATTTTCCAAAAACTCGGGCCAAAACATGTTATAAACCAAACACTTTTGTTGGTAAAACCAATTAAAAAATGGAAATCCATACGAGGACATAAAATAACATTTATCATTCTTAAAATTAATATAGTAATCCAAACAAATAATTTTTAAATCAAACATAATACATAATGTCCAACCAGATAATTTACTAAACACATGACGTGCCCTATTAAACAAAAGAATTAATTTTAAGCACATGACAAGGAATAAAACAAAAACTTCATTCCATATTTTATAAAATCTACTATAATATATTCAAAATAAAATAAACCATGTTCTAAACCTCACAAAATAGTTTTTTAATGATAGTGGATGATTTAAACAAGGACTTGGTGTGAACTTTTATGATCTAACAAAAATACCTTTCACAAAGCAAGGAATAGAAAAACATTTTTCACACATATAAAATTTATCCATATGCTGAATAATAATAATAATAATAATATATCTGGTGAAATCAATAAAAAATGATTAATCATAAAATATAATCTCATGTGAAAGGGGTATTCTACCTCAAATCTTTGGCGTAATGGAAATGCACACCCAATATCTCCATCCAAGGGTTTACAAACCATAAAACTCTGTAGAACACCCCCAAAAGAACAAAACCCAGCTAAGAAATCATGGGATAAAAGAACCATAGGTCGAACATAAATAGAGTAGAATATAAAAACTTTAAATAATGAAAGGAGGAAGAAGACGGAGGAGAAAAGAGACGAAATCTCACCTTTTCAACTAGAAAACCCGTCATCTTCCATTAGATATACACCCATTGAGAAAAGGGAATGTCTTGAAAATTACTGGAGAGTCTCCTAATGTCTGTGAGAATATAGGAATAATTATTTGTGGGAAAAATAGTATGAATGTACTGATTTGTGGATGAAGCAATTTACCTTCGTGATTCTGGATGATTTGAGAAACATTGACAAGTTTTCCAAACTGCACCACACATATGAGATCCATAGAGGTACAATAGAAAATGGGGTGAGGATAGAGGTATCAGAGTCGAGTGGGAGGTAGAATCACAAATATAAATTAAAAAAGGCATTATATATAAAAAAAAATTTTAAAAAAAAATAATTGGGCTCATGGGCTGGCCCAATCCCTAAATAAGTAACCCCAATTCACCATGCTTATGAATTATAAGGGGTAAAAAGGGATATGGTAGATTCAATAAGTACATGTTGGAAAAGTGTGATTTTTAATGTTTCAAAAATGATAAAAAAAATTGGAGTTATAAAATAATAAAAATATGTTTTTTAATATAGAAATGATCTCACGGTTGGCCTAAATCATGAAGTAACCACCCTTTCTCCAAAAACACATAAACAGGCAATAGAGAACCCAAATTAGGCTGATTAGACATATATGGTAGTACAAAAATCAATATTAACCTCACCTAACACCTAATAAAAGGATCTTTATTTTCAATGAAACTGATCAAAACCATGATGCGAAAAGAAGAAAAAACACGTGGGTGACAATTCTCCCCACCATTAATGCTTTTCACCCCCGAAAAGCCATAACGATTTTCAACTGATAGAACAAAACCTAAGGATTACTTATCAACATAATACATACTCTAAATCTAAATAGATATCTTTAAATAAAAATTATACATAATACTCTTTCCCTTACAAAACACAAACACACAGCCACTTTCAATGAATCTACCAAAAGATCGAGTCAATACCTCCACAACTGAACCAAGAACCCGGTTGGTGTGTCTTCTATCAATGAACCCAAAAGTCAACCAAACTATAGAGAACTCACTGAAACCAAAGATTCTGATGGATTATGGAATGGAATCCCCACTATTATGAAACAACTAGAATTAGATAAGTTCTTAGGAATAAAAAATCAACGAGACTCGTAGTGGGTCTCCCCACTATTAGAACCCAACATGAAACGAAGAAAAAAGATTTCAACATTAACTAGAATTTGGAATCACATATTCAAGACCACCAAAACAATCCCACAACATCCTAAAATCCCAGTTAATTGGGTTACAACATGAACATCTAAACCCCCCACTCTTGAAGGGTGGGGACAAGAATTGGCCAACACTTTCTGCACTGATCTGGACCCCCACCAATTGGGGAGGGGAGGGAAGGGGACCCAATAAATAGGCCAATAAAACCACAAAAGAGACAAAAGAACTATCCGAAACTCTCCAACTATGAGAAAGTAACACCAAGACCACCCCCGATTTTCCCAGGAGGTCCACACATGGACATTAACCGAAAAATCACATCCATGAAGGCATAACCATATAGACTATGTGAGGGGTAAGTCCACAATGCTTGTTGCGACAAAGAAAATTCACAGTGATAAGGAAGGACATTAGAGACATAGAAACTACCTTACCACAATTGTGGAGGTAAGATCCTGGTTAAGCTACCCACACCTCTGGATATTTCATGCATGTGAGATAAGCTTCACTCTGAGGCCTATGGCTGGAGCCTTAATTCATTAAGAATATGTTCCACTGCAGTGAGGTGATAAGGATCACACCACTAAAAACTCACTAAGACAACAGAAAACCTTCATATAAATAGGAACACATAGGTACATATCAAAATTATATCTCACTCTGAATGAGGAGAAGAATGGACAAGGAATACAGTGAAACAGATCAACATCATCAAACACAAATACTTTGTCCAAAAGAATTATCACAACATGGAAGCAATTTAAATAGATCCCAAACAAATCTATATTCCAACATGTAGGAAAATGCAACATCCTAAGAGGTAGATTTATCATTTGAAATGAATCCTTTGGTTGATCAACATGAATTATTTCCAACTGAGAACTATCCATGGCCACTCATAACATCCAACCAATCTTTACAAACCCAATGAACATTAATCCAAAATTGAGCCACCAACAAGATATCATCTCGAGATACAAAAAGAGCATTACTTATAGATCACAAGGAATATTACTAAATAAAAAACTCTTCTAATACATAGAGGTAACTATCTGAATAACCATTGGTTTATAAACAAAGGCCATAATTTTTTTTATCTCAAAACAATTTTGATAAACAGTCTGATTTGGTGAGATTCAACATTCAACAATGGTGATTCGTTATGTCTCACACACATTCACGTTTGCACGCCACCTAAGCACCCAACCACTATTCCATAAAGGCCATACATCAAGATATCAACAAAACCATGCATGTGAGAACCTAGAAAAACAGCAAAGGCTAAAACAAAACAACATCATTCAAAAAATCTTGTAACTTCAAAAGGAACACCAACCACCAAGTCAAAACCCCTTTTCATATTTCAAAAAAAATCACATTTAATTATGACCAATTTCCCTAAAAACATACCCTTTATTATTTTTATAACATTCTAAACAACCCAACTACTCTAAACAACCCCTTTCAATTTTCTAAAATTCTGCACGGTATCTTTTCATAATCGGATTTCCATTGATACCAATTCCCTTTATAAGAAAACACCAACTTCTAAAACCAATTTTCAAAACCAATTCATCAGAGTAGAACATTTTTCAACATCCCAAAACATCCCATTTAAAACAAAGATTCAGAATCACTATGTAAAGATTCACACATTCAGAACATTTTATTCCAACAAACCACATGTTTAGGTTATGGATAATGTAATCATGTTAAATCATTCCCACTTTGTCCTAAATTGTTTTTCACAAAAACAAATACTTCAAAAACCAATCTTATATTTAAATTTTGAAAACAAATATTTCACTTATCATGATCCAATACATCCATTAAAACCCATTTCCACAATTTTCATGCAAAAATTATCAAATAAAATTCAGAATTCAATAAAGGCCCAAGAGACCCAAAAAAGGGAACTGCAGTTGGTGGGTGACTTGACCATATGGTTAGAGGCCATATGTCAAACACAACACTAACATAAAGAGAATAATTAGAACCATACCCCGGATCCACATGGAAATACATCCCATGTGAGCTCACGAAGAACATTATTCAGACTCCCCTTGTCATATCCCAACACCAAAAAATCAATAAGAACAAAAGTAACTATTAAAACCGGACATCCCATGGAAACCCGATGATTAGAATGAGAATCATTTTTTGACGCTCTTCCCGCACTTAACCATGAAGTCCCCAAAATACTACTCCATCTAACTTTACATCCCCTAGATTACAATGGTACTGTAAAAAGAATTTTTGGCTAGGATCCAACCTCCTTTGACACCATTTTATCATGAACCAGCCTAGGTCGACCCTGAACCGGTCTCAAGGGCTAGACCTCCACAAGTCCTGAGAGGCATTCCCAATCCTCTCGGGATGGAAAAATGCAGCAAGGGTATCAACAGAGTACACAAGGGAATGATTTTTTCTATATATAAACAATCAAACATACAGTATAATGAAATGGACAACCCAAAATACATAAATATAAAACTAGAACTGAACATTGTTTGTACAAGAATCTGAAAGTACAACTAAACCAACAACTCATCTAACAAAACCGATAACCAAATAACTCCATTTGACGCTTATAGTCACTCTCCAACATAATTATCACTCATCGCCCAAGGCAATCAAACTCAAGTTGAATCCTACACAAGGGCTAAATATAGAAGAAGACTATATGCGTTAGTATTAAAACTCAATAGGATAGCCTGATATTCTATTCCCAATGCACATCCTTTAAAATTAAAGAAACATCAATTTCAAGTTTTAAAAACGAGATATAAAGGTATGTTACCCGAATAAGGTTCTAGTCTATATAAAAAATTACTAGACAAATACTTTCATGTTTTATAAATAAGAATTCCAGAAACAATTTTCAATGTGGCGAAACATCAAAATGAAAATAGTTTTCTTAAGGGATTCTTTAAAGAATTTATAATTTCAAATAAATCACTCATACGACTGAATTTACGAACCAGCACACCATATGTTGATAGTGAGTAAAAAATATCCAATGATCACAAGCCACATGAACAATCCCAGGAACTACTTAGTTGTGAGCCCAGATACCTTGTATCTCGGGGAATGTAACCAAAATAAATATCCATTATCGTGAAAACGAGACACTAGTTGGGATCATTCTCATATCCTAGTGGTCCCCCAACATCATAACTTTCATTGTTTAGTTACTGTTGTCATCATCAAACTTGCAACGTGAAATATGGGTCAAACTATACAGAATCACTACCATACTAGTACATGTCTGCCATCCTAGATAAATGGGATTACCTTAAGTTCTAAATCAAGTTACACATATTATCAAATAAACATTCCAAATCCATATTCCATTATCAAAACATATAAACACATATATACCACAAACATGCTTCACATTTCTTTTATGAATAAATAAACCACTAAAAAGATTCATAAAAAAAATTTCAAGGAGTATAACAAAGCCTAGCACAATAAAATCCATTCAAAAATGATCTCTTAAGGAAAAAAACCATAATTAACATATCATCACATATTTGGAATCCCAAAAAACAATTAATAAATAATTTTCATGGATCATAAAATTTCCCTAAATGATATAACATGAAATAGACATAGAAACCATTTAAATAAATAGATACCAACGAGCCTTTAAGACTTACTCAAAATTATCATTTGAAAAAGGTATTTATTTCACATTAATTAAGTATGTGTATAGAAACCATTTATAGTAGAAAAAACATTTATAAATTTCCTAAAACATTCTGATTATATATTCAAAACACAACCATTTTCATAAGGATGTGAAACATGCCATTTTCCGACAACTCAGTCCAAAACCTGATGTAATCCAAAACCAATTTGTTTGTAAAACCAAATTCAAATTGTAAAGACATATTAATACCCAAAATAGAATTTATAATTTTTCCAATTAATTTTTAAATCCAAAACAATAATATTTAAATCAAACTTAAAACATAAAGTCTAACCGGGCAATTTACCAAACACATGGCATGCCCTTTAAAAATAATTTATTTTAAACAATTGACATGGAATGATACACCAAATGCATGCCATATTTTATAAAAGATAAAATAATGTATTAAAAATACAATGAACTAGGTTCTGAACCTCACAAAATAGTATCAGAATATAGGGGAACATTTAAACAAACACTTGGTGTGCACTTTTATAACAAAACAACACAACCTTTCACAAAACAAGGAATAAACAAACATTTTGCACACAAAGAAATTTATCCAAAGGCTGGAAATTAATAATAAACATATATATCTAATGAAAACAATAATAAAATGTTTAATCTTAAAATATAAAGGCATGTGCAAGGGATATCCTACCTCAAATCCTTAGGGTAATGGAAACACACACCTAATATCACCATCTGAGGGTTTACAAACCCTAAACCTTTGAATACTAGCCCCAAACGAACAAATCCCAAATATAAAATCATGGGAAAATAGAACCCTAGGTCTGACATGACTATAGGTGAATATAAAACCATTAAATAATGAAAGGAGGAATAGGAGGTATGAGAAAAGAGAATAAATCATCCCTTTTCAACTAGAAAACTGTCTGTCTTCCATTAGATCTGCACCCATAGAGAAATGTTAATGGCATGAAACATCTTGGAGAGTCGCTTAAGGATAGTAAGAACCACAAAAAGAAATATTTGTTGGAAAATAGAATTAATGGAATGATTTATGGATGAATGAATTTACCTTCAAGATTCTGGATTATTTGAGAGACATTGAGAAGTTTTCCTTCATCCAAGACCCAATGAGCTTCAAAGAAGTAAAATTTATAATGGTGGATAGGATAGAGGTATTGAAGTCGAGTTGGAGGTGGAATCCCTGAAAAATATTAAAAATTGAATTATATAGGACAGAAAACATTTATTTTTTTGAAACATGAAATGGGCCCACGGGCTGGCCCAATACCTAAATAAATAACCCCAATTCACCATGATTATGAATTCAAAAGCGGTCAAAAGGGATATGGCAGCATAAATATGTCATTTTTGGATATTTTTGAAATGGAATGTGTCAAAAATGATAACAAGTGAATGTGTTTTAGAAGAAACAAAATATGTTTTTAAATATCGAAAGACGTTCACAATTGGCCCAAATCATGAAGTAACCACCCTTTCTACAAAAAAATCCTAAAAAAATGGAGAACCCAAATTAGTGTGATTATACATATATTGTAGTCCAATACTCATAATTAATCTCACCAAACACCCAATTAATGTATCACAATTTTCATTGAATTGGATCAAAACCATGACATGAAAAGAAGAAAAAACCCGGGTGCCACATCTACTCACTTAAATATGAGATCTCCACCCCATTTTCAATTACTTTTCACATCCATGGATGAAATGTTATAATCAATGAAGTGACAAAATAACATCACACATATTGATAAGGGAACAAAGATTTTGAATATTTCTCTTTGATGGTCGATTTCGATACTACATAGATCTACCTTTCTAGTCTTTTCTCCCACCCTACTAGTCATATAGATATTTTTATAGGAGATTATCTTCGGTTATAACAATTTTGGAACACATGTTCATATCACATACTTTTGTTTTTATAAAATTAATTATTATTATTTCAAAAAAAAAGTAATAAAATTCGAGTTAAAAAAAGTGACTCATTTACTAATTCCAATCTCATAGTTTACTCACACAAATTTTTCATTTCACAATTTCTTCCTAAATAATAAATATCATTCTCAAAATTAAATTAAACCTCCTTATCCAGATTAATATTCCCCTTATAAAAAGATGATTCTTTTTCGAATGATAGGAACTATAATATTTTTCTTCATTTAATGACTTGGTATGTGCTCAAGAATTATTAAGATTATTAATAGAATAATTTTAAACTCACTAACATATTGCATTATCATCTACAAAATTTATGAGGAATTATAATGGGCACTTTTAATTCAGTTTATATGAGTTTAATTTAGATAATCTCTATAAAATATTCTTTATAAAGGTGGTAATGTTACATATGGTTATATTCAAAAAATTTATTTCTATATATTTCAGTTTTTATTACATAAAATAACATTACATTTAAAATCATATCCTAGGTCAAAAAATATTGGTTCTTATTTCAGTTATTAATTTTACGGAGAATAAAATTAATAATTCATTAATTTAGATTCCTATTTTATTTGGTTTCCCTAAACACTCCAAAAAATAAAATTGGAGAAGAAAATTTTTATATTAATACATCATATCCCCTCTCTCACACGTATAATAGACACTACCCTCAACGAGATATAACATTATAATTAATGAAAGATAGAAATAATTTTGGATTGTCAAAATAGTTATAATGGAAGGATAAATCATAATGAATTTATCCACATACAATAGGGAAGAGATTTGATTAATATAATGGATCATTCTAATAATATCCATTAAACGCCTTCAAATTCCCCCCATTAATTGTAAAATGATTTAGTGCTTATTCTATTTTTTTGCAGCCTCCCGAAATGGTAATTTATTAGTCATGGTGAATTAATAGTAAACCTAGAATGATGATTACCCAATATGGGTTTTAATTGAGAAGATTATAGTAAAAATTTATCACTAACATATAATAATTTTCTCTGAATGATTATTCAATGGGAATATATGGTCCTTTTTTCATATTCTATAGACATTTACTAAGCTTCTATCCTCGGATTCTCAATATACAATATTTGAATATTTATATGACTTCTAGAATTCCTCATTTCCTTCTTCATGAGATTTATAGTGAAATATTATATGTGGGAAATCAAAATGTGAAGGTGAAATTGTTTAATATAATCAATTTTGTATAGAGATATATCCTGGAGGTTTTAAATTCACTTTAGAACAACCATAACGCTTAGTAATGATTATGGATCCAATTATTATTGTAAGGTAACACTATATTATCATAAATACTATTCATTTATTTGATAGAAACATTTAACAAGATTTTAGTTTTGCACATTATGTAGTTTATGTCCTCTATTGTACTCTATATTTTTTCATGAATTCTTACATAATTTTATTGAAATAGTACATTCTGTTTTCAAGGATTATTCCAAGGGGTACTCCAAATTTTTTATGAGATAGTCTAAAATAACCAATGAGTGATCAATTCTAAAACCATTATTTATAACCCATTTCGAGACGAAACTAGAAACATAGAGAATATTGTTAAATATTAATTAAATAATAAATAACCCCATTTATTATACTCTCTAAAAACATATATTCCAATAAAAGAGAGTGGTTGTTAGGTAATTTATTATCATATGAAAAATCAGTAATTTACACATAGATTACACCTATGATAGAAATATTTCACACATATTTGATGATTTCAATATAAAAAACTATCTATTTCATGGAAATTTATAACTATCTGTTGATGAAAAAAGTATCCTCCAAAAGAATGTGTGTTGAGAAATTCAATAATAAATGATACCAAATAATATTGTAAATATATAATTATCACACAGTCACTATTTATCTTCCAAAATTAAGGATCCTCTCATAGATAGAACCTCATATATTAATTTTTTTTTAAGAATTGATGATTAATAAATAAGGAATTTACCATTAAGGTATCCAAGATGATTATTACTTCAGTATACGATTCCACCTAACCTATGATATCATAGAGATTCTCACTATGTATGTAATAACTTTTACTAATTTCTTATATGATTTTTTATTTTTTGAGACGTCTGGATTCCATTAAAATCTATTTGAACTTTCTTTTTACTCTAATAAATAATCATAATAGATTTAGGAACGATTTGGGGAGAATTGGATGTTAGTTCAGAGCCCAAAGATCTAGATTTTTGTGAATCAAGAATAGGCATAGAGATGGAGAATATTTAGTACTATCTGTGTCGATCATGCTTTTGACCCTTTAATGAACCTTCTTAGATTTCCCTCAAACCCACCACCCAGACCATTCCATTATATACCCGATGGGTGTTCTCAATCCCCAAAGGCTAGCAACAAGCACCAAATCATTGAAAAATACAATAGATGGAATGATTTCTATATACATTTACAACCACATGCAATATATATATATATTATGAAATCAAGAAACATCAGAAGAATAATGGGTATATATGCTATAACTGTAAGGAAACAATAAAATAAAAAATTAAAAAATTAGCTAAGACACTTTGACATGTACAATAAAATAGACTAAAAACCATGAAGCTACTCATAATGATGGTATGGATGAACTCCCTCTATATCACCATCAGCTATCCAACTTGTTAATACAAACCTCACCCCCTAATTAGAATGTCTTTTCATTCCCCGTACTAGAAGACAATAGAAGGTCAAGGAAAAACCAACGAGGTTCACATGGTGTGATATAACATTCTCAATAGGATCCCACCAAGTAGTTCCATAAACACCCGCTTTATAACAAATCATGTGTGATCATTTTAACAAAACATGGAAAGATAACCAGTAAAGTAGTTTTATAGAAATCATGGTAAACACATAACTTCTTCACAATTATAAATGAATGAAGGTATATTAGTTTCGTAGAACATTTTCCATAAAATTTTTACAATCATAAACATGCATATCAAGGCTATAAAAAAAATCCAAGAAATCAAAAACATAAACACATGTATTAAAACACCAAGTAATACTACATTTCCATGGAATAGACTACTCATGCCATAATAATCATGTTCACAAAACCAATCCTAGAAAAATGGGCTTAGGATGCATAGGAATACAACATTACTAAACCCCCAAAAATGTGAAAGTCAGTCCCCTATAACAATGGTCCAATGAAACAAAGGAAATACCCAATACAAACCTATATTATAAAAAACGATAGATGACAATCTTAAGATAAACCATCCAATTAAGTAACCAGGTGAACCCATGTGATCAATTTCACAAACCAATTTAAAATATTGTCACACCATTCAAAACCATTTCACAATACATTTATCAAAAAAACTGGGAAATCGATTTCCCTTCTAAACCCCTTTTTCAACACACACAAAACAACCATGATAATTTAATGAATCAGTTTATAATAAATGAACAACCATGCTTATCCTTATATAGTATAACTAGAGCCACCAACCTCAATGAGTGTTTCACACATTCCCACAACATAATCCGAGATCAACAAAACCCCAAAATGTCAACGAAGGCCCTAGAATCAAATCCGCACATTTTAAAATTTATCCAAATCTAAACATATGAGGTCACAAGAAAATAAGTATCCCACATACCTCAAGGAAGAATGACCTTCACATAAATACCATCAATGGAAAATTCCATTGGAAAGAGATATCACAACAGATATAGAAAAAACCAAGAAGAAACATCCAACATAGAACAATAGATCTGGTAGTAAAAGCTAGGGCACTACTACAATTAACTATAAATATTAACCATAAAGATCATTTACCTAGACAGATGCACTACAGACGAAACCAATATCTTAAGGTGGTGATATTGATCCCAAGGGAGGGTAACCACTAATCATATCCTAAGAAGAGTTCTGGTTCAGGATTCAAGAGGTCTGGGATGAATGGATCGAGAAACATTTCTATATACATGACTTAAACCTAGATATGGGTTGACTCATGATGAGTATCCCCTAGTCACATCGCGATATCTATTCTAGATAATTATACAAAAAAACCCATTCCCACATGTTAAATATATAATATATAAACCATAAATGATGTTTACTCACCATTCACGATGTCTACCAGTTTACAGTGCGATCTCCCATTTCACGGCATGTATCCAGCAACCAGTACATGAGTTGTACCTCAGTTACACATTGTGTGCCTGCCCTACAGCTTTTAAAAAAACCTTAAAACCCACTATAAGAATTTTTAAAAAAAATTAACCTTTTGATAGTGAAAAAAACCATAAAAAGGCATCGATATGTTAAATACTCCCCGCGATAATGAAATTTCATCCACTAGAAGTCATGTGGTAGAAGTATCCTTTGGAAATAAATAAGGCCAGTTCTCCCTCATCAACGACATCCATGACCAATTACATTGAGAATATGATCCTTTTTTTCATAAAACTCTAACAAACAGAATCAATACCCTATGTAAGAGTTTCTCTTGAGAATCAATGATCTCAATTGGATTCTCCAAAATAAAAACATCTGGATCTATATCAATTTCTGCCAAACTCAAAATGTGAGCAAGATCAGGGTGATACTTCCTGAGCTGAGATATATGGAAAACATCGTGAATTATTGTAAACTAAATCCTTAATTCCAACTTATAAGAATCATACCCAAACATTTATTTGATTTCAAATGTTCCAACAAATCATGGAGTGAAAATTCCCTCATTCTAAAGCCGACAATGAACCAAATGAGGAGAAACATTCAAGAAAACCCAATCACCCAAGAAAAAAAATCTAATGTATGAAACCACCAATCGATATTCAATTTCTTTCAACTCTAGGCAATCAAATGATGTCTTCGTACCTCCTAAACATTTTTTTATTTCTCCAAAACAAAAATTGGCCTTACCAAGAACACTTCTCCCACCTTTACCCAACAAAGAGATTATCAGCACGAGAGACCATACAACACTTCAAAGGGATCCATTCTAATTGATGGATGATAACTGTTAATATAAACAAATTCATCCAATCCTAGATGACTTTCCCATAAACCATGAAAATCTATGACATAGGCATGACACATATCCACCATGATTTGAATTATATGCTTTAGATGACCATCAATCTATATATGGTATGATATACTCAACTTGATCTGAGTTCCCATTGACTCTTTTATAATTTTATATAATCTTAAAGTAAACCTATGATCTGTATCATAAATAATAAGAAAAAAAATCCCATGTAGCCCCATTATCTTATTCACATAAAGCCTACCAATAAATTCAACATTAGTTGAATCCATGATCCAAATTAAATGATTAGACATTTTTAAATGATCAAAAACAAACTAGATAGAATTTTCCACTAGCGGTGTCCCTGGAAACCCAAAAAAAATGTACATGGATACCTTGTCCCATTTCCTAACTAGAACTAGAAGAATATGAAGTAAACCACATGGTTTATAATGATATACCTTTATCTGTTGGTTTGTGTAACAACAAGACACAAACTCTAAAATTTCACACATCATACTCGAAAACCATAATATTATTCTAATGACATAATACATAATTTTAGTGCCTCAAAGTTTGAACCACAATGATATTGGACGATCAAACCAAACTGAACTTCTCATAGGTTTTGGGATGTTAACACACATCCCAATGTGAAGTATGAGATCTGATGAGAGAGACCAACTAGGTATAGTCTCCCCAACATTAAGGATTTCTCAATAATTACTAAACTCATCATATTTCTACTGACTATACAAAATATACTCCAAGATTGATGATGATAACTAAACACTGCTCAAAACCAACCCAAAAACAGCCTCCTAAGTATCTATGTGGAACCAATAAAAAATTCATATTAGATTCTACTCCACCATTGATAACAGAACAACCTATGATAAAACTTTCCTTCTTTGATCATCTACAAAAAAAATTTCCTTTCTTTTGTTGTATGCGATATCGAAGTCAAACATCTAAATGTATTCTACCCATCACCTTTTATTGAGATTCAAGGCCATATTAAAAAATTTATAACTCAGACTCTTATGATCTGAGAAGACTGTGAACTTATGCCCAAATAGATAGTGACACAAAAAAATAAGAACATATATGACTTCTGAAAGATCTAAATCATGAGTTTTGTAGTTATTCTTATATGGTTGGAGCTAACAAGAGCCGTAAACTACCTCATGATCGTCCTGCAGCACCAACAATCCCAAACAAGCACAAGATGCATCCCATAACACCACATACAACTTACCACTATCTGTTAAGATTATAATAAGATATGATATCAAAATTCTATTTGGCTCATTTAAATAATAATGACACTTTTCATCCAATGAGAATTTCATTGATTTCTAGGTAAGAGATGTCAATGGTGATGCCAGCTTAGAGAAATCTTTAACAACCTTCTAGTAGTATCAAGAAATACCAATGAATCTCCACATTTCAAATACATTCTATGATTCATTCCATTAAATAACAAACCATAACCTTATTTGGATAAACTGATAAGGAATGCTAAAAAATTCTATTCCCCAATAACATTACTTCTCAAATCAAGAAACTATATTTTGAATGCTTTTTACACACATGGGGATTTATCATAATTTCCAAAACCAAAATCATATGATTCTTGTGTTCAAAGTTATATTTTGAATATACTAAAATATCCACCAAGAAAATGACCAAAAAGGTGTCATGATATTGGTAGAATATCTGAATCATCAATTCCTTGAAAACATTAGGAGAATTAGTCAATGAAAAATGCAACATGAGATATAAAAAATGGACATACCTCCACCTGGAGGATTTCTTCGATACATCAGACACTTGAACTCCAAGATAATGATAACTCAATTGGAAATCAATCATCAAGAACCAATATTCCCCTTTCAACTAATTAAACAAATCATCCACATGAGGCTATTGATATTTGGTCTTACCTATAACTTGATTAAACTTATGATAGTCCCCATAAAACTGAATTGGACCATCTTATTTCATTAAAAATAGCACATAAGAATTCCAACGTGAAACACTAGGGTGAACAAACCCCATTTCCAATAGGACTTCTAATTGAATTTTGATCTATTTCAGCTCAGCTGGTGCTATGTGGTAAGAATTCATCGATATGATGTGTGTGCCCAACACTAGGGAAATCATAAAATCTACCTATCTCTTTGAAGAAAGAGAGGATAAATCATATGAAAAAATGCTAGGATTTTCTCAGAAAATGACATGATGATCACCATCTAAATCCATGTCATCAGTCTCAAGAATAAAAATAGATAACCAACTCTTTATCTCTGGGTGGGAAGGCCGGGAACAACCTGATATCAGAACCCACTCCCTCAGAACCAAACGAGAGCACCCATCAGTTGCAAGAAATCAAACATGTCGATGATAACAATCAACATAATCTTTACGAGAAACAAGACAATTCATGCTGATGATGGTGTCATATAGATCTAAATAATGAATTATAAAATCCTAGACCAACTTTGTATTGAATATTTTTAATTAACAAGGACACTGAAACCAATTCTCTTTCCCCTATCCAAAATATGTCTTTATATCTATTGTAAAGTGCATATTTTTCATTGGATTCTCATGAATATCAAAAAATATATAATGATATAAATGGGTGAGAGGCACCAATATCAAACAAAGAAATTTCTACTGAATATGAAATAACTAGAGTACCTCTCACTATAACCAGACCGACATCAACTTCCCTTATACACTCATCAATTGCATGTAAATGCGTCACTCCTAAGGCATGTGGTTGGAGTAATGTAGTATTTGATGCTTCTGAATGCACCGTTGTATCCATTAGAGCTGATGAACCCTTACCATAACAATGTTTAGTCATTTCCAAAAAAGTGTGGGGGATTACCTACACATCCACAACTATATCATTTCATCATGGGAGTAGGAAAAGAATATCCTATGTGTCCTCCCGTTCTACACTGATATGAAGTATGAGGCACACTACAAGCTATAGATGATGATGTAGATGAGGTTCACTGTTGAGACCCACCTCCACACATTATACAACATACCTTCCACATCATCTTCTTCCCATGTGTACCACTAATGCTGTCACCGAATTGAAAAGAAGAGGTTAAAAAGCTAAACATGCCGACCATATTCATATATTCCATCACAGCAATATCCACTATCTCGACATTGGTATAATTATTCATTGTAAACACATCTAATCTAATATCCAATAAAAGACCCTTCATGTACATATGCGCCTTTAGCTAGTAATTATTTACCACATTTGGAGAAAAATGGATCAGTTCAGAAAACAGTATTGTGTATGCCAACATCAAACACTCTCCATGTTGTAATGAAAGGAACTCTTGAGTCTTTTCCAGCATTATTGAAATTGGATTAAAACACATAAAGAACATGGTTTTGAAACCCTTCCAATATTGGCACACATGTCTATATGTCTGGACCATTGAATCCCACCACTGCTTTCCGGATCCCTAGATTCTAAATGCTTCACATGTCACAATGATATAATCTGGTGTCTACATGAATTAAAATATTTGATCGATCTTATACATCCAATCATATACCTCTTGAGGTTAAACTATTTCTTTAATAGATGGTGGCTTCTCATATAAGAACTGTCATGATCGATCTTTCTCTCTTCAAGCTCAATGTTTTGCCTCAAACACTACTTTTTGAACTTGTGTCACATCATAGTCATTATCACATACTACATGTATGATCATCTCTAGGAGGTTCTCGTATATATGTGGGTTTCAATTGAAGAGAATCAGTTACACCTTCCGGAGGAACTCGTGGAATACATCGTGAAGGTATATTGATGCACATAAAAACATAAGAATGATCATACAATAGAATAGATCACATTCCAAATTAGACAACCCATAGGCAAAAAATGAAAATTTTAAGACACAAATAAATACTGGAGAGACACATCCCATGGAAACTTTATTCTTGGTATGAAAAGAGTAGGCCAATCACTTATCGCAACATACCTCTCATGTCCCGAAAATCATATCTCATGTCTCTCAGACATCCCATGATAAGAAATAGTGAGGACATACCCCCTTAGGAATGAAACTATAATAAACCTACATAGGTTACCCAATAACCTGACACCCGACCGGTATTATCACATAACGGAAGAGAATTCCTGATCCCCACAAGCTGGAGACAATCAGCTGGGAATTGAACAACACAGATGATGGAATTACTCTGACCAACCTGAACAACCACATGCTATATATATATTAAAAAAATTAAGAAATAGTGGAAGAATAATGGGTATATATACCATAACTATAATGTAACAATGGAAAAAAGATACAAAAATGTAGCTAAAACTCCAAGACAAGCCCAAAAAAAGGAATAAAAACTACCTATATACTCCAAATGATGGTATGGATCAACTCCCACCATCTCACCACCAATTACCCAACCAGATGAAATGAACATCACCACCTCACTGTGACGCCTTAAGATTCCATACATTAGAGGAATATAATGGTCTATGCACCACCATAGGAATACATAGGGTTTGAGCTAACAAGATCAGAAGGTTCTTACCCAGGTGTTCCATCAATAGTATCTGTGTAACAAATCATTTATTATAATTTTAAAAAAATGTGAAATGATAAATATTAAAGTAGTTTTATAGAATAAATGGTAAACACTTATATTTTTAATAGTTCTAAACAAAAGCTGCTATATTAATTTCAATGAACATTTTCCATATCATTTTTACCAAGCACATACATATAGATCAAGGAAAACTCAGAAATCCATGAAATAAAAAACCAAAGCATAGGTATCACTACTGAAAGGAAAACTACAAGTCCTGGATGAAGACTACTCGTAACAGATAAATGAATTGCCCAAAAATTATCCTAGAAAAATGGTCCTACAAAGAAAAGGAATATCGTATGAGTAACCCCCCCCACAAATACAATATTAGTCCCCTAGAACAACATTCCTAGGAAATAGAAGAAATATCCAATATAATCATTATTGATAATCACAATATAATGGGTGATATAATTAAGATAAACCTTCCACCTAAGTCCCCGAGCTAACCCATGTGGTCAATTTCACAAACCAATTTCAATTCATTGAAAATGATTCAAAAACATTTCACAATCAATTGATTAATAACCAAAGATATACCATTTTTATTTTAAATTCCTTTTTAAACACACACAACGAAACATTCCAATTTAACAAATTAATTTATAAATCATGATCAATCTATCTTATCAACATAGGCTAGATTCAGATCCACCTAAATCAATGTCTCGGTCACCCATTCCCATAATGGAATCCAAATCAAAGAAACCAATAATGTCAATGATGGAACTAAAATAAAATCCCAACATCTTATTATTGATCCAAATATAAACAGAAGTGGTCAAGGGAAAAGAGAAAATGAACATACCTTGAGGAAAAAACCCACCACACTACGAACAATAAAGGAAAGGCCTCTAGAACATGATCTCACTAATAATCAAGACTAAACTAAGAAGAAATAGCCAGCATTGATCAATGGATCTGATACCGCTAGTGAGGGAGCTACTACGATCAACCCCAATGAAGAACAATAATAAAAATCTATCAGGACTGACATAATGTAGATATAAATACAATCCGAATGATCTAGAAGAATGGGTCTAATAAAAATAACATAGGGAGAGTTCTGTTTAGAGAGCCAAAAGGTATTAGATTTAAGGACCATGAAAAAATTCCAAACACGTGACTTAATCCTTGGCCTAGGCCGAGTCCCGATGTGTAACCCATGGTCATGTCATGTAGTCAACACTGGATAAGTAAACAGAAAGACCCATCATCTTAGGTAAAAAAAGGATATTTAAACCATAAATGACATGTACTCACTATTCATGATGTGTAGTAGTTCACAATGTGATCTCCCATTTCATGACATGTATCCAGCAACCAGTACATGGCATGTTCCTCAGGTACACAGAGTGTACCTAATCTGCATCCTTCATAATGTTTAGAAATCCACCTCTATGTACATTGAACCAAAATGGAACTTAGAGAGAGAGAAAACACACCTGATCAATGTAATTGGATCTTACAGACCCTATAAAGGATTTTTATGGTTTGGAAAACTATGTTAATAAGGGTTAGTGGTTGTGTGAACTGTTTCATAGTTTCGTACTAGGGATCATCGTGGTGTGTACATGGTTTTCTATATCATGTATGAACTATAAAGCGGGGTTATGTCCGATGTAAAATGATCACACATGGGTTTCACATACTTTTTCAAACCATGAGCATAGAGTTTCGAGGGTGTGAAACCCTAGAGAGTTTGTGAACATGGTTGGTGCAAAATTTTTCTAACCATGGGAAACAGATGTGTTCCCTTTAAATGTGCATAAAATTACCAAGTTTAACTTGTTTTTTTGAATACACACACTAAAATTTTCTTACAAAATTCACACAAAACCTCCTCCCTCGCATTGGAGCTATATTTTTTCATCCAACCTAGGCCTTTTGCTAACTCCTTGATCTAGTTTCCAAACCAATCACCTTCTATCACATTTGGATTTAGAAATGTATGTCCTCAAATAATATTGAATCATTTATTCTATTATCTTGTTGTATAGAACACTAAAAATTTGTGTCATAATATTCCCTATATTTAGAGAACTTTCTTATTTCCTTGATTTTTCTTGTTCTTGATCAAATATAAATATGATATAGGATGAAGAATCATTTAACAATATATGGAAGGTGATATATCCATTTTTTCGTAAAATTATTGATGTTTATAATTTGTGTTGCAGTGCCGTTGGCCATAATTTCTATTATTCATGTTTGTATCTATAAAATTGATTAATTAAGTGGTTCCCTATTCCCATACGATTCCTATTATCCATAACTAGCAACATAGGATTTATTTTACCTTGTTGAATGCCACCCTTACTCTGTATCAATTTACATGTTGTGAATAATTTTTCTTCTAATAAAATTAAACAATGTTTTGAGGTGTGTTAAATTATACCTTGAAATTGAAAATTATTAATTGGATTAAATGAATGGAATGACCCATTTCTAGGTATTTTAAGCCAAGTATAAAGATTGAACCCCTTTATGGTGTGTTAGTATTCCCTTGAATATATTTAAATGAAGTTGGAAATGGATATAAATGAGAATGGAATAGAATGGTCGTGTAACCTAGCCCCATGTTAGATATGAAATATGATCAAGGATATTTAATGATTAATAATAATAGATGGATATATAAATGTTGATTGATTATATCCGTAATCCTAGAATTATCATATGGTGAGGCACACCCTAAATGATATGTTGACTCCCATAATGTTTTTCTTTTGATAGGTTCATGAGAGGACACTAATTCATTGATGTGTTTGATGAGTGAATAACCACACATTGGTTAGATATTTTATTAAGGCATAGATACAATATATTAGAATCAAGGTTCTATTTATATTTCCAAAAAATTAAATACATTGAATGCATTGAATAATTATCGACAGATTAAACAAGATATTATAGATCACCTTAGTTATGTTCTTGGTATCCATTCAAGTATAGAAGTGAAGAGATTTATGAAATGATCTTAAGGATTTAGTATCACCTTCCAAATAACATTGATCTTCTAAGAGTATACCCCAATATAATTTACCCTTTTTTTGAATTAGAAAACCACGGTAATGAAAAATAAAATTATATGATTATTAGTAAACATTTATTCGTTGGTTATATACCTTAGGTACCAACCTTATAAACATAAACCAAAAAAGATAAGTTTCTAAATACATTCCATATATGGCCTATGTAGCTAGTTTTAGATAGGATTCCCATTAGGATGTTTGATTGATGTTGACTATTTATTTCCATATATTTATGGATAATTAACATCACATTATTCATTTTTTCTCAAAGACTAGATAGTGAATGATATAGTTGGTGGTGTCCTAAACATTTTATCTCACACCATGTTCAAGAGACAAATTGTTACCTAGAATAAATTCATTGTAGAATGTGGGGAAAAATTGACTCCCCCAATAATGAAAACATTTTTTTTCCATACTATGATATAGTATAATAACTGAGGACTATGATTATTCTTACTATGCTATTGGAGGTATCTCCTATTATTTTTGTACCTTTTTTTAGTATGTTTTATATTCTTACTAATCTATTTACCAATTCATCCCTCATTTTTTATAAGATCATGACATGCATTGTTTTCATATGATACTAGATGTGGTTTTGTTCTTGTTACGATGTTTTCCTACTTATTCTTATTAAATCTAGATGATTATCCTTCCATTTTCATTGTTTTATTATATTTCCACTCATTAATCATTTCTTATACATATATCATTCTACTATGATAATCTAGGGGAAAAATCAATAATGTACTATTATATATGAATGATAACAGTCATAAGACATTGATGTGTAGGGAGGTCTTCCTATTAGAATCCTAAAAAATTAGGTTCAGTTATGATGAGTGAATTGTGTCTAGGATGTTACATGTGTTATCGGAAACTATTTATAAAATTTTCTTACTATTCTTTTCTAGTATAATGATGATTTCTAATGTTTTGAAATTTGGTAATAATCCTATTTCTCTGAGTTTCTAACCCATGTAGAGGAAAATTATATGTTTCCTTAGATGATATTAATTGTTTTTAATTTTACAATTATAGTTGTACTGATTTCACCATTGGGTGATATACATGTCTTGTGGTGTTATAATCATTGTAAATTTTTTGTTAAAATTTTTTTGGTATGGAATGAGGCTATTTTATATACATCATTATAAGAACATATGGATTCACATGTCATATGTGTTCCATGAAATATTTATTTATAGCATGAATTTCTTGAAATATGTTGTAGTTCGTTGAATGATATTTTAAAATTGGAGCAAAATTTATTTTATTAATAGGATAATTAATTTGTTATTAACGTTTCTTCCTCAAATTTTTTTTTCATGCATTTCATGATGGTGGAAAAAAATCAACCTATTAAAAAAAAAATTAGCTATGTAATTGTGATTACAAGATCTTACATGTTAATTTATTATTATTAATTAAATTCCAATTGTTATTTGTAAATAATAAACTTCTATATATCATAAATGATTATTCATAAAATCAAATAATCTAATACCGTTCTTTATATTTTATGATTGGTTGTAATATTTATTGTTGAAATTACATGGAATTCATCTTCAACATTTATATTTCTAACATTAAAACATGGGAATGGATGAATATACAACTGAACCAATAAATATATATAAAAAACAACAATATTATAATTTACCAATGAAATATATTTTGTGAAATGAGGATTCTAATTTCAATTTAAATGGCATTTATTCAATAATATACAATTGAAAATCTATATTCTTATAACAAATAATGTAAAAGATAGAACTAATCTCTAACCCAACCTCGGTTAAGGGTAGCAAGTAGTGTCTATTATGACCACTTTGATAATCTATGTCACCATGAACTGTATTTAGGATAATGGAGATGGATGTTAATCATATATATATATATATTAAGGATTTTTACCTATTATATTATTTTATATGTTTTATTTACTAATATTATGTCTAGTCCTGAGGTGGTATATGTAATTATATAATTATGTCACAATGATGGCCTTCAATCACCTGACAAATGGCTAGTGACAACCATGATCCAAGTGTGGTGGTCCATGAGTAACCAGTATTTAATCCTATAGTTACACTTTTGTAACCTCCTACTATTTCTAATATGGGAAATAATTTTTAGTTGACATAGGGGTTTTTATGGCTACTAAAGCCTATTCATGGATCTCTATGACCTAATTCTTCTATATAAAAGTTGACTAGGGTATTCTACTAGTAGAATCCTTATACATTTTTTGGGAAAGGAGGTCCCATGGCAATTGTGTTTTTAATAAAATAAATTTTATCTATCATTGACAATCTTAAGCAACCTAATGAATTATGGGAAAGTATTTAAATGTATATTAATAGTGTATAAGGGAATAGATAGTAAGGTGTTTTCACCTAGGATGACCAACATCATGAAATTTTTTGGAGGGATTTAGACTACCTTATATGATTATTTATTTACCCATACCCTATGAGATGATTAAGCCATGGGGTTTGTGATCATCCACTTTAGAACCTTATATATTATAGATTAGTGCATTAATTTTAATGATATCTATAATGTAATTTGTTCTCTCCTTATTGATGAGTTATAAATAGATAAAAAATTTGAGGATTGGGTCTCATATTCCATTTGATCATAGGGGAACATGTTTCATTTTTTTAACATCACTGAGATATTAAAAAATACCCTAATCAATGATCTTAACCATATAAAAATATAGGATGTTGTTCCTGATGTTTTATTCCCTTGATAGAGAATCAATTTTTCTAGTTGAAGGAAATTACAATTCCCACCATATCATAGAGCCAGTAGAGGCTACTGTGTGCACCTAGGTATCCATGAAGTATTATAGAAGTTTAGTACCAAGAGATATATGACGAAAACGTTTAATAAGTAACCATTATAGTTCCATGATTATGGAGGGATGGTTCATATTTAGTGATTTTTTAAAACCATTCATCAAGTGTCTAGTGATATGAGGGCTGATAATACGCTATATTCTTTGGTAGGTTCACCAGATCATCATTAATAAGAGATATAGAGTGCTTCCAAATGATCAAGATGAAGATATAGTCAAGGATGAGGGATCTAGACACTAGTTGTGCAGTTCCACTAGAATGGGATTGCATAGGGTAGTTAGGTTGTGACTTAGGGTCAGAGATGCACATAGATTATGTAGTATATGAAATAACCCAAGAATAAAGTGGCATAAAAAATATAGTTCAACGTATGATTTAAGTAGCCTCTACATTATTTCCAACTTCATTTCATATAGGATATTACAAATCTATAATTACATTGAAATTAAGGAAATCCATGTGCTTCAAATTCAGTGTTTTTTTATTGTGATGACAAAATACACTCCACTATAGATTCGATCAAAAACTGCATTCCATTCCAAGTAGTTCCCCCTAAAAATAAAAAGTTATCATTTCATGTTGAACCACTTAATTATTGAGATGGAAGGATTTTTATGTCCTTCTTGAAATGAAATGGATGGTAACTTACTATAAATATATTGATTGCTATCATTGGAGGGTGTCCATCAATTCACACAAAGGTAATATCTATATTCACAAAAGATAATGGGATGTCGAGGTTAGTTAAGCTATACCTGAGAATCATGTTCATGGTGGAGTTAATTCTTAGATTTCTAACATCTTTATAAATGATCAATGAACATAATATTAAGACATCCATCCTATAGCACCAATTGATTTGATGATTTTTTTGAATTAATTTATCTTATTGATATGTTTTCACGTGACATTGTAAATAGTGATTTATATATATATATATATTAAAACATTATGTCAATCATTCCTTTCACATAACACCTTTTTATATTTCAATACACATAATAATAACTTTTCTTCCACTACACACAATAACGACTTGGATTTCTGTACATGCAATACTGACAGAGAGTATGTTACACCCAACACGGTGTTTTTTTGAAGCATAAATTTATTATTATTTTATGATATAAGTATAACATAGCAATTAAAAAAAGTGATATTAACATTAATAACCGAATTTAAAAAAAAATTCCTAATTTTTTTTGTTGAAATATATCATATTGACAATAAAATATAATTCTTTTGGTATATTTCTTTTTTATGTTTAAAAAATTAGTTTTCTCGAATAAAATAGTTTTAATCATAAATTCAATTCTAGAAACATTTAAAATTTTGATTTTATATAAAAATAATTATTTTTTAATTTAAATATAAAAATGAGATGATGGTTATTTTTTGAGATTTTTTGAGAAACATTATTTTTTTTATGAATATTAAAAAATAATGCTCTTAATTTAAAAAATTATTTTTTGTTTAATTAATTATTATTGTTAAATTTTATTTAAAATTGGACTTTAGAAAAAAATATATATCTATTATAAATATATTTATACAATTTAGGTTATTATAAATATTTTAACTTTTAAATTTAATATAAAACATAATAATCATTTGAAATTATATCTACTTAAAAACCCATAATTTCGTCTCATCTGCGAGGTGCAAATAAAATTTATTTTTCCCACATCTGTGAATTAAATTTAAAAAAACATATATCATTTTAATATATATTATATTTAATGTCTAATAATATCAACTTAATTTTTTTCCAAAAATATTTGGAAAAGTGACAAAAATTAATCTGAGTGATTAAAGACAAATTTATCCTTATAAAGGAATAATCACTAATAATAGGGGCCCAAATGACCAAGAAAAATGTAGAAAGAAATTATTTTCACCATATATAGGGAAAAAACTTCCAATCAGGATTTATATTTATTTTTTATAGATTTATTTAAGTAATAACATCTGTACACCTATCTTTTTATCAAAAAATCAAGTGATTTATTTTCCTTCCATACAAAAGGCCACCACATATCCTCTATCCTTGTACCACTCAAACCACTTAGTTTCAACCAATAATTACCCAATACACTTCCCAAAATCCCTATAATATTTCTAGGATCCTTACCATGAGAATAATTCAATATGAGGATGATTTTTGGTATTAACCAAAAAGGGTTACCTGATTAAGAGGTAACATCTTTTCTAAAGTCCTTTAATTTATTTACCTTCTATAACCCATAAAAGACTCTTTATTGTATTATTATATAAAAACACTAGTATGATTAATATATTATATTTTTGTTTTGTAAATGATCCAACCTACACTTAAACAAACCCTTATATAATGTGTAGCAAACATACTATTTCATTGTACAACGAACTACTGCACTCACAAAATGATGGTGGTTAATTTCTTTATTTCCTCTAATAATGTTTGATATAATGATGGAAAATTTGTTTATTTATTATATAAACAATAATAATTTTTTTCTTATTATTTGGTTATTTTTATTCAGAACATACCAGTATTCATCATATCTTATATAAATACTATAATTTCGTTTGAGAAAGTGTGGAATATGACCCCTTCAAAGCGATGTGATTCATTCATTCACTACATGAATTGTATTTAGGATAGATTTAATGAATATATAAGTCATAAATTTCATAAAAATTATATTTTAATAATGATATATATATATCTTTGTGTGTGTGTGTCTTACACTTTCTTTCTTTCAACTCGACAATTTAACGGATATAATGTTCGTCTATACGTATGACCTACAGCCCCCATGAATGATGTATTCCATTTCATATATATATAAATATATCACATAGATTATTATAATTAACAAATAATGAATTTATATGGTATTTATATTATTTTTCATATTCTTAAATCATGATATATGTTTAAGGACTAAGGATATAAATTTTTTGACACATATGATGAACAAAGAGAATATTACTCGATGTCAAATATTAACATAGGATAGACACCAAGAAAGTAATATAAATTGATAATAAAACCATATATTTTATTAGACATAATAATATGGTTCATTAAAATATGTATAATAAAATTATATTTATTATATAGGAGGGTTTAATGAGTATGAAGTGAGTCAAGACACAAGGTATTTGGATTTCATAAAACTTTTTATTTTTGTCAGATACATGCTTTGTTTCCACTCTTTATTTTGAGTGGTGTTTGTAATTCCCATGATTTTATTCTATTTATCATATACTTAAATTTATTGGTATTAATATATATATTCTTTTAACATTCATTCAAGGGTTTTATTTTTCAAAAGATACAAAATCGGTAATATAGATGTCTCTCAATTTTCCTTCTTTAAGACACAAATCTTTTGATGTGCCAAATGTTTCTTTATAGATGTATATAATTCAATTTTACATGATATGTGATAAATTTAATTTTTTTATTAAGATTCATATAATTTTATTTTATTAAATAGAGAGTATGATCCCATGTAACTATGTTATAAGTGATTATTGAGATAATCACTTGGATTTACATGATTTTTTTATGTTTATGGTTACTTTTTTGAAATAATACAACCCATCTCTCATGATGTTCATGAATTTTATTCTCCTATTGTTTTTAATTCCATACTCATGTATTGCTACCATATTTATACTATTTGTTATATATTATATTAAAAAAGTTCTTTTTAAAAAGCCTAACTTTACCCTCGCGTCGTTTAAAAAAATTATTCTCAAAAAGGGTTTGAAAAATTATTATACTAATCTACAATGATCCATAAAATAAATTTTTACACTTTTTTCTTTTACAAATATATTCAATGTAATATTCTAGTCTCTTTCTGAATAAGTCATTTTATACCCTTTTACTATGGAAAAAGAATATTATTTTTACCTCATATTACAAGTACAGATTAATCCATCACTAATCCTTTAAAGATTTCTTTTCATGTTTAAAGGTTAATTTTTCTAAAACAATTTTTTATAAAAAATAATTTCAAAGGAATTGTTTTCAAAATGTTTTCAAGCCTATTTTATACATTTTCACAGAAATTAATATTCAATATTTTTTTATGATCATTTTATATGCTTTCATGGAAAATAATTTTCCAAATACCTAAAATAATTTTTTATAAATTACCAAGGTAAATAATTTTACCAAATTATTCATGATTATTTTATATATATTCAAGGAAAATGTTTTTTAAAATGATTATAATCCTTATTATTATGTTTTCAAGGTATTTTTTAATGAATAATTTTCAAAACAATTTCATAATCCTTTCAAATGTTTTATAATAAAAAGTTTTCCCAAACATTTCCATTAACTCATTATATGATTTCAGTGTTTTTTGAAAGATAATATTTTAAAAATATTTTGAAGATCCTTTAACATGTTATCAAGAAAAATGGATATCAAAAAATTATTAATATTTTGTATATTTTTTCAATGTATTAAAAAATAAAACATGTTTTTAAAATTATTTGAAGCTCAATTTTTATGTTTTTAAGATATTTTTTGTTCAAAATGATTTCAATTATTCGTTATTTATTTTCAAAACTATTTTCATATAAAATTATATTAAATGGGTTTATTTTTTAAATATATCATATTAATGAAGAATGTATATTTTACTCAAGAAATGTATTTTAAGGATATTGGAACATTACATTCCATCTAATGTGGTATCCATTGATGTTACTGATTCCCTTTCAAGAAATAATCTAAAGGATCTATTCATATTATTTCTATGAATGGCTTATTCCTAATTTCATGGTCTTCATGAAAGTTGTTTCTCTTCCATGGATTATATGTTTATGAAATATTTTTCTTTTTCATAGGATATATACTTATTAGACACACTTATTTTTATAGTATGTTCTTAGAATTTAGTTATTATGAAACCTTTATTTTTTTCCATAACTTATGATACGTTTACATGTCTGTGATACCCATCCCATTTCATGGGTTAATATATTATTGTTTATGATTGTTTGGATCATGTATATATGATTTTAATATGAGACAAGTGTGACTGACATCTCCCCTTAATGCAATGGGTAATGATTTGAATCTCTCAAGATACACAATGATATTCTTCAAAAAAACCTTTACTACTAACATGGCCATGGGAGTGAATCAAGACTACCAAAGATGGTGTGGGGAGTGAACTCATGCAAAGAATATTCCAATGGAAGTGAACTATGAATAACATGATGGTATGGGGTGTGATCCAATAATACAACTATGGTCATGGCAGTGATGCCTTGGATACTATCGAAATAATATTATATTCTTATGTGTCTACCAGAATCCCTTATTTTATTCCGTTGATATGATTTAATGTATTATGTTTTTATTTTCTAAATATTCAAGACTTATTAACTGCCAATCTTTATACCAGGAATCATGTATAGGATCTTTGATATGCAGGGTATAATTTTCAATTTCCATGATCATGTTATCATAACCTTATTCTCGTGATTATGCTTACATAACATCAATTTTTCCCTTACTGATCATTTATGCTCACCCATTTCTTATGTTTCATTTCTCAAGGATACAAATAAGGTTTTTAGGTAGGGGTACAATATGTGGAGTTCTTAATGGGAGATTTAGATGATCATTCACTAGTATATATTTTTTTTCTATCTTTCCAAAGACTCTAAATTATTATGGTCCTTGGGCATGTGTTTTAGTAATTTACTAAATATTCATCTCAAATGATATAATATCCTTGTCTTTTTGTCATGGGTTTCAATATTTTGTATCAAAGTAAAGGTTTAGTCCACCATTAGAGACTAGGATGATAATACAATAGTGATATCTCCACATAAATTTCTATGGATAAGTCTTAGGATGTCTCTATGTATAATTATATATATGACATAACATTTAGGAAAATGTACTGAAATTTTGGTAATGGATAGAGTGAGTGGATTCCTAGAAATAAATCCACATATAGATAATACAAGTGGATTTGGATCTATATGTTTTTTACTAGGTGTAAAAACTATTATAATATGATCTATCCCTGACTCGAGATAATCTAGTACACACGAATGTCCCTTGTTAGACACCTAGTTTGACCCTCCCGGGGGATATGCTTTGTGGATACACAAAATATTCACAAAACAACCTCACAGATTTGAATATATGTTGTCTCTATATTACCTACAATGAACCTAGGGTGTCATTTATTAAATAATTTGACATGATTTAGAAATATTATAATTAATTATATTCATGACTATGTTGATTTATGTTATGATAAGTAATGATCACACTATTCTTATGGTTTTAGTGAATGGTAGGAACAAGAAGTAAATGAATTAATTTTGAATGTGATGGAAGATTTTATTTTGGGAATTCAAGTGTGATAATCATTGGAGAATGAGATGTTATGATCAAGGAAAATAAAGTTTCATGGAACATTATTAACAACATAAACCTTCACCAACCATCAGTCTCACTATGAAAGAGAAATATTCAGTTGTCAGAGAGTTTGGGTAATGGATACCATTTTGGAAATAAGATTTATATTCCTATGAGTCAAAAATGTGTAAATATTAAAATAAGTAAATGTCTGAGAAGAATGTGAAGATTTTTTTTCTTTTCTAAAGAAGGAAACAAACAATGTTACTCTGAGGGAAAATTGAAAATTTTTATTAATGAAATTGATTGGAATATTTGACACCCTAAGACATCAACTGTGGTTAGGAGTTTTCAATGTGGAATAAATGGTCATTATGAAACCAAATTACCTATAATGAATCCTCCATATAGGATCCAGTAAGGTGGTGTAGGTAATTGTTACATTGTTTATGATGATGAGACTATATATGAAATGTGAATGGAAATAGGTATAGTATAATTTCATGAGGTATCCTTTTTAATGGAATAAGGATGAATTAGAATAATAAATGATTTTATGTGTTTTGATTCATCATGTATGTTATTTTATTGTCAAAATATATAATTATTGTTTAGTTTATGTTTTTAGACATATATTTAGAATAAAAAATTTAAGAGTTCTAATTGAATAAAAAATTTATATAATGAAAACAAAATTTCCATATAATACACATTATTAAGGTATACATAACCATTAATATGATCTTTATGTTATGATAATGTTTGTAGGATAAGGATATGTGGGGTATAAATATGTAAATTGGATGGTATTGTTTACCTTGTAACTAATTAAGCACATGTTGAAAATTTGTTCATGAAATCATTAATGAAGTTTAAAACATATTTGATTTATGCAATATATCATGTATTCTATAGAAGAAGGAAGAAGTCATATTTTCCAAATGTATTTATGGTAATTCATATTATTACCATGTTTGAAGAAAATATATAATGAGGGTATTCACATATTTGGAATGTGACAACCATGTGATACAGTGAGATATATAGGCGATTCAATGTTATCCTGTTTTCTTGACTCTAATTCTACGTTTTTGGATTTTCATCAATGAGTAGGTTTATAAGGATAAAAATTCATGAAAACATTTTATGTTAACCATTGTAGGATGTATGTATTCCCTAATATTGTGTTGAAAACATTTGTTTAACAGATATTTAATAAGTAATCTTATCTCCAGGATGTCTATAGTATATTTCAAATTATGTTTGTGTGGTTTTAGAATAGGACATCATGTATTTCTGGTGACAATAAATCATGACCTAAAAGGCCATGGTTCTTAAACCCATGACCAAAGAACGATAACGGTTTCATGCATACCACAAGACAATGTGATATCTTGGTATAATTATAATTATTTATTATTAATAATTATTTATTATGAAAAAATTGTGTTGCATTATATATTACGTGATTAATGTATTAACCTTATTGGGTTTTTAGAATATTTTTAGAAAAAAAAATATAAATTTCATTCCTTAATGGTCTTTAATATTTTCTAAATTTTCAATTTAGTGCTTTGGGCATCATTGTTAATCTCTAGATATCAATTTCATGAACAAATATATGAAATATGAATTTATAAAAGAAGACTTAAAGAATTAAACATTATTTATACAAATATATCAATCAAGTTTATGACCTTATATTATTGGTCTTTAAAAAAATTACTCAATGTTAGGATAATGATGAAAAGAAAATGTGTTGTACAAATACATTAATTATATTGAAATGTTTTCATTTTAAATAATCATATATATATGTTAATTTGACACCCACTACATCTCATTTATCATTACATTTTTTTGATTGATGAACTAAATCACTAAATAAAAATATTTATTATTTTCATTCATGTCCAATCATCACTCCCATTTAATATTCTCTAATGTGGAAACATAGATATGTGTTACCTTGGGTAACCGTTATGGTTCCAACATTACCTTTTTAAGGAATTTTATATATCCATTTTTACGACGTAGATTGATATGAATGAAACCTTAAACTATTAAATCATTAATAATATAGAATAATATTGATGGAGAAATTCATTTTAAGTGGGGTTTATTGTAACATCTTAATATTTTCTAAATTATTATTTTTTGAATTAATTTATCTTCGTAATTCTTTTCATTTTTGTGTGACACTAAAAATAGATATATATATATATATATAAACTATGTAAAAAATTCTTATCTAATAATACCAACTTGGATTTCAATATACAGAACACTGACTTCGCTTGTAGTACATGAAATATTAACTTGTCTTTTTCATCCCACAATACCAACTTAGCGTACATTACACACAGCACCTATTTTCTATGAAGCATATATTTATTATTTTATTAATTATATAAGTTCAACCTTTTAATCCAGCTTATTTATATGAATATTAATCACTAAACATTGTACATTTTTTATAATTGTTTTATATGAATAATAAATATTGATAAATAATATTTAAATTTTGGTAAATCTATTTTTATGTTTAAAAATATAGTTTCTTGAATAAACCACTTTAATCAATAATATAAATATTGTACAAATTTTGGAATTTAATTTTACAAGATAAAAATAATTTTTTAATTTATAATGTTCAATTTATCTTAGATAGATTTTTTTGGGATTTTTATGATAATATTCATTATTTTGATAAATAATGAAAAGTACTGTATTTAGTTAAAACTACCTATTCATTTAAATAATAATAATTATTAAATTATAATTTAATTTTTTACGGTAAAATTTTATCAATTATAAATATATATATATATATAATTAATTAATTTCATTATAATCAAATTCAATTTTAACTTGAATAAAAAATATTAATAAATTTTTTATCTTCGTTCAACTTTAAAAAAACATAATTTCATCCCTTATATGGGATACAAATTACTATTAATTTTTCCTCTTATGTGAATTGAACTTATAAAAAACAACAACAATTTTAATAATTATAAAATTTAGATTCTAAAAATATCAACTAATTTTTTACCTAAAATATTAGTAAATAGGATTAAAATTAATCATAGAGATAATGGTTTCCACAAACATGACTTATTTTAAAGTTAAATTCCATTTAATATCCATTCATGCATTGTTTTGAGGGTTTCCTAAGCATTTATGGAGGAATGAGGGAGTTTTTATGAATTGGGCCAAACCGTGAGCCCAATTCCATATTTAAAAATAAATTTTGTTTCCTTTATAAGTCCTTCATTTTTCAACATTTTTCATCCATTCCAATTCCTAATTTTCATCCTCTGACCTATTAAGACCGCCATATTAATTTGGACCATTTAGAAATCCATAATCATGTTGGATATGGGTTTTTATGTAAGGGATTGTGCCTACCCAAAAGCCCATTTTCTAAATTACAAATAAATTTTAATTATTAAATATATACTTCACTATTTGTGCTTTTTCTGTGATTCAAACTCTCACCGGAGCCCACTTACCTAAGGCGCGACCCCATTCCCTCATCACACAATTTGGAGCTCGATAGAATCGCGAAACTGGTCGAAACTTCACTGGATTTTAGAAATCATCCATATTTGGAGAGGTAAATTGATCCTTTAATAGCATCTTCTATTTTTACTCTTTTCCCCCATTACAGTTCCTAAAATATCTCCTAATATTTTTTCGAACCTCCCATGAAGGGTTGGATGTTTTAAAATTCAGATGTTGGTGGAATTTGGGTCATTTTCTTCAAGATTATTTTGGGTATGTGTTTCTCTCTTCAATTCCTTCCTTCTCTTTAGGGTTTCCTCCCACTTTCATAAATTTATAGATTTTCCAGAAGTTTGGGTTAATACCTAGGGTGTTATTTGTGGTATATTTGGTGAAATATTATGGTTTAGGGTTTTTTTCACGTCCTTGTGGTGCAGTGGAGGTGCGGTTGAGGTTTCACACTAAGATTCATGGGTTTTGACTCAAAAGGTAGGTGGTTCAATGTGTAAACAATTATTGATGAGTCAGATTGATGTATTTTACCATTTTTCATATTCATCATATGTTGCGTGTGGTGCGAAAACTATTTATGATTGATTTGGTTATGTGTTAAATTTTATTGTTGCTTTTTAACATGAAATTGGGTGTTTTCATGTGTAACTCATGGGGTATTATTTGGGTGTGGTTTATAACTTATGAAATTGGTTTATTAAATATTTTTTGGAATTCCAATTATGTTTTTGTAATTTACTATTGTCATGTGGTCCTAAAAATAAGTTTTTTTAATAGGGTTGATGTGTAAAACATTGTTATACTTCTTGAGGTCATTTTAGGAAAATGTGTGTTTTCATTTGTATCTTTTGTGGTATTACTCAAGGTTATTTTATAACACTTGAATGTGTTTTTATAAATGTATCTAGGGCTTTCAATTCTATTTTTGATAGGAATTGGTATGGTTTTGGTCATAAATGGGGGTTTTGAAATGGGTTTTGTGTGCAAGACATAGTTACACCCCTTGAGTTATTTTATGAAAATTGTGAATGTTTTGTTTGGTTAAACCGAGTGGATAAAAGGGTGTATATGTACTTTTTGGGGGGTGTGTTCACCTAATATGGGTTTTTAAAAGGTATGGTGGTTATTTAAGATTTCAAATATTTTTTTAAAATTTTTTATAAAGTGGTGAAATGTTTCAGAAAATGGAAAGAGAGCTGCAAAACATGGTTGTGGGCTGTTTTGTGTGAGTGTGATGTGAAAATTGAATTTTTTTTATGAAAGTGGTATTATATGTTATTTGAGTGGGTTTTTATGTGAGTTAGAATGTCTTGGAATGGTTTATAAATTTTTTTAAAGGATTTGTGGAAGTGTCAATGCAATGTGAAGAGTGTTGTGGGCTATTTTTGTATGAGTCGGATTTCAAAATCAATTTGAATGAAAAGTGTACTTTTGTGACTTGTGTTGTATACATATGGGATTCTTGGTGAATTTTTGATATGGAAATGATATTTTCATGTGAAAAGTATATATCTTGTCTTGCTGAACTTGTTTGAGCACAAAGGGAAAACCTGGGTATCTAGGTGGGTGGACATGTACTAGTATGCTAGTCAATCCGTGGGGTTTGGCCTGAGTTTCACTTAACAAGATTGATGATTACAACTCTAACAAAACTATGATGATTATTATTGGGGACTAATAGGTTATTGTAATGTTCCCTACTAGTGGCTCGTGCACGAGAATGGATATTTGTTATGGTTACTCTCACCGAGAAACGAGGTACCTGGGACCCACAGCTAGCTAGTGCCTAGGAGTTATTTCCCATTACTTGTGCTCAATGGATGTTTTGTTCTTACTGTCGGCATACGGTATTAAAGTCTTGAAAATTTAGTAGCTATGGTATTTATTTAAAATGTTTTTATTCTTTAAATTATCCCACCTGAAAACATTTTTTATTTAATGTTGCATCTTTTAGAAATTTTAACTAACATCTCAAGTTTTTGAAAACATGCATGATTTTCATCATTAAATGTTTATCAAATGGAATCTATTATTGGTGGTATCCTATTGGGATTTTTCTCACACCCTACATACACACTTGGGTGTAAGTAGACTTGGTTATTTTTGTTGTCGCAGGTTGGGTACAGTTTTTAGTTCCAGTGGTTCGGGGTTCTGGTAGGTCCTTGGTGGTGAAGTCTTGTGGAGATGTCTTAAAGGTGGTTCCCCTTGCCATGATGGTTCATAGGCTTCCATTATTTGTTTTTTATCTTTTTAATGGTCTTTAAACATAGTTTTAACTTATGTAATTCAGTTCTGAAATTTTTTATAAGATGGTTTTAGTTGAAAAATCCAGATTTGTTTTATGGAGTTTGTTTATTGTTTAATGTTTATAAAATAGGGTAAATCATTCTCAATTATCATTATATGATACCTGGGTACTTGTGCCAGCCTATGGGGATCGGGAACACCCTTCGGGACTTGTCACGGGCTGGGTTTGGTGTCGGTTTTTGTGGTGACCAGATTCAGTTCGTGACAAAATGGTATCAAAGGAGGTTCAGGTTAACTCTTTGAGTCATGTTATTTAGGGAAGAGTCAGGATAGTCTGTATTTAGGTTTGTTGGGACATGGAATTCCTATTATGGGTAGTTTTCATGATCACCACACCTCATAATGGGATTCATGTTTCCAGGAGAAGTTGGGGTTTATCTAAGTCCTTTGGTTATCTTAGTTCGATGATGATTAGAGGAAATGAAAAGAGAGTTGGGTTAATAGTCCTAATGAGGTCACAGGGCCTGGAAAGCCATGTGGAGCCAAGTATATTCCCGAGAACACTCTCTGTGACAGTGAAGTGATTGGAGTATGAATTCCAGCCATATGCCCAAATCACCCACTGAAACTAGTTTCCTCTCACATTGTTTGGTTCTTAAGTTTTGAAATCATGGCACTTTGGTTTTAAGAAGTGTAAAGTTTTTGTGAAATGATTTTAAAATAAAGAGGGAATGGATTGATTTATGAAATGGTGGAACTGAATTTTTAGATTTGTTTTGAAATGGAAAATCGTGTGCTAACACCTCTTTTGAAAGCATGAACTATATTGAAGTTAGTTTTAAAAAGTGATTCCAATAGAGTTTTCTAAAAAATCAAATGGTGTTTTAATGGGGTGAGATGTTTGGAAATTTATGTGAATATCTTGAAAGTGGGATATTTTCTAAATGGTTGTGTCTTTCTGAAATGTTTTGTAAGATGTGAGTTGGGATTTTGATATTGTGGTTAGCGGTTTTGAGAAAAAGGATGTGTTGGTTGACAATTTTGGTTTTGAAAAGTGGAAAGATTTTTTGTTGTAACCTTTTTTATTTTCATGACAAACCACATGCATGGGGTTATATGGGAATATGGAAGGTTGATGACATGACTGGATGAGTGTCAGGATGGATATGAGGAGGGTGCCCGGTGTGGCATAGAAACATGCATGTGTAAGGCCCATGGGGTACCATTGGTGGATGTGCTAACAACTGAAACATTTTTTTCAATGAAAGGTTTTTAAAGAGAAACATGATGTCTTGATTAATTGTTTGAGATGGTTTATATTATGTGTTTTTGGAAAATGTTGATGTTGTGGGATGTTTTGATTCCAAGAACCACTCTTGTTCGAACTGTGTTTTGAGTTTGTGTTTGGTCGGTAAGCTGGGTAGAAGGACCGGATAGTAGTCTCCTCTGAGATATGTTTCGGGGCACCTTTATAGAGGATCCCTTCATGTTTTTGGATCTGTTTTGTGGCACTTTTTGACCAATGGACCAGCTTGGATGGGTCTTTAGGTTCTCTTGTTGGATAAGGTATGCCCCCATTAAGGGTTAATGCATAACTGAAGTGCAACCCAAATTGTTTTTCCATTCTAAAATCCTCATGTTGATCAATATAAGGAATATTGTTTTTCTTGAGATCTGTAGATTGAGTCTACACCCATTCCTTTCTTTGAAGTATAGATCCTCTTATAACGGGAGAGTGCTCGTGGAAGGTTGAAAGAGACCTTAGTTTCTTAAGTTCCCTGATTCGTTGAAGGTGGATGTGGTCTAGGGATGTTAGTGTGGATGAGTGTCTCGATGGTGTCTAAGAGGGCCTTTGGGTTCTTCAATGTTTCTATGAAGCATGAGTTCATGTTAAACCACCGGTGTGGGAAATATTGTCATGTTAGGATATTGTAACCGCCTTCTACAATTGTGTGTTGTTTGGGGATGTCGTATAAGGTCCCTCTCCATGCATTTTTTATATCAATCTCAATGGTTATATTCAGTGATGCCTTAAAATGTCATGTGCTCGATTTACTGTATAGGTGACTATCGTGAAATCCTCTGGGAGTCCCTGTTATGATGGGTAAATGTCTCCCTTGGAAAAAATTCAAAATATTCTATTTTAGTGGAACGGGTGTTTAGGTGTTATTTACATCTATTGTTTCTCACCTAAACAAACAAGGATTGTTGTGCGTGCATTTTATAATCCCTTGTTTTAGCGAAACATCGGGTTAGGGTAATGTGAGTTTGATATGTGTTATGTCATGGAAAACATATCGGGGATTGTGGTGTAGTTGTTGGTTGCATCGAAAGAATAATTATCATCCAAGGGGTTTCCAAAGCCCAACTGCGAGGCCGAAGATGCTTCAATCATTTGAGCTCAAACCATAGGTCTGGGAGAGAAGCTGGCTCGTAGTAAGGGGAAATCACAGGGTCGTTTAATACCTTGTACAATTTCCTATCCCCATCATTAAAGATAGGATGATTTTAAATCTCTGGTGTCATCATCTTTTCTCTATTGTTCTCGTTCGGTGGAAATAGGGGGAGGGACTTGTACCCATGACTCCGCGTAATGTCATTCCATCCCACTTTGGATTCCATGGAGTCATTAGAGAATGATTGAAAATTTGGATAGAAATACTAAGGACACAGTTTGTGCACGACTAGTAGTGACCATGTTCCAAGAATCCAGGTAGAAAGAATGATCTGCACATCTAGTGCACGGTTTCACAAATCGTTCAGACTAACCCTATTCCCTTCCCAAATCATTAAAAAAAATTGGGCATGTCTGTGTTGGCCCATGCTGGTCAGTTAAGATTGTTAGTTCTTATGGTGGGGAGACCCACTATGATCCTCATGTACATTCCTTCATAAACATTGAATGGAATTCTACCCTTTGTACTAAGGAGTCCATTTAGGCCTCCCCTGTTAGTGTCCTGATTCTGTCTCAGAAAAATATAGGTTGTCTCTTTTTGCGGGGAGCCTATTTGTGTCCACCCCATACCAATAACTCAGATTTATCCATGTTCTTGTATTGCCAGTAGGTAGTCTTATTCGGAACTATATATCTACCAACATATTCTTTGAGTAAACGTTGGGATTTAAGAGTTCCCAATTGTTTAGTTAAAGGTAAGTGTAACCTTGTTCGATGTTGTTGTTCGTTTGGGTAAATTGCTTGAGTCTTGTTCAGATAGTGTTTGAGGAGTTTTATTTTGGGATAAAGTATAAATGTGATTGATCATTTCAGGAAAGTTGTGTTTGTTTTGTTTGTGATAGTAGTCCTTAATTGATCACTGGAGGTGTTTTGGCCTTTGGGGGTGAAACCTGCCAAGGGAGTACATCTTGGTTTCTCAGTTTGGTTTGGTTGTTACTTTGTCATTGATGTGACTTTACGGGGCGGAAAGTTTTCATGGTGGGGAGAATTGTCACATAAATGACTTATTTGAAAGTTAAATTCCTTTTAATTTCTATTCATGCTTTGTTTTGAGGGTTTCCCAAGCATTTATGGAGGAATGGGGGAGTTTTTATGAATAGGGTCAAACCGTGAGCCCAATTCTAGATTTAAAAATAAATTTTAATTCCTTTATAACTCCTTCATTTTTTCAAAAATTTTCATCCATTCGAATTCCTAATTGTCATCCCCTAACCTATTAAAACCACCATATTAATTTGGACCATTTAGAAATCCATAATCATGGTGGATATGGGTTTATATGTAAGGGATTGGGCCTGCTCGAATGCCCATTTTCTGCATTAAAAATAAATTTTAATTTTTTAATATATACTTCACTATTTTCATTTTTTCGGTGATTCGCACTCTCAGCCGATCCCACTTACCTATGGCGCGACCCCATTCCCTCATACCACAATTTGGAGCTCGATAGTATTGTGAAACTGGTTGAAACTTCACTGGATTTCGGAAATCGTCCATATTTGGAGAGGTAAATTGATCTTTTAATAAATTCTTCTATTTTTACTCTATTTCCCCCATTACAGTTCCTAAATGATCTCCTAATCTTTTTTTGAACCTCCCATGAAGGGTTAGATGTTTTCAAATTCAGATTCTAGTGTATTTTGGGTCATTTTCTTCAAGATTCTTTTGGGTATGTGTTTCTCTCTTCAATTCCTTCCTTCTAATTAGGGTTTCCTCGCACATTCATAAATTTAAAGAGTCTCAAGAAGTTAGGGTTCATACCTAGGGTTTTATTTGGGGTATATATGGGGAATTATAATGGTTTAGGGTTTGTTTTCACATCCTTGTGGTGCGGCGGAGGTGCGGTTGAGGTTTCACACCAAGATTCAAGGGTTTTGACTCAAAAGGTAGGTGGTTCCATGTGTAAACAATTATTGATGAGTTAGCTTGCTGTATTTAACCATTTTACATATTCCTTATATGTTGGGTGTGATTCGAAAACTGTTTATGATTGATTTGGTTATGTGTTAAATTTTATAGTCGCTTTTGAACATGAAAATGGGTGTTTCCATGTCTAACTCATGGGGTTTTATTTGGGTGTGGTTTATAACTTATGAAATTGGTTTATTAAATCTTTTTTGGAAATCCAATTAATTTTTAGTAATTTAATAGTGTCATGTGGTCCTAAAAAGAAGGTTTTTGAATAGGTTTGATGTGTATAAAATTGTTATACTTCTTGAGGTCATTTTAGGAAAATGTGTGTTTTCATTTGTATATTTTGTGGTATTATTCAAGGTTATTTTATAACTCTTGGAATGTGTTTTTATAAATGTATCTAGCGATTCCAATTCTATTTTTTATAGTAATTGGTATGGTTTTGGTCTTAAATGGGGGTTTTGAAATGGGTTTTGTGTGCAAGACATAGTTACACCCCTTAAATTGTTTTATGAAAATTCTGAATGTTTTGTTTGGTTAAAAAGAGTGGATAAAAGGGTGTGTATGTACTGTTTGTGGGTGTGTTCACCTAATATGGGTTTTTGAAAGGTATGTTGGTTATTTAAGATTTAAAATATTTTTTTTGAATGTTTTATAAAGTGCTAAAATGTTTTAGAAAATGTAAAGAGAGATGCAAAACATGGTTGTGGGCTATTTTGTGTGAGTGTGTTATGAAAATTGAATTTTGTTGATGAAATTGGTATTATATGTAATTTTAGTGGGTTTTTATGTGAGTTAGAATGTCTTGTAATGGTTTATAAAAATTATTTAAAGGATTTTTGGAAGTGACAATGTAATGTGAAGAGTGTTGTGTGCTATTTTTGTATGAGTCCGATTTCAAAATCAATTTGAATGAAAAGCGTACTTTTGTGACTTCTGTGGTATTCATGTGGGATTTTTGGTGAATTTTTGATATGGAAATGATATTTTCATGTGAAAAGTATATATCTTGACTTGATGAACTTGTTTGAGCACAAATGGAAAACTCAGGTATCTAGGTGGGTGGACGTGTACTAGTATGCTAGTGAATCCGTGGGGTTTGGCCTCAGTTTCACTTAGAAATATAATTGCTTAAAACTCTAACTAAACTATGATGATGATTTTTTGGGACCACTAGGTTATGGGTATGTTCCCTACTAGTGGGTCGTGCATCAGAACAAATATTTGTGATGGTTACTCTCACCGAGAAATGAGGTACCTGGGACCCACAACTATCTAGTGCCTAGGGGTTATTTCCCATTGCTTGTGCTCACTGGATATATTGTTCTTGCCACCGGAATACGGTATGAGAGGCTGGAAAATTTAGTAGCTATGGTATTTACTTCAAATGTTTTTATTCTTTAAATTATACCACATGAAAACTGTTTTTATTTAATGTTGCATCTTATAGAAATTTTAACTAGCTTCTCATGTTTTTGAAAACTTGCATGATTTTCATCATTAAATGTTTATCACATGGAATCTATTTTTGGTGGTATCCTATTGGGATTTTTCTCACACCCTACTTACACCCTTGGGTGTAAGTAGACTTGGTTATTTTTATTGTCGTAGGTTGGGTACAGTTTTTAGTTCCAGTGGTTCGGGTTTCTGGTAGGTCCTTAGTGGTGAAGTCTTCTGGAGATGGCTTAAGGGCGGTGCCCCTTGCCATGAGGTTTCTTGGGCTGTCCGTATTTGTTTTTTACATTTGTAATGGTCTTTAAACATAGTGTTTACTTATGTAATTATGTTCTGAAATTTTTCAAAAGATGGTTTTAGTTGAAAAATTCAGATTATTTTTATGGAGTTTGTATGTTGTTTAATGTTTATAAAATCAGGTAAATAGTTCCCAATTATAATTATATGATACCCAGACACTTGTGTCAGCCCGTGGGGATCTAGAACGCCCTTCAGACCTTGTCACGGGCTGGGTTTGGTGTCGGTTTTAGCGGATACCATATTCGGTTCGTGACAATGGTAAAATTATGCTAAATTAGAGACTGAACCTTAATCTTAGTAAGAACCCAGATCATCATTTCATGTTTGCCTTTCCTTTTTCTAGAGTTTTTTATTAAAAATTATGTTTTTGGAAAATTTCGATGTACACGCCATGTACTCTTTTCCGGCTCGAAGCCGTGTGCTGGCCGTGTCCGGGCCACACACACGGTGTGTAAGGGTGAGGTAGAGGCCGGTTGAAGCGGAGTACGGAACACTGAAGTACACTTCGTGTACTCAAGAAGTAAACTCCGTGTATATTTTTTCATTAAAAAAATCGGGGTCACACCTAACCCTCGATTTCATCTTCTTCTCCGGATTCCGTCTGCCCAAGAGCGTCCATACAGCCAGATCTTCGACGACCTCCCGCCTCTTCGTCCGTTCTACGATTCGAGCGCGGTCGATTGCGTTGGAATCGTAGTGGTGAGCTCTCCATTATAGTTTAGTCTTGTTTCTAGATTCCTCCTTTTTTTCATGTTATCTTAGGTTGAGTGTTTTGTGCGTTTTCTCAGATCTACGTCGTTCTAAGGGGAATATGTCATCGTCATTCTCGTATATCGATATCCTAGGATCGAGGTAGGTGGTTTGTGCCTGTTTGTTAAATGTCGATGAGTATTTTGTGAAAATTCCACAAATTCCCTTGGGAGGGGAATTGTGGGTTTCCTTTTTTTCCCCTAATGTTTGCCTGATTTTCTTGATTGATGTAGTTGAGGTTTATTCTTGTGAGTAGAGTAATTTATTTTGTGCTCAGGTTGCTTTTCCATGCCTGTTTTGCTTATTAGGAGTTTCACAAGTTTCCATTCCTAGTTGTAGGATTTTGGAATGCTTCATTGTATTGCTGTTGAGCCTTCATTGATAGCCATGTAGTTCTTGAGGTTTACTTCGACAATCCACACACGCTGAGCATGTTTCGTTTGACTCAGGATTTTGTGAACCTAGAGTAGTAAACCAAAGGGAGAATTGACGGAAGGGCTTCTCCAGAGTGTCTTTTAATTACAAAGTGAGACCACATGGTGAATTGATGTTGAGTGCTTCCTCAGAGAGTCTGTAGTTCCACGACGCAGGCCACAGGGGGAATAGATGTTGAGTGCCTCCCCAGAGAGCCTTTAGCACAATACGACACTATAGGGGGAATTGATGGTGAGTGGTTCCCCCGAGACTCTATTAATTTCATAGTTGAACCAGAGGGGTGAGACTGTTTGTTCCTCCTAGAAGGTTTCTAGTACTTATAGGTTGAACCATAGGGGTTAGGCTGTTAGAGAAACCTAAAGGGTAACCTGTTTTCTTTTTCTTTCCGGCCGTTTGCTTGTGTACTTTATTCGTTAGAACTATGGATTGTAGCTGTTTGTACATTCCTATTTATTGCTTCTTGTTTATTAATTGTCTTGTATTAATTGACTGTTAGGCACAAATCTTGGGGTGATTTCATACTGGGATTGTATCACACACTCTATTTGGGCCATGCTTTTGGGCCCATGCAGACTACTTTGTTACAGGTATAGATAAGGGCAAGCGCCATTCAACATTAGGTTCATGATTGCACTAATGTTGCGGAGCATGGGACCGAGCCATGGGTTGCATTGCCGAGGAGTTTCTCATCTATTTTCTATTGTTTTTCCTTTAGTTCTTGTGTACAGTTGTATTTCAGCATGTTGTTGTGTTTGCTGCTTTCCTTAGATACTTGTACTTATTTCATCATTATCATCATTATTATATATTCTTTGTTTCAGCTATTTGGTTTCAGTTGTTGCGTATTATTTAATGCTTCCACTGTTTATTGTTGTTTTCCTTACCTTTTATACCTTACTGAATGAGCGAATAGTTTTCCCAATAACTTACTAAGGCTCTCACGGCTAGTCGGCAACCTCTGGCGTTTGGGGAAATGTGATTGAGGTCATGTGGCGAACCGTGTACAGGGCACCAGTGGAGGGGCTCCGGATTCTGGTCATTACAAAGTGGTATCAGAGGAGTTCTTTTATCTTGCTTTACTATTTAGAGACATTAGCCAAGGATAGGACGAACTCAGTACTTAGTATTAAGCTGTACCCGGGAGTAGCTAACCCATGTACAGGGAAAATCCATACTACCTCGTAAATTGTAGTTCTGGTTTTGAGGTTTTATGCTTGATTTGATTTCACATTGAGTGATTCACATTACTTGTGCTATAATTGTTTTTATATTTTTGTTCTATTTCAATCACAACCCGGTGAGATGAGGGTATACCATCTGATGCATCATATAGTCACTTTTAGAAATCACATGCCATGCATTCTTGCCATGCCATCTATTGTGAATTAGAGATTTCATGCTGTTATGATAGGCTTTTTGTAGATTCAGTATGTTGTTGTGATAGATTCTTGATAGAATCCCTGCAGTGATGTTAGGGAGCTATTGTTTTTCCTTGTATGTGACTATAAGAGATACCAAGCTTTGATTCGCAGGGAGTATGGGCCCTCACAAATCGGAATTTGGCACCTCTTTGCCTTGTTTTTAGTGATTCTAGGGTTCTGTTCAGTTTTTGAGCTACTGCCTAGAAAAAACAAGAATACACGACATGTACTTTTTGGATGCACGTCGTGTAGCTTTCAGGTCGTGTTACTGACCGTGTGATAAGAACACGGTGCCGTGAATGTAACTTTAGGAACACGTCGTGTATGGTAGGTACATGTTGTTTAGTAATGAGCAGTGTACCCGACCATGTCACTAACAACATGGGTCGGGGAAGATCAGGTATAGCACACTGTGCCCAGAGGGAACACACCATGTGGTACTGTCTAGGTACCCAGTTTTGTCACGAATAACACGGGCTGGCGTTACCTTCCTTCCCACACGCCATGTTTGTTCGGAACATGCCGTGTAGTTGTGTTCAGGTACCCGGCCGTCTCGTGAACAACATGAGATGGTGTCACCTCCACCTATACACGTCGTGTGTGTTTGGAACACGTCCTGTAAGGTTCATCCGTGTAGACAGTCGTGTGTTTAACTACACAGGCCACCAAATACTTTTCCACTACATGTTGTGTCCTCAGGGAACACGCAGTGTAGTCTCAGTTTATGGAAAACCGTGTGGGTCAGCCGTGTAAGAGACCCAGGAAGGGAAATAGTTTTCAGGTACATGTCGTGTGTTGGGGTCAACACGCCATGTAGTTGATGTGTCACAAAACTTGTAGAGCAGAAGCACACTCCCATTTCAGTGGCTTAAGAAGACACATCATGTAGTTTTTATACACGTAGTGTAGTCATGTTTTGTAAACTTGTCTGTTTTCCTTCCCCTGTTTCCGTTTTGTACTCTTGTGTTCTCTGTAATTGTTTTCCTCATCTAAGGTGTGATTTTGATCTTTCAGAGCTATTCCTCTGAGACTCCCTCTGGTCGTACGTATATCGTCAGGCAGTGATCAGATGCCAGACATGGCTGATCAGGGACTTACTACCGATCCTCTAGTCGAGCCAGCCTTGGCACCAGCTGTCATTCTAGTTTAAGGTGCTAATGCGTAGTTCAAGGAAGGTTTTATGAGGATGATGCATACCTTCCAGGGAGAACCACATCCTTCCACGTGATTGGAAGACTTGACGCGAGTTTTCCAGTAGCAGCATCCTCTTACTTTCTCAGGGGAAGGAGGACCTCAGGCTGCAGAGTCATGGATGGAAGCCATGCTGACTATCATCGAGAATATGGACACGATTCCAGAGAGGTGGGTCAAGCTCACCACCTACATGCTCCGAGACTCCACCAATAGGTGGTGGGACATGATCTCACAGGCGGGTCATCAAGAGGTTATGGCTTGGGAGGAGTTCCAGTGCGTGTTCTACGAATACTTCTATCCGGAGACCCTGAGGGCCGATCGATCCCAGGAGTTCATGAGCATAGAGCAGGTTACTCTTTCTGTCATGGATTATTCCTCTCTTTTCACCGAGCTGCAACATTTCACACCCCTCAAAGATGGAAATGGGATGTTCTTAACGAGTAATTTTGAGGATGGTCTCCGGAGGGAGATCTGCTCGCAGGTGAAAATCTTCCAGCTGAATTCATTCACTTCTATTGTCATTCAGTCACTAATTGGGGGAGCGCAATCTGAGAGACTACGGAGCGGCGAGCCAGGGCGGTTCTACTTCCAGAGCTAGCTTTCCTCCATATGACAGCAAGATGTGCTGTAGGGAGCCTACGCGCGGTGATCCGAGGAAGCATGACACATCGTCGGGCAACCAGGTGGTATGATACCAGTGTGGCCGAGGGAACACGAGGCCAAAATGCCAGAGAGACCCCATGGAGTGCCGATCTTGTGGAAATATGGGTCACCTTTATCGTTTCTGCATGGTTTTTTCACCACCAGCTAGTGACCGGGGTTCTTCCATGACTCATCGTTCAGGAGTAGCACCACCAGTTTCTCATCAGTCAGAGAACTGGATTTCTTCTAGCCGTTCGGGCCTAAGTGGAGGTTGAGGCCATGGTGGTCAGCCACCAGTCCCTCATCATCAACAAGGTGGATCAGCTTAGAGTGGTCATCCAGGGGCACAGGGTCGTGGTGCAGGCCAGTCTTTCACCATGGAGCAGATCTATCAGGAGCGGGATCCCGACCCTTCTACAGAGCGAGGTATGGTTTTAGTAGCCTCAGTTTTATCTTCTTCCCTTTTCAATATTGGTGTTACACATAGTTTTATCTCTTTTGCTGCTGTGGAGAGCGTTGGGATCTCTCTAATTTCTTCTGCTGACTCATTGACACTACACACTCCTTTGGGAATTAAGACATTTATTGTACGCCAGTGTAGAGAGTGACCTGTCAAAGTTGCAGGGTATCGTTTCTTATGGGATCTCTATGTCCTATAGATGACAGGCTATAATGTCATCCTCGGGATGGACAGGTTGGTTCCCTTCCAGGAAGTCGTCGACTGTTATCACCGCAGAGTGAGTTTCATTTCACTAGAGGGTAAATCCTTTCTTCATAGAGGTGAATGGGATGTTCAGGCGAGTCGAGCAGGACTCAAGCATCATGTGCTAGGAAGGGAGACAACCCATATTGCTAGACTTTATCTGGATGATCAGGGGACTTCACAGTTGGACATTCTTCCAGTGTTGTATCGTTTCAGGGATTTCTTTCCATAGGACTTTTCATGTTTTCCTCCGGAGCGTGAGGTAGACTTTTATATTGATCTGTTCTAAGAGCAGCACTAGTGTCTATTCCTCCTTATAGGATGGACACACCTGAGTTGCAGAAGCTCAAGATGCAGTTGGAGGAGTTGCAGGATAAGGGTTTCATCTGACCCAGTACTTCTCCTAGGGGTTCGACTGTCATATTTGCGAAAAAGGCAGACAGTACCCTTCAGATTTGCGTGGATTATAGGAAGCTGAACCATTTGATGGTCAAGAACTGATATCCCTTGCTGAGGATCGATGACCACATTGATCAGCTTCAAGGAGCCCGTGTGTTCTTAAAGACTTACCTGAGGTCCAGTTATCATCATTTGCGCGTTAGACCATTAGATATACCTCTAAAATCCTTCAAGAGTAGGTATGGTCTATACGAGTATACAGTCATGCCGTTCGGTCTCACGAACGCGCCTACAGTTTTCATGGAACTGATGAACCGAGAGTTCCATCCTTACATGGACTCTTTCGTTGTTGTCTTTGTGAATGATATCTTGGTGTACTCTCACACTCGACACGACCATGCCACACATCTTGAGATCATTTTGAGTACACTGGGAGAGTATCGACTTTATGCTAAACTCACGAAGTGCCACTTCTGGATGGATCAAATTCACTTCTTGGGTCATTTCATCTCAGAGGCAGGAGTATCTGTAGACCTAGAGAATGTGAGAGCTGTAGTTTCTTGGGAAAATCCAAAGATCTTCTTTGAGGTACAGAGCATCCTAGGGTTGGAAGGATACTACAGATGCTTCATTCATGACTTTTCTCATCTAGGAACACCTTTGAAAGGTCTGACCAAGATGGGGTCAATGTTCTTATGGTCAAAATATTGTGAGTCGTCCTTTCAAGAGCTGAAAGGAAGGTTGAAGTTAGTGTCGATACTAGTCTTACTAGAGCCAAGCAAGAGCTACACTGTTTACTATGATGCTTCTAGTATTGGACTGGGAGTTGTGCTAATTTTGGGAGATGGAGTCGTTGCATATGAGACTCGGCAGTTGAGGCCACATGAGAGGCACTACCCAACGCACAATCTGGAGTTGGCATCTGTTGTCCATGCCCTACGATATTGGAGACACTACCTCCTGGGAGACAACTTTGTGGTCTTCACCAACCACAAGAGTCTCATGTATATCTTCGCTCAGCATGATTTTAATCTAATACTGCACAGGTGGGTCGAGTATCTTCTATCTTTTGACATTGAGCTTGCCTATATGCCAAGGAATGGCAACGCTGTGGCAGATGCGCTGAGCAGAAGAACTCAGATTTAGGCAGTTCAGGAGGCCAGCAGTGAGTGGAAACTGATGGCTCTGTTCTCTGAGATGCATTTGGAGGTGCGAAACAGACAGGGACAGACATTTCATTCTTCTGTAGCTGTTACCTCTACACATCATGATCTGGTATGGATGAGGAGGCTATCAGACTCAGAAGGCCTAGTCCTGCGGGAGAGTGTATCAGGAGAGGACCCTCTTCCTAGATGGACAATGGGCGTGGATGAGATCTTAAATTTCCATGGATGCGTATGGGTTCCAGCAATCATACACAAGGAGATGATGTGGTATACTCATTCCTTAGTTTGGGTAGTCTATCTTGGCGTCACCAAGATGTATCAGGATCTTTATCGCCAATATTGGTGGCCAGGTATCAAAAAGAATGTTTCTAATTTCATCATGAGATGTTCTACTTGTTTGTAGGTGAAGTCAAAGCACTAGCGACCTGCAATCCTTTTACAGTAGTTACCCTTTCCTGAGTAGAAATGGAATCACTACGCGATGGACTTCATTATTGGGATGTCGAGGTCACCTCGAGGGAAAGATGTTGTTCGGGGTTTTGTTGATAGGCTTACGAAGGTTTCTCACGTCTTTCCGATCAAGGAGACCTTCAGTGTTGATGATCTGGGATGACTATACATCCGGTAGATTTTTCGTCTGAATGGAGTCCCACACTCCATCTTTTCAGACAAGGATGCATGCTTTACTTCTCGGTTCTGGAAAGGGCTTCAGAAGGCCTTGGGTACACATGTACTTTTATGTACATCATACCATCCCTAGACTAATGGCCAGTCCGATCACACGATCCAGGTGCATGAGGATATGCTCCGAGCCTACATTATAGACTTTTTCTGTTCTTGGGAAAAGCATATTCCTCTGGTGGAGTTCGCCTACAAAAACAGTTTTCATGCGACCATTCAATGGATCCATACGAGGCTTTGTACGGTTGGCCATGTCGATCTCCCATATTCTAGCTGGAGGCAGGAAAGGCAGCTTTGTTTGGACCTTGTATCATTCAGGAGACCTTAGAGTAGATAGAGCTGATTCGGAAGTGGATGGCTACAACACAGTCTCGACAGAAGTCTTATGTTGATCAGCAGAGACGACCTTTAGAGTTCGAGGTCGGGGATCAGGTTTTCCTGCGTGTCACACCGAGGATGGGACATAAGAGGATTCAGAGACAGGGTAAGCATTCACTGCGGTATGTCGGGCCGTTTGAGGTCTTGGAGAGAGTGGGGCCGGTCGCCTATCAGTTGTAGCTACCTTAGAGGTACCGGGCCATGCACGACATCTTACACGTCTCTTTTCTCTGATGTTACTTTTCGGACCCGTCTCATGTATTTCAGCCTGAGGAAGTTGAGCTCGAAGAGGATGCGTCGTTTGAGTCGAATCATATCCGGATTGTTGATCATAGTAAAATGGTCCTCTGTGGGCAGTCTTTCCCTCATGTACGGGTGCTATGACAGCATGGGTGAGTATAGAATGATGCCAGGGAGAGAGAGGCTGATGTACGATCGTAGTGGCCGAAGCTGTTCAGGGGTTCTTCTTCTACGCCTCACTTGGGAAATTCGGGGACAAATTTCTTTAATGAGGGAACATTGTAAGAACATGGATCTTTGTTTCAGGTATGCCTTTCCTTTTTCTGGAGTTTTTAAGAAAAATGACGTTTCGGGAAAATTTAGAAGTACACGCCGTGTACTCTTTTCCGGATCGAAGCCGTGTGCTGGCCATGTCTGGGCCACACACACGGTGTGTAAGGGTGAGGTGGAGGGAGGTTAAAGTGGAGTACGGAAAACTGAAGTACACACCATGTACTCAAAAAGTACATATCGTGTATTTTTTTTATTAAACGAATTGGGGTCATGCCTAACCCATGATTTCATCTTCTTCTCCAGATTCCATCTTCCCGAGAGCAACCGTACTTCCAGATCTTCGACAATATCCCACCTCTTTTTCCGTTCTCTGAATCAAGCGTGGTTGATTGCATTGGAATCACAGCATTGAGGTCTCCCTTCTTCTTAGGTCATGTTTCTTGATTCCTCCTGGTTTTCATGTTATCGTAGGTTGAGCATTTTGTGTGTTTTATCAAATCTACGTCGTTCTAAGGGTAATCTGTTGCCGTCGATCACGTATATCGATCTCCTAGGATCGAGGTTTGTGGTTTGTTCCTTTCTGTTGAAATTTGATGAGTATTTTGTGAAAATTCCACAAATTCTCTAGGGCAGGGAATTGGGGGTTTCCTATTTTTCCCCTACTGTTTTCCTTCTTTGCTTGATTGCTGTAGTAGAGGTTTATGCTTGTGACTAGAGTAATTTACTTTGTGCTCTGGTTGCTTTTCCATGCTTGTTTTTCTTATTAGGCATTTCACCAGTTGCCATGCCTAGTTATAGAATTGTGGACTATTGCCTTGTATTTCTGCTGAGCCTTAGTTGATAGCCAAGTAGTTCTTGAGGTTTAATTGGACGATGCACGCATGCTGGGCATATTTAGTTTCACTCAGGACTATGTGAAACTAGAGTAGTAGACCAAAGGGAGAATTGACGGAAGGGCTTCTCCAGAGTGTCTTGTAATTACGATGCGAGACCATAGGGGTAATTGACATTGAGTGCTTCCCTAGAGAGGCTGTAGTTCCTCTACATGGGCCACATTGGGAATAGACGTTGATTGCTTCCCCAGAGAGCCTTTATCACGATACGAGACTATAGGGGTGATTTACAGTGAGTATTTCCCCATAGAGTCTATTAATTTCATAGCTGAACTAGAGCGGTGAGACTGTGTGTGCCACCTAGAGGGTTTCTAGTACTTATATGTTGAACTATAGGGGTTAGGCTGTAAGAGCTACCCAGAGTGTAACCTGTTTTCTTCTTATTGCTGGATGTTTTCCTATGTACTTTATTCTTTAGAACTGTGGGTTGTAGCTGTTTGTGCTTTCCTTTTTACTACATCTTGTTTATTACTTGCCTTGTATTCATTGACTGTTAGGCATAGATCTTTGGGTGATTGCCTACTAGGATTGTATCTCACATCCTGTTTGGGCCATGATTTTGGGACCAAGCAGACTATGTTGTTGCAAGTATATATAAGGGAAAGTGCATTTCTACATCAGGTTCCTGATTGGATTGGAGTTGGGGAGAATGGGATCGAGCCGTGTCTTGTGATGCTGAGGAGTTTCTCATCTATTTATCTGTTGATGTGGCTTTATTACTTGTGTTCAGTTGTATTTCATCACGTTGTGGTGTTTTTTACTTTCCTTAGATACTTGTACTTGTTGCATCATTATCACCATTTCTATATATTCTTTCTTTACACTGTTTAGTTTCAGTTGTTGCGTATTGTTTACTGCTTCCACTGTTTATTGTTGTTTTCCTTACCTTGTATACCTTAGTAAATGAGGGCATAGTTTCCCCAATAACTTACCAAGTCCCTCGCTGCTAGTCGGCATCCTCTGGCGTTTGGGGAAATAAGGTTGAGGTCATGTGGCGAACCGGGTACAGGGTACCAGTGAGGGGCTCCAGATTCAGGTCATTACAATCTTAATGGGCCAAATGATAGAAACCATTCCAAAACACATTATATGGTAAAATTTTGGCTATTAACCATCCATTATAGATTTATTTTGATTTTATATTACATCTTTTTAGGTATTACCACTTGTAAACCTAACTTAAATTCCATATCAGTCCATTTACTTACCTATAAAAGGACACCAGCTCTCCCATATAATCAAACCTATAAATTGTAATATGATCGGGAAATATCTGAATAATATACTTTACAAGGTCTATAAATTATTCTTTTAATTCTTCCCATAGGAAAAAATAAATGAAAGGAAGCCTTTGGGCACAAGCCAAAAGGAGTTACTCAATTAAAAAGTTATGTCTTCACTCAAGTCCATTCAATTATTTTCCTTCTCCACCCCTCCAAATCTATTTATTATATAATTATATTACAAAAAAAATCTAATAAATATACTAGGATACTGTTTTGTAAATATTTTAACCTACAATTACACACACCATCATCTAATGGGTAACGAACATACTTTTTTTAGTACGGTGAACTACTACCTCACAAAATGATGATTTTCCATTTTCCCATTGACACCTATCATGTTGTACATTATGGTAGAACATATGTTTATATATGTTTTATATTATATTTTTATTTTATATATTTATAATTAATTTTTATTTATGACATATAATTATTCTTTCCATCATATGTAACTATTATAATTTTGTTTAAGGTTGTTTGGTCTACCTCCCCTCAAAGCAATATGATTTGTTCATACCCTACATGGATTGTACAAAATATGGTTTTAGAGAATATATAATATATATCTGATATCATCAATGTAATTTAATTATAATATGTATACATACATATAAGAATTTTACTTTTTTCTTTCAACACAACAATTATACAGAAATAACATTGATGCATATGTATGGCCTGCCGTCTCGATGAATGTTGTATTCCCTTTCATACTTATGTATCTTATATATTGTTATAATAAAAATATAATATATATATATATATATTATTTATATAATTTTTTTAATTCTATAATCATAATATAATTATAAATACCCTCAATATAACAAATTAAGACACATAAGAAGAAAAAAAGAAAATATTACTCAATGTGAAACCTTAACATAGGACTATTAACAAGAAGGAAATTGACGGCCGTAAAAAAATAATATATGGTATTATATAGATTAATATAGTTAATTAATATATTTATAATAAATTTATATTTATTATACAGGTTTTTTAATGAGTACAATGAGATTCAATACACAAGGTAGGGATTTCCTGTCACTTTTTTTTCTATGAGATAAATGCAATGTTCGACACTATTTCTTTTGGTGTGGTGTATACACAAACCATGATATTATTATATTAATATTATAATTATATTTATTGGTATTATAATATTTACTAAATGATCTTTTATTCATGGTTTTTATGTTTCAAAAGATACAAAATCATTAATATAGTTTTGTCTCAATTTTCCTTATTTGAGACTCTTGTTTTTTATGTAACTAAATTCTATTTTTAAGAGTATATAAATATATTTTACTTATTATTTCATAAATTTTAATCCTTTATTTATATTTTAATATTCATGTAATTTAGTTTTTTACAAGGATTGTATCATTCCTTATAAATGAATTATAAGATTTTATTGAGACAATCTCATCGCTTTTAAGACTGTTTATGTTTTTTTTCATCCGTTGATGAAATCTTAAAAAAATATCTAGATATGTTCATAAATGTTTATAACCTAGTATTATTCATGTTATAATAATTTATTGGTACCATATTTCTTCTCTTAGTTACATATGATAGATAATAATGTGTTTTTAAGAAGGCCTGGCTTTACCCTATCTTCAGTCAAAAAACTAAGTTCTTTGAAAAGGGTTTCCATGAATATTCTACTAATCTCCAATGACTATTTAAGATATTTTAACCATTTATTTTATTTAAAAATATCATCAATGTATTATTTTTTAGATTTATAACAAATTCATTTTTATAAAAAATTACACAGCATAAGGAATATTCTTTTCACCTCATGCGACATGTACATGTTTATCCTCTATAAATTCTATAAAGATTTATTTCCATTTTTATGGTTAATTTTTAAAAAGTAATTTATTAGATGATATTTTAAATGAAATTATTTTCAGAAGACATTCGATCATCATTTATAAGTTTTAAAGAAAATTTCTTCACAAATGGATTCATGCTTCTTTTATACATTATCAATGAAAATTATATTCAAAATGATGGCAAAATTATTTAAAAAGTTTTCAAGGTAAAATTTTTTCAATAGTTTCCAAGCCATATTTCTTTGTTTTCAATTTTTTTTCATCGAAAGGGTTTTCAAAACATTTTTAACATAATTTCACATGTTTTAATGTAAAAAAGTTTTCAAAACATTTCCAATATTTATTTCTATGTTTTAAATGTATTTTCAATAAAATGGTGTTCTAAAATTTTTTAATATCATTTTACATGTTATAAAGTAAAAAAAATTCAAACAATTTTAAATATTTCATTATATGTTTTTATACGGTTTAAAAAGAAAAAGGGGTTTTATAGTGTTTTGAAACATTTTTATATGATTACAAGGAATATTTTTTTTCAATATTAATCCATTTATTCTAAATAAATTTTGAAGGTATCTTATTGTAAAATGATTATGAAAGGATTTATTCATAAAAAGGCTATTTAACATATCAAAGTACATCTTTGTGAGGAATAATTTTTGAATAATAATTCAAATTGTTTTTTCTATATAACATTACATTCTTTTATGTCACTCATACCCTTTTACGAAATGAACATATGGTTTTATTCCTATTATTTTTATGAATGGGTTATAGTCTCCATGACATATGTTTCTCATCAATGGGTTATATTTTTATGAAATCTATTTATCTTTCACAGGTTATATGAATTGGAAAACTGCATGTTTTTTGGGTTGTTCTTATGATAAAGTGATTATAAAAATTTTATCTTTTTCTACAAGTTATGATATGTTTACATGTTTATTATATAAATTTAATTTCATGGGATAATATATGATTATTTATTATTTTATGAGATATGTATGTATGGTTTCACTATGAGGTCAGTGATACCTATATATACCTCCAATTCATTGGGTAACGATTTATATCTAATGAGATAGACTACGATGGTCATCGTAATGAACCTTGAATACAAAGATGGACCTGAGAGTGAACCATAACATCCAAGATAGTTCGAGGAGTGAATTAATGCTACCAATATGGGCATGAGTGTGAACCATGACTACTAATATGGTATGAGGAGTTCACATATACTACCATGATGGTATTGTAATTGATTACATTGATACAATGGAAATCATATTACATTATTATGTGTCTAGAATGATTACATGTTTTATTCCAATATTATTCATTGGTGGATTATGATCCTCATTTACTTATGGTTCATGCATTATGAATAGCCAATATCTATTCCATGAATCTTGTATATGATCTTTGATAAGAAGGTTATGATATTATATTTTCATGACCATGTTATTATACACTAATTCTCATGAGTATGCTTACATATCTTCATTTTTACCCTTAATGAGAATTTTATATCACCCCAATATTATATTTCCTTTCCACAAGTTACGATGAATGGTTTTAGGTAGAAGTACTAATGGTGGATATTATTATGGGATATGGTTGAGATAATTATCCAATATAGAATATATTTTTTCCAATTTTCCAACAAATGTAAACTATTACGGTCCTCAGGCATGTATTTTGTAATATACTGAATATTAATCTAAAATGATGTAATATCCCTGTATTTCAATAGTATTTCACTATATGCCCTATAATGGATACTTATTAGATCATTTTAATATATGATTTTATTATTCTTCATCAATAGAGATATGTAGAGTTTACCATTGATCTAGTTTTGGGAATAGTACTAGTTTTATTTCCTCCTTTCATGATGGATAGTTGTAATTATTAGGAGCATAAGAGGAAGTTGAAGGATTTGGAAGCCAAGGGGATTATAAAACCTAGTACCATTCCATGGGTTTCACCCTTTCATTTGTCCTTGAAAGAATATAGTACCCTAAGGCTTCACATGTATTACCAATGGTTGAATCTACATATGTATATTTATTAGTATCTATTACTATGAATATAAAACCACATAGAATAGCTCCAAGAAGCTTGATTATTCCTAAAAATTGAATTTAGGTTGGTATACCATCATGTATGAGTATACAATTATGAAAAACCATGTATAACATTCCATATTAGATAAAGATATCACGATTGTATTTTTATGACCTTTGGTCTCATGAATGTACTAGCAGTTTATATGGCTCTAATGAACTTTTTTTTCCAACCATAATAATATTTTTTTCATTGTGGTTTTCATGGATGATAGGTTGTTGTATTATGATATTAGAAATGATCATTCCAAAAATGAATAAATTTTATTAAGAAAACTAACATATAATATGAAGTACTTCATGGTAATAAAATTTTCCTTTTTTGTTAGTAAACATTACATTATGTGACACACAATTTCAACGGCATTATAATCTATTAACCTAGAGGGTGTATGAGATGTGGTTTTCTGGTTGTAGCCTAAGAATATCACTGATAATAAAACATTATTAAGGATTACCAATTATTATAATTGTTTTTTTTATTTTTAATTACTCAGAGAACAAACAACATGAATGACTAATATGGGTATCAAACAAAAATAGTATAGATAATATGATAAATTCATTTAGGGGATAAAAGTATGATTGAATACAAAGCCAGTCCGGACTCTACATGAAACCAGTGAAGGATATACATTTTACTATGATCCCTAGGGTATTATAAAATGAGTTATTATAATGTAGGGAGATCAAAAAATGTTGTTTGGGTCTTTCTAGATGTTTCATCATAATAGGAATTACCCACAACAAGGCCTTGACAATGAATTTGTTATCCACACCTTGGGTTTTAAGAGGAAATATTTATTGGGTGAATGATTCATTTTATATATGAATAAAAAAATACTCCAATATATATTTAGATAGTGTAATTTGAATCTCAGACATTAAATATGAGTTTAATACCTTCAGTCATTCTATTATTATATTTAATATATGAATGGGATAGGAATTGTAGTGGATAATTATCTTAGCTGAAAGAGTTAACAAATTGTAGTTTATGAATTCAGTAGTGAATGATAGTTGATGGAATTGTTTTCTAAGATGAATTTAGTGGATAAAGGCCATATCTTAATTCCTAGGATGACCTCGTTACCAGTGACATATTATCCTTTTGATAGAGTAAAAATGAGATATATTTCTGATCTTGAAGTCTAAGTACAAATGGAGTATGTTTCCCATAAATACCTTCCACCTGGTTGGGTGGTTGATGGAGATGAAATCATAAAAATTCATTGATGTATTTTGTTGTAAATGGATTAAATAGGAGATCTGATGTGAGATTGGCATTCCTCTACATGGATGGTACATAATCGTCCCTCCAAGATTTACTATGAATTACACCACAAATATTGTTGTATTGGTATGAAGAAGGATATAGTTGGTTTCATTACTCAGTGTTCTACCTATCCATAGGTGAAGGAGGAGCACCAACCATTACTGATACATTTTTTACATTTTCCCATTCTTGAGTGAAAATTTGAGTATATTAATAAGAATTTTTTGATTGTATTTTAGTGACCCCTCATGGAATTTATGCATTTTGAGTTATCATTTATTGATTTAAAGATTCCACCATTCATTATAATTCCCAAGAAATGTTTAGTTGACAAGCCAAGGTCGATATGTGTTATGGAGATCATTCAACTTTATCGGGTTTCATGTACCACCAAATTATATTGGGATTCTAAATTTACATCACTTTTCTAGATGGGGTTTCAATAGAAATTGTGTTCACTTGTTATTATAAGAAAACCCTATCAGTCTTAGACCTACAGATAGTTAGTTCTTACAATAAAGGTGTCATAGGATATTATTTGAGCACGTATCCTTGATTTTAAGGGTTTTTGGGAGAAATACGGTGATATTGAGTAATTATCTTATAGTAATAAATTCCAGGTAAACATTCAAATGGATCATTAGGAGTACCTATATGGTATATCATTTTTATCACCCCTATGTAGGTTAGAGGCATGAGAGGAAGCACTACTGGGACATCATCTCAGTCAGTAGATATCAATACAGGTATATATGATTATAATTTTTATATATTGATTAGTCAACAAATAATTTTTATCCCAATAATCATTGAATACCACTAGGGTTCAATTTTGGATATAATTTCTTCATACATGTACCACAAGGACTGGGAAATTAGCATATTAGGAAAAAGAAGAACATGTCGCCTTAGTTGTTGGGACCTTAAATGTTTTGGATAGGTTCATACCAGTGGAATTTTGAATAAAAAATCCTCATAGGTATAGATATATAATAGATTGTTTTAATATCCTTGTTAAATCCCTTCAATTCGGACACATCTCTGGTACTTTTTCTTAATATGTTTATTTATATTTGATGCTTCATTTGAGGAGAATTCTATATGTATTGTTTATTGAAGCACAAATGCACTTTGAGGTTGATCAGTTCCTCATATACAGTTTACATAGTAATCTACTATTTTATTAGATGATAACATGGATATAGAGTCCTATATAAATGAAATGTTATTGAAGTATTTCTAAGACAAGGCTTTACCACCAAAATAATGATAACATGATAATGCATTTTTTATGAGGGGTATCTATAAGACCTTGATTTTCTGATGGAAAATGTTACATAAATGTAAAATTATTACTTCGTATTTTACTCTACTATAATATATTAATATTTTATGGAAGGGTTTGAGGGAATTTATGGTCTGTTATAAGATTAGAGGTGTTGTTTTTTGGGGAATAGTTAGAGGAACATGATTGGAACATATTTAGAGGTAACAACACAACTCAATCATGAGACCCAGTAAAGTAAGATAATTCCTTGAACAACCATAAAATAAAAGACACAGATATATGATAAATGGTACATGAATCATTAAGAGGTGATCTTCATGGTGTGCACACCATTTTCCAAACTGTGAAAGGGGGCATGACTCGTGTACAATGAGAATTCATGGGTTTCCCATGGGTTTTAAAACCATGAATCTCGACATTTGTGGAGGTTCCACTCTACACAGTTTGTCAACAGATTCTAAAATAATACAACCAAGTCATTCAACCTCCATCATTAAGTGAAATTTTCATTTTCCACATGTTTTCTTTAATGTCCCACCACTCATTTTCTCCTTCTCTATTTTCAATTCACATACTCCTTTATGTGGGATCTCCCCTTTAGCCTACATCCAAGAAAATGAGCTACCATATCAATATGATTAATGAATAAAAATTAGTATATCAATTTTGATCCATCTCACCAATTACTTAAATCAAATTACCTCCTTTATTCATTTATCTGAATATTTGGAATGATAAATCAGCTCGAGATAATATTCACTATTTTTAGTGAATCTTTCAATAACTATAATTTTTCCTTTTTCAATTAAATTTAATAGATGATATTGGATGTATAGTCATCTACCAAGATAAGGTAGGGTTTTTTATCCTTTATCACTTAAATTCATGACATTTATAAATTGATCTACAATTCTGCATGCCCTATATTCCATGAAATGCCTTTTCAAATTTTAATAAGATTAATTACGTGGTTATCTCCTTCAGTGGGCTTTCCTTCCACCCTAATTAACAATGTATAAGGTTGTATTCTATGATAGAAACCAACTTTTATGGTGTGTTTATTTGAAGGATATAAATAAAATGAATTATAATTATGTTATACCACCTTTTTAATTTTTTTAAACTAGATCATAAAATCAAAATGAATTAATTTAATTAAATGAATATTGTAAAACATTTCTAGGACTTCTGATCCTATGTGATGAATTGAACCACTCTATAAGGTCGGTTTTCTTAAACTTTAATATTTTCAAATAAAGAGGCTAATATATATATCTAAAAGGTGTTTCGAATATTAATTCAACATACGTTATGTCTTACGTATGGAATTTGATCACAGTCATTATATTAATTTTGGATTCTTGGAGATTAATTAAATAGTGATTGATTAAATTTGTGGACATTGAGTTTACTTTAGTTGAGGCACAACCTGAATGATACTTGGATTCCTATTTTGTATTTCCATATATTGGTTCATAGGATTCAATAGATTACTTGATGAGTCTTCCATGGGAATGATGACACATAGATTTGATCTTTTTATTTAGTGTTGATACCTCGACTAAGTTCTGATGGAAAAAATATATTTCCAAAATTTAATTACATTGAATTCCATGAATTATTCCCCTTGGATTTAGATTTCTATTATTTACCACCATGGTTACATAATTATTATCCATTCATGTCTAGCATCACAGCTATCCAGGACATGATCCTAGGGCTTAGGTAACACCTTCCACCTTATTGACAAATTCCAAGGGTACACCCTTGCGGAGTTAACCTAGTGTAAATAATGTAAAGACAATTATTATTAAATAAAATCTAAATGACTATAAATACTCATGGATATCATATAAGTATACCTCAAGACCTAAAATTTTTAATATACACCTAAAATTTTTAGTTAATAGAGATATTATGGCTTAGGCCGAATTAAGTAGTGTTAGATGGGTGTCCCATGTGGAACCGATAATGATGTGGTTTATTTATTTATTTCTATATATTGTCTACTAACAACACACTATTATTTTTTACTCATAGACTATATAGTTGTAGACACCATTAGTGGTGACCTAATCCATTTATCTCACACGTTTTTTGGTCCACAGATTGGTATCGGGGGAGACTTCAAGGATATAAGTAGGGACAAAGGGATGATCCCATCTGTGTATCATTGATTTTATATAATTGGATTGAGTATGGGAGAAGAGGACCAATCATATTTATGTGATTCTATTGGAGATAAATTTATTCTTTATTTTTCATTTTTATCACTTATTGTATATTCATGCATCCCCATGTTTCCTATTTTTCCCCAACTTGCATAGCATCATGACATTAATAATTATATAAATGACATTGGATATGGTTTGGTTTCTATTATGATTCTATTATATTGATTATTATTATATCTGTATGATTAACCTTCCACTATTTTTTACTCTATTTTCATTCCTTATTAATTTTTATTTATGTTTTTCTATTACATTAATTAAGGAGTGTAAAATATCCCCACTATATAATTAATGAACCTCACATCTAGTTACAAGTCAATAGAATATATGTAGTTGTGCTTGTGGCCATGTGAGAAGATGATTCTAGCTACTGATAAGCGAATGGTGTTGGGATATGACATTTTAAATGTTATTGAAACGTCAATGGTGTGGGAAAGACTACTCATTTGGTCTACAAAAATTATGTAACAAACTTTTTTTCTTAATTTAAATATTCTATTATTCAAGATGAATTATAATCCTGAATACCCTTGGATTTGAGATAAATATATTCATCATGTTCCAGATAGATGTATGGTTAGTGTAATTTACTACATTACATCCAAGTATATTTGATCAAAATTAATCATGTACAACATGTATGGATAGAAAATCTTTCTCAAGGATTGTCTAGTTGATTTGAGTTGAGTTTAATGTTTTCAAATAATATTTTATCACCCATGGGTGTCAAACATTATTCTTCTATATAAATAATCATACTATTTCATTTGGAACATATCACAACACCTTAAAATTCATGTACTAGGCTGCTAGTCAAATCATCAAAACTATGGCTAGGCTCCCACTGAGTTTATAAAATACTTTCTTAAGTGATTCATCAAACACAAATTCAATTCCCTTTTTAAATATTTTATTCTAATGGAGATGGAATTATATATAGCCTCTAATTGAAAAATTATAGAACCCGTCATGACCATAGAATAATCAAACATGTTTCATAGGGGTGGGTGTTGAAATTAATAGAGGAAATAAACCTTTTATTTGTCCAAATAAATTCCCAATTTTAAAATTATATATCCAAGAACAATACCACTTTAGTTCAAAATGTAAAATTACTCAAAAGTAAAAATGAAATTATTTTCAATACATCTTGTAAAACATTTTCCCAATTGTTGAGAAAAAATTCAGAAGATATTCGGTAAATAATGAAATATTAGGAAATAACTCTATATATATACCAATGAGTTTTAAAATGATGCATAAAATTCATTGTTGGAATGTAATTTAAGAGTTATATAGACCATAATACATCCTTCGGTAATAAAACATATTACATGAGAAGGTAATTTGTTTCTTGATTATCAATTTTATTGGGGACAAAAAATATCCAGATTAACCCTCATGATAATTATATTTACCCATCCCAACTAGTGAATAGATATTTATATCTATTAATGGAATGAGATGTTTTATTTTCTTGTTTAAATTGCCTATATTCCTAAATTAAACATAATACTCTTGAACTATTTTAAATTTGAGTTGAAACTAGTTCATTAGATTCATTATTCACAATGTTCTTTTTGGACTTTTTTTAAATAATTGTATAGGTAACCTATACTAGATGTTAATAATTTAATAAATATTATAATATTCTATAATTACCTATTTTTTAAAAACTGATGTATGATTAGAGCATATCATTTCTTGAGGGTACCTCACTAGTTTTAAATCTCTCAAAAGTAATATTCAGTCCTTTATAATTACAGGACTAATCCATTTAATTCCTCACAATTTCCACCATATGGATTTATCATTATGATTTAAAACATGATTTAGTTTTTATTCATGATAGGGATATAGGTTAATTTAAACTGGCAAATTATTCTTATTTCATCTTATATATATGAATATAAAAAATTATTTAATTATATTTTCCCATAAAATTCAATTTTATATTTAAATGTTTATGCCACGTAATTTTTTCAGATTTTTGTTAAATGAATTGAATCATTTGTAAATTTAGTTATAGATTTAAACAAAATATATATATTAGAATTTTATTAGAAATTTAATTTATCTTAAAGGGCTATTAAATGTTTTTTATCCATATATCAATTAATTTGTACAAACAATTCCGTCCAATGATTTTGATGACATTGAAACTACAGCAATTCATAATTTAATCTAAAATATGAATTTCCTCATCTAACATTGAAGGGTTTTTAATGTTTTACTGAATTAAAATATATGGATTATCCTATGAAAATTTCATATCATCCATGATTTTTATATTCACATTATCTTCACCAAATTCATAGAAATGGTCCCTTAATGCATATTATTTTTTAGAAGAATAAGATATTGTTTTGTAACCAAGACCAAACCTCCAAAATGTTAATAAATAAAAGAAAATATACAGCCAACACATGTGGTATAATGATCTTACACACATATATAAGGTAAAAGAGAAGAGTTTTATCACAAACTCCAAGCACAGAAAAATTAATTATGTGCTACTGATCATGAAAATCAATTGAAAAATATAACATGATGTAGTCTCATGATAAAAAATGAAAAAATATAAGAAGATATTTCAATGAATCCATAAAAATCATGGAATAAATCTTAAAAGAATGCCATCATGTAAAAAATGGATGAATTAACGGAATGAAAAAGAGTAGAAACAATAGGATCCATTGGGGACGACCCCATGGATTCAATATGATGATAATAAAGTTATTATCTTCTATTAGTAGTAATAACAAAACACTATAATCCATATAAAACCATTCACTGAATAGAAAACCCATCACTTGAATCTAGTAGGGAATTTTAACAAGTGAGAATTCATTCCCATGGTATGTAATTATTATTGAAATAGGGTTTTATTTTATATTCTCCCACAACTTAATATAGTGAGACATGGTATTAATTGATTCTCCCAAGTCATAAAATTTATTGGTGAATTGGATAATCCAAATAAAGTAAGTAAAAATGAATGTCATTGATCCTCACATTTCATAGTTAACCATGGAATAATTAATTCACAAACCTTCCAATAATGGAATACCCATTTATATCCATATAACTTTCTCCTATTAGAAATGAAATCATTATGAAATTTCAAAAAGCATGGTATTTAGTTTATGATAACATGTAGTTGTATATTTATATATAAATTTTAGAATTTTCTAAACACCTCTTTCTGTCTAGTTTCATTATAAAAATTATAATGTGCATCCATTTATAAAAGGAATAATGGCAATGGTTGATATTGATCATTCATTATTAGTTTCCCTTTTTTAACCTTTAGGGGTTGTGTCATGATAGGATTCTCAATTTACAAAAGGTAATGATGATAATGGTTGAGCATATATCTATCTCACATGTTACAGTGAGATATTTCAAAGGATTCAATACTTCTATTTCACTTATACTATCAATATATCCTGACTAAATAGTGTTATGTATTATCGATCCTTGGACACTATAGGGTACAATTAAATGTTCAAATATTCATCAATGTGTATATCACCCCAGTAGATGATTTGTGGTGGGTGTTGAATATATTTTCCTTGATGAAGGACATGGATGAATTTGAAATATTTTTCTAATTTTGTTGTTAAGTACTAAAGGTAGGGAACCATTCACCCTAATATAAATACTAGAACTATTTAGAAAATGTTAAGTATAACATGAATCCCAAATAAAATATCGAAAAAATCCATCCTAGAAAGACAATTAGGAATATAATATTTCTCTCTTAAAACATTAAAAACAATAATCATTAATCCTCAATAGAAATATAATGGATCTATGTTATAATCATTGCCACCAAGATCACATTGATCCATCTCCACCATCAATCTCCATAACTATATCCACATCAATGAATACACTCTAATCTTATCCAACACAAGGGTGACCAACAACAAATCCGTTAAAAGAACAAAATTATTTCCTTTGAAATAGTAAATTTATATATATTATTGTATTAAATATCTACTAATTCAGGTATTTTTAAAAAATATAGAAAAAACATTAAACACGACCACTTAAAATACCCTCTGGAATCTACATGGTTCTCTACATCATTTCATCTATCTATGGGTGGAACAATGTAATCATCCAAAATTATGTCCTAAAAGCCTCTAGAAAGATAATTAGTAACCATGATGTAAATAAAACATCTTACTAATAATATATCACCAAGTGTACCGCATGAATTCATAAAATCAACACCGTGTATAAGCATCTAAAACCTTCCACTAAACACTTCTTTAGATAATGTATTAATAGGGGTGATTTGGATAGTTAGTATATGAAAGAAAAATCACAACATGAATTCTCTATAAAGGAGGACGTCTCAACACTATTACCATTAATATAACATCTTGCTTCAACATTTTATCTATAAGGGGCTCGAAAAACCCTTCTAGAAATCGGTGGTTACCATTTATATTTTAACATGAACGTCACCATGAAATAAGCTTAGTAATTTTCATTTATAACAATATGTAACTAGATACATAACATCTTGTTATGATACCTCATACACATCGGTAAATATGACATTGTGAGGGATGTATGGATCTCCATTAACGTCTCTTCATGATAAAAAAATATAATTTGTTTTCAATCTCAATACTAAGTAAAATTGTCCCCAACAATAGAAAATTCTTCTTGTCTATCCCCTGAGTATATCTAGTCATATAGGACATCACAATTTTTATATACCATTCATTCTTCTCTTAAACAATGTTGAACCATATATTTCAATGCCAATGATTAAACACAAACAATTTCTTAATATTATGACATTAAAAACTTCATCACCGTCATCTATTAAAATTCATCCACAAAAGGTTGAGCTAGATATTTCCTTCTAATGGAACCGACCACCAAATTTACCTTAACTAGAGTATGTATTATCTCAAAGTTGTAGTTTAATAAGAACTATACCCAACACCATTGTCCCAGGTTATTTACAATTAATATAATTATAGATATATCAATCTTATGGTATGTTTAGACCAGAAAATTTCCACTAACAAGGAAATATATCAATTTATTCAAGGTGATCACTACCACTAAAACCACAAAATCATGTTTTATTCTTCTACTCACAACTTATGAATTGTAGGACACATAAAAAATTATTTTCTACCTCTATACTAATAATCAATACGTGCTTCTTATGTCATATTACTTTTATGATATATATACAATCACTTATCATCACATTCATTAAGGGAAAAAGAAATATGATAATCAAATAAAGTTTTAATTTCGGATTTGATAGGTCTAATTCCGTAATCATGTTATCTCAATGGATGGAGTAGATATGAACCCATGGAATTAAAATGATTTTCTTTCAGTGGAGATACCTAGTAGAATATTTGAGGAGTAATGTTTTCTTATCTTTATAGGTTTTTATTGGATATTTATAGATGATTTCTCAAGGATTGTCTCTCTCATCACTTCTATAATCCAAAAATGGTATCCATTTATTTTATTTGAGAATCATTCGAATGATTTTGGGTAGTTGACATAGTGATTGATAAGTGATCCCATTATAAGGTACACAAAGAAATGTTTTAAATACGTGGTGTTATAATATTCTTATGCATATGTGATTTATTGTTTGTTGATGTAGAGGCTATAAATTTTTTACGTTCTATTTTTATAATGGATAGATTGTTTTTAGGACTAAAAAATAGTGCAAATTGTAGTGTATTCCATTATGATGTAGATACACTAACTTCGTGATGAGAATTTCATTGTCTAAATTTACCATAAGATACATAAATATTTAATTGAACAATCAGTTCTTAACATGAGGTAGTGGAATTTGTTAATTCTATATAGGACATTTTCATTAATATAATTTATAATCAGGGTAAAGGAATTGTAATGGTTGATTCACATATTATAAACTTCTGAGTTTAGTTGATTGAAGAGGTTTTAGAGTATATTGTGGTGATGTATTTATTATGAATAAGTTAGGGATATAAAAATTATATTAAATCAATGGCGATAACCCATAAATGTATTTAGTTTGTGAGGTATGACCATATGAGAGACATTGATTGTGAGGTTTTTTATGTCAAAATATAATTTTGTGATTAATTATATTCTTTTTTTCAATATTGAGGAGTACATTTTATTATTTTGATGAATAACATTTGTTCATGTCCTTCTAATTGTGGTGTTTCTAAGGCAGTTGATTATTTTTCACTTATTAGTATATTTAGATATTATGAGGATGTACCATGACCTCTATCACTCATTTTTTGTTTCTAGGTATGAATTGAATAATTTTAAATTATCTTATAGTGCATAACATGTTATTTTTTTAAATAGAGTGACTATGTTCCATTATGGTTCATCAAAACCCTCAACATTTCAGAGTGAATACAGTATATTTTATTTAAAAACATCACAATAAGTCCTCAAACATCATAAATGGCTCAAGATGAATTTTATTTTATCAATGATCGATAATAAATGTTGATACATATACTATATTATCTAGATCAGAGTTTTGTACATAATTAGGGATTGCTATATAATATAGATATTTTAAGATTTTACTGGTGTAACAATGATGATTTTTTCAACTGAGAAACATACATTATATCCAAGTTTTAGTGGAGTTAGAAGTGGATTGATGGAATTAGTTACAGATGAGTTCAAAATTATAGTATTAGATATATTGGTATGCCAAGAGAACCATCAATGATTTGGAGTATATGTTCTGGAGTTTGTGTTTCATTTAGGATGATGTTGCGAAGATATCTTACAGGAATCAGAATTCTTATAATTCAATAATTGTCACACTGATATTAAAATATGGTATTTTGATTCCATATATAAGAGATCTTTTAGGTCACCCTTATGTTTGGTGATGATTTGTGAGTCATCACTGATAGGGAAATAGTTAGTGTGACTGATGGAAGAGAAGCTATAGGGTGATCGTAGAAAAAATATAGATATCTCATATCCTTGAAATCATCTATAATAATTAATTAAAGAGGGGTAGTGGACATATTGTTAAGTAGCACCATGGGAGGAAAATGATAGGGATTTATATTCAGTGTATATATTATCTAGTGGTTGCTGGGAACTCAAAACTCATGTATTATAATACGATGGGTTAGGGTTAAAAAATGATACATTGTTCAAAAATGAGATACTTGTAGATATTAGGGATGATATGATGCAATACTGCTCATCTTCCTCGACAAAAAGGTATATGTTCGGAGTTTTGCACCATGACTATAACACAAAAACCCTAGATTTTTTTATGTGATGCAAAATTAAATAAACTCTATTTTGAATAATATTCCATATAAGAGTTTCAAATTTTTCCACAACATGTAGTATAATGAGTAGCACTTGGAATGATTGAGCAAAGAGGGTGCAAGTATATTGAATGGATCATATGAAATAGAGAAATTATATTAAAACATGGAACCCATGATACTGAGAATATATATGATATTAATTAATGGAATTTTTTACATATCCCTATATGCATAAGTGATATATTTATATTATTAATTTGAGGAAATATTAATATATTCCTATGTTATTTTAAAAAAACAAGTTTGAAGGTGTCAATTATCTTAATGCCTTTTGGAGAAATTTGAATGATATTATAGAATGTAATGCCATTGCATCTGATTAATGACATGGAAAATGTGTTACTACCCAAAATGAAATTCACCATTTACTAGGAGAATGAAATTGGGGGAAGAATAACTTTCACCTAAAAAGGGTGAATGGTGTTTTAGTCGGTAAATACTTTCATCACACCGCTACAAATGATAACCCCACTCCCTTAAATAGAATATTTTTTCCTCTATTTAAACCTATCAACATATATCTATATGTATTCTCATGTTTTTCTCCTTTATTTGTTACTCTTTTGGTGAAAATAATTGTTTACATGATTTTTTAATCACCATTTAACGGTATTTTTTCTAATTTTTTTAATGTTAAATATTTATTTAGCTTTTTTCTTCTTTGTTTATTGTTGTTATTTTGTTTATATGTTTCTAGTTGATTATATATAATTTTTAAACTATAGATAACATTAATAAAAAAATTTATTATAATGTTATTATGAATATTAGGTAAATAATTTTAAATTAGTCTTACTAATGGATTTTTATGGTTAAATACTTACTAGTTAGCATGTCTATGTTTTTTTTAAATGTTTTTAAAATAATTATAAATAATAGATAATTAATTTAGAAATCATTAGTTTATTAAAATAAACTAAATAATAACTAATAAGTAATAAAAAAATGAATAGTAATTAATATTTATTAAATAATGATTAAATATTAGCTAAATAACAATTTCATATTAATTAAATACAAATTTACTATTAAATAACTCATAATTAAAACTGATTATGAATGATTGTACAACTATTATAGAATGATTATCAAATGATTTATTAATGAATAAATTAATATTAAATAGTTTATAACTAAGGATCAAATAATGAATGACTATTGATTTACTAATAATAAACTAATTATTACATGATGATTAATCAATAATTAATTAATTATTAACTAATAACTAGCTATTAATTAACTAGAAATTAAGAATAAATAAAATAAATTATTACCATTAAATGATAAATTTTTAACTAATGATTAACTAATTTAAATGTATTGATTAGGTAGTGAATAACTTATTATTAACCAAGGATTAATTATAGAATTAATAATTATAAAAAATGATTAACATATGATCAAATAATGAATAAAAATGAGATTAATAATAATAACATAACGATTAAATATTTATTAAAAAATAATTAACATTAAAATAACTACTTAATATCTATTAATTAAAAAATAATTAATGCATTATTAGCTAAATATTAACAGGTGATTAACGAATAAATAAAAAATAAGTAAGGCATAATTAAACATGGTGTCAATAATAGTTAACTACTGATTAATTAAGGATTAATTAATGACTATATTATGATTAAGTAATGAATAACTATACATTAACTAATGGTTAATAATTATTATCCAATAATTTCATAGTTATTAAATATTAATTTATTATTGAATAACTAAAATGGAATTAATTGTGAACTATTAATTAATGGATGTATAATGAATAATAATCTGATGATTAGAAAGTAATTAAATAATGATTACTAAATGATTAAGGAATAACTAATTTAAGATTTAATAATGATTAATTAAGGATAATCTAATGTTTAACTGAGAATTAACCAATAATAAATTAATGATTAACTATATATTAACTACAAACTAACTTGATATTAACTATTAATTAACAAATGACTAAATAATGATTAATGAGTGATTGAAGAATTATTAAGAATTTATAATGGGGTGATTAGCATTGGATTAAGTAATGAATAAAATAATATTATGTAATTCATAAATAATAATTAATTAATTATTAAATAAGTATTAACAAATAATTCAATAATGCTGAACCAAATATAAATAATGATTAACTAATAATTAATTATCTATTTACTATCTATTTATAATTAATTTACTATTAATTAAATTATAATTAACTATAAACAAAATATTTAAAAATGTTAATTATAGAATGATTAATATATGATAAAATAAATATTAACAATTGATTATTTAATAAATAATGAATGAATAAGAAATTGTTAGTATAATATTAACTGAGGATTTACTAATGACTATGTAATGAACACTAAATATTAAGTAAATATTATATTAGTGTTTAATAATGATTAGCTACTCATTATCATTGGAATAATATAAGATTAACATATGATCAAAGAGTCCTAACTACAATAAAAAGAGGCCCGACTACCCACCCAATTCGATACTCATATGAGATCTTCAATAGATAATTCACATTCTCATTAATTAATATTTTTAGATACCTTTTGGGAATGTTAAAATTTGGACTATGAAGAATTAATTTCATAATTTAGGATATTAGAAAACATTTTTAAAATATTGGTAAACTAATTATTTTATTGTGTTTTGAGAATCCAAATCCTTATAAAGCTAAAATAAGTTGGTGTGGATCTGGTATATGTTCCCCTAAGTGTATTAACCCCAAAGGGTGCATTGGGTATTTACATGATCATCACCTGATGCACAAAAATGGGATATTCACTACAGGAAAACCGCCTATTAGCGGCGGTTTACAGAAACCGCCGCTAAACATGGCGTCTGCAATCTATTAGCGGCAGTTTTATGCATTTCGCGGGGGTCAAAGAAAAGCATCGTAGTACCTCATTTCACGGCGGTTTTTGTTAAATTTAGCAGCGTTTTTAAGGGTTATTTAATTACCGGTGGCTATAATCACCGCGATATTCAGGCGTGCCAGGCGCCTGCTTAGCGGCGGTTAAAACCGCCGCTAATTCTGACGTGATTTCGCGGCGGTTTTAACCGCCGCTAATCAGTCTGCCGAATATATTTCGCGAAGGTTTAAACCGCCGCTAAATGTATAAGTGGTAAAACATTACCGGCGGTTAAAACCGCCACGAAATGCTGACCCGGAAAAAAAATTTATGTTTATACTCCACCACTTCCCTAGAAAACAAACCAAACAACACTTACAACTTATATATAATAAGGAGAAAATTTATGCACCACCTACGCAATATTCATAAACACCCTTTCATTTAATGTTTATGAAAATGTTGATCCAATTCAATAAGAATACCTAAAGCATACAAAATACCTAAAATTATGGATTTAGAATGAAACACAAGATATAATCAAATGAAACAAGAGATTGGGGGTCACATGGATTTATACTTATAGTTTACAGATGATCTAAATTGAAAATATTTGATTCCAGAAAGGATTAAAGTGTATGGATCAAAATGTGCCAAAGAAGAGAGGGGAAGGATCACTACTAGTCATTTGTCCTATAAGGATGAGGAATGAGGATTAAATGGGTTGATGTTCAGTCAGAATAAGAACCTTTAAAACATTATTGTTATAAACTACTTTATATCGATGATTGACATTATAGTTCCAGGAAATAAGGCCTCTCCAGTCTACCACATAAGAAGACATTTGAGAAATAGAGGGCATATTTAAAGAGAATAAAGAATATATTAGAAGATATGTAACCATTAAGAGAGAATCAGTTGTGTTAATCAAACAAAATAAGTGCATAACATGGAAAACATTATGTGGACCACATGATCTATTCTAGGTCACGAAAATCACATAACCCATCAAACATCTTTTGATCTCATGATTTTTCTTAATACATATAATCATGTTTCCATGTGAAGGTCACATGAATCACATAAAGATTAGTAGATCATGAAAAAAATCCTCAAGAGACAACCGAATCACATAAGATAGACTAATGGCCAAGGTTGTGCATCAAAGTTCTAATAAATTACCATTGATTAGTTCATGGATTGATTAAGTGAGATATTTAAACAAGGTGATCACAAAAAGAGGTCAAGTGACATGATCACATGATTAGGTCTCTTGTATGGTTCTTGTGATGAGGTCATGCAAAGTTGTCTTACAAAACAAACGCACGAGAGATAGGGTTTTGAGAGATATGGAGCTTCATGTCACCGGTCAAATGACCAGCCTCTCACCCCCTATTTATAGGGAACCTCATGGTATATGAATGGACTTATATAAGACAAAAACATGATTTTAATTCCAAACAGATAAAGCATAAGAGACTCATGAAGTCATTTTCTACCTCATAACTGAGTCCTTGTTCCTTCGAACATCACTTTTGTGGGGGGGGGCATTTTTTGATGCTATCCAAATGAGCATTGAATATTTTAGGAACAAAGAAATACCCAAATCCTAGGTATTAATATATACCCAAAGGATAGAAAATTATAGCATGTATACATATAGATTAATCACCTAGGTCACAAGGACTATGTGAACTTCATTGAGGCTCATGATCACATGACCCTAGGAACATCATGCAAAGGGGTTATGCAATTCATGTGATCTGTTCCTGATCATGTGAAGCCCCATCAAATATCCCAATTAATCATGTAAAACCCCTAAGATTATTCTTTTTTATCATATGACATGTCATCTAACAATCTCCCAATATGTTCATAAAATAAAAGTTATAAAATAGGGAAGCTTCATGGGAAGGGAGTTGCATTGGTTTTCATGTGATGTGGTTACGTGCCTCATAAAAAATATTATTGATCATGAAAATCACCTCATAAAACCATCTTGATCTAGTGATATCCATTCAACATGGCTGTTTGGACATGCAACACCCTAATGAGTCAAATTCTCAATGCTGAATTTACAACAGAAACATCAAAGATCCTATTACCATAGATCATCTAACCAATGAAACAAACACATCATTCTCTTTACCACCTGAGGTTATTGTGATCATTCAAGGTTAGCCACTAAACCTCCTCCAAGACCAATGGTTTTTTAAAGGTTACATACACCAGACATGTTATATATACAAACTAACCTTTCCCATATTTGTTCAACACATCAACAATACTACTCATGGTCTGATAATGCATCGTCACCCTCTCCACCTCCATCTCCTGCTGCCACATGTAAGAAAATTATATTGAAAATTAAATATTGTTGCATATTTATAATTAAACTTAAAACCAATAAAAGTTTTCAAACTAAATGATTGTGATTTTTTGTGATTTACTTTCTCACCACCACTCGGTGCACTACCACTGGGGTCATATCTGCTCATCTACTGATATAAATCAATCAACGCTTTCTGCATAGTGGACATCTAAGCCCCTTAGTCTTGAACTGTGTCTTGTATAGAAGAAATCTCCCTCTGACCATCTTTAGGTATGGGATGACCATAACCTGGAGTAGATGCGACTGGAACCCCTGATGGCCTGCTAAGGACCATAGATGGTACGGGTCCCAAACCCATCCCACACACTCTACTAGGATGCTCCTTCCCAAGGACTTGAGAAACCGGGTCATCTTGGGAGACTGAGTAGGACTGCCCAGGACTGGCATCCCATAGTTCTTTAATTTTTACCTATAAATCAAATATCAATACATATTAAAACTATAAAAACTGATAATAAATTATTATAATAAAAATTTGACTTCATACCCCAACTTTTTTAGTAGGCTCATTAAAAAAAGAGCCATCTGATTTTCTGTGGACATCCAACCACAGTTCAGTCTGGGAGGCTTCGTGCCCTAAATTCTGTGACTGCATTAAGCAAAGATAAAAAAAATCAATATATTAAATATATAATATTTTAATATAGATATTTAAACTATTTAAAATATTACCAATGACATTCGGCTTCTAGAAAATCTTTTTGAGCCCGTCATGTGAGGGATGACTTGCTTCACCCTGTTTGACGCATTCTGTCGTGAGAGATCCTGAAATAAATAAAATGAAATTTAACAGTAATGTATACAATGTCATATCCTCTTCATATACAAGTATTAATGTAAAATGAGGATAATATAATAATATATATTTCAATACCATCCGCTTCTCATCACGATGTCTGTCAACAAAAACGTTCCACTGCTCTTTTGGTACCCCACTGGGTAGCTTTTCATACATTTGTTCCAAGGTCAACGAAGTATCGTTGACATCACACCACAATCTCCAATTGAAATATTTCCATTTTTTACCGAGATTTTTCAAAGTCCACTTCTGTGCAATCACATCAGCAACTGTGAAGTGGAAGAACATGTGTATACAAAAATTAATTTTGAACATATTTGTAAAATGACATTAAATTAAACCATAATGTAATAAAATTACCTTTATTTGAGAATCGAAAACACCAATTTTCCAGTTTGGAGGCATATGTCTCCAATCACATATGAAATGGGAAGGGAAATGGGCTCCGCTGCCAACTGACCTATAATCTGGCCAAGTAACCCCGCGGCATCATCCGTAGGGACCCCATAAGAATCAAATGGCATGACTATCTTTTCGCCATTCAAGTTACAAACATATGAGCTTTTTATGTGTTTCTCCATGGTTTTATTTTTTTCATCTTCAATGAGCAAACAATTAGTATAAACAAAATGCAATAAATTTATTTAATTAAAAATTATACCTATGACCGTGACCCTCCAGTGTGTCCGAGATGAACTGGAAGGGGTATGTCGCCACCCAATGGATGAGGCACCTGTAGGGGGAGTCGAAAACTCAGCCTATAATGGGAGGCGCTCTGATGGTGTGAGAGATGGTGCAGTTGGGGATGGTGAGGGGGTGTAGGCAGCTGGTGCCTCAAATGTCGTGGGGAGTGACCCAGATGGATCGGCATCTGTCGCAGAACTAGAATAAATAGTATACCGCTTCCTCCTTGGCATTCCTGTCATGTAATCAAATAAAATTAAGTTCAGAATATATATTTCAAAAAAATTATGCAGAAAAAAAAATAAAAATGATAATAGATTCCCAGTACTAACAAACAAAATATATATAACAATGATAATGAATGACTACAGAAATGAAACAAGTGGTTGCTGCATGATAAATAATTGTACATACAATCATTTTCCCCTCCAATAATGTCGGTTCCCTACTCCATTGCTTCATCTACTTCATTCATCCTTGCAAGACTAATATTTTCAATATCACGATGGAAAAATAATTCTGCTTCCTATTGTTGATGACATTCAACTTCAGAGGTCAATTCTTCCACTTCATCACCAATATCATACAAATGTCTTTGTATTAGGTGAGTAACTACACTCCACCCTTCATCCACAACATCATTCACATAATATACCATTTTTTTGCGATGCTAAGATATATGGATCATGCATTTCACGATCACCAACATCCATCAAGTGAGAGAAGTTCACAGATGTAAATTGCAATGAATCTCTTTTAACACCTCTGATAATATCAACCCATTTGCATTCGAATAAAACAACAGAAAAATGTCCATGGTAGTTTAATTCAATAATATCATGCAGCTTTCCATAGTATCCCACTTCAGTAAATATAAATATACCACTTTTTTGTGTTTTCAAACCCACTTCTCGATCAACTGTACGAAATATAAATCCATTCACATTATAAGCGTCGAACTTTCTAACATGCTTTATTGGACCTCTAGCAAGAATCTTCAAATATTCTGACAAGTCTGCTCGAGTATCAGTATTCATGATCTGAAAAAAGAAATATAATTTAATAGATTTTAAAATTGTATGTGTCAAACTAATATTCTTATTTATTGCAATATTTATGAACTTACACGTCGTGAAAACCATTCTACAATCTCTTTATTCATACCTTTCATTATATCTTACTCATTTCGTGTTCGGCCTCTCATTCGTCTCTTTGTTTGATCCTCAACTCTTCAATAAATGGATCTACAATTTCACTATTCAGCAGCACATATCTATGTGCCTGTAATAATTCCAATTCTGTCAGTGTCACATCTGAGGTCCTCCCAACTGATCGGCTAATAGCATGAAATATTTTTGATTTCTGAAGCATTTGAGATTGAGTTGATGTGTCGTCAACACGTCTAGCTCGATTAAATGTTGTCTCAATATCATCTAAATACCTGGAACAAAAGGCAAGACATTCCTCGGCCAAATAGCCTTCAGCAATAGAGCCTTCTGGTTGAGCTTTATTTCTCACATATGATTTCAAATTCCCAAGATATTTGTGAAATAAAATAATAAAATTATGCATTTATTTAAAAGTAAAAAATTGTTTACTTAATTGGAAAACATATAAATAAAATACCTCTCAATTGGATACATCCATCGATAATGAATGGGGCCACCTAATTTAGCTTCTTCGCCCAAATGCACAGTTAAATACATCATGATAGTAAAAAACGATGGAGGAAAGATCATCTCCATTGCACAAAGAGTCAATACAAACCTCTCCTGGAGGTTGTTAAGCTGAAATGGATGTAAAACTTTCTCACATAATAGCCTGAAAAATGTGCAGAATTGGAGTACAACAGCAGTAACTTTTTCAGGTAATAATGTACGCAATGCCGATGGTAGTAACTACTGTAACAAAATATGTGAATCGTGACTTTTCAATCCATGTAACTTACGATTCGTCAAGTCAACACACCTCGAGATTTTACTCGAATACCCATCAGATACCTTCAAATTCTTTAAAATTCGAAGGAATGTATCTTTATCCCTATTTTTCATTGCGAAAATGGTCGGAGCATACTTTTCATTCTCATTTGGCCAGAGATCGCATTTTATGTTCATTACTTGTAAGTCTTTGTGAGCATTAAGACGATCCTTCGACATTCCACGATCATTAAGTAATGTGAAAATGAAATTATCACAGGCATTATTCTCAATATTCATCACATCAATATTGTGGCGCAACAAATTAAATTTCCAATACGAAAGTTTAAAGAATATACTTTTTTTCTTCCATTGTTGCGTTCTGATTTCACTTGATGATGCACTTCGGACCCGTTTTCCTCTATCATTCAAATGATGAACCTTCCCAAACTCTGTTTCAACATTTTCAAGCTATGTCAATATTTTAGAACCGGTTAACAACTTTGGAGGTGGTCTACGATCAATGAAACGATTAAATTTTGATTTGTTCAACTGAAATCTACGAGATGCATCGAGAAATCTTCGATGGCATAAGAAGCACCATTTTCTACTGTGAAGTAGCTGTTTGGGCTCAAAATCAAAGTTACAAACGGGACAAGCCAAACCCTTATAAGTGTTCCAACCAGATAAATTCCCAAGCCCAGGAAAGTCACTAATGGTCCACAGCAAAGCAGCATGCATTTTGAACATTCTTTTAGAAGAAACATCAAATGTCTCAACACTGTTACTCCATAACTCCTGCAATTCTTCAATCAAAGGCTGAAAGTATACAACAATATCATTTCCAGGCATTTTTATTCCAGGAATAATCATTAATATGATAAAATATGATTGTTGCATACACATCCACGGAGGCATATTATAAGGGATCAAAACAACTGGCCAAATGCTATAACTTGTACTCAAAGTCCCAAATGGGTTGAATCCATCGGCAGCCAATCCCAATAGAACATTCCTAGGATCAGCTAAGAAATCTAGATGTAATGAATCAAATGTCATCCATGATTGGGAATATCGTGGATGTCTCATTAACCCATCATTGTTATTATCTACAGAATGCCACTTCATGTGTTCGACGGTTTTTGATGAAATGAATAATCTTTGCAATCACGGCTTCAAAGGAAAGTAACGCAAAACCTTTGCAGGTGTGTTCATTTTCTTATTCTTCATGAAATTATTTTCAGTCATACTTCCAACATCACCCTTTGACTGCCATCTAGAAGAAGAACATTTCATGCAATTCTGTCTACTTGAATCCTCTCCCCAATAAAGAATACAATCATTGGGACACGCATGTATTTTTATATAATTCAAACCAATCTTGTTAACAACTTTTTTCATATCATAAAAAGATTTTGGGATTTTTTCTTCAGGAAATGCATCACGAATCAATTCCAATATCATGGACATTGCCTTATTTGTAATTCCACATAGACATTTGATATGGTACAACTTTAGCAGAAATGAAAGCTTTGAATATTTCAAACACCCACTATACAACTCTTGATTTCCATCTTCAACTAAATCATGAAACACATTTTTCTCAGTGAAGTTTTCCATTACATTTGTCTCTACAGAGTCAAGAGGAGGATCCAATGATATGTTTCAATCTTGATCTACTTGTGTTACAGTCTCAAATACATCACTTGTCACGTTGCAATTTGTATCACCCTCTTTTGGTTGTTCTGATATGTTTTGATGCTGATAGTGGTGTCTTGTAGTTTCTTAATGCATAATTTATGAGGTTTTGCATTTCATTTTCCATTGTTGAGGAACATGGGACCTCATTCTATGCATTAACATCAGTGCTCAATCTTTCTGTATTGTTCGATTCTCCATGCCAATTCCAACACAAATATTGACCAGGGAATTGCTTCAGTATTAAATTTTCATAAACTTCATCTCTCTTCAACCATGTTCTAAATTTATATTTAGGACATGGAAATCTTATTCTCCCTTCAACGGATCGATTAGAAATCGCAAAATCTAAAAACTCATTCAAACCCTAAACATACTGAGGTGTGTTCCTCGGTAATGTGATCCAGCTTTTATCCATGTATATCACAATGTGCCTACACAAAATATACGATAGTGTAAGATTTCAGAATCATAATATAATAAAGATGACCCATTGATAATAAAGTGGGCATAATATAATAAGGATGATTCATTGATCATAATATAATAAAGATGACCCATTGATCATAAAGTATGCGTAATATAATAAAGATGACCCATTGATTATAAAGTTTTCATAATATAATAAAGATGATTCATTGATCATATTATAAATAGGCGAGTGGCTATTTTGGTTTCAGTTCTTTTCTCCAGGCCCTTAGATCCCCAACTAGAGATCTTCTCGGGTTTTTTTGGGAGTCTATGCTCCATCTAGATTGATCCATTCAACATTGGGTCTTTTATTATAGTTCTGGTGCATCTCTATGGGTAATAAATATTTCTGATTCTTCGTTTCTCTTGATAATGGTGGAACCCTAGGGTAACATTATCATATCTGGTGGCCTAAGTTTTTGAATCATTGTGTATTCTTCTAGATCCATTGAGATATCTCATTATGGAGGCCATTACTTGGTTAGTTGTGGTAAGGAAGATGTCTTTTCTTGAGGTATTTGGTGTTTTTCATTTCCACCAACCCCTTATTTTTTAATTTATATCAATATTAATGTTTTTATTATATTCTAGGGCCATCGTTTTCATCATTGGGTTTTCATTGTTGGTGGATCCCATTACGGGAATGTGTGACTTGAGATTTGAGGTAGGTGGTTCCATCTCTAACCTATGATAATTAGCCTAATTTCTCTTAATTTATAAGTTGATATATCAAATTGGAATGACTATTATCATTTGTTTGCGAAGGGGGTTTTGAGAGAAATGTTTTTCCATGATTTTTGATAAATGAAAATGAAATGGATACGTTAACATAAATATGGGTTAGTGTTCAACCACTGATTGTGATCATAAATGTAATAATAAAATTATTTATTCTTTTTTTAACGTTACCCATTTTTGGTAAATCAATTTTCTTAGTTATGTAAATAGAGATAAATTTATAAAAAAATCCATATAATATCTATTGTGTTTTAATAAGATCATGATATCAAATTCATGACTCAAATATTACCATTAATTCACTACCATAATTTTCATTGGATCAACTGACACCCAATGATTCTATGCCAGATACAATATGAATTTGACTAATACTGATAAAATTTGTAGGTCCAATTTCTCTTATATTTAAAGGGATATATAGGAGTAAAACCCTGATGAGGGTATGGAGGCTGATATGGGGATACAGCCAGAGTAACTAGACTAGGTAGTAGTTCTTGAGGGGTTGGTGCTGACTCGTTCTATAGTGGTTGATGTATAGCATGAGGCTGAGTAAGATGTTGATTCCTTAGTGAGGCTATAAAGGCTGATCTACTGGTAAAAATTCTAGTAGACTAGGGGACTCAACCTGTGAAACAATATCAATCTAGAACATAGAGTCTATTTTCATCGGATACCTGAGTGGAAAAATTAACACCTTCTTAGCATGTTGGATGGATTTCGCCTAGCGATGAGTCCTATTAGAGAATTTTTTGAATTCACCTATAATATTTGGAGTGATGGGGGAGGGAACCAGTTTAGCCTTACCATTCATCATGCACATCATCAGTAGATATTTGTGAGTTAATGACTTGTCAAGTGAATTCATGAGGCCCTTCCACCTAGAGACAATGTCTATGACTCACTCATCTGGTCGTTGTTTTCAAAAAAAGTAGTCAGATGTTCTGGAATTTCCCATGGTGGCGCTAAACTGAAAAATTAATTGATTATGATGGTCTTCCCAACAAGCTAAAGACCTAATGGATAACTAGATGTACCAGAATAACTATGGCCCTTCTAATGTCCACACAAAACACAGTGCTTTGTGTCTTCCTACTATGATAGAGTTTACAACATAGGGCCACACATTGAAATAAAATGGGCTAGGTGTTGTAGCAGAATACACATCACATTGATGGGGGGACTTGTTGGATTCTAAAATTCTATTGGTGCTGACATATCATAAACCGATGCATGTAGTTACATTCCATCAAGTGGTATTTCCACCTATCATTTCTCCAGGGCCCCAAAGGATACGATGAGGTTGTCCATTGTATCCTCTAAGAAAGTATTCCATTCTAGGCCAAGATCAATAAAAACTAATGAATTTCTAATATCATCAACATGATAGGTAGGCTAAACCACCAATGAAGTGATAGGTATATCAACTGGGTGAATTCCATAAGATAATACATGGGGAATTACTAGAGCCAGGTCTCGAGGAAGATTCTCATTCAATTTTGGTGGATTAGGCAATAAATAGTGTGATCACTTGTCATAGGCTCCTAAATTTACCGAATTGAGAGGAAATTGATTTTCCAGATTAAAGGGAATTATTTTCTTAATGAATTTTGGATTCCCCTAATTTTCTAGTGGATATTGGACAAGATTATATCATATATCTCCATATTTTAGAAACTAATTAGCATGGAGCTCATTAATGGGAATCTTCTATTCTGAAATATGCTGAAACATATAAGTCATACCAGGATCAACTATATTCCACATTGAACTAGATGTGTCATAGGGAATAGCAGTCCTGGTCGGTCCTTTACACTGGTTGGGGTCTTGGTGTAAGGGTAATTACTTAGAGGAATCTGAAAGGCCATGTGTCTTTATTTGATGGTGGGTGTCAACACATGGGGTGTCCAGTAGATGTTGTTCTACCGCAAAGGGTGGGTCCTCTTACTCAGAATTTAATTTAGTTTATCACTCCCTATCTATAACAATCTCATCTATATTCAAGGTGACTATGAACAGAGGCACATTATTGATGTCATTGGGAAGATTTGGCTATCATAGGATGGGATTGAAGTGCAGAGAAACATAATTCCCTACGATGCAAATCTGTACTGGTGGGGACACTTCCTTAATAATTATATGGATTAGAAAAATGCTCTGAAGACATCATTGTAGATGGTACTGGTGGTATCTTGTTGATGTGGGTGGATACGACACGAGAATCCCTGCTAAATAAAGCATGTAAGGGTAATGGAAAATGTCATCCCAATGCTCTTGGATATTATTTAATTCAAAATAAGGTTCAAGAGGCAGAAATGTGTCTCCCAAATGGTTTGAAAAAAAACCCTATCATGATTGAGTTACCCCAGAATTATGATGTTGGAAGTAGTGATCATCCTTAATATATCAGAAAATTGATCAGTGGTTATAGTTTCATATCATATTCTCCACCCAGAAGTGCAGTTTAAATCTTCATTTCCACATTCTTATACTTTGGGTGGCTCATGAACATGAAAAAATGGTTCTATATACCATTGTGGTAGTGGACTATCTGGTGGGGATAATGTTGCATGAGATGATAGTCCACAACCTACTAGATTATATCTCAATGATGGTACATACTACTTAACCATTTTCTTATAGGACAGAGTATATTCCACATATTCATGTGAAAGGGAAGAGGCTGTCAGTTGAGAATCTTTTGAGTGATATCCACCAATCATACCCAAAACAACTCTCTCTAATATCATGTTCAGGATTATAATGAGTCTGTAAAATAAATAAAAGATTGTAATTTGATATTCTGGAAGGGATCCAAATCCTCTTCTCCATTGTTGTATGTATGAAGGTATTTAAGGATCTGGTACATCTCATATTATGAAATGAATAAACTCACTGACTAGGTTCATTCCCCAATCTCTAATGTAGAGGGTCGAGGTGAGGACAGCATCAGTGGGACCCACTTATCTTTAGAATCAGATAAGTGGACATGATTTACAATAATTTAACAATTCTCATAATTATTCCTTTAGTGGCGATGATTCTTCCATATTCTCCAGGGTGGTTTATTGGAATAGGAAAAATCTTTATCATGGGGAGGAACCATTTTTAGGTTGTAACTAGAGTGGGGAGTACACCCTAGGGAGGAAGCCATTAAAATAGATTGCCTTCGTATCAGTTATCATGGGAGTGGGGATGGCCTCCTCTTTGGTGATCTAGGGTGTGAGGACCACCCATGTGTCTATCTAGAGGAACATGAGAAATATCATTGTGTATTATATTAAATTCATTAGGAGGAGATTAATGGTTTGGGAGTGTTGGAGTGCATAAGACCTTTCTTGGAGTTTGCAAGAAAATTTGGATGAACTCCATCTCTATTGATAGTTGTAGAATGAGGAGGAAATTAATACTAGTCGAACTAGACATGAAGAGTACATTATTGTATGTCAAAAAAGTGTGGATGTACTCCTTTATAATTGTACATGGAGTGGGGAGACATCCCCTAAAGCTAGTGAAAACATGGGGAGGACCACCATGCTAACGGGGGGTGGAGCAATGAGGACCTTCACTCTAGTCAATGTTGTTTTGGGGAGGACATCTGCTTGATCTAGGAATGACGTGAGGAGGAGATCTTTTATGATGATTTGAGACACTGGGAGTAACTCTATATCTAGAATTATAATCATGGGGATGTCATAAATTATGAATATCAACTATATGGGGTGTACCTCCTCTTGGATTGACTCATGTGACATGAGGACGACATCTGTGATGAGTGAAATATAGGGAAGGACCTCCACTCTGTCAGATGATGATAATGGGAGGACATCCATAATATATATCATAATAATTAGTTTGCCCATGATGGCTAATAATTGTGCTGACGACTGAAAGATTCATCCATGACTACTGGTGTGGTGGCTGAGTTCTCGATCCATATCGGGTGTTGTAGATCCCCTACTTTATAGTTGTAGGGAACTGGTAGTATATGTTGCCGGTGGAACGGGCCGCTGGAGCTGTATAAGATCATTAACCATGATATAAATCTCTTTAAACATTGGATTTGATGATATTTCCAAATTATCTAGACCAGGGACGACATGAAATTGGTGTATACCACTTGTTATTCAGTATAAGGGGTGGGTGGGGTAGTGCTTACAACGACTGGTGGGATCCCTCCCTGGAGGCTCCTGAGTGGTTGTTATAGATAGGATGAATCAAATATCCCTTACATGATCGACATAGGGGTGTGAGTCATAATATCACTACATTGAAAGACTCCAGAAGTAGTTGAACATTGGACTGGGAGTCGAAACTCCCAGTGCAGCCCTTAGGGAGACAGGGATTAAGATTCACTAAAGCCTTCAAATCCTTTTGTGACTTGTACCTCTTAGGAATGAACCCTATTTATCATATCGACAATCATGGGTGTCTATCAACCTTATCTAGATTATTATAGATGGTGATATGGGGGTCGGAACCTGATAGAGATTGTTAGGGACGAATTGTTGATGTGGCGGAGTCATGTCATATTTCCACATTACTATTCTTTCTTACCCAGCTTCTTGAGTAGGGGTTATTGGATTCCTATAGCTAGGATCCTTCAATGAAGGAAGATTTAGCTATTAATATGGATACATGGTTAGAAATTCTCAATTACACAATGCAGTATAATAATTTATGACATTACAGAGATATCTCCACCAATGATTTCATAGTTCAGAATTATGAATGATTAACTACCCAAATTCTGGTGAGTTTCACTCCAAGACCACTATTTTCTTTGCATGAACTAGTGTCAGAAATATGGATTTTATGGCATTCTAATCTATTGATTTATCAAGTTTTAATAATAATATATTGTAGATAAGTTTTCATGTTGGGTTAATTAACACCATAAAGACTGGTCTTGAAACCAGTGTGGGTGGATTAGTATAGGTAAACCCCAATAAGGGGGACAACAAGGTTTCCAATTAATAGGGATTGAACAAACAACATAACTATTAATAACCTAGTAATTAGGTCGCTAGAGATGGAGGTCGCGGGTCGCCAGAGGTCGCGGGTCGCCGGGGGTCGCGGGTCACCGGAGGTGACGGGTCGCCGGAGGTCGAGGGTCGAGGATTGCGGGTCGCCGGGGGGTTAGAGGAATAAGGGAGGGCGCGAGGGTTTGGGGAACGATCGGGGCAGGGGAAGAAGGGTCGGGATTGTGAAAATGAATTTTGGATTTCGCGGCGGTTTATTAAAAACCGCCGCGAAACCTTTTGGTGAAAACGTTTAGCGGCGGTTTTGTGAACCGCCGCTAAACACGTTTTTTGTTGTAGTGATTGTTGAACACCCAATTTGACACTCCTTAGCTATATGATTTAGATGATTCAATCTCTCTTCATAAACTAATGAACATAAATTTAGGAATATTAAAATTTGGATTACAAAACATTTGTGACATCATTGAGGATATAAGAAATTATTCTAAAACATTGGTAGATTAATTATTATATTGTTATACATGTAATGAAATTACATACTATATACAAAAATTGGATGTGGCCTTAGTAGTGTATTACCAAGGGGTAATAACCCTGAAAAAAGAACATTGGAAATTTACTCAATTATCATCTGGTTCATGAAAAATGGTATTATTGAACACTTATTTTAGTACTACCATGGGATATTCATTAGATGATTTTCATTCCATTTATAAATTGCATAACATAAAATTACATCATTGTACTATTAAAATACATTACAGACGTATTTTATGGTCAATGATACATGATTATTCCTCATTCTAAATATTACATTTACTATTGGAATCTTGAAATAAAACTGTTTTATGTTTACACATTCATATTTTTTATTGTGTAATACTAAGGGAATGTTATTCAAACTGATCATGGATATTCATAATTGTTCCTAACCAAAACCATTGGTTATGATTATTGATTTGGTTACCCTAACTGAATATCATGAAAGAAATCTTGGTTAGAAAAATATATATCTTGATTATAAGATCTAGTATATTATATATCATAAAAAAATCTAGTATATGACTTGGAATCTAGAATATCCATTGGCAGAATATGAGTTATTGTACAAGAAAAAACATTATTTAATCAAGAGTGTGATTATTCATTGATGGAGTTTAGAGTCTTCTACTCTAAGAACATTTTGATATAATAAAAAAATAGAGTTATATGAGATTCATTGAAGAAAGAAAATCCCATGAATATGATACTATTCTCAACCCTTTGGAAGAATAAAACCAAAATAATTATCCAAATAATATTCCAGAGCATTTGGATAACAAGGGTGTTCCTAATAGTGGAATAATTTGAGGCAATAGTGATGATGATAAGAAAGATGAATAAGATAGGGAGGAAGCTTCTAGAAATTAAATAATTTAAATCATCCTTGACGCACAATAAATCATCCACCACTCATCACCTAATGGTTATAATATATGAATCTTTTCATGAATTCGAGTAGAATTTTGTTACACCTAAAATTGAGTTTCATAGAGTTTTTTAGGATATATTTGGTAAAGTAGAAAAACATTATACATGAGAAGATATTTTACAAGAAAATATTTCATAAAGAATATAATGGAATGATTTCATATTTAATGACAGAATTTATATTTATTCTACGAGTTGAACTAGACAAAATAAATCATAAATTGATGATTGTATGTTTTTCATGACGGTGATTCCCAAAATTTCTCTTGAAGGGGAATAATTTCAATGATTGATCATTGCATCCCTTGTCTTTATAGAATAATACATTTTATTATCTATTAAAAATAATAAATAAGATATTAATGTTACATTAAAGGGATATCGTTTTTCGAAATCTTACATGACAAACAACAACCAGTTTCTTTGGAAGCTTACATTTCACACAATGTTTAGATATACTGAAAAATAATACAATATTATTATTATTATTTTAAATTATTGTTAATACCTTGTTTATGTATTGGAGGAAAAAAAACTAACTAAAATATAACATCACATGATTGTTAAACGTTTTTACATTTATATAATTAATTTTAGAGACTTATAATGTGAATGAATCCAATTTTATGCATAAAATACTCTGATATTTTTTAAGGTTCTTTTACAACATTTTGATTTAGAAGGATTTTTAAAATATACATTTTGGAAACATTATCTATTCAATTTAAAAAAATAATGATCTTATTTAGAAGTGGGACATCAAAATTTACTTTGGATGGCCATTTGATATTTTCTGATAACTATCACGTTTTCATGAATAGTAAAAATACACAAAATCTTAATTGAAAAGTACATCTTTCATCGAGTAAAATTATACAGAAAAATCATATTATTTAATGGTATTAATGTATAATTGGAATATATTTATTTTATTTATTATAATTTAGAAATTTTTTATTTATTCTATATTTAATTTTGATGTAAAAACATATAAATCATCTCCAATGTTATGACATTTTAAAATATACTGCATTCTCATTTTGAAAATGGAAATTAAATTTAAATAAATTTTTCCAATTATATGTTTTAAATATAGAAAAAATTATTCTATATTGGGAATCTTAATGTAATTTTTTTTAAATATATTTCTTTTATTTTTGGACATTATAAATATTAACTTTAGTAATTATTTTTTTACTTACCCTGGTTAAAGGATAAATCATGTAAATAAGGGTTGATGATATAATATTATAATATTATAAAAATACACTAACACATGTCCTGATAGTATTTTAAGAGATATGGACGTCCATGAGAATCCTTGGGTCAATTTTAGGACCCCATTGAGCTACTTATATGTGATACAACCCTTTTATAAATTTTTATTTAATCAAAAGGGAAACATATCATAAACATGTATCTCTTCACTAAAAAAATTTATTTGGTTTATAAAAAAGTTATATTAAAAAATAAATTGTAATTATAAATAAATAAATATCACCTACATCATGGTATTTTATTTATAATTTTTAGAAATTAAATAAATAAATTTATTTATGACACAATAATGATATAGTGATTACATTATTAGTGAAATATTCAAATAAATGATACTATAAATATTAAAATTAAAATAATATCAACATTAAGTTTCCATAAAAAAATTCAGGATTTATATGACATTATATCATTGACTCAATGAATTTGGTAATAAGAAAACATGTTGTTATGAATTTAACAAAGTTCAATTACTAAATAGTATCAAAATTGACAGAAATTTTCTTTTTAAAAATTTCTATTTTATTAAATGATAAAATTGTCATTAAAATATAATATTTATCCAAAGTACATATATAATATACAAAATTTTATTATTACTCCATTTATGGTTATATAATCATTTTATATTAACTATAGTAACCAAATATTTTGATAATACAAGATGACACTGTAAGAGTTAATGTTTTTAACTAAGGGTTAAAGCTATAATAAAACGTTACTTTTAGGGAATAAATATGTGTAAAACCTATTTTATGCGAGTATTTAATCCAATACCCACATAAGACTCTAAATATATTAATTTGGAACTATTATTAATCAAAAATAAATTTATATTAAATTAATATTTCAAGACATTCCAAAAGTTACCCTCTACCTTCATATAAAAGGCCACCACTTATACCCACATACATTCACCACTAAAGCCTCTTGGATCATCCAAACTCTATTCAAATAATCCCCCACCATCCCTCTTTATCTTCTAGAAGCCTTACCTTAGGTAGGAAGAAAATCATGAAATTGCATTGGCTTAAATAAAAAAGAGTTTCCAGATTTAGAGGTTACAACTTTTCTGAAGTTCATTTTTCTTATTTTCCTTATACAACCACATAAAATCACATTATTAACTTATTTTATTATAAAAAAGTATTCTAGATACATTTGGATGATGTTTTGATAATATTTTGACCTACAGTTACACACACCCCTATGTAATGGATGTATAATATATAGTTTCTGTGTCCGGTGAACTGAAGCCTCATGAAACAATGATTGTTAAATTTTCTCTAACCACATCACGTGGTGAAAATTATGATGGAACTGCTTTTATGTATGATATATTAGATATTTTTATAATATATATTATTCTTTAGTATTATTTTATAACAAAAATTTATGTTTTTTTATGAATAAATATGATAATTTCATTTGAGAAAGTGTGGACGACTACCCCCTAAAAGTGATATGAATCATTAAAGTTTTATATGGAATGTATAGAGGATGAATTTAATGATCCTATGTTTCATATATATCATATATTTTATAGTATAATTAAATTATATATATGTATGAATTATTTTCCTTTTTTTAATAAGAAAATTAAATGAAATTATCATTCATGTGTACGTACGGTCTACCGTCTCCATTAATAGTGCATTTCTTTTCTTACCTCCAAATATAATGGATTATTAAAAATAAATTTATATATATATATATATTATTTAAATACGTATTATCATTTGTTAGATGATGCTCTTGTGACCATATGGATAATATGTAATCATAATAAGATCATTTTTTGGAGAGGTAACAAACATCGACTAAACATCCAATATGAACATAAATAATTAAGTAATTATTATGACATGTAAATATGTGATATAATAGTAATAAAAAACGTGTAAAAGTATCTCAAAAAATTATAAATTAACATAATTGTATTATTTAGGATGATAAATAATGAACGAGACAAGTTGTGCTTAAGGTAAGGATCTTTCTTTAAATTTACATTCATTGGGGAATATCTTGATGTTATAAATAATTTTATCAAATAAATTTATATAAATATAATTGACTCGATATATCTTGAATTAGTATAATCTCATGATATTTAAATTATTTTATTATTTAATTACTTAATGATATGTATTCAACTGTTTCTTTTAGGGTAAGGGTTCATTTCACCCTACACTTTTAGTCGTGGTCGTCTTTTATGTTTTGTTTTTTAACTACCATTTTCATTTTTTGGGAATTTTATTATATATTGTCATTGATTTCCATTTTATTTCAATTTTTTAGAGACCATTTATTCACAAAAAAGATTTTTCTAAATTTTTAGGTGACACCATTATGCTGCCGAAATTTCATATAGAATTCTCAAACTTCTCTTTTCATTTCATATTTTCATTTTGGTATTGTGTCTTTCAAATTTACCTATCATGTTATTATTATCCATTTTATTCATCACTTTTATCGTATTATTAGTCATTTAGGGATGAGATACCATTTTTGTTATATTTTTAATGTTTTCTAATACCATGTTTCATAGTTGTTACGCTAAATAATTTCCAATTCGGAATCTCTCTTTATTTATCACGAAATTATTTTCTTTTCTTTATATGAATACTCAAACAGATGCCGTTTATAGGTGTATTTATCATTAAATTAAAATTTTATATTTTATTCTTGAAATTAAATAAACAAAACCATCATTATATTTTTTTGGTTTATAAAAGACTTAATGATCAGGATGTTAATCACTTGTTAAGAAGTCATGATTTTGATATGAAACACATTTCTTTTATTATCATTGTCTTATTTTTGATATTTTTTATTATGATATATGTGGATAACGTAAACATAAATATATATTAAGGGTGAGACTTGATTTCACTCCAATGAATTTGGAAATGAAATAAATCTCTACAGATGAAATTTTTTACGATAACTTGATGAATAAACTTGTTAATTTCTATGACACATTAACGATGGACGTTAGTGATTGGAATCCTTCAATATGAGCATTGGAGATATGATTATGAAGGCCTAAATTAAATTTTATTATGTCTTTTTCATGTAATGATAAATGTTATTATTGTCATGATATTTATCATTATGTTTCCCTTATTTTCCCTTACTGGGATTTCTACGATCATTACATGTTAAGGAAATTTTTTTTCATAGGGTATATATAAGGACCCAACCGTAAAACATTACATAATCTGGAATTAAATGAATAAATGAAATTGAGGATCTTGTTGGGTTTAGAGTTTAATAGAATTAGGACATAAATATTACATCTCACAAGGTTACAAAGTAGACACTTCTACTCAGTTTCCATCATAATATAAAAACTCCTAAAAAGAAATATATCTAGTTCTATGTTTTAGATAGCTTTTCTTTCCAGGATCCCATCCTTGACCCTATTAATCTTTAAGTCATGTGGAAAACATTTCAAAAAATTGGGATGAGTATAAAAAGCTCAGTAAGGTATATAAAAATATTGAAAGAAAATATTAGTCCATGTATACATAAGAATGAATGAAAGCATACTTTACTCTTAAAACATAAGCACTTTAACATACCTCATGAAAACACAATATTTTTGAATAACTCATAGAAATCATAAGAAGTAATGGTAACATGAGGAATTCATAACATTATTGCATAGGGCGTAACCCTCATGGTTACGTTTGGAATACCCATTACAGTATATTCCCTAAATCTATTCGGAGAAACCTTATCATTTTACCCCTTTGCGTTACCCAATGCATTGGAGAGCTACATCGAGCTCACATGCCCTTCGTTTATCACGGAACCACCCTATTTCATAAACATTGCCCAAGAACCATAACATAATCATAACACATAAAACATGCATAAAAGAAACATAAAATTTCCACATTTCAATCAAAATAGATCACATCATGATATTATCATAAATAAAAACATCTAATAAAATCATTAAAACTCTATGATAGAAAAATCCTTTTATACTTTGAAAATATTAAAAGAAGACATTTAAAAGAGATTTTAGAATTAATGTGTCCCATACCACTTCAAAACTTTTAAAAAGGTTTTAAAACATTCATGTACATATAAATAAATCCATGAAACCATTTTTAAAACATGTACATGGATGATAAATTTTTAAAAGAATATATCTTTTAAACCAATTAAAATAATGTTTTAATAAAATAGTCCTTTTCCATTTTGACTAATTAAATTATAAACCACATGAATGTAGAACATTTTCAAAACATTTAAATTACTTTAGTACATACATAATATGGATATGGAAAGTCAAAGGGGCTGTATATACACTTTATAAATGAATAAAAGTGCATATTATTAAGAAATGTCTCAATGAGAATAAATTGAGATGTAATCCCAATCAAGAATCATGCCATTATAGCAAGGATAAAGAAATGACATAATTAAGTGTGAAAAATATATATAAAATAAATATAAGTGGATAATCATTGAAAACAATAATATGCCATCCACATATATTCATAGCATGACATGATCAAGAATTAGAGGTTTAACCCAATGAATTGGAAGTTGGTTAAAATGTTCCCTTGCAAAAATTCGATAGCTTAACGACGTCACATCAAATTTTATAAAAAGAGTTGTTGAGAGGGATAAAGGGTATCTCATCACTTGGACATAAAATTTACAAAAATAATGATATTTAAGAACATATCCCAACATTATAAGATGCAATTTAAAAGAAAAAACAAAAATAAATCTATTAAAAATAGGAGGGTGAATGGTTCCCTTACTGACTTGGGTAACTTCTGAGACGTACACCCCATGAAAGAAGGATTATACAAAATTGATGTAAATACCCAAAAAATGAACGTATATTACACAAAGTTTAGAATAATTGTAAGTACATGCACCACTCAAAGGAAATGGTGGAAAATTTAGCATAAATCTCACAGTAATAAAAGTGAGATGAAAAATTCCTTATGAAAACTCAGCAGCCTAACAACGCCACTTAAAACTTACAAAACTGTATTTATTAGATCAAATAGGGTCTCTCATAATATTAACATAAAAATTATAGAATGCGAAATATAAAATAACATCCCCAAACATAAAAAATATGAGCTTAAAAGAAATTAAATAAAGGAGAGTACTTAAAAAGAAAGATAGAGGAAGGATCATTTACCTCAAGTCCGACTTGTCTTGTTCGTTTCTCTAAATTCCTGAATAATAAACTTTGGAAAATTTATAATTTTTCAAGGACCTCATTTAAAGTTTATTATTAAATTAATATAACATATTATAATGTTATAATAATTAGTTAAGTATGCGAGTTCATATCAGATGTTTTTGTCGATGTTTGGTACATGAGTCAAAAATGAACTTGTTTGAAAATGATTGTCCATGTAGTTATAATTAAATCATCTCCAGAGTAGTATTAATGATTAAAATATCATATAAATCCAGTACATATTCATTTTATACTATTTTATAACATTTGGAGATAAAAAGTAATTAATTTCACCGTTCATGGAGACGGTAGGCCGTACGTACGCATGAACGCTACTTTCATTTATTTGTCATTTTAATGGAATTTAAAAAAATAAATGATAGATATAAATATTATAATTCCAGTATAATATATATGTTATATAGGTATCATATGTTCATTAATTTAATTGATTATACATTACATGTATTGCATGAATCAATCACATCACCTGAGGGGGCGGTAGTCCACACTTCCTTGTATGAAATTATCACAATGGCACAACATGAAAAGAATAAAGGTATGTTTTAAATATAAAATAAAGAAGCATATAGAAAATATAAATACCATATATATCATATATTAAATATAGTGACATCATAATGGCCACCATGAAATGTGTTAAGAGAAGATTGAACAATCTTCGTTTCGTGAGGCAGTAATTTGCCGTCCACGGAAACAGTATGTTCATTAACCATTAGATGAAGGTGTGTGTAAGTGTAGATAGAATATTTCTTATAAAAACATCCTAGTATATTTAAGATACTGGTGTTGTCATAAAATAAAAAAATAAAAATATTTTAGGGGGTTGTAGAAGCAAAATAAAACAAATAAACATAAGAGAAGACATTATCTTTAAATTGGGTAACTCCCTTTGGTTTGAACAAAAATGGTTTCTTGAAGAGATTTCAGACTAAGGTAAGGCTTCTAGGATGAATAGAGGGATGTGTAGAGATAAAATGTGAATATTTTGGTCGATCCAAATGCTTGTGAGGTGTGGGTATGTGGGTAGAGGTGGGGGACTTTTATAAGAAGGAGGAGGGGCACTCTTGGAATGTCAAGAAATGATACATTATTATATAATGAGTTTCAGATTTTAAAGGTCCCTCAATGATATATTTCGAGGATAAGGTGATAAGGGTTTGATATCCAATCATCCAATATTTTTTTTGACATGTGTATGTCTTAGATTTTATATTATCTCTTCATTTTATTTATATCGCCCATTAATGAGGTAATCGTTGCATCATCATGATGCCATAAATAAATTAATTTATTTAAAGTCTATAAATTATTAAAAAAATACCATGATGTAGGAAATATTTTTATATTTCCAATGAATATTTATATTCTAAGATAGAATTTACACAAACTAAACTAAAATTGTTTTACTTGGGTGATACATACTTTCATTATACTTTCCTTAAAAAATACATAAAATGATTAAGTGTCACTATCACCCAAAAGTGATTCCATGGGGTCCCAATGTTTGGAAAAATATATACAATGGTCTGTTATGTGTCAACCAGTATCATTATGACATATGTTGGGTTCATTTTATATCACTATTATATTATTTTATTTCCCTTAACTACCCGACTATTAAATAATCAAGATAATTAAAGATAATTACCGTCGTTATTATTCTTAATGTCCAAAAAAAGTGTCTTAATTACATAATTTGGACCTTTTGAGTACAAATATGGAGTCCATTATATCAAATTCCAAACACAGAAATTGTAGTAATTAATTTAAAATAATTTTCATTGTTAAAACCAAAGACGGGTTTTTAAGAAGTAAAATCTATCAAAAGATTGATTTGTTTTTACATCCAATTTAAAAGTAAAACTACATAAAATGACTAAAGTTTTATTAAATGATAAATAAATAATTAAATTACGCCTTTAAAACAATTTAATTCACAATATAACTATATAAAAAAATTAGATGAAAAGGTAGTTTTGAATTAAAAACAGTATTTTTCACTATTCATTGAAAATGAACATTTGTCAAAAAAATTTAAAAAATTCACCCTAAGATATATTTGATATCCCAATTTCAAAAAAGAATTCAATTTTACCAAATTCAAAACATATAAGTTGCATTAATTAATTTTATAATCCATTTCCACTGTTAAAACAAATAGAGTGTTTTGAAGAAACAATATCTTTTAAAAGATTGACACTTGTTTATGTACAATTTCAAGTTGAAATTGATTAAAATGACCAACATTGGATTAAATGGTAAAAATATATTATAAATAAACATTAAAACAAATAAAAAAGATAATCAATTAATATAAATAAATTTTATTAAAAGGAGGTTTTGAATTAAAATACAACATTTTCCACTAAAAATGATCTTTATCAAAAAATAACAAAAATTTACACAAAGTAAATTTTTATGTCTTGATTATAAAGAAGGATTTTATTTTGTAATATATAACATATAAATGTGACAAAAATTATATTTAAAAATGGTTCGCCATCAAAAGGCGGTTAATCGTCCTTTTAAAGAATATTAGAATATTTAATCTTAAAATTTGATTCATTTTCATTTTAAGCCTCTAAAATAATATAAAAACATATAACAAACATATATAATAATATTTTAGTTAGTTATATTCATTCCCACTATTCCAACGTCTAGAAATTATCTACCAATTAAAATAATATTACTATATTATTAGCGTGCAACGTAAGATTTCAAAGAAACTCGTTGTTGCTTATTGGGTACACCATCGAACATAGCATCCCTTTTAGAGTAATATTAATATTTTCTTCACAGATAATAATAAATATGAAAATATCATATTCTTTATTTACCTGGGATGTTACATCCTTCCCACCTTTTGGGAATTGCGTCCTCGCAATTTCAAAATTGGGCATAGAAACCTTATTGAAAGCCCCACATCGAAAAACAGAGTCCGCAAAACTATCACATTAAGATAAAGAAAGAGAAGTACAGAGGTCACCCAGGATATAAGATACTAGGGTTCAATGAAATTATGGATATGGAGGAGAAAAAAAGGGGTCAAGTTCTGATATAGAGTGATAGAAAACATGATTTGGAAAAAGTTCACCACCAGAAAATCACAAACTTCTGATGGGTTAAATAGTATTAGATTCCCCAGTAGGAAAATTTAACAAAAAAATTTTTTTATTTTAATTTAATTTTCATTAAGGATTTTATTTATGAGCTTAACTAAATCATAAGGAAACAAACTTACTTGTCATGTAGACATTCATCTCTTAATGGATTTCTTACACAAACTCATATTTTCTCCAAAAGATGAGAATTTATGATAACTTGTTCACATTAAGAGCACTATATTCAGCTTATAGATAATCACCTAATATAAAAAAGGGAACTATAAATTTCCCATGTCTTTAGACCAAAACCAAGAATTGTTGTTACGAGATCAGATAATACCAAAAAATAAAATCTATTCTAAACAAAACCCAAAGATCAATAAAGACCATTCGATAAACAGTTGTCCATAAAATTCATCAAAGTAATCCAAACTAATATTGAAACCCAAATATTTATAGTATTTAATAACATAGACTTCCAAGTTAAATATTAAAATTTATCTCCAAATAACACCAGTTTCTCTTAAAGGCTCATATTGAAAAGTAATTAACCAAATCAAATATCCTTCATGATAGGTCAATAATTTCCTAGATAACCCAAAATCAAATTATTCTTTATTCATAAAATAATCTAACTAAAGAGAATTTTTTATACTAACCAGGGACTTCCCATAGTCCAGTTTTAGGCGATAAATACTAGTCGCACATTGGTTGTGGGTTCGATTCCCGCAGCTTCGCCCGATGCAATGGGTTGTCACACGGTCTGTGTGTTGTCCTTTTTCAAAAACTACATGATTCTTATAACATTCCCAAAAAAAGATAGATTCATAAAAAATAACTATAACATATTTTAACCACAAAGGTTATATAATAACTATCGTTTTTCATCCCAAAATTTATTAACCAGTAATTGCCTCAATTTCAAGGATCATATAAACCCAAATGGTTATTTATAGCAATATCCACAAAAGAACAGATAATTATTCCTTGAATAAAATTTTCATATATCAAACATCAGGGTTACAAATAGTATAAAAATTCTTCTAATCATCAAAATAGCCTTAATAATTTTAAGAATTTCACCATCCAAAAATCTACCATAACTCTTTAATCCATTATATGTTGACTTAGTACTCATTTAAGATTCATCATGATCCATTAACCATTATTTTACATCTTATTCTGAAATACTACTTTCCTACAAACAAAATCATGAATCATATACCAAAATTCAGTAATAGGAAAAAATATGTTAAGAAATAATCCATACCTTCAATTGGTCATTGTCAGTTTCTTCATCCTCAATCAGAATGGCATTAGGTATAGGTAAAGGAATATTTGTATGATCCTGCTGATCCCATTCCCGAAACCTCTTCATAGGAAATGTGTTTTCATAATGACCATGCACACTACATTTAAAACATTCAATTGATCCTTTAGAAATAACATCTTTCCCTTTCCTAGAGTCAACTTCATGCTTCTTTTTTCCATGGGAGGTTCTTGCTTCATGACCTTCATTTCCAAATCTATAGAATCTTTCTGTCCCTTTGACACATTTTCCTATGTGTATCTTTCCACATCATTGAAACATAGTTTTTTTTGAACATATTTACCTTTATGATTATTACCTAAACATCCGTAGGTATTTTTTTCTCACATAAATGACTCCTTATAAAAATAACTAAGGTTCAAGTGGTCAATCATGACTCCAGATAGGTGGTTGAGAATAAACACAAGAGTTCTCATTGCAGCTCCCATATCATTCATTTTCTCATTCAGAAAATTGTCACAATTTTTTTCACATCCACTATTACTTTAGTGCCTACTAGATCCATCCATTTACTAAAACCAAAAAGGTCAGTGTGAGAATATCAGTAAAACCATCATATAATAATGAGGAATATAAACATCAATATATAATAATATATTTTATCATAAAATCATTCTAACTTTAAAAAAAAATAATGACTCCATCCAATATACTAACCATTCTGGTTATCTACAACTTGTCACTTATGCATAAATAACACTCTAACCTCTAAAGTTATCTAAATAAACCACTGATACCAACTATAAGGACCCAAACGTAAAACATAACTTAATCTTGAATTAAATTAATAATTAAAATTGAGGATCTTTTCGGGTTTAGAGTTTTAGAGAATTAGGACATAACAAATACATCTCACAAGGTTACAAAGTAGACACTTCCACTCAGTTTCCATCATAAAATAAAAACTCCTAAAAAGAAACGTGTCTAGTTCCATGTTTTAGATAGCTTGTCATTCCTTGATCCCATACTCTACCCGATTCATCTTTAAGTCGTGTAGAAAACATTTCAAAAACTTTTGATGAGTATAAAAAGATCAGTAAGGGATATAAAAAAATAGAATGAAAACAATAGTCCATGTATAAATAAGAATCAATGAAATCATACTTTACTCTTAAAACATAATCACTTTAACATACCTCATGAAAACATAAGATTTATGAATAACTCATAGAAATCATAAGATGTAAAGGTAACTTGAGGCATTCATAACATTCTTGAGTAGAGAGTAACCTTCAGGGTTAAGTTTGGAATACCCATCAAATTATATTCCCTAAATATCATCAGAGAATCCTTAGCTTTTAACCCCTCCACGTTACCCAATGCATTGGAGAGAAATATCGGGCTCACCCACCTTTAGTTTATCATGGAACCACCCGATTTCATAAACATTGCCCAAGAACCATAACATAATCATAAAACTTAAAAAATTCATAAAAGAAACATAAAATTTACACATTTCAATCATAAGAGATCACATCATGATATTAACATAAATATAAACATCTAATAAAATCATTAAAACACTCTGAGAGAAAAATCTTTTTATACATTGAAAATATTAAAAGAAGACATTTAAAAGAGATTTTAGAATCAAAGTGTCCCATACCACTTCAAAACTTTTGAAAGGGTTTTAAAAAATTGATTTCCATATAAATAAATCCTTAAAACTATTTTTAAAACATGGAAATGGATGATAAATGTTTAAAATAATAAATCTTTTAAACCAATTAAAATAATGTTTTTATAAAATAGTCTTTTTCTATTTTGAACATTTAAATTATAATCCAAATGAATGTAGGCCATTTTCAAAACATTTAAACGAATTTAGTATAGACATAAAATGGATATGTAATGTCAAAGGGGTTCTATATACACTTTATAAATGAGTAACAGTTCATATCATTAAGAAATGTCTCAATGAGATGAAATTGAGATGTAATCCCAATCAAGGATCATGCCATTAGAGCCTGGATAAAGAAATGACATAATTATGAGTGAAAAATATGAATACAATAAATATATGTTTATAATCAGTGTAAAACAATCATATTTCATCCACACGTATTCTTAGCCTGACAAGATCAAGAATTATAGGTTTAACTAAAAGAATTGGAATTTGGTTAAAAAGTTCCCTTGCAAAAATTCGATAGCCTAACGCCGTCACATCAAATTTTATAAAAAGAGGTGATGAGAGAGAAAAAGGGTATCTCATCACTTGGACATAAAATTTACATTAATAGTGATATATAAGAACATATCTCAACATTAGAAGATGTAATTTAAAAGACAAAATAAAAAAGAAGTCTTTTAAAAATAGGAGGGTGAAAGGTTCCCTTACCAGTTGGGGTAATTTTTGAAACGTACACCCCATGAAATAAGGACTATAAAACATTGATGTAGATACAAAAAAACGAATTTATATTACACAAAGAGTGGAATAATGGCCATTACATACACCACTCAAAGCAAATGGTGACAAATGTAGCATAAATCTCACGGGAATAAAAGTGAGATGAAAAATTCCTTACAAAAACTTAGCAGCCTAACGGCGCCAATTAAAACTTCCAAAAATTGATTTATGAGATCAAATAGGGTCTCTAATAATATTAAAATAAAAAGTACATAATTTGGAATATAAAAGAACATCCCCATACATAATAAAGATGATCTTTAAAGAAAGGACAGAAAGGAACGTACTTAAAAAGAAAGAGAGTGGAAGGATCCCTTACCTGAAGTCTGACTTGTCTTGTAAAGTTCGTTATATTGTTGAATAATAAACATTGTTCAATTTATAATTTCTTAAGGGACTCATTTAATGTTTATTATTCAATTTATATAATATATTATACAGTTATAATAATTAGTTAATTATGTGAGTTCATATCAAATGTTTTTGTTGATGTTTGGTACATGAGTCAAAAATGAACTTGTTTGAAAATGATTGTCCATGTAGTTATAGGTAAATCATATCCAAAATATTATTAATGATTTAAATATCATATAATTCCTGTAAAAATTAATTTTATACTATTTCCTAACATTTGGAAATAAAAAGAAATGAATTGCACCATTCATGGAGACGGTAGGCCGTATGTACGCATGAACACTACTTTCATTTCATTGTAATATTAATGGAATTAAAAAATGCAAGATATATATATTATATACCCAGTATAATATATATGTTATACTGGTCCCATATATTCATTAATTTTATTCATTATACATTACATGTATTGTATGAACGAGTCACATCACTTGAGGGGCGGTAGTCCACACTTCCTCGTATGAAATTATCACATTTGAAGAACATTAAAATCATAAAGATATGTTTTAAATATAAAATACAGAAGCATATAGAAACCATAAATACCATATATATCATATATAAAATATAGTGACATCATAATGGCCACCATGAAATATGTTAATAGAATATTGAACAATCATCATTTCGTGAGCCAGTAATTCGCCATCCACAGAAACATTATGTTCTTTAACCATTAGACGGAATTGTGTGTAAGTGTTGGTATAATATTTCTTATAACAACATCCTAGTATATTAGATATACTGGTTTCATTACAAAATAAAGTAATAAAAATAGTTTATGGGGTAGGAGAAGCAAAATAAAACAAATGAACATAAGAGAGGACATTACCTTTAAATCGGGTAACTCTCTTTGGTTTAAACAAAAATGGTTTCTTGAAGAGCTTTGTGCCTAAGGTAAGGCTTCTAAGCTGAATAGAGGGGTGTGGAGAGATAAAATGAGCGGATTTGGGTCGATCCAAAGGCATTAGAGGTGTGGTTATGAGGGTAGAGGCATGGGCCTTTTATAAGAGGGAGGAGGGGCATTCTTGGAAAGTCAAGAAATGTTACTTTATTATATAATGATTTTAGGATTTTAAAGGTCCCAAAATGATATATTTTGAGGATAAGGTGATAAGGGTTCTAAATCCACCGATCCAATTGGTTATTTACCTGTTTATGTCTTATATTTTACATTATCATTTCATTTTATTTAAATCGTCCATTAATGAGGTAATTGCTGCATCATCATGGTGTCATAAATTAATTAATTTATTTAATGTATAAAAATTATAAAAAAATAACATGATATAAGAAATAGTTTTATATTTAAAATGAATATTTATAGTCTAAGACATAATTTATACTGAAAAAACTAAAATTGTTTTACTTGGGTGATACATATTTTGGTTATACTTTCCTTTTAAAAACATAAAATGATAAATTGTCACTATCACCGAAAAGTGATTTCATGGGGTCCCAAAGTTTGGAACAAGGCATAAAATTGTCTTCCATGACACCACAACTAGCATTAGTACACATTTTGGGTTCATTTTATATCACTATGTTATTATTTTATTACCCTTAACTACCCGATTACTAAATAATCACTATAATTATAGATAATTACTGCCGTTACTATTTATAATGTCCAAAAACAAAAGAGTCTTAATTACATAATTTGGATCTTATTATTCCAAATATGGAGTCCATTTTATCAAATTCCAAACACAATAATTGTAGTAATTAATTTAAAATAATTCCCGTTGTCAAAACCAAAGACGGGTTTTCTAGAAGTAAAATCTATCAAAAGATTGATTCGTTTTTTCATCCAATTTAAAAGTAAAATTGAATAAAATGAAAAAAATAGTATTAAATGATAAAAAAATAATTAAATTAAACCTTAAAAACAATTAAAATGACAATATAACTATATAAATAAATTGGATGAAACAGCAGTTTTGAATTAAAAAACAGAATTTTTCACTATTCATTGAAAATGAATATTTGTTAGAAAAATACCAAAAATTCACACTAAGATATATTTTTATCCCAAATTAGGAAATGATATCAATTTTACCAAATTAAAAACATATAATTTGCTTTAATTAATTTTATAATCAATTCCCTCTGTCAAAACAAATAGTGTGTTTTTAAGAAACAATATCTTTTAAAATATTGAAACATGTTTATTTCCGATTTCTAGGTTAAATTAATTAAAATGACCACCATTGTATTAAATAGTAAAAATATATTATAATTAAAGATTAAAAACAATTAAAAATATAATCTATCAATATAAATAAATTATATTAAATGGAGGTTTTGAATTAAAATACAACATTTTCTACTAAAAATGATCTTTATCGGAAAATAACAAAAATTTAAACAAAGTAAATTTTTATGTCTTGATTCTAAAGAAGGATTTTTTTTTTCAAAATATAACATATAAAAGTAAAAAAAAGTATATTTAAAAAGTGTTCACCATCAAAAGTTGGTTAATCGTCCTTTTATTGAATATTAGAATATTTATTTGTAAAATTGGATTCAATTGCATTTTAAGGCTGTAGAATAATGTAAAAACATTTAACAAACATATATAATCGTATATTAGTTAGTTATATTCATTCCCACTATTCCAATGGCTAGAAATTATCTACCATTTAAAATAATATTATTATATTGTTAGCATGCAACCTAAGATTTCAAAGAAACTCATTGTTGCATATTGGGTAAGCCATCGAACATAGTATCCCCTTTAAAATAATATTAATACTTTATTAAAAAATATTAATAAATATGAAAATTTCATATTTTTATTAACCTGGGATGTTACAGTACATGGATGGGTATGGTAAAGGATGAATTATAGAAGCTATTTATCAAAAAAATAAATCATGTTAGATTCAAATAGTTTTTTTTGTGAAAAAATTTTATTGAGAGTAGAAGAGTAAACATTATAAATTTTGAGTTATTATGTAATAGTTATTTCCTAATTCTGTAAAACTATAAACCTGAAAACATCCTCAATTTATATTTCATGACATAACTCATGATTATGTTACCTTTAAAGTGAGGGCATTATAGTTGGGATCAAACGGAATATTTTGACATCTTTGGGGATTAATAGTATTGGATAACCACATGGTATGTCTTTATGTCTATACATTTAGATAAATCCAGATTTTATAACATTTCTAGATCTTGGAATTTCAATCAAAAATGGAAGGAGGACTATCTCAAAAAACCTTACTCTAACTTCCTAGTGACTTGCTTGGAATAATTTTTACAAAGTCATGTCTGGATTGTTGTGGATCATTTTATAACATACAACTCACTAACAAGAAATTATTTGAGATATTAAAAACAACCAGTATATTTCAATACCATCATTGATCATGGGATGTATTTAATCAAATTATATTTTTAAATATTATCATATTATTTAGAAAGGTAAATATTATCATGGAATTTCAAATATTTTACCTTATTATATGATTTTGAATCATAATATGAATATGAAAAATGCTCTATGGAAGGATATCCTAGGGAATACTATTTATATTCTCTTTTAATATATAGACTTCCATCACATACATATTGTATTTTAAATGGACCAATGTTTGATTGTTTCAACTGAAACTTGGTCTGAATGTTTTGTAAAAATCATGTTTTATCTGATGTTTTGAAATTATATGTCATTCATTATTATTTTTTGAAACTATTTTTTTGTGAACACCCATATAACCCAAGTTATACAAGGTGTATTTGGATAAAGGGAAGAAATGATTTCAAAGATTCTCTAAATCATTTTTGTAATTCATGGACCTTCTATCAATGTGAACAAGATGAGGATGTAACCAGGAGGACAATACAGTCATGGTTTGATGTTCTTTCTATTGTGATTTTTTTATTTTAACATATCAAGGTGAAATAAAAGATTTCAATATATATAAGGTTTCATGAATTTAGATGTTGTGGTCCTTATGATTTCTGATAAAAATGGGGTTTTTAAGAAAAATGTTATGGTTAAAACATGTCAGGGTTATATTTTAGTGTTGTAATAAGGGACATCCTCCGAGATGGGTGAATACATCTCTTATCTGGTAAGGTTGTGGGAATCAAACCCATGACAAAAGGGTGACAAGGGCACATCGCCAAACACTGGCATACATGATGTTCATGGTTATTATGACTTATTATTTTAGGTTAAAGGATTTTATGAAAAAATAATATGATGATTTTGGGATATTAAATTTTATCAATTGTATATCCTTATTATAGGAAAATGGTTTGGTGATTATTTGATAAATATTATTTTGGAACTTGTTCGCAATTTTGGGAGTTTATTATGTTTATGTTAAATATAACACTATGGGATTTTAATAGAGTAATTATTGAATTTTATTTTGGAAGAATCTATGTTTTCATTTTTGAGTTACAATGATTCCTGTCATTTAGAGGTGTGATAAACCTATTTTGACGAATATTTTATTTTAGTAATTACTTTTTTCTCTGAGACTTTAAGATTTATCGATTGTATTTGAAGATACATGTTAACATTTATCATGGAAAAAAACGTGATCAAATCCTTCTGAATTTTGGGTTTGACTCTTAGTTTGGATTATATTTAGAATTCATATGGACATATTTTTGTTGGATGGTCTATTTTCAACATGGATATTACTATTGCATTTAGGAGATTAAAATATTCCCTTCACCATATAATAGATTATTCTTTTTTGGGGGATTATATGATATTTTACTAACCATTTTGGTTTTGGTTAATGATTAAGATAGATTAAATAGATGGTTAAACGTTTGTGGCTTATGTGAATCACTTGAATTTTATTATATTGCTTTAGTTGTGACCAAGTCATCTTGAATACTAATTGTGTGGTGAAAATATGAGTGTTCGTAGAAATTTATTAAATGTTGATATTCCACTTGAAAAGTAAGTATGTTTCCTTATGTTATTAGTATCATTAAAAATAACTTCCTCAAAATTATGAAAATGACCTTAAAACAAAAATGTTTTCTATTTAATTTTTTTATTAGGAAATCAACAAATTCTTAACCAATCACATGTTTATGTTTTTCTTGTTGTTAATATTCTATTGATCATGTTTTTTATCAATCTCCATCCGAAAATTATTGTTAGTTTTTCTTCCATGTAATTGTTTTCCAACATGGATTCCTATTATGTGTTACCTGAGGAGGAATTTTAAATTCCCTTTTATTGTCTTAAAGTGGTAGTTTTTTAACACATGTTATGATGAAGGATTTTTAATGTCGTTATCGTGCCCAATTTTAAAATTTTTTGTAGGCACTTTCCAAAATGGATAAAGATAAAACATCACAGGTATTTATAGGGAATAAATTTTCATAACTATTAGTATTTATGAATAATATAATCATTTTTTATTAAAGGGGATGGTATTTATAAATACATACTCGACACGCAACAACATATTTCTTCAAAATCTTATGTGTCACACAACATTCAGTTACACCGAAAACTAATACCATAAAATTTTTATTGTTTTAAATAATACATAACAATAAGCTGTTATATTGAAAAAAATGCACAGAAATAACTTCAATATTAATACACATGTTGTTAACTTTTTTACATTTATCTAATGAATTTTAGAGAGTTAAATGAGATGAAATCTAATTTTAATCATAAAATACTCTGACATCTTTTTAGTGGTTTTACTGCCTTTTGATGAAGAACCCTTTTTGAATATGGTTGCTGACACATTTGTGTGTTATATTGGAAAAACTATAATGTTCTTATTTAGAATTGGGACATAAAAATTTTCATTGGATAAATTTTTTAAATATTTCAAAAAGCTATCCTTTTTGTTGAATAAGAAAAAATGCTAAATTTTAATTGAAAAAAACTTTTTTCCTTCGAGATAATATTATTAAATTATTTTAAGGTTTAAATGGAATATATTATAATCATTTTATATATTTTAGGTCATTGGTATTATTACTATACTGAATTAAGATGTAAAAATATTATATTCTCTTGTAATGTTTTAGCTTTTTTTTAAAACCCCACTTTCTCATGTTCACAATAGGAACTAATTTAAAATTAATTTCTTCCAGTTCTATGTTTTCAATTCAGAAAAATTGAATAAATATTTGGTATAATAAGGACAAAATTTGGAAAATTGGTAACTTTTATTTTTGGACATTATAAATAGTAACATCCGTAATTAATTTTTTATTTACCATGGTTAAAGGATAAATTAGGTAAACAAGGGTTAAAAATAATATAATAATAATATTAAACTACCCTAACATGTGTCCTAATACTATTGAATTAGATATGGATGACAATGATCATACATGGTTCTATTCTAATACCCCATGGAGCCACTTGGTTGTGATGATGACCATTTATTATTTTTAATTTCATGAAATTGGAAATATAACATAGAAATGTATCTATTAACTAAAATAATATTAATTTGGTTTATATAAATGATCTCTTATACTATAAATAGTCATTATAAAGATAAAAATATTTATTATATCATGGTATATTATTTATATTTTTTATACATTTTGTAAATAAATTTATTTTTGAGAAAATAATGATGCAGTGATTACATTATTAATGAAATATTTAATTAAAGGATATTATAAATATTAAAATAAATGAAATTTTTACATTTTGATGCCATAAATTAATTTTATATATTTTTATGAAATTTTATATTTTAATTAATTCATTTTTATAAGTAATAAATCTCTTATGACTTTAACAAAAATCACTAACTAAATAGTGTCAAAATTGACATAAATGAGTTTTTAATATAAATTCTATTTTATTTAATGATATAATAGTCATAAAAATATTTTATTTGGTAAACTGATTTATATAATGTTATAAATTCCATTAATGATCATATTTTTGTTTTATTGGAATTTTAAAGTAATATAGTAACCATATATTATGAGAATATAGGAAGATATGGTAAGAGTTAATGTTTTTAAATAATGGTTAATGATTAAATATATGGTTATTTTTGTGACAAAATCTTGTCTGAAACCATTGTTTGAGAGGATTTAAACCTATAATAATATTATCCTATAAATATATCACAATTTTGATATTATAATTCAAAAATAAATTTATAATAAATTAATATTTCCATACATTCCTAAAGGGCCCCTCCTTTCTATTATAAAAGGCAACCACTTTTACCCACATACACACACCTCTCAATACTATTGGATCACAAAAACTATGATACAATAAGCACCCAAAATTCCTTTCTCTATCTTATAATCCTTACCTTGGACAGAAAAAAATTCAAGAATTCCTTTTGGCTCAAATACAAAAAGTTACCCAATTAAGAGGTAATATCATATATAAAGCTCATTTTCCATACTTTCCTTAACCAACCCCTAAACTATATTAATTAAATTATTTTATAAAAAAAATTATTATAAATATACTAGGATGTATTTATTATAATATTTTGACCTACAATTTCACACACCTCCAACTAATGGATTTAGAATATAATCTTACTGTGTACGATGAATTACTACCTCACGAAACGGTGATTGTTCAATTTTCTCCGACCACCTATCATGGTGACCATTATGATATAAATTTATTTATGAATTATATATATTATACTTATTTTATTTATATTTTTTTTTCATTTAGAACAAACCTTTGTGATTTTCATGTTTTATAAGTACGATAATTTCATTTGAGGAAGTGTGTACTACTGCCCCCTAAAAGTGATATGACTCATTCATACCATACATGGAATATATAAAGGAATAATTTAATGAACCTATTTAACATATTTATTGTATATATTATTATTTAATTTTAATATATGTATTTATCAATTATTTTTAATTTTTGTTAATATGAAAATGAAATGAATGTAGAGTTCATGCATTCGTAAGACCTACCGTCTCCATGAACGGTTCATATCATTTCATATATCCACATATTATGGATTATATATATATATGTTTGTGATGTTTAATTTTTTTTTAAATCATTAATATGATTCTTGTTATGATTTAATTATGACCATATGGTCACTTTGTAATCATAACAAGCTAATTTTTGATTGAAGTACCAAATATCGACTAAACGCTCGATATGAACATAAATCATTAAGTAAATGTTATAACATGGAAATAAGTTATATAAAAAATAATAATTAATTAAAAGGTCCTCAATAAATTATATATTAATTTATATTTATTATTTTGAATGATAATGAATGAAGAAGAAAACTTGGACTTAAAGTAAGGGACTTAAACCTAATCTTCTTTCATTGGGGAATATCTTGATGTTATGTACCTTTTCCCCTATATGGTGTATATACATATATTTGACCCATTATATCATTAATTATTATATTATCATGATATTTAATGTTTTTTATAATGTGATTCCTTAATGATATGTATTCAAGTGTTTCTTATGTGGTAAGGGAGCCTTTCACCATACACTTCTAGTAAAAGACCTATTATATGTCATATATTTTAATTTAAATTTTTATATGTTGGAATATGTTCTTAAATATCCTTATTTCTGTCCATTTTATATCCATGTGAGGAGAGATCATTTTTTCTCACAACGACTCATTTTCTGAATGTTTAAGGGATGTAGTTAGGCTATAGAATTTTTGTAAGGGAATTCAAAAACTTATCTTTTCCATTATTATTTTCTTTTATTTAGTATGGCTCTAATATTTGTATAACAATTTTTCATTTACATTTTATTCTATCCATATACTGTATTGTGATTCATTTATGTATGGTAGACCCTTTTACTTTATCTTTTTAATGTTTTCTATGACCATTTTTCATAGCCGTTATGCTGCATAATTTTTGTCTAAAAATATCTCTTTTTAATCAATAAATTATTTTATTTTCATTAATTGAATATCCAAACACATTCATTTATTGGGGAATTCATCATTACAACTAAAAGGATATATTGGATTCAGTAATTGACAAACACAAAACCCTCATCCCTTTTCTGTGGGTAATAAATGACATAATGATCAGATTTTAAGAACTTTTTAAAATGTCACAATATTGATCTAAAATCCATTAATTTTATTGTATTTGGTTTATTTATGAAATTTTTTATTATGATATATTTTTATCACAATAAAAAAATATTACTGTTGTTCCCAGATATAACTCTAATTCATTGGGTATTGAAATTAATTTCAAGAGATGGCAAGTTTCATGATACATTGGTTAATAACCTTGGTAAATTTATTGACATCATGAGGATATAACTAGGTTATATGATTATGAATTTATAAATAAAATTTTTTAGATAAATTTTAATGTTATGATCCATGTTATTAATGTTATGATATTTTTTTCTCATGCCTATATAAAAGTTCTCATGTTTTTATTTATATCTCTCAAGTTCACATGTAAATTGTTTCCCTTATTTACATGTACTGAGCTTTGTATACTCATCGTATGTTTTTCAAATATTTTTCACAGGGTTTAAGGATGGTTTAAATAAATAATTAATTCCAAAAGATATTTTTCAATAAAAAAAATCATGTTATATACAAGGATGTTTTTTTGAAAAAAATTATTGTTAGTAGAAGAATCTAATTTGTATCTTTTGAGTTGTTATATAATAATTATGGAAAAATTATCTAAAACTATTAACCTAAAATGATCCTCAATCTGAAATACATTACTAAACTCAAGATTATATATTGTTTATAGGTGAGTAATTTTATTTAGGCATCTTATACTTCCATGTGTCCTAACATAGAACAAGATCATACATCATTTGATACTAAATATGTTTTATCTATTATGGTTGTGATGACCACGACATATCATGATGTTATTATAGCCCCTATGTATGAGAGGATAGTAAAAATGTTTTGGTAGAAATATTTCCAATATAAATACCTTAATGGTGAAATTGATAAAAATATTTAATGTGTATGGTAATTTGGATTACTCATATCGGGTGTTTTTTAATATGGTATCCATATTGGGTTAAAAACCCCAACATATATTCCACATAAAAATGATTGAACATGAGTGTCATGATAACTCCACTTATCCATATAATATCAAATTTAATTGGTTTTTTGTTAATTCATTCTATGTATTAATATAAGTCATGTCTATAAATATTTTATATCGATTGGTGGAACATGTCTCTATAGAAAGTAGATGAGCATATTTACATATAAAAAAAACATTAATAGTAATCATAAAACTTATCCACCTGAGGATTACATTTTTGGGGTGAAAAATATGAATCATGGAGTTGTTTTTTGAAATGATTTATATATAATTTCAAAATCATGTAGGGTGTGTGACTGATAAGTTATCGTTATCGGGCAATCAATGAGGTTATAATTGAAGATCCATTCACGTTTAGATCTTGAAGACATATCATCAATACAATAATATTCAAATTTCTAGAAACATGTAAAATATTATTCATGATGAATCTATGAATAAATTTTTTAAGAATATTTATATACAATCTCTTTTTATTTATATTTATGTAATCATAATGATAAAATTAATTTTTGTTTAATATGATAACTTTCATGTAGCATATGATGTAGATCAGATAAGTTTTGAGAAGATAATGTAAGGGATTATTATGGATAATTTAGGTGAGTATGATTACATGAGTCATATTACGAAAGATAATTGGATTTTTTAAAATTATAAGCGGAAGTGGTATAAGAACATGAAAAAAATATTATGGACTGAATCAAAAGAGTATTGAAGGAAATTTACATGTTTCCAATAAATGGATTTGTTCAGGAGATATTTTATCATTGTTTTATGTAATTTATAGATAGATAAAGATAGACTGCTGATGGGATTTCATTAGGAATATGGTATACATGACACATTAAAAGATAGATTTACAAGAACACTGATGAAGTTTCTGATTATTGAGTCTGAATTTAAAATGTTAACAAAGTCAATTTGATGTGATAGAGTATCAAGAACCTATTATTGGAAAACATAGGATGTGTAATGGTGGTAATAATGTATGTGTGTAATTTTAGATATTTAAAAAAAATCATTTTGGTTTCCTTGCTTACATTCAAATGCAGTATATACCTCTCTTAAAACTTCATGGAAACATTTGGTTATTTAATATACAAACATGGCACAATTTATAACTACTATACCACATAATTAATTCTTAATGTGGATTTTGGACATTTATAAATTCCAGAAGACCTGTTAAAATTGATAAAAGACATCAACAGGTTATGACCGCATGGGAGATCAGAGTCCAACCAGATTCAGAATAAGATAAAATTCCATAAAAAATTTTAATCATTGTGATGAAACATTTGACACAAGTGGGGCCATAGTAAGAAATGATTTTATAAAATTTCTAGAATGAGTTCCAATGATCATTTATTATGATATATTTCCTTCAAATAATATAATTTATTAAGTCATTAATGTTATTGGTTAAAGTATTAGTGACTGAAAATCAACATTATAATAACATTTTTGTTCTATTTAAAAATGTACAATAGTTAAAAGGAATCATTAAAGGAATAATGGGAAAAAATTTATAGTTCTCAACTCATGAAGATGAGAATTTATTTTCCATTTTTTATTTTCTTTATAAAAATATATAAAACTAAATTAATAAATTTGGAAATAATAAATCCAAATGGTTTTATAATTATTAAATATAAAGAAAGAGCCTCTGATATAGAATAATAATACTAACATAAACACAATTGAAATAAGATTCCACTGATTGTTAGTTCATTAATTAGAAAACCAGGATCATATGAGCCATGTAAGACCATAATTGTTATAAGATAAATTTACCTTTTTATTTAATTAATTGTTTTATTTTGTGAAATGGATATAGAAAAAATCAACACTATGTTTCTTTTATTATATCCATTTGGATTTAAATAACTATTATGTATCATTACTCTTGATAATATATCTATTTAATTGTAATCACATTACAAGTATAAATTTAAGCTTTTATCAAATCCTTTCAAAAGAGACAAAGAAGGTGATGATGTCAACCAATTGGATAATTTCTTAGGAACCTCATTTATCAATGACTCTAAAGGATATATAATTTTTGGGATGTTCCCTAGACCAATACCAATCCAAGATCCACTAACATAAACATGAGTGAAACTGATTACTGGAGCAGTTCATGCTCATCAAGATCAGGACACAAACCATGTTAACTAAATGGCCCCATGAAAGCACCATCATCCAACAACTTACTCATATGGTGCGTGCTATTGTAATAGAGGGACATGTATCAAGACCCTAACATTGTCATTATATCCATTATTTGTTTATATAATAATTACTACACATTTATTTATTATTATTTTTAAATAAAAAATAATATTCGTTGTAGATATTCAAATATAATTAAGAAATCAATATTGATGATTTAAAAAATAATATTTTTTATAAAATATTATTAATTAATTATTTTATTAAATATAAATAATCATAATTTTTTTATGAGTCCAAATTTAATTGTTTTTAATGTTCAAAAATTGTTTTTGTAAAAACCCATCATTTATCAATACATGTTAGTTTTTATTTAAATATGGAAAATTGAAATATTTAGAAAATTATTTGGATAAAATGAATTTAATTTTTCAAATCAGGAAATGAAATATATCCAATGGTGAATGTTTCCTAATGTTCTGAGATAGTCAATTATTTTTAGTAAATATAAAAAACCATATATATAAATTGTTTTTTATGACATCATAATAAATTGATATTGATATAATAAACACTATAAAAGAGATATTCTATAAAATATAAGTTTTAATTTTATAATAATGTGATTTTAGATTTTTAGGAATTAATTTATAAGGCTTAGTTAATCCTCAAAAATTTATATTGTGTTTAAATATTTTAAGTTCATTTATTTAATAATGTGACTCACCTCCACAAATTAATGTCTAATATTTTATACCTTTATCCAATGGCCATATAAAATAATTTTTTTTACTCTGCTTTGAAAAAAACCATTAAGAAAAACCATTGGAAGGATTGTAGTTTTGAATATTTAATTATATTGATTCCAAAACCTATGTTTGTGAAATATTAATTAATTACCCACTAATATCTTATATAAACCCACCCATGGTCCCGCTTCTCTTCATTATAAATACTTTCAGCACGTCCTAACACAATCCTCCCATCTGTAGAATTATCCCATGGCACCCAAAGCTCTCAAAAATCCCCTCATCAATATTTTGAAGTCACACACTCATGTAAGGGTTCCTTATATACTTGTTTTATCCATTTTTCCTGTAACACTCGAAGATTTCATAGTAAATTATCTCATTAACGTAATTCAATATCTTGCACTACATGTAACACCGAGTTTGAGGGTACAAAACTTAACAAACTAGCATTTCAAAAAGCAGTTATGAAAAGTATTAACTACATTTTTAGTCTTATATACTCTATAAAATTTTAACATCCATATTATGTGTTTCTTAGACTTAATATAAGAACAAATTCATTTTTTTAGATAATAGAAGTATTTTATAAAAAAATTAAATTTTAAGGCCTTTTGATGGAAAAACATTTTTCAAACCAATATTTGGAAATTATTTATATTCAAATTAATGAAATTAAAATCTTATTTATAATCGGGACAATGAAAATTGATTTTGGATAATTTTTTGTTACTTTTCTGATAGCTTTCATATTTTGATGAATAGTGAAAAATACTCTGTTTTAAATGAAAATTTTTATAATGAAAATAATTTATAGTGTTAAATTAATCATTTGAAATGTTTTTAAGTCTAATTTGATTATATTTTTATCATATAATAAAATTAATTTCATTATAAGTAATTTCACATTTAAATTTGACATAAACACCTGTCAATCTTTTGATAGTTTTTTACTTTTTAAAAACCCTCTTTTTGGTTTTGACAAAAGAAATTGATTATAAATTATTTAATTAAACATCTATGTTTTTAATTTGGTAAAATCTAATTCATTTTTTAATTCATAATATCAAAATTAACTTTGGGTGAATTTTTGATATTTTTTCTGAAATCATTGAATTTTTGGTGATTAGTGGAAAACACTACATTATTAAATTAACTGAAATTTTATTAAAACAATTAGTTATTTTATTTTAATTTATTTTAGGTCAAAATAGATACATAATACCTATATATATGTTCAATGTAATTCATTTGTGTCAATTTATAATAAGTTTAGATATATAAAAGTTTATCAAACTTTATACCGTCTTTTACCCACCTCCTAAAAGCATTTGCAAATTCCCTTAAAACATAATTTTACCACTTAAATGAGTAGAATTAAAAAAAACTAAGAGAGACAGTTGATATAAGTTAGCAAAATATGGTTTAAAAAGATTAAAATAATTTTTCGGGAAGATTAACTCTTTATTTTTATACACCAGTGTTAAAAGTAAATAGGGTAATTAAAGGTAAAAATGATATGGTTATTACCCTAAAACATGTCCGAATTATATTGGATAAGTGTAAGTCAACCAAAAACAACCTTATGAATAAAATATGATCCTTTATGTCTAAATGGATTAGATTATAACTTTATTATTATTTTATTTAATGGAGAGTTAATAGTGTTAAATTAAATGTTTAATACCTAAACCATTTTTAATATAAGGTTATACATAATATAAATTCGACTATAAATATTCAATTTAAGGAAAAAAATTTTAAATCATAATGATATTTTACTTATAATTTTTATACATTTAATAATTTAATTTATTTATGACACAATGATGATGTAGTAATTACCTTAATAATGAAATATTAAAATAATTGATATTATAAATATCGGAAAAAATGTAAATTGGGACATTTGATGAATTTAACTAATTTTATAGGTTAATATTACATGTTAGGATTGAATGTATGAATTTATTTTGAAGTAATAAAGTTTTTATGACTGTAACAAAAACCATTTATTGAATAATGTCAAAATTGACATAATTGAGTTTTTTGAAACAAATATTGTATTATTAATTGTTATAATATTCTTAAAAATATAAGTTTTGGAAAATGGACTCAAATAATGGGGTTCAATTTGCATGTTATAGTATGTTTATTAACAATATAATATAAAAATACAATGAGACCTGGTAAATGAAAAACTATTTAACTAAGAGATAAATTTAAAAGATATGGTTAATATAATGACCTAAACCTGTATAAAACCTATTTTTTGAGAGTTAATTGACCCATACCCACCATAACATTTAAATAATTTATTTTGGATCCATTATAAACCGAAATTTTTTTTATTATAAAATAATATTTCAAGCTTTTCCTAAAGTTCCCCTCACCTCTCTTATAAAAGGGCACATCCCCTTCTCTTAATTTCACACCTCGAAAGCCTTTTTGCTTGGCCAAAACCTTTCCAAATATCCTCAAAAAATTCCTACCTTATTTATAGAGGCATTAATTTGGTCATAAATCCAACCTAGGGATCCCTTTTGATCAAATAAAAAGGATAAACCCGAAGAAGTGATAAATATTTCATCACCTATTTCAAGTTCTTTTCTTCTTACACTTCCACTTTCTTTATTGTATCCATTCTAAAATATTAAATCCATATTATTATATATACTGTGATGTTATTAAAAAAATGGTACAACCATATTCATTATTCTATCCATCCTATAATTGAAAAATTCACCATAGGTGCGTACGTACGGATTACCGTCTCCACGTCGTGGTGTAGTTAGTTATTCAGAAACTTTATAATTTGGATGGGTATAATAATGAGTATAACTGATATAAATAATATATATAACATGTTAATGATTCTTTATATGTGATATAACTTCCAATTACATACTATTTCTCCATCAATATAATTATATTTTCTCTTGTGCATACGTACGGATTACCGTCTCCTAGACGCGATGAGATTCTTTTCCACGTTCACCATTTAACAATGATTATAAAATATATATCATTAATAAGAAAAGAATATATGAAATTACCATTATACTATAGATATATATATATATATTTATTTATTTCATTATGTACATACATATATTTTATTCACTTAGTTCTGTTCAATACAATATGAAAATGGAAAAAAAATGTTTTTGAGTACGTACGGCCTACCGTCTCCATAAATAGTGTTTTCCATTTCATATATATGTCTATAATAAATATTTATATTTATAAATATATATGATATATAAATAAGGTTTTATATTATGGATTCAATTAAATCAGGATCTATGCGATATAATCAAGAGTAAAAAGTGAAAACATGTACGAAAAAGAAAGCGATTATTACCCAAAATGATAATTTAACAGGGAAATTATTATCAAATGGGTATTATAATGTCATAAATGAATCATGTATGATATCATCAATATTAATATAGTTCTAGTATAATTTAATAACATTCTACGGTCTTTGTACAGGTGGTTAAACGTTCCCTCGACTAAAGGAAAGTGCAATATAAGGTTTAATTTCACAATCTCTTTATTATCCACGGTTGATTTTACGTATGTATATAATATGACATATTTATTATCCATGTCCATGTTTCATAATAGAGTTTTCAAAGGGAGTATTTTAAACGTACTTTTTTACTGAAACATAAATTTATATGTTATAAATATTTATTCTCTAAATCATTATCATTAATCTCAATGTTTTCAAAATGGTTTTTACGGATTTATTTATATGGACATGAATGTTTTTAAAATTATAATTCTTTTAAGATGTTTCAAAGTGGTATGGTACAATTTGATTCAAAAATTTCTTTAAATTTCTTCCTTTCTAAATTTTGTGACTTATATATATTTTTATGTAAAACAGATATTTCTCTCAATGATTTTTGAAAATCATTTTCATCTATATGAACATCAGTTGATAGATTTTAAACATGTTTGAAGTCGATTTATTATGATAAAAATATTCCTTTTCTGATATGTTTGATTGCGGATGTGTTATTTTTATACCATTCATGGTTTATGGTTAATTTATTGACATTTCATATGCTAGTTTTAATACAAATGTTTATTTTATGTTTAAACCTTTTCATATAAGGAATTCATTGGACTTAGTAAGTGACGGGTCGAGCCCACTATAGATCCTAGATGAATCGGTAGGACTCATGAGAAAAAATAGTGTCTTGGCACAACACCTTGAGAATTACTTTTTGTAGTCTTGGGATAAGGCCTTGACTATGTGGTTATGGAGTCTGGAATTATGCATTACATCATTATCAATGTGGCTATTGATATTGCATGTGATTATTAGACTAGTAGACTATCCATGTGAGTAAGTAAATGGCATTATATTATTGTATCTTTTTTATATTATTATTAATTTTTTTGTTTAAATGGTTTTTAGTCTTATTCATTGCCTTAAATGCTTATGCATATTTATGAAAGTTTCATCTATATTGTTAACATTACTGAGAATTTGAGCTCACCCATTTTAATGTTTTAATATACCCAGGATTCCCAGATGTGTATAATGATTTATAAGAAATGTTAAGCTAGGGGATTAATGGAGTTCTTAAAGGATCATTTATGTTGTGTTTTATTTTCTAATGTTTAATTTAACATTCATGAGTTTAATCATTTTTCAAATTATGCTAAACAGATCGGTCTTTCTGGAATTGATTCCTTGTAATCATGCTAATGTATTAAAATAATGCACCCACTCTGGGCTTCTGGGGTAGGGGTGTTATATTTGGTATCAGAGGGGGATATAGAAACAACCATGAATATAGAGTTAGATTAACATTGATTAGAGAACATTACCCTAAGATAGACATTTATTATTAGTATAGAATAACTTCCTAGAATTTTGGTAATATGTTAATTTTTCATATTTTCCAAACAATACATCCTTGTCTGGATAGAAGCTGGTAATGGCAGCTCAGGCGCAGATGTACCTAAGAGTGAAAACTCCGAAAAGGAGTTTCAGGCTTGACTAGGGGTATCCTGGTGAAAGACAACGTGCCTTGTTTCACTGTTGGTTACGACACTCCTGGGGGACATGCTTAGGGAAATCCACAATTTCATTCCAATCCTTAATTAAGGATTTAGGGGTAAATACTTTCTCAAATAATACATTTTTTATTATTATAGATTATATGTATAATATTTTAAATTTATGTTAGGTATATTACAAGTTTTGAATTCTGCATTGTGATTCATAAACTGACTTAGTGAATTCCACTACGTAGAAATGGTGCCTAGTACATAGAATTAATACTCCAGTAATAAGTATGATCTAAAGAGTTTGAAGGATCGTATCTTTCATAGTATTAACTCTACATTTAGAAAGGAAATAGTCTCCCACGTATTGTCATCATATGAAGAAATAGTATCATGTGTTAACATGATAAGTAATTAATTCTCTGAGTCCTATGTCTTTTAAGGGAAGCCATCGAAGAAAAGGATTGAAGAAATAATGATGGATAAAGGGAATATGGGAAATAATGTTATTAAAATAAGTCATAACTGTGGATAGAATCACCTTGGTAAATTCTTGAATGGAATGAGAGTTTGTTATAAGTGTGGAGAAAAAGGACACCATGTATATAATATCAAGGGTATGAAAAAGGTTTCAAATGTAAAACACTTCATCTACAAGGATTTGAGACACTACACAAATCAATGTCCAAACCACTAAAATATACCACACATGATGTTTTTGGATAGTAATCACGTTATGATATTACCACATATGAAGAGTGATGACTTGTGTTATTAGGTTGATATTAAATAATTATGACATTTGAGTATTGTAACAATGATGTAGTAGTTTTAATAATTATAAAGTATATAAGGATTGTATTGTAGTAATATTTCATTGAGGAGTTAAGTTTGTGTGGAAACAATAAAATTGACTCAATGAAAGGTTAATTTTTTGGGAAAATATATGGATGAGAGAAAGATAATCTATAATATGGTTTTGATACAGAGGTAGTGATTTTGGAATAATATATGATTGATTTGGTTAAATTATATTGGATATTCATGACACCTTGAAACTGATTAATGATTTTTATATTCCATCAGGGTTGGAATTTTGAACATTTTTGGATAGAAGAAGTATATCTAGTATTCTATAAAGAATAAGGGAGCATGAATGTAATAAATAAAGATTTATGGTAATTTATGGAGTCACAGTGTTTTAAAATAATACAAGATGATGGTATTCACATGTTATTACCTGGAAAAAAGGATCTTCATTATGATTACCTTGGTTATAAATTTTGGACTGTGAGTTTGGAAAGAAGTATTTTGGATGAGGTTAAAGGATGGAATCGATTAAGTTTGACATTGGATACTATTGTTTATGTTAAATCATTTCATGATATTGTTATTGTATTGCCACAAAAAGGATAACTTGGTGGTCGGGCAACAATCGGTCATGTCCGGCAAGGCCATGAGACTTGAACCCAAAGCTGAAGGGAAACAAGGGTGGATCACCTACCATTGGAATTAATTATGTCCTAGTTTATATAATTTAGTTTTTTAATAGTCTTAATAACGAATTATAAATTCATTATTTTTGGAACCCTATACGATTAGGATAAATAGATTATTCTTTGAATTCTATTTTCTTTTGTAGTGAAAGATGAGTTTGTGGTAGGGATTAGTTGAAATATAAAACTCTAATTGTCAAGTATATTTTTTCCTCTTATTCTATGAATCAATTAATTCTTATACTTTAGGGAAGGGATCATAAAACCAAAAATGTGTTATCATCATAGATTGATGACTTTGAGGCCCTCAATTTTACAATTGTTTGTGATTGATGACCTCAATCACTCCCTATAAATATTTACTTTTTCCATGCTATTATGTTTCTCTAATTTCCACCAATTTTCTTTTATTCGAGATCATAATTTGGTTGTGTTTTTTTCATTTCACTATACCTCTTATTAAAAATAAATTTTGTTAACCCAATTTCTAATTTGGGTTTTCCACAAAGGTATTTTTCTATTTTTTATAATTTATTTTTGAAGAACAATTTCAAAATATGCGGATGAAATTTATTTAATGAGGGTATAATGTAACCCCACAATATTTCATAGTGAGTTATCTCATTAAAGTAATTCAATATCTTGCGCTATGCGCAACACCGAGTTCGAGCGCACCAAAACTTACCAAAATTGTCGTTCAAAAATATGTTTTGAATATTATTACCTTTATTTTTAAAATTATAAACTCTATATAATTTTAACAACCATATTATGTGTTTTTTGGACATAATATAAGAACAAATTCATTTTTTCAGATAAAAGTAGTATTTTTAAAAAGATGTAATTTTAGAGCCTTTAAATGGAGAACCTTTTTTCAGTCCAATATTTAAAAATTTTATATATTAAATTTAATGAAATTTAAAAATTAATTAGAATCAGGTAATAAAAATGTAGTTTGAAATTTGTTTTGTCACCTTTTTGATAACTTTTATATTTTGACGAATAGTAAAAAATACTAGGGTTTAATTGAAAACAACATTTTTAATCACAATATTTATTACTGTAAAATTATTCATTTGAAATTTTTCGAAGAATAATTAGATTATATTTATTTCATTTATTACAATTTGGGCCATTATAAGTAATTTCACATTTAAATTTGACATAAACCCATGTCAATATTGTGATAGATTTTTCATTTAAAAAACATACGTTTTGGGTTTGACAATCTGAATTAATTTTAAATTAATAAATGAAACATATATTATTTGAATTTGGTAAAGTATACTTCATTTTTGAATTTGGTATATCAAAATTAGCTTTGGGGGATTCATTTTATAAAAACATTCAGTTTTTGATTAATAGTGGAAAAACACTACGTAATTCGTTAAAACCAACTATTTATTTAAATGAATAGTTATTTTAATTTAATTTATTTTAGGCCAAAATAGATAAAAATTACCTATATTTTTTCAATGTAATTCCTTGGATTCATTTTACAAAAAGTTTAGATATATAAAATTTTATAGAACCTTTTACAGTCTTTTATCCATCTCAAAGGTGCATTTTCAAATTCACATAAAACATAATTTTACTGCTTCTATGGGTCGAATTTAAAAAATCTGAGATACAAAGTTAATACTAGTAAGAAAAATGTGGTTCAGTAACTTGATAATAATTTTTGGTGAATAGTAACTTTTTAGTTTTATTTACCACAATTAATAGTAAATATGTTAATTAAGGGTAAAAATTATATTATTATTAAACTAACACATGTCCTAATTCTATTTGATATGTGTAATTTGACCAAAAACAACATTAGGAATAAAATATGATCCTTTAGGACCACTTGTATTATATTAAAACATTTATTATTATTTTATTTAAAGAAGACTTAAAAGAGTTAAATTCAAAGAATAATAAATAAACCATTTTTAATATAAGGTTATACATAATATAAATTTGATTATGAATATTAATTAGAAATATAAAAATATTTCCTACATAATGATATTTTATTTATAATTTTTAGACATTAAATGATTTAATTTATTTATGACACAATGATGAGTCAATAATTACCTTAATAATGACATATTAAAATAATTGATATTATAAATATCCAAAAACTGTAATTTGGGACTTTTTATGAATTCCATTAATTTTATAGGTTAATATGACATTTTATGATTGAAAATAAGAATTTATTGCGAAGTAATAATGTTTTGAGTACTTTAAGAAAAATCATTTTTAAATATTGTCAAAATATACATAATAGAGTTTTTAAAACAAATATTATATAATTAATTGATATAACATTCATAAAAATATAAGGTTAGGAAAAAGGACATACATGAGGTTATATATATTAAAAATTAATTACATGGGGTCCTTTTGACATGTTATAGTATGTTTATTAACCATATAATATAAAAATACAATGAGACATGGTAAATGACTATCTATTTAACTAAGAGTTAAATCTAAAAGATATGGTTAATATGATGACCTAAACCTGTCTAAAAACAATTGGTTGAGATATTTTCGATCAATCCCCACCTTATCCTTTAAATAATAAATTTTGGATCCATTAGTAACCAAAAATATGTTTATTGTAAAATATTACTTCAAACTTTTCCTAAAGAGACCCTCACATCTCTTGTACAAGGGCACTTACCCTTCTCTGTACTTCACACCGCCAAATACATTTGTCTCATCCAACCCCTACCCAAATATCCCCACAAGGTTTCTTCCTTCATTCTAGAGGCCTTAATTTGGTCAGAAATTCAACCTAGATATCCCTTTTGTTCAACTCAAAAGGAAGAACCCGAAAAAGTGGTAATTATTCCATCACATCTTTCAAGTTCGTTTCTTCTTCTAGTTCCTCTTTCTTTGTTGTTTACATTCTAAAATAATTACTCTAATCTATTATATATAATTTGATGTTATTATAAAAATGTTAAAATGATACTCATTATTCTATTCATCCTATAAATGACATATTCACCATACGTGCGTACGTACGGATTACCATCTCCACATCGTGGTGTAGTTAGTTATTCATACACTTAATTATTTGTATGGGTATAATACTGAGTATAACAGATTTCAATAATTTTTATAACATTTTAATTATTATTTTTATATGATTTACTGTCCAATTACATACTATTCTTCCATGAATATAATGATATTGTCGCTCGTGCGTACGTGCGGATTACTGTGTACACGATGCGATGAGATTCATTTCCACGTTCACCATTCAATAATGATTATAAAATATATATCATTAATAAGTATGTAATATATGAAATTATAATCTTACTGGATATATATATATATATGTACTTACATATATCTTATTCACATTGTTTTGTTCAATACGATATGAGAACAGAAGCAACGTTTGTGCGAACGTATGGCCTACCATCTCCAAAAATGATGTTTTCCATTTCACATATATGTCTATTATACATATCTAAATTCTAAATATATATTTTATATAAGTCATGTTTTATATTATAGAAGTATTTAAATAATGATCTACGTGATTCAATCAAGATTAACAAGTTAAATCTCATACGATAAAAAAAAGCTATTATTACCTGAAATGTTAACTTAACAATGAAATAATTATTAAATTTGTAGTATAAAGTCATAAATGTGTCATGTATGATGTCATAAAAATTTATATGGTTCTGTTATAATTTAATAACCTACTATGGTATTTCTACAAGAGGTTAAAGGCACCCTTGACTAAAGGAAAGTGCAAGGGAAGGGTTAATTTTACAATCTCATTATTATCCAATGTTATTTTTATGTAATTATCTTCTAGGACATATTAATTATCCATGTCCATGATTCATAAAAGAGTTTTCAAAGGGATTATTTTTAGGAGACTTTTATTACTAAAACAACATTTTAAATGTTTTAAATATTTATTCCTCTAAATCATTATCATTAGTGTCCATGTTTTCAAAATGGGTTTTAAGGATTTATTTATATGGAAATGAATGTTTTCAAAATGTTAATTCCTTTCAAAAGATTCAAAGTGGTATGGGACACTTTTATTAAAATTTTATTTAAATGTATCCCTTTGTAAATTGTGTCACTTTAAATGATTTAATGAAAAAGGTACATTTCTCTCAAATATTTTTAAAAATCATTTTCATCAATATCATTATCCCTTGATTTATTTTAAACTTGTTTGAAGTTGATTTATTATGATACAAGTATTATATATTTTATTGAAGGTTTTGTGATATGTTTGACTATGGATGTGTTATTTTTATACCATTCATGGTTTATGGAAAATGTATTGAAATTTTTTATTATAGTTTAAATATGAATTTTTATGTTATGTTTAAACCTTTTCATATGAGGAATGCATTGGACTTAGTAAGTGATGGGTAGAACCCACTATAGCTCCTCGATGCATCAGTATGTCTCATGAGAAAAACTATTGTCTTGGAACAAGGCCTTGACAAAATATTATTTGTAGTCATGGAAAAAGTTTTTGACTATGTGCTTATGAATTATGGAATTATGCATTCTATCATTATGAATGTGGCTATTGATATTTAATGTAATTATTCGACTAGTATAATACCCATGGTAATATGTAAATGTAATTATTTTATTGTATCGTAGCCATATTATGGTGAATTTTATGTTTAAAATAATTTTTTTAGTGTTATACATTGCCTTAAATGTTTATTCTTATTTATGAATGTTTCCAATATATTGTTATCCTTACTGAGCATTTGATCTCACCCCTTTCTATGTTTTAATATTCATAGAATTCCAAGATGTGTATTAGGATTGATAATCAAGGTTAAGCTATGGGATTAATGGTGTAATCAAGGACCATTAATGTTGTGTTTTATTTTATAACATGTAATGGATCTTTCATATATGTAATCTATTTTCCATGAGACTTAATATGATTGTTCTTTCGGGACTTTATTCATTGTAATCAGGTGAATGTATTAAAATAATTCACTGACTCTAGGCTTCTGAGGTCGGGGTGTTACATTTCATTATATTATTACATCCTATTATTTTCATTTTAAAATGATTGGGTATGCATTAAAACTTCCCCTAAATATGACTTGTTATTTCTTAATTATTTTATACCCATTTCAATCCCATTAATCCATACCACATACACTCATTATCAGGCTGAATATCATTAGAATTAGTCCATTTTTCCTCTTTCATCATGTTTCATTATTATCTTATGAATTCTATTTAGAAATTAATTGTGTTGGGACATGAATTTCTATGACCCTATTATATTGAACATTATTTATATATTATGGAAGAACTCTCTCTCTCTCATCAACCCTTTTTTTTAATTTTTATGTCATGTTATTAGGCTGCTGGAATTACACTGTGAATCTCCTTTCCGAAACAATTATGTAAGTGAATATTGTACACATTCCCTATCAAGGGTGTTAAATTTTATACACATATAACATCTTATTTATTACTTACATGTATTTATTCCACACACCATATTTTTGGAATAAATTATAATGATGAAGGAATCCATGAATTAGGATCTTTGTTGGACAATTATGCAAGAGAATGAAATGAAAGTGACAAGAGCCCCCAAAATTATATAGTGCTCCAATGAATTTGGTAATGGTAAGTATCATGATATGTCTTTTTGAGACATGGGTTTACCAAATTAATTCATTTGACGTTTTCCACTATGATATCTTGATAGTTTATTCTTGGCCTATTATGCAATGTTTTAAGTGTTTTCCACATTTCCATATTATGATTATCATTATATATCATGTAATTATGTTTATTTTTATTTTATGCTTCATTGATAATCATATTTTCTAATATGATCATTATTTGTCCTTTTATTCCATGTTTATTCCCATTCATGGCATTATATCTCACCCCTTTTTTACGTATATACTCATGTTATCCCATGCAATGTTATGTAAGAAGGAATGTTGTGGTAATGTAAAGGATTTTTTAAATAATGATTTTGTATTTCAATTTTCAAGCTCTTATGTAATGTTCATAATTTACCAGGACAAATAACTTCTAGATCATTAGGGTTTTATTAAGTGTAATTTTGTGTCATTAAATCATGTATGAATGTAATAAAAAAAACATTTTTCATAGTTAGAATCAGAAGAATGTATAGCTATTTTTGGGATTAGAATTAGAAAACTCAAGTGAAAGACATAGATATAAGACTAATTATAAGAAAAGAATCCCTAAATCATGGTATGTACAGAGTAACTTTTTTATCAAGAAAATATATCCCTATTTGGTAATAAACATTTGGGTGTGGCTTGATCCAAAATTTATCATGGGGTAAACCCCCAAAACACCATGTTGAGAAACAATTGAATGGGAACTTGTGCACAATAATATTACTTGGTTCACTCTTTGTTTTAAACACTCAAGGGATATGATTTGATAAATTCATAATCGTAGTATGAAAAATTATTAAGGGAATAATAAAAAATACAATAAGAATAATTTTTTGGAAATAGATAATGGATTAATTAGACTGAAGCCTAGAAATTAGTAAGTTAATGAAAAAAAATGTAATTCTTATGTTATCCCTTTAGTTACATTGGACCCCCCTTTATGTTATTAATAGTTTAAAATTCATACCCCTAATTTTACATTATTTATCAAATGTCGTGTAATATGAGGAATCATGATAATAATAGATGTGAAGATCAATGTAATGACTTCCCTAATTAGAAACCAAATTTGATGGGAGAAGGAATCTTAAAAAATTTAATGATAATCTCTTGGTCAACTCATGTTTTGAAAATAAATCTACATCAAGTGGAAATTCCACCCCACCCCTAAGAAAAAATTCCAATTGAGGGATTCATTAGAAACAATGAATCCTAAATTTATTGGATCATATAATCCCTCAATTTCTGAAAATTAGATCAACTCCTCTGAGAATTTATTCTCTATCCATCAATGATTTGAACAATAGAAGGTTTTTCTAGAAAATTATCATATGAAGGGTGAAGCTGATTAATGGTGGACATTGATGGATAATATAAATCATGAAGAAGAGATCAATTAAATGGGATAGAAAAATTTCTAGAAAACAAAATTTGATAAATATTTCTTCAATCCTTCTGACATAAGATTGAAATGGACTTCCTAGTCCTAAAGAAAAAAAGCTGACGACTCCATCAGAGCATATGTGGAAAAAAATCACAAGGCTTGCTTGATACATCTACAGATTTTTTTTTGTTACCTCAAGAATGCAAGGTTAACCACTTCTATGGTGAGATAAAACCTAGACAACATAATCCATGGAAATACATGACATTGATAGCTATGATAAAATTGTCTGATATACCCTCAATTTTGAAATAATGATTTGACAATCATAAGGGTATCACAAGGATAAGAATATTAATTTGAAGTCAAATTATGGTGGTCCAATAGAGAGATATAAGAGTTATATATAAATTAACACCCCACATTACAAAGATTCAGAAGGAAGCACCATGTATCTTTCCTGAAGGTGGTGAGTAAATTTTTTATGTGTGGGAAGGAATGAAACTCCACCAGTGACTTCTAGCATAAAAAACCGGTTACTGCGACGGATGGAAGGAATGATATAAAAATCCCTCCACACATTGTTTATTTCTACAACTATAAGGATACCGGTCATTTCTAAAATCAATGCACTATGACATGGGTTTTTTGAAGCAACCAACTACCTCCAAGGAAGTAATGGAATGGTTTTTTCATCACTACTACCCATATGAATCTGAAAAATGATGTGGTGAATGGAATGATAGAAATTTATACAAGAATAGTAAACATACTTTTTTATTCTACTTATACGCATTAGTTTATATAATAAAAGTTTTATATCACAATACATACACCACAAAAATTCTTGGATAAATACATATCAATGGAAACATAAAATGAAAAAATTATAGTATTCTCTATATGTAACTCATCCCATGTCACAATTTCTAGATATAACTTAATGTAAAAAACTAAAATACTTTCCTTGGTGAAATTTAATTCAATTCCTGGTATTTATTGGGTTTCACTACATAGAGCCAACAAAAATTGCTTTCAGAGCGAAATCATACTCTATATGGAAAATCCACCCATGATTCTATACAAGCGCAAGAAGAAGGATGAATCATATTTATCACCACCATCCCATGAACGGATATTAATTCTATATGAGAATGTGTTTCTTTCTGAGATGATTGTGTCTAAGGAAGGGACCATCCTCAAAGACATTCCTATTGTCAAAGAATTTACTGATATGTTTCCTAAGGAATTTCCCAGTTTTCATCCTAGCAAAGATGCTTAATTATCATTTCATCTTATAGGTGGGTAATGTTTAATATCCAATCCTTCGTATAGAATGGATGCTGAGGAACATGAGGATTAAAAGAAAAATATATATAGAAAAATATAGATAAAGGGTTTATACTCTAAATTGTTTTACCATAGGGTGAACCAGTATACTTTATTAAGAAGAATGATGTGTCCATGCACCTTTGCGTTGATTATTGTGAGCTCAAAAAATCATGATAAATTACAAGTATACTTTACCATGAATTGATGAATTGTTTGATAATATATGTAAAGCACAATACATATACAAGGTGGATTTGAGATCTGAATATTACTATGTTAGGGTGAATAAGGAGTATATCCCTAAGACTTCTTTTAATTCATGTATGAGAATTCTGAGTTCATACTAGTCTATTACGACTCACTAATGCTCCAAAAATATTCATGGACACGATGAATATAAACATTAGATAATAAATTGAAATTTTTTTGGTAGTCTATATTGATGATATTATAATATACTTATAAAGTATGCAGGGACATGATGAGTATTTACGTATTGTGCTAAATACCTTGAGAAAGGAAACTCTTTAACCCATATACATCAAATGTGTGTTCTGTTTTGAAGAAGTATCATTGACATGAAATATGATCACCAGGAATGGGTTATATGTGGACCCTTCAAAGACTAATGCAATTGAAAGATGGTTGAGGCCAACATTATTGACAGATATACAAAGCTTCCTTAGATTAGCTAGGTATTATCATAGATTTTCAATTATTTATCATGACTTTAAACCCTTGACATGAGATATCCTGGAATGAAGTCATGTTTTATTTGGAATGTTGAATGAAAAGAATGATTCAAGGAGTTGAAAAGAAGGATTATCATTGCACTTGTTCTCTCACGACCCATAAGTGAATAGATTTTCACTGTATTAAGTGAAACTTTGAAGAAGGGATTGTGTTGTGTGTTGATGAAAAATGAAAAATTCATTTCCTATAGTTTAGGGATGTTTAATCTTCATGAGAAGAACTATCCATCAAATGAAAAAAGGGACCTAGGGAGTTTCATTATATCCACGATGCAGAAAACCAAGAGTCTTACAGACTATTATTACCCACCTAAGACTTTGGAGACTTAGTCCTCCAAAAAGGGTGTTAATCCCAAGGAACAAAAGGCCCTTCTAGAGGAATGTGACATGGAGGGTCACCATATAGGAGTATGTAGGTCCATAGAAAATGCCAATGATGTTTATTTGTCTTAGGGTACCTATAATTTTTTGGTTCTAATTCAAGGGGTTGAAAATATATTGATCGTAGATCAGTAGGGGAGACTCCTATCCAATTAGAGGATGTGCATCTGGAGAAAGATGATTTATACCTCCTGGGATGCGGGGATAGGAAAAGTCCCTTGATGGATCCCAGGGAATAAATGTTGAGGTTCAAGATTAGAGTACAGATCTTCTCATGAACTCGGGTTATGAGATGAAGTTGGATGTTCTATAGACCAAGGTGATGAAAAATATGCTGATGAAATGATGGGATGACTGATTTGTGTGGATACAATAAGGGATAAAGGTGAGTGGAATGACATGAATGATCACAAAATTCTTAGAGGATTCAGCATGGAGATGATTAGAAAAGATGAATACGTAAAATCATGGGACTATTTGGAATGCCATTATGATGAAATATTAAAATATTATCCAGAAACTAAGGTAAATTCATTTCCTTGAAATTGTTTTGGGTGATACATTCCAACCGACTTAAACGTTTCATTAATAAAATTGTTGTTTATTTTTTTTTTATCTTAATATGATCTGAGGGTTCTCACATTCCCTTTAAAATTGTTTCATAATAATAAAAATATACTTCGGTATTAGCTGGAGTATGATGCATTAAACATCATTTTGAAATTTTGTCGACATTATCTTTTTGAGTAGAAGTGTGAAATATATACAAGATCCCAAAAGCCACAAGAATATATTCACATAGAACGATCTAAATATACACCAATTAAGATGGTTAGAGATGATAATAGACTATGACTACTCAATAAACAACCCTCCACGTAGATTGGATAAAGTGGAATATTCTCTATATAAAAAGGATGGAAATACACTTTCATTAATGAGAATTGAGAACGATACTGTATTATTAGATTTGAAAAGGATGGACAAGTGATTCATAAAGGAATAAACATCATCAATCCTTTCCCAAATGATTTTTCAACCATCTCCTTTAGGGATGTTAACAAATGATCAAAGAGATAATGTGGTAATTTAGATGAATGTATAAACTATTATAAAAGGGAAATCCTAAGTGTTCAATGTTAATAAAGAAGGTGTTGTAACATAAGGTTCAAGAATATGTGTACCATCAAATCAGGAGTAAATGAATGAGCTATAAGATGATGAACATAGCTCATCCTTCTCAATACTATTTAGAAATGAATTTTTTAAGATCTTCAAAAACACTATTGGTGGTACAATATTGAAGTGCACTGTGTTGAATTTGTTGTCAATGAGGCATGAAGTTGTCTTGGAATGAATGGAAGTCAAGGAATGTCAAGAGGTGAATGAAAAAGGTTGTGATGGTGTTGGTGGTGAAGGAGAATGGCCATGGAACTTAGAGGCATGTCACTTAGGAGATTCACTAAGTGGTATTGGAAATTGTGGTTGAAACATTCTCCATGAAAATCTGACGATTTTTGAGCTCTTCATTAAGTTCCAAGAACTTGTATCAACTGGATACAAAGTCACAACAATGATAGAAGACCATGCATTGTTAAGACAATGCATGAGGAGATGAAGATGATCCATCCACACCTCCTAAGTGGATGAAGTGAGCTGAAGAAGTCCATGCACTATCACTTAGTGCATGAGAATTAGAAGAAGATCCAATTGATCTCTGATTAGATCAATGAAGCACATTGAAGAAGTTTATGTGATTCAAGAGCTCGGTTGATGAAGAACCTTCAGGAATTCCCTCCTAAGTGATGATTATTTGTTTAAGAAGAATAGAGGAATTCTAATGAAGAAGAATAATAGAAATGTGGGAGAAGAGAAGAAATGGAGAAGAAGAGTTGTGGCACATGGAATTTTACACTTAGTCCTTATACAAAGTACTTAGTGTTTAAGTAGGCAAAAAAATATGCCACCAAGGGCCAGCCTTAAGGGTTCAACCCCCAAGGCACATGTGGGCCTAAGGCACCACGCCCAAGGGGGATCCCATGTGGCCAGCCCGAGAGGCAGGGGGGCCGTGTGTAAGCCCCGGGGCCACGCAGGGGATCAGTTCCTGCGCAGCATGGGCGCCTGAGCGCGCGCCCGAGGTGCATAGTGGGCGCTAGAGCGTGCCCGCGGAGGCAAGAGTGGGCGCAGAGCGCGCCCGCAGAGAGAACCCGGTGCGGGGCGGCACCGGGAGGGGAGAAGTTCAACTGGCGAGTAGCGGGCAGCGCCAGGGTAATAAGCCGCGGATAAACCGGCCGCCGTTTCGATGTGGGACGCGGAATTTTTCCGCGGGAGCGATCCTGGCCGCACGATCGATCGCGCGCCAGATCTCGGCCGCACATCTGATCCGCGGCGAGGCGATCTGATCCAGGCCGTCCGATGTATTTCGATCGCCCGATCCAATGGCTCCCGGCTCGTCTCCTTCGTTGAGCTTAACCGAGGCTTCCCCGAAGCCACCCGCGAGCCGCCGACGAACCAGAGGCCATCCGATGACCTATTCCGAGTTCCCGACCACCATTGCCGAAGCCAAAGGCTCCATTGAGATCGTCTAGACCTACTGAATAGATTCATGTATAAAAATATACATGCATGCAACGTATGGAGAATTCGAGCTCGGCCAAAGCAACCGAAGGTGCCGAGGCCACGTGGAGAGCATGCTTTGCATGCATAAGCCTAAACGAAGGCCGTGCATGCGTTCTAAGTCGCATGCACGTGAGGAGGAAAATAAAAATGAACCCGCGATTGACAGAAGATAAAATCAAGATACGCGGAAGATTTTTGACACGTTTGAAGATTTTAAAAGATCCGAACTCTTCGGAATTTTAAAGTTAGATCACGCGGATGATCAAAGGCATCCCTCTGCCTATAAAAGAAGAGCCAGAGGCTCTCATTTTGGTTGCTGAAACCTTGTTGAAGATTTGTGTCCCGTGAGTGCTCTGCCTCACGAAGAAAGAAGCCACTGCGCAAAACTTTGCGCGGCTATTGTTCTCGGTGCCACCCAAGGCCCGAAGGAGTTCCTTTCGTGCACTCCATGCGCAAAAGACGTGAAGGGAAGAGTCCCCTGCGCGCCTTCCATGCGCGACAGGAAGACCCGTGGCCGCATCCTTGTGCGCCCGTGGTTGCATCCCTCTCAGCCCGCGGACTTGCGTGGCAAAAGGTGTTTGCGCGTCCGCTGGTGCCTTTGCACTTGTGTGCCCGCGGTGTTGCACCTTGCACACTTGCAAGGCAGTGGCACTTGTGCGCCTGGTTGCACCCTTGTGGCTTGCGCGACCGAAGCCCATCACACCTTGCGCGGCTGCCCCTTGTACCAAGACACCTTGCGCGCCTCCTTTGAGATCAAGGTTAGAAGACCACACTCATTCAGTGTGTGTGCTTAGTGCAACATGAAGATGAATTGCATTACATACCTACGGGTTGTGTGCTAAGTGAGGAGGAAAGCCACATCAAGTGAAAGACTTACACCCTAGCCGTGAGTGTGCAAGAAGAGGAGGAAGACCGAGGCCATACCTTGGTTGTGCCAAATTGAAGAACACACTTTGTGTGTGCATTTGAAGAAGAGGCCGTAGCCCTTGTGTGTACAAAATGGAGAACCAAGTGTGTGCATAAGTGAAGTGCATACTTTGAAGAAGATTAAAAGAACAAGGAAGTGTGTGTGCCTAGTAAGTGAAGTAGGCCAAGCCTTGTGTTTGCTAATTGATCAAAGGAAGTGTGTGTGAGCAAACAAGAACAAGAAGGCCGAACCTAGGTGTGTGCACTAAGAAGTGTGTATACACTTAGAAGAAGAAAAGGGAGGACATCCACACAAAGAATAACACACATTTATGTGTGTAGACAAATTGCATAAAGTGTGTGAAGTTTGAGAAGTAGGTGTGTGCTGAAAAGAATTACACCCTCTGAGGATTTATTGCACCAAGAAGAGAAGAAGGGGAGTGCATGCATGAATGCATGCACGTGCACACGTGAACAAAGCTAAATCAGGCTGTGTGCATCTGAGTTGTCCAAGACAGAAGATCTTGAAGAATTTGAGAAGGCCATGCAGTCAGTGCATGAGAATGCAGAGTTGCCATGCACTCAGTGCATGAAGTAGAGTTGAACTAAGACTGGACCAGACTGAAGCTAAAGACATCATTTGTCTGAGTATTCAGTAGTTAGAGAAAAGCCAGGTCATCCTGAGAAGAAGGAGATAAAGCCTGAGTAAGTTGAGGAGTCATGTTCATCACAAGTGAACAGAAGAGAAGAGCAAGGCCAGCAGCCTTTATCCCAGGCTGCTGAAGTTACTTGAAGAACTTAAAGTGAAGAATAGCTACTCGTGCGACTCGAGGAGCCAAGAGAAGACCATGTGGGACTCAGGGAGAAGAAGTCTTCAGTGGGATTCTGGAGCAGGCCAGTGGGACTCTGGTAACACTGTGGGACACAGTATAAAGACCCTCATGTGGGACTCAGGAGAGATACAGTGGGACTCTGTATCGACCATTGTAATTCTAACAAGTTATAATGGAAGAATCCATGCTGGGAGAGCATGGCAAGGATGTAGGCCTTTGGTGCCGAACCTTGTAAATCCTTGTGTCCTGTGCCTTTTCATTACTGCATAATCCGGGAAAGGTTGAGAGATACAAGATGAGTGGATCGAGGCTTTAACCAGCCATAGAGGTTTAATTGATAAGGAATCAATTAGTAAAAAAGTTTTAAGGGATCACTGATTCACCCCCTCCCCCTCTCAGTGATTCACACTGATCTGGGCACTTCAATTGGTATCAGAGCGAGGTTACCTCTAAAAGATCCAAGGGAGTCTTTATGGAGTGCAGATTTGAGGAAATGAGTGACCAGGCTCAAATGGAGATATCTGCCAAGACTCTGAAAAATAGAAAGAAGAAACAGGCCATGAAGATGAAGAAAGCATGTCCTAGCTGTGATGAAGTTGGAACAATGAATGATCTTCAAAATGCACTCAAATATCTTCAGAAGACTGTCCCCAAGGAAGTGGCAATGTGTATTACTACTGGCATCCTTGATCTTCAAGAAGAAAAATCACAGTTAGAAGAAGAAGCCAATGCTATGGAAGATCAGCTGGAAAAAAGGGTTGGCATAACCAACACTCTCAGAAAGCTGGTGAAGGCTAAAGATGAAACTGTATCTCTTTGCAATGAAAGATATGAAGACACTACTGAAGAATTGCAAAGAAGTCTTTCTGAGAAAGAATTCTTTAACATAATGGTCAAAGATGTTTTCCATGCACTGGAAAAGAGGCACAAAGTTTCAATGAATGTCAGAGATGCTCAACTTGAAGAAAAAGTCAAACTGGTGAAGGAGCTGGACAATTCATTGCAAGAATTGAAGAAGGTGCATGAAGACCAGATGAAACAACTGGTGGAGAATTGGGAAGGAAAGCTAAGAATGGTTGAGGATGAGAAGAACTCACTCAACATGAAATACTTAGAACTAGAGGTGATATTGAACAATCAGCAATCACCCAAAGCCAAAGCCTCCCAGTCAGCTGAAAGAAGAAATGTTGCTACTCAAGTGAGCTTTGAGAAGGATGATTCTAAAATAAAGAAATCCTCTAATAAAATGACAACAACTTCTAAAAAGAAGGTACCATCCATACCATCTTGTACTAATGCTTCTAAAAGTGTTTCTACTAAAAGTGCAGGATGGAAGAATGAATCCAAACAAGTATGGATGAAGACAATGAAGAAAGAAAGCTCTCCTGAAGCAGCACAACAATTCAAGACAAGTACCCTAAAATCAGAAGGACTGAAGAAGTCCTGATTTGTGGGTCAATGTTGGTGTTGTAATAAGTATGGGCACTGTGAAAAGGATTGTTGGTACAATCCACTAAATGTCAAAGCACAAAGGAAGCTCATTCCAAGGGGGAGCAAGCCAGAAGGAAATAAGCAACATCCACAGGTCCAGAGACATCTGTTTACTGCTAACATATTTGGATTACTTGACAACATCTGGGATGGTTGCAAAAGTGGTCAAAAGAATGATACATGTCAATCTCCAACTGTATCCAAAGCTGGAAAGAAGAAAAGATCACAGAACCTGGCTCAGAAAGAATCCTTGGGAAGCAATCATAAGAATGTGGAAGAAGCTCCCAAGAAGATGTTGAAAAAGGAAGAGAAGTCCTTGGAGTCTAAATCCAAGAAGGGTGAGTCATCTAGAAGGACCACCAAGAAGATATTCTTCTACTGTGGAAAGAAAGGTCATACCATGGATCTTTGCAAACAAGCCATGGAAATAAATAGAAGCCAACTGAACTCAAACAGACAATCAATCCAAAAGAAGTAGAAGGGATTGATTGAAAACAAGTTGCCTAAGAGAGGTAGCTTGACAGCATCAAAGGAACCATGTGGAACTTCCAGAACTGATGCCACTCTTCCAAATGATTTACTAGTCATATGGCCACATCAGTTTCATCTTGCCAGAGAACTACAAAGAGTTGAAGATGAAGCTCTGGCAATTGCTAAAGCAAAAGGGAAGAAGAAGGTTTCACATGAAGATGTTTTGAGAACCACACCATCACAATCATCAATGAAGATCAAATGTGCAAGTGTGAAGAATGGTGAAAATGGGACATCTCGGTTGAGAGAATCTTCTCAACCTTCTTGTTCACATTAATGAACCAAGGAGGTTCCATCTTATTCCCTAATCACTTTTATTTACATGTGCTAACATTACAGGGAATTGAAGATGATGATCATTCTCAACTGGAGGATGGTTTGGAAAGAATGGAGTGCACCCCTTGAGGGGGAGCCAATCTGAAGAAGATGGGATTCTGAGATTAATACCATCTTGAGAAAAGTGATGGTATTCCAATCATACTTTCATCCCTTGTTTCTTAATTGAGTTTATCTTGTCAATTAAGGGGGAGTATGGATTGAAGACAAATGGATTAAAGGGGGAGCTTTATCATTGCACTGAACTTTCTAATGAGTTTTGTGAAGTATGTGCAGGATTTAGCAGTTCATTGTTATATCTGAAAAATTTCAAACCCCCAAGCATGATCTCACATGTGTAGAGAATAATGGACAGCTTTGAATTCCTTGGTTACATCACTCTTGTTTTCTACACTGGGTTAGCCCAAGTAGACTTAGAGTTGATTTACTAAAGGTTCTTTGCTAAAGAAGAACATGTGGCATCATCCCTCTCTTAGTAATTTTCAAGAAGATGCTATTGAAAGGGAGGAAGATATTTTTTTAAAGAGAACCACACCACACCTTTTCATTTGATTGCCAATAAGGGGGAGAAAATATTGGCACACATATTGACCCATTCATATGTGCTGAAGGAGTGTATTGACAACAAATACAAAGGGGGAGAATGAAGTGCACTATGTTTCATTTGTTGTCAATGAGGCATGAAGTTGTCTTGGAATGAATGGAAGTCAAGGAATGTCAAGAGGTGAATGACAAAGGTTGTGATGGTGTTGGTGGTGAAGGAGAATGGCCATGGAACTTAGAGGCATGTCACTTAGGAGATTCACTAAGTGGTATTGGAAATTGTGGTTGAAACATTCTCCATGAAAATCTGACGATTGTTGAGCTGTTCATTATGTTCCAAGAACTTGTATCAACTGGATACAAAGTCACAACAATGATAGAAGACCATGCATTGTTAAGACAATGCATGAGGAGATGAAGATGATCCATCCACACCACCTAAGTGGATGAAGTGAGCTGAAGAAGTCCATGCACTATCACTTAGTGCATGAGAATTAGAAGAAGATCCAATTGATCTCTGATTAGATCAATGAAGCACATTGAAGACGTTTATGTGATTCAAGAGCTCGGTTGATGAAGAACCTTCGGGAATTCCCTCCTAAGTGAAGATTATTTGTTTAAGAAGAATGGAGGAATTCTAATGAAGAAGAAGAATAGAAATGTGGGAGAAGAGAAGAAATGGATAAGAAGAGTTGTGGCACATGGCATTTTACACTTAGTCCTTATACAAAGTACTTAGTGTTTAAGTAGGCAAAAAAATATTCCACCAAGGGCCAGCCTTAAGGGTTCAACCCCCAAGGCACATGTGGGCCTAAGGCACCACGCCCAAGGGGGGATCCCATGTGGCCAGCCCGAGAGGCAGGGGGGCCGTGTGTAAGCCCCGGGGCCATGCAGGGGATCAGTTCCTGCGCAGCATGGGTGCCTGAGCGCGCGCCCGAGGTGCATAGTGGGCGCTAGAGCGCGCCCGTGGAGGCAAGAGTGGGCGCAGAGAGAACCCGGTGCGGGGCGGCACCGGGAGGGGAGAAGTTCAACTGGCGAGTAGCGGGCAGCGCCAGGGTAATAAGCCGCGGATAAACCGGCCGCCGTTTCGATGTGGGACGCGGAATTTTTCCGCGGGAGCGATCCTGGCCGCACGATCGATCGCGCGCCAGATCTCGGCCGCACATCGGATCCGCGGCGAGGCGATCTGATCCAGGCCGTCCGATGTATTTCGATCGCCCGATCCAACGGCTCCCGGCTCGTATCCTTCGTTGAGCTTAACCGAGGCTTCCCCAAAGCCACCCGCGAGCCGCCGACGAACCAGAGGCCATCCGACGACCTATTTCGAGTTCCCGACCACCATTGCTGAAGCCAAAGGCTCCATTGAGATCGTCTAGACCTGCTGAACAGATTCATGTATAAAAATATACATGCATGCAACGTATGGAGAATTCGAGCTCGGCCGAAGCAACCGAAGGTGCCGAGGCCATGTGGAGTGCATGCTTTGCATGCATAAGCCTAAACGAAGGCCGTGCATGCATTCTAAGTCGCATGCACGTGAAGGAGGAAAATAAAAATGAACCCGCGTTTGACAGAAGATAAAATCAAGATACGCTGAAGATTTTTAACACGTTTGAAGATTTTAAAAGATCCGAACTCTTCGGAATTTTAAAGTTAGATCACGCAGATGATCAAAGGCATCCCTCTGCCTATAAAATAAGAGCCAGAGGCTCTCATTTTGGTTTCTGAAACCTTGTTGAAGATTTGTGTCCCGTGAGTGCTCTGCCTCGCGAAGAAAGAAGCCATTGCGCAAAACTTTGCGCGACTATTGTTCTCGGTTCCACCCGAGGCCCGAAGGAGTTCCTTTCGTGCACTCCTTGCGCGAAAGACGTGAAGGGAAGAGTCCCATGCGCGCCTTCCTTGCGTGACAGGAAGACCCGTGGCCGCATCCTTGCGCGCCCGTGGTTGCATCCCTCTCAGCCCGCGGACTTGCGTGGCAAGAGGTGCTTGCGCGGCCGCTGGTGCCTTTGCACTTGTGTGCCCGCGGTGTTGCACCTTGCACACTTGCAAGGCAGTGGCACTTGTGCTCCTGTTTGCACCCTTGTGGCTTGCGCGACCGAAGCCCATCACACCTTGCGCGGCTGCCCCTTGTACCAAGACACCTTGCGCGCCTCCTTTGAGATCAAGGTTAGAAGACCACACTCATTCAGTGTGTGTGCTTAGTGCAACATGAAGATGAAGTGCATTACATACCTACGGGTTGTGTGCTAAGTGAGGAGGAAAGCCACATCAAGTGAAAGACTTACACCCTAGCCGTGAGTGTGCAAGAAGAGGAGGAAGACCGAGGCCATACCTTGGTTGTGCCAAATTGAAGAACACACTTTGTGTGTGCATTTGAAGAAGAGGTCGTAGCCCTTGTGTGTACAAAATGGAGAACCAAGTGTGTGCATAAGTGAAGTTCATACTTTGAATAAGATTAAAAGAACAAGGAAGTGTGTGTGCCTAGTAAGTGAAGTAGGCCAAGCCTTGTGTTTGCTAATTGATCAAAGGAAGTGTGTGTGAGCAAACAAGAACAAGAAGGCCGAACCTAGGTGTGTGCACTAAGAAGTGTGTATACACTTAGAAGAAGAAAAGGGAGGACATCCACAAAAATAAGAACACACATTTATGTGTGTAGACAATTTTCATAAAGTGTGTGAAGTTTGAGAAGTAGGTGTGTGCTGAAAAGAATTACACCCTCTGAGGATTTACTGCACCAAGAAGAGAAGAAGGGGAGTGAATGCATGCATGCATGCACGTGCACACGTGAACAAAGCTAAATCAGGCTGTGTGCATCTGAGTTGTCCAAGACAGAAGATCTTGATGAATTTGAGAAGGCCATGCAGTCAGTGCATGAGAATGCAGAGTTGCCATGCACTCAGTGCATGAAGTAGAGTTGAACTGAGACTGGACCAGACTGAAGCTAAAGACATCATTTGTCTGAGTATTCAGTAGTTGGAGAAAAGCCAGGTCATCCTGAGAAGAAGAAGATAAAGCCTGAGCAAGTTGAGGAGTCCTGGTAATCACAAGTGAACAGAAGAGAAGAGCAAGGCCAGCAGCCTTTATCCCAGGCTGCTGAAGTTACTTGAAGAACTTAAAGTGAAGAAGAGCTACTCGTGCGACTCGAGGAGCCAAGAGAAGACCCTGTGGGACTCAGGGAGAAGAAGTCTTCAGTGGGATTCTAGAGCAGGCCAGTGGGACTCTGGTAACACTGTGGGACGCAGTATAAAGACCCTCCTGTGGGACTCAGGAGAGATATAGTGGGACTCTGTATCGACCATTGTAATTCTAACATGTTATAATGGACGAATCCATGCTGGGAGAGCATGGAAAGGATGTAGGCCTTTGGTGCCGAACCTTGTAAATCCTTGTGTCCTGTGCCTTTTCATTACTGCATAATCCGGGAAAGGTTGAGAGATACAAGAAGAGTGGATCGAGGATTTAACCAGCCATAGAGGTTTAATTGATAAGGAATCAATTTGTAAAAAAGTTTTAAGGGATCACTGATTCACCCCCTCCCCCTCTCAGTGATTCACACTGATCTGGGCACTTCAAATATGATGATTGATATCACAAAAAATATTTTAAGAAGTATCATATTTTAGTAATTGTTGGTGAAAAGGAAAAAATCTAAGTGGATGATGAAAACATTACGAATACATACATATAAAATGGAATACATCACCATGGACATTTTCACCCTGCTTCCAATTATTGTAAGAGGAAAAAATGTTATCGAGTTTGTGGTGGATTGCCTTATAAAGTCTGTAAACATCATTACTATTAGAGAGGACATCTTATTGGATCAAATTTCATTGATATACATAAAATATGTTTTGAGGGTACATGGTGTGCCACTATTTATTTTATCATAAATAGATCCAATATTCACCACTTAGTTATGAATGAGTTTCCAATATTCTCGAAATAATGTGTTAAAATTCATCATTGCCTATCACCCCTAAACTGATGGACAATCTGAACAGACTATATAGACACTTTACGGCTTATTTAGGGAGGGATCAATGGACATAAATAGAAGCTAAGATCAAAATCATCCTCGGTTTGAATTCGTTTTAAAAAATAGTTTCCACTCAAGAATCCAAATGTCTACTTATGACTCCCTTTATGGGAAAAGTTTCAAATCACCAACATGCTAGGATGATGTTGGGGAACAAAAACTACTAGGTACTAAATTGGTCTTGGAAATGGTGAAGATGTTTTACACTATTCAATAGCACGCAAAGGCTACTCAGAGTCGACAGAATATATATGCAGACAATCATTGAAAATACTTAGTATTTGATGTTAGATACATTGTATTCCTTTGGAAATCTCCACAGAATAGATTACTGATATTTTTGAATAAAGGAAAGCTTATTCAATGGTATATTGACCCTTTTGAGATCCTTGATCGCATCAATTTGGTGGCCTACTAACTAGCACTCCCACCTAACCTATCTCATGTACATGATATATTCCATGTATCCCTCTTGCTAATGTACACACAATAACCATCTCTTCTAGTCAATCAAGTGGTGGTACCATTGGATAATGAAATATATTATGAGGAGAATCCAGTGAAGAATCTAGATCCATGATTTAATGTTCTATAGAATATGACTATGCACCTAGTCATAGTGTTGTAGAGAAACCACAAATTTGAAGATGTAACATGATAACTGGAAGAGGAGATGAAACAAAGTTACCCTCATTTATTTTAATGTGATAAATGAATTTAGTTTATGAGAAAATTTTTAAGGGGGAAATATTGTAACAACCCAAACTATTATAAGATAAATTTTCATTTTTTAATTAAATGTCCTATTTTGAAAAAGTGAAATAGAAAAAACATGAACACCATATTTTTTTTCCATGTGGATTTAATTGATCATTTCGTATCATTTTCATTTGAAATATATACTTTTAATAGTGATCACATGACCAGTATAGATATAGAGATTAAAAAATTCTTTTTGGCATAGATAAAGGAGGATATAGCCTCAACCATTTGGATCGTTCCCTATGAATCCCATTTATCAGTGCATCTGAGGGAGTTATCATTTCTGGGGATTTCCCATGACCAATCCCATTATGTGATCTAACAACATATGCATAAGTGAAACTGTTTATAGTAGAATTAAACCTCATCAAGATCACAACCCAACTTTTGTTCACCCAATGGACCCATGAAGGCCCCAAAATCACACACAATGCACTAAGTGGGTACGATGGTGTAATAAATAGATATGTATCAAGACCCTACCATTATGATTATGTACATTATTTTTACATATTCAAATGAATATACTTATATCTTATTATTATTTTTAATGAACAAAAAGTATATATTGTTAATTTTTAAATTCAATGAATAAATTTATATTGAGGAATAAATATATAATATTTTAATAAAATATTATTATTAAATTTAATTTATTAAATATAAATGATAATAAAAAATTTATAAGTCCAATGGTTATTTTTATTAATGATTAAGAACTTATTTTGTCAATATTCATCCATTTTCAATAAATGTCAGTTTTTATTTTAAAAGTTAAAATTGACATATTTTGAATATTATTCGGAATAAAATGAATATTAATATTTTAATTAGGATGAAAACATTATTCACTACTGGAAAATCAGCCTATACCCACGGTTCAAACCCGCGGGTATAGCCCCCAAAACGGTGGGTATAGGTTATACCCACGGTTTTGGGAACCATGGGCTGGAACGACGTCGGTATAGGTCCCCAACCTATACCCACGGTTTTCCAAAACAGTGGGTATAGGTGTTCTTACACCGTGTCAACGAAAAATACACAATTTTCACGGTGTCAAAGGCTTTTCCCCACGGTTTCAAAACCGTGGGTGTATGTCCTAAAATAATGCGGCCGGCGGGTTTCAAACCGCAACCTCTCCGCTACAGACAAAGTACCTAACCACTACCCCAACACCACTTTTATCTATATATATTTATATTTAGTTAAATATAGTTATATAAACCATGGGTATAGAGGGATGAACATTGGGTATAGGACTCCCGCCAAAAAAATTGCCTTCCCACGGAAAAAAAAATTCCCGCACACACACGGGAAACCTATACCCACGGTTTTTCATAACCGTGGGTATAGGTATTTTATCCCATACCTATCCCCACGGTTTCCCCCAAAACCGTGGGTATAGGTGAATTTTCAGTACCTATCCCCACTATTTTGGAAAACCGTGGGTATAGACCCCCTTTACCCATGGTTTTTCAAAACCGTGGGTATAGGTCGTGAAACGTTACCTATACCCACAGTTTTCCAAAACCGTGGGTATATGGGTACCTATCCCCATGGTATTGGGGAAAACCCTGCGGATAGATCCAATTTCCAGTAGTGATTCAATGGAGGTTTTTTCATAATTTTTTGTGACAATAGAATTTTTCGGTATAAATTAAATACAATATAAATATATAATGTGATTTAGGAAAACATAATGACTACATTGTGATATAATAAACATTATTAAATGGATATTATGAAAATTTTATATTTTACATTTAATATTATGTTAATTTATATATTTTGACTTATTTTATAAATCATTAATTAATCCATCAAAATAAATAATATATTTAATGATTTTAAGTTCATTTCATTAAGAATGTGTCTCATCACCACATAATAAAGGAAAATGTTTTAATATCTACGACCCATGGCCTTATAAAATTATGTTTCCCACTCCACATTGGAAAAAATATTGAGAAAACCCCATGGGATAGTCTTTGGTTTCGAATGATTAATTATATTGATTCCAAAAACAATGTTTCTGAAATATTAAATAATTCCCCACTCATTTCTTATATAAACCCACACATGCTCCTACTTTTCTTCACTAAAAATTCAGGGATCATGTCTTTCTCTAACACCCAACATGTAAAATGCTTCCAAGGAACCCAAATCCTTAATAGTCCCCTCTTATAGATTTTGAAGTCAAACACTCAAGTAAGGGTTCCTTCTTTTCTCTTTTCTATCCATGATTCCATATATTTTTACATCCTTTTATTTTCATTTAATAATGATGGGGTATATTTTTTTACCTCTCACATAATATCCTTAATATGTTTGGATGATCCTCTCTCATTAACCCCTCCCACGTACACTGGTTACCATGCTGAAATTTCATATGAGTTATACCATTTTTCCTCTTTCATCAAGTTTCATTATTATGTTATGCCTTCTATTTCCAAATTTATTATGTTGGGACATGTCTATCAATGAGAAAATTAAAATGCATTTCTTGTATATATTATGAGATACATATTTCTCCCTCATTAACCCTTTTCCTGAATTTGATGTCACACCATTAGGCTTTCGAAATTGCAATGTGAATCTCCATTCAAAAACAATTATGTAAGTGAATACCATACCCATTCCCTATTAAGGGTGTTCACTATTATGCACATAATTATACTTATTGAGGACATAAATGTATCTATTTCACTCCCATTGTTCATAGAATAATTTATTATGTGGAATTAATCCCTGATTTATGATCTATGTGGAACACTTATGCATGAGAATGAAATGAAATTGATGGGTGCTCCCATATTTATATAGATCTCCAATGCATTGGGTAATGTTTAATATCCTGATAATACATTTATTTTATGGGTTACCTTATTCTATTGTGGGGCATTTTCCACTATGATGTCTTGGCAGTTTATCCTTGACCAATGATGCAATGTTTAATGTTGTCACATCATTTCCATGTCATAATTATCAAACTATATCAAGAATTTAGGTTCATGTTTATTTTATGCTCCATTGATAAGAATATTTGTCACAAACCAGACTAGGTCGACTGAAATATGCGGCCGATTATTGTCTATCGACCGGTCAAGGTTCCGGTGCTCTGCTAATGTGTATAGCATCACTCGGGTCGAATTCTCGGCGATGGTACTTCGTAATAGTCGATTGTATTTAGTTGATTGTATTTTGATTGGGGGGGGGGGTTTGCAGAGCTTAATTGAAATGTTTAATGGATGTTTTTTAATTTAAAAAGTTGATAAAGATTGGGGTGAGTTCATCATGATGGAGTTAAGCATGTGATATCCTTGAGATTTGTTTTATATTGCATTAAATTAACACCCACATCAAATGTTGATGTTGATTGGAATTCCCAATGTTTAAGCCTTTAATCCAAGACTTAACTTTACATAGGGTTCTAATCTCAATCAGTGCTTGATTTTGGAAGTGTATATATGGTTCCAATAATCCATGTAAACCGCACGTTCAACATATTATGTCAATAATCCATGACATGTTAAGTCCAAGATACACAATGTTAAATTAAAGAATACTCATCGAGGAAAACCTCTCAATCACATAACATCCCTAAATTATAACTCACCCCAATAATATATTTAATCATACATTTAAATTATTAGTAATATGGTATATTATGTTTAAGGTGATGAATTACAAAGAGAAGAAAAAAAAGGGATAAGAAAATATTTGTGCGCTGAACCCACACACGAATGATGATGAGAGTAAACAAAATCAGACATTTTATTGAATAATAACATAAAAGAAGATGATGGATTTCAGATTGATTTAAACTACAATAAGAATATTAATATTTAACTACAGAAGGTGGATGAGAATAATAAATTAGGAAGAATAAAATTTCATTAAAACCGAATTACAAAGACAAACACTTGCAAAATTACAACAAAGAAAAATGAAAAAGTAAATGAAAACAAAGAGAAGAGGAATGGATTATCAAGTAAAAACATGAATTTGGAAGATCCTACCAAGACTTTTTCAGGGCCTTGGTACTACCAATAAATCCTCCTTTTCTCTGAAATTCCAACCCTTTTGAAAGGAGAGGAGGGGATGTATTTATAGCCCTATGTGGTGGACTGTTTACATACAGAAAATACCCCTCCACTTGTCTCACAGATATGGACATCCAGAGAGCATAATCTCAAGAAATCCCCTTCTTAAAAGATTTTGATAATAGATTTGGACGACTACTCTCAATGGTTGGAGTCATTTGGACTTAAGGATCCAAAGTTATGGCCAGTTTATTAAACAAAGTAAAACTATCCATTTCAATCTAGTCATTTTGAAGTCTAGAATTTGAAAGGGTTTTTGAATATTAATATTCCTTCAAATCTGAATGGGTTATTCAACAAAGACGGCCGTCTATATCTCGTATTTCACACTACAAAATCTCAGATCGATTTGATTCTTACATCATGGTATATGTCATGCATACTATACTGATTCTAATTCTCATCTAGAATGGTGGATGGACTTAAAAGCTTCATTTGGTCCCCTTGTACTTGGATTTGGGCCTTAAAATTTTTATCCAATATGACATGTAGTGTACCCCAAATTTTGTTGGAGTGTTAATGTTTTTAGACTTCTGGATTTAGCCCAGTAATTCAATCTTCAAGGATGGTCCAGTTTGTTCACATATTCTTTGGTCTTGTTTGTGAGGACCATATGACCCTTTAAATGGTAGAATTGGCTCATGGTAACTTCTAATGAAATTTTTTATATTGAAAGTAGAATCCTAAAAAACAAGAACAACACAATTTGGATTAGTATATTGATAGTTATTATTAAACCATTAAACTGACTCAATTGGACTACTTCTAAAAATGCTCAAAAATTATACGTAATATTAAAACATTAATATTTCACACAAATTAGGAACATTTCATATAAAATCAGTAAAGAGGGAATATAATAATTCATGAAAATATCAATAAAATAAACTCTCCCACACTTATTTTTGTTCATGTCCTCATGTGAAACAAATATAAAAACATGACAAAAATCATTTTTACTCACCAACATATTTTAAAATTTTATTTTTTTGGGTTTTATTTGTTTTTTAGGTTTTTATTTTTGTAAATATACACCCACAAAAAATAGAAAGTGAAAAATAAAGGTTTTTATAAATAAAATGGTAAAAAATTAAAGAGAGAGGAAGATGAAGAAATAGGTAGAGAGAGGAAGAGTTAGAGAGAGTTAAAGGGGAAGTGGTGCCCCCTGGTTTGGATTTGGCAGGTCGCCTTCTCCATCTAGTGGTAGGTCAGCTAGAGAAGACAGGGATCCAGTGGAAGTCGATATTGATCTAGGATTGTGCATCCTCTCATGGTGATGCTTTAACTGATGTCCATTAACCGTGAATGTCCTTTTGGAAGAGGGGTCTTGGACTTGTACTGCACCAAATGGGTAAACATTAGTAATAACAAAAGAACCTTCCCAATGAGAATTAAGCTTACATGGGTGAAGCCGAAATCGAGAATTGAAGAGCATTACCTTTTCACATTCATGAAATACCATTCTCAGGATGTGTTTATCATGGAGTGCCTTGGATTTTTCTTTGTAGAGATTAGAATTCTCATAAGAATCAAGTCGAAGCTCCTCTGGTTCAGCCAATTGCAATAGTCTTTCTTCACCAGATTATTCACAATCAAAATTACATGTTTCACATCCCGAAATAGACTTATGTTGGATTTCAACTGGTAAGTGACATGCTTTACCAAAAACTAGCCTAAAAGGAGACATTCCAATGGGTGTTTTATAGGCAGTTCGATAAGCCCAAAGTGCTTCACCAAGACTTTCAGGCCAGTCTTTTCTGGTCGGTTTAAAAATTATCTCAAGAACAATTTTCACTTCTCTATTAGAAAGTTAAGCCATGCCACTTGTATGGGGGTGATATGAAGCTGATGTTTTATGTAAAACCCCGTTCTTTTTCAAAATAGATTCCATGGTTCGATTACAGAAATGGGTTCCTAAGTCACTGATCAATGCATGATGCGTTCCAAATCTTTGGAATATGTGGGTTTTGAGGATCTCGATAACAGTATGAGCATCATCCTTCCTAGTGGGTTTGGCCTCAAACCACCTTGAAACACAATCGACTGCAAGAAGAATTTATGTGAATCCATTGGAAGGGGGGAATAGACCCATGAAATCGATGCCCCAAACATCGATGATTTCACAAAAGATTAAAGAATTTTGGGGCATTTAATTTATTTTGGAGATTGTGCCAAACTTTTGGAAAGTGGGACATGATTGAAAGAACTCATGTGAGTCCTTGAAGAGTGAAGGCCAGAAGAATCCAGAGTCTAGGATCTTTCAGGAGGTCCATTGTGTTCCAAAGTGGCCACCTCCGGGAAGTGAGTGACAAAATTCTAAGATAGAAGAATGCTCATTTTCTTCAACACATCTCCTAATTACCATGTCAGCCCCAGTTTTAAAAAGTTTATTTTCTTCCCAAAAATAGTAATTTTAATCACTTTTCATCTTCATTTTTTGTTCTTTTGAAAAATTTTCCGGAAAAACTCCAGAAACCAAATAATTTACAATTTGGGCATACCATGGTACCTTTGGAGTGAGAGACGAAAGGTTCTCAATGGGGAATTCATGATAAATGATTTCTGAATGAGAAGAATTAGAAATTCTACTCAATTGATCAGCCACATGGGTTTCTATTCTAGTTCTATCTTTGATTTCAAGGTCAAACTCTTGGAGCATTAGTATCCATCTTATTAGACTCAGTTTGGAATCACTTTTCTTGAGTAGGAACATTATAGAAGAATGGTCTGTGATGATGATGATTTTGTCACCTAAGAGATAGGGACGGAAAATATCTATGGCAAAAACCACTACTAGAAGTTCCTTTTCAGTTACAGTGTAGTGATATTGTGTTTAATCCAATGTTTTTGAGGCATAATAGATGACATGAAGAATTATTTCTCTTCTTTGACCAAGAACATCCCCAAAAGCTCTATCAGAAGCATCACACATTAATGCAAAGGGTAATGACCAATCTGGGGGTCGGATTATTGGAGAAGATGTTAGAACATATTTGAGTTCAACAAAGGCTCTCTTGCAAACCTCATCAAAATGAAAAGTGACATCATTTTGGAGCATACGAGTGAGTGGGAGGGAAATTTTACTGATGGTATGGATGAATCTTCGATAGAAACTAGCATGACCGAGAAATGAACGGATGTCTCGAACAGAGTTGGGTTAAGGAAGTGATTGGATCACTTCAATTTTGTCAAGATCGACTTCAGTACCATATTTTGAATTTATGTGCTCTAGAACAATCCCAATTGCAACCGTGAAGTGACATTTTTTAAAATTTAACACAAGGTTACACTTGACACACTTTTGAAGGGCTAGAGAGAGTGAATTCAATCATTATTCAAATAACTCACCATAAATGGTGAAGTCATCCATGAAGACTTCCATGCAGTGTTTAATGAATTCAGAAAAGATACTCATCATACATCCTTGTAATGTTGCAGGAGCATTGAAAAGTCCAAAAGGAATTCTTCTATATTAATATGTTCCATAGGGGCATGTGAAAGTAGTCTTTTTTTAGTCCTGAGGTGATATTGGGATTTGAAAATAGCTGGTGTATCCATCAAGAAAGCAATAGTGTGACTTTCAGGCCAATCTTTCCAGCATTTGATCAAGGAATGGAAGAGGGTAGTGATATTTTCGGGTTTCAACATTCAATTTCCTATAGTCGATGCACACATGCCATTTGTTATTCACTCGAGTTGTGACTACCTCTACATGTTCATTTGTGACAACAGTTATCCCACCCTACTTAGGTACAACTTGAATTGGACTAACCCATTCACTATCAGAAATTGGGTAGGTAATACCGTCTTGAAGAATCTTGGTGATATCTTCCCTAAATACCTCAAGGATGAGTGGATTGAGTCTTCTTTGTGGTTGTCTAATGGGTTTGGATGACTCCGAAAGAAGGATGTGATGCATGAAAAGGGTAGGGTTGATTCCTTGTATGTCATATATGGTCCAACCTAAGGCCTTCTTGTTTTCCTCTAACACTTGAACAAATCTGAACTCCTCAGTTTTAGTATGTTTGAAAGAGATAATGACAGGATATGTCTGATCATGGAAGAGTAATGCATATTTCAGGTGTGCAGGAAGAGGTTTCAGATCAGTCTCATCTTTCACTTTTGGGATCGACAACTTAGGAATTGAAGAAGGGACTTCAGTTTCTTCAGGTTCATTTTCCCTAATACTATCCAAGGTAGAGCAGTAGAGATAATAATTGATGTGGAATTTAAGAGACTTTTTAAGTTCCTCTAGATTGATGGGGTCTATGAATGAGAGGTCCACATCAACATCACCATTTATTAATTGGTTAATCATAGTGCAGATTTCAAAAGATCCTTTGTCATTAGAACATGAAGAACACAGTGGATTGGGGATTGATTGAATCTTAGAAGTGTCCGCAGAAGTATGAATTGAGAATGCAGAGTGGTCCTCATATGGGTATCGCATGTATTGGAAAATGTCAAACATGACCAGTTGGTCACCGAATTCCATGGATAAGATGCCTGAATGGATATCAATCATCGTTCTCGCAGTCATGAGGAATGGTCTTCCTAGAATTAGGGAAGATCGAGAAGAGTTTGTCTCACATTCCATGTCAAGGACATAGAAATCAATAGTGAAGATAAGATCATTGACTCGGACAAGGACATCCTCCATTATTCCCTCAGGACCGGTTGTGCTTTGATTGTCTAACTGAATGACAACACCCATTGGGTGCAAGGGTCCTAGACCAAAGTTGGAGAATATGGATTTGGGCATGAAATTAATTGAGGCTCCTAGGTCTATGACTGCATCATTAAAGTTGGAACTTCCAATTTGGCATTGAACCGTAAAGGTACCTGGATCTTTTCACTTGATGGGTATGGACTGCTGGGTGGAAACATTTTCAAAGGTCCTAAGTTGCCTCGTGTGGGTACACAACTCCTTGAGAAACTTGGAATACTTAGGAATTTGTTTTATGGAATCTAAGAGGGGAATGTTGACTTCAACACGTCTAAACATGTCAAGCATTTCAAGTTCAGGTTCAAAGGACTTCCTTGTCTTAGAAACAGCTTGGGGAAAATGAATTGGGTTCTTAAGTGGAATGGAAAGTGGTGATGGAATGTATTCATATTCCTTTTATATTTTCTATTTCTTTTCATTTTCTAGGTCAACATTCAAAGTATGGATTGAGGATTTATCTTGAGGCATATCAAGTTGCTTTCCTGATCTAAGTGCAATTGAACTTACATTACCCTTGGGGTTGGGTAATGGTTGATCTAGGAGTTGTGAAGAATTTGATTGTTGTAGCTGGCTCGGGTGGGATGCAAGTTGACCTATTTGAGTTTCAATGTTTTTAAGGCTAGAACGAGTGAAGGAGGCAAGATCCTCCACTGCACATTTCCATGGATGCTTGGAAGAAGAGGCTTGTCCATGGTTGGGATTGCCTTGATTTTGGTTCTTGGTAAACCGATTGTATTGGTTTTGGAATTGGGAAGGCTCACTAGGATAATGGAATCCAGGAGGAAGATTGTTCCTTTGAGGTTGATGAACAAAAGGATAAGGTTGATGGAAGTTACCACCACCTTGACCATATTGAAATTGGTCTGGGTTTTGAGGAGGTAATTGAGGGGGGTGAGACATGGGGATACCATACCTAAGGCCTTTGTTATAGGAAGAAGCGAAGGGCTCGGAGTGAGGTTGGTTAAAGTTTCTAACAAACTGACCTGATAGTTGAGGATTGGTGTTCCGCTGAGCATATGCTGCATTAAGCTCCATTGGTCCAGATGAATCGGATTGATCCTCTTAATGTTGTGGACATGTGTCAGTTGGATGAGATAGAGAGTTGCAGATTCCACAGTTTTTGACAGGTCCCGGAAACATTGATTGCGGAGAAGACGAGGTTGGGGATTTGGTAGCCACAGCTAGTTGTCCCACAAGACCTGTATGTTCACTCATCCACTTGGTCATTTTGTTTGGCTCAATTGATTGATTATCTTGGGCTTGTTTTACTTAAGCATGTTATCGAGTATGGAATTATTGTGTGTTTGCATCCATGTTACTAATGAGATCTCATACATCTGCAGGAGTTTTATCAACAAGATCACAACCACTTGTGGCATCTATGAGTGTTCTCTCCATAGCCAATAAACCCTCATAGAAGTTTTGGATCAAGAGTTGGTCAGGAATTTGGTGGTGTGGGCATGTTTCAACAATCATTTTGAACTACTACAAGTACTCATGGAGTGATTCACTTGGGAATTGACGGATACCACTTATTTCTTTTCAGATAGAAGCAGTACGAGAAGCAGGAAAGAATTTCTCTAAGAATAGTCGCTTCATATCATTCCATGTAGTTATGGAACCAAGAGGTAGGTAGTAGAGCCATGACATAGAAGTGTCAGATAGGAAAAAATGGAATGCTCGGAGTTTGATTTGTTTTTCAGAAACCCCTTGAGGCTTCATGGTAGAGCATACTACTTGGAACACTATAAGGTGAAGATGTGGATCCTCACCGGCTAGCCCGTGAAAATGAGGGAGAAGATGAATCAAACCCGATTTGAGTTCGAAGTCAGCTTCTATGTTTGGATAGTGAATACCAAGAAGTTGGTAATTAATATCAGGGGCAGTGAGTTCATTTAGGGTTTGTTCCCTAGGATTGTCCATTTCAATTTCAACTGGTTGGATGAGGACTGGTTCTTGAATTATTTGAGTATCTCTTATGTTCCTCCTATGTTAGGGAAATCTTTGCTAAATTTCCGGGTCAAAAAAATCCAAGGGATTGTTTGGGAGGCTACGGGGCATTCAGAGAGATTTTGGAAGAATGTTGAAGACGGGTTTTTCTTTTAATTTTTTTCAGTTTATGATTTTTAAGAGGAAGACAAGTTTTTTGTTGTGTTTTTTTTCAATGTTTTTTAAAATGTTGTTTTTGTTTTGGTTTTTTTTAAATAAATAGAAAATAATGACTACATAAAGCACCATCCCTAGAAACAGCCCCATTTGAAACGCGCGGCCGATTGTCTCCTATCATCCGGTCAAGGTTCCAGTGCTCTGCTAATGTGTATAGCGGCACTCGGGTCGAATCCTCGGCGATGGTACTTTGTAATAGTCTATTGTTTTTAGTTTATTGTATTTTAATTGGGGGGTTTATTTGCAGAGCATAATTGAAATGGTTAATGGATGATGTTAAATTTAAAAGGTTGATAAAGATTGGGGTGAGTTCATCATTATGGAGTTAAGTATGTGATATCCTTGAGCTTTTCTTTATATTGCATTAAATTAAAACCCACATCAAGAGTGGATGTTATTTCGAATTCCCAAGTGTTAATCCATAAATCCGAGCTTTAACATTACTCAAGGTTCTAATCTCAATCAGTGCTTGATTTTGGAATTGTATTTATAGTTACAATAATCAATGGAAACCACACGTTGAACATAATATTTCAATAATCAATGTCATGTTAAGTCCAACATATACAATTTTAAATTAAAGGATACTCATTGAGGAAAACCTCTCAATAAATTAACATCCCTAAATTATAACTCACCCCAATAAGATATTTACTCAGACATTTAAATTATTAGTAATCTGGTGTATTATGTTTCAGTTGATAAATTACAAAGAGAGGAAAAAGAAAGTGAAAAGAAAAGAGTTGTGCTCCGAACAGACACACGAACGATGATGAGAGTAAACAAAACCGGACTTTTTATTGAATAATAAAGTAAAATAAGATGATGGATTTCAGATTGATTTAAACTACAATAAGAAAATTTAATATTTAACTACAGAATTTGGATGAGAATAAGAAATTATGAAGAAGAAAATTTCATTAAAATAGAATTACAAAGACAAACACTTGAAAAATTACAACGAAGAAAAATGCAAAAGTAAATGAAAAAAAAGAGAGGAGGAAGGGATTATCAAGTGAAAAAATGATCTTGGAAAATCCTCAAAAGGCTTTGTCACGGCCTTGGTACTACCAATAAATCCTCCTTTGCTCTGAAATGCAACCCTTTTGAAAGGAGAGGAGGGGATGTATTTATAGCCCAAGGTGGTGGACTGTTTACATTACAGAAATACCCCTCCACCTGGATCGAAGATATGGACATCCAGACAGCCTAATCTCGAGAAATACCCTTCTTAAAAGTTGTATATAATAATGTTTTCCGACTACTCGCAAAATTTGGAGTCATCTAGACTTAATGATAAAAAGTTATGGCCGGTTGATTAAACGAAGTAAAACTGTCCATTTCAATCCAGTCTTTTTGATGTCTAGAATGTGAAAGGGTTTTTGGATATGAATATGCCTTCAAATATGAATGGGTTCCTCAACAAAGTCATATTACTATATCTCCTCTTTCACACTGAAAAATATAAGATCGATTTGATGCTTACATCATGAGATATGTGATTCATACGATACTGATTTTAATTTTCGTCTAGAATGGTGGGATGGACTTCAAAGCTTTATCTGGGCCCCTTGTACTTGGATTTTGGCCTTGAAATTTTTATCCAATATGAAAAGTAGTGTTCCTCGTATTATGGTGTAGAGTTAATGTTTTTGGACTTCTGGATTGAGCCCAGTAAATCAATCTTCATGGATTGTCCAGTTTGTTCACAGATTCTTTAGTCTTGTTTGTGAGGACCATATGACCCTTCAAATGGAAGAAGTGGCTCATGTTAACTTCTAATGGAATGTTTTATATTGAAATTATAATCCTAAAAAACAAGAACCACGCAATTGGGATCCATATAGTGATAGTTATTTTTAGAGCATTAAACTGACTCAGTTGGACTACTTTTAAAAATGATCAAAAATTATACTTAATATTAAAACATTAATATTTCACACAAATTATGCACATTTCAAATAAAATCAGTAAATAGGGAATATAATAAGTCATGAAAATATTAATAACATCATCGACCCCGAACCGGACACCCGATCCGGTCTGGGTTGTGTCAAAATGGTATCATATCCAATACCCAGCCAGAAGTGCTTAGGAACTCCCTGGGTTTGAGGCTTGGGGTCCACAACAAGGGTGTTGTGATTTAAAGGGGTGGATAATGTAACACCCCTGGAAAAGTGAGACATAAAAGGATAAATGTTACTACCCATGTGAACAAGGTTCACTATTATTTTCGGGAGCTTACCTGATTAGAACTCCACAGTTAAGAATGCTTGGCCAGGAGTTGTAATCAGGATGGGTGACCTTATGGTAATTTTCCCATGGTGTGTGTGTGATTGAGGACAAAACACACTGAAAGAACATGTGTTGGCCTGTGGGGACAGTCAGTAGTCTGATAAGAGATCATAGTGTGTAATATCCTATGGTGTGCTGGGAAGGAATCCATGGTATTATAGGAGACCCATGAGGTCAGATTACACGTTTCATCGCCCAGGGAGGCGGGTCAAGACAATATTTTCAACCATGTGTTGTATAAATCATGTTATACTTTGTTTATTACCTTACCATGCATTATATATCACCCCTTATTTATGTATATCCCCGATTATTCCATGATATGTTATATACGACGGAATATTGGGGTCATGTTAATGATGCTTTCAATAACGATGTTTTATTTCATGCTTTAAGATTTTATTTAATGTTCCTAATTTCCCAAGACAATAGACTTCTTGATCATTTTGGTGGAATAAAATGTAATTTTATGTCATTAAATAATTTATGAATTTAATTAAAATAATATGTTGTTATATTGAAAGATAACCAGATTATTCATGTGAGAATTTGGATTTCTATATATGGTTACTTTCACATGGTATCCATATCTTCACGGTTAGTTGAACATTCTAATGTTGAATATTTTCATAGTCACATGAAGAGTTATCCATTTTACAAATTTTCCTATAAATATTTATCACTATTATAAACATTGAAATTGATTAATAACATATGAAAGGTGATATGTAATCAATAAAATATGGTGTTGCTGGACTGAGACAAAAAATGATCAAATTGAGTTTTCAATAATAACGAATATATAATTATACACAATACATTATATGATGAAAACAAAAAATATAGGTTATCAACTATTGATATATTAATGATTTTTGACATAGTTATTACATACTACATTCTAGAAGTAATAAAATTGTACAAACTATAACAAAATAAGTTTATTTTACACTTACTAGAGATTTATTTGATATTTATACATAGGAATAGGGGATACAACTCTACTCACAAAATAGTATAAAAAAGTTCCCTGTTAGGTGATTTAGGGTTGTTAGTTTGATGGATTAGGGTTTGTAGAACACACCATTATAATCATATTAAACTATCATCTACAAATATACCATACCTACACTATACTCAATAATACTGAATAAAATTATCGAATTATAGATTCAGTGATGATCACCTCTTTGATATCATCAGCAAGATATAGATATTTGAGAGTAATAATTTCAATATTCCCTAAGTGAGAAAAAACATTTACCATTACATATGTTTAGTTTGTGATGTGTCTTCCAATATATGGTGCTACAGTCAGAGTACCCACCCCTAGAGACTAACCATTTCTTGTACAACATTTACGTGTCCTCACAATTTGTGGCGAGGGATGGTACCACTATAGATAGAGGATCTCTTTCTATGAGCTAGCTAGAAATTCACTTCCACAATTTACCAATAGATATTGATGTACAAAATGTCATAGATCACACCCTTGTATATATCATGCAACTCATTGGAGGGTCAATCCACACAGTTCACTTTTGTATTCATTTCCAAAATATGTATTGGGGGTTACTAGTTGTATTTGATCCAGTTAGAAGATACAATTGTGCGTCCATGTGTTTAGAATACATATACATAGCATTATTACTCTCATAAAGATTACATAACAATGGTCTATGTGATCTTTCAACCTCATTCATATATTGTAATGGGAGTACATCTCTCCCTTAGACCCTATTATTGTATGTCTAAAGCATTGTATTGTTGTATTTCACATCACACCATATGGACGCAGGTATAATCACTCATCTATATTGATTTAATATTAAAAAGTAGTTATTATTCATAATTTCATATTATTTCTCACTTTGTATGTTTTACATTATATTTATGTTTAGGAAAACCAATTCTTAAGGAGTCTAAGACACAATTTTGGTGAATATAATCTCATTCAAGATAGTCTACAACCCACTAATATAAGTGTATACATTATTTTATTCACTAATCAATTTCATTATATTATCACTTTTATATCATTATAACAAAATATTTTATCAAATGTATCATGTCATTTATAAATTGATGTCTTCCATACTTGGATCCATTAGACAAGAATCCCACATATTTCATTGATAGGTTTCACGATAACACAATTATAATTCCTCTCATTCACATTCAAATTGTTGACCGGGACTATCCTGATAAAGATATGTTGTAGTTTGGATTAGTTAAGACTATCCAATTTCGTCCCAGACAGTTAGCAATACTTTATTCCATGAAGCTGTATGAGAGGCATGAGGTCAAAAATAATAGATTACAAGCATAATATCTCAACCTCTAAGATAGAAATGTTTCATTTCGTATTGAGGGCATGAATACTATGTGAAACAACTCATGTATGAGCCATGGTATAAAATAAAGTCTATATTTTCTCCTACAGTGCATGATATATGGATTCAATATCTAGTAATCCAATAACATTTCATTTATTTTATTTTATTACATCTTCTAATTTAAATTTTAATCACTTATCAACACAATTGAAAACAACAAATTATCCATACGTCTGATCACGATGAGGGTGAAGTATTTATCCAGGAAACTTACTATGAAGCAGTTCATACAATAATGCTAGTGAATTTTATTCAATAAAAATTGTATAATTGATCATCCATCACATGGATATGATTTCCCTATCTAGGACGAGAGGGTGTCTTACCATCATCATCCTCAATTAGCTTGTAATTTTGAGGAGTTATGAAGATGATGATTTAGACCATGTCATGTTTTATGTGGGGCCTCACCTATTCCATAGAAGGATGTCACACATCTAAAATTTCTTCCTCAGATGATCACATATGTTCACCAATAAGCATCAGAACCAATTATGTTGTATTTATATCCATATTTTTCATATGGTATAACTAACCGGGATTGTATTTTGAGTTATTTGACATGCCTCAATATTTTAAGACTGACAAATCAAAGGCCCTATAGTTACCCATAAGATGGATGGTCCATTCTCTTATATAGTGGTAGAAGGATATGTTGCATCTCTCCTTATCTAAATGAACCCTCCTCCCAGTTATTCACAGTAATAGTATCAAATAGTAGATGTGTTAGATTTATTGTCCTAGAACCAACTATTTGTACTCGGATTCCATACTATTTTATGTATTAAATATTAAATTAAATTTATTCTTACAAATTTATCACTGTTCTTCATGACCTTAATGTAAATATTCCTTAGATTAATTGTCGAATTGATAAGATTATAGTAGTTCCCTGCTATGATGAAAACCATGAAGTGCATCGATAACATTCTAAAGATAATAATGTTGTATCAAATAATACTATGATCTAATAAATAGTATATAGATAGATAGGTGCACATACACATAATAAAATGTGACTTATTCTAATGATGTTTGCACATGGTAATATCCATGATGGGAAATTATGATAACCAACCCATGAGTAAGAATTAAAACTATTTTTTTCCATCATATATTCCAATATTCAAGCATGTGTAATTTTCCTTAGAGTTTACTATTATTATTGATTCATGTCACGACTCACAAACATAGATTTGATGATAAAAATTATAATTCCATACGTTGGAGGGAGATAGGGTCTATTTGGTGTGTCACGAATGACATGTTATGGATGGAAAAGTTAAGGAATGATTTTCCCCTTCCATTTTTTATAAATGTTGATATCTAGACCCATTTATTAAAATATAACCATCATTTTGAATTTGATGAAAATTTTATAATGACCAGTTAATATTATATTTTCGAACAATAAGGTATCAATAATATGGGGTGATCAAACTATAATGAAATATTTCTAATGAGATGTTGTGACAAAGGTATTATATTACATAGTGAGAATTTGTAAGTGGTTGTCATAATTATGACTTTATGTTATTTCTCTTGGGTTCGACGACTATTTTTTATGCACTAATATATGACTTTAGGTAATTAGGATTAATTACAACAGGAAAGATTCCTATAGGGTCACACATTAATGGTTTATGTTGGTCTTGATAAAATTCTATTTGAATTTAATTAACGGAAAAATTTTATTCTCAACAATGTGGACTAATTTTTTTCTATTTAATTTTATCACATAAATTAAATATTTATTTATTCATTAGCTTCTGAATAAAAAAATTATTTATTTTACTAAAAATTTAATAAATATATATTTACTAGTTCGAGGATAAAATATTTCGGTATGAAAATAAAATATTTATTTGGGTGTTCAATTAATGAAATAAGAGTTCAAATGGACCAATACTGTGTCTCGTTATAATGTAATTATTTATAAGATAGTAAATATTATTTATCCATTTTTACGAAATTAGTGTACCAATAAAAATTATAATAATTATTATTTTTACCTGGAATGGGATTTCATTAATGGATATAATAATATTCAATGGATATTATAAAATTAAATTTTGTATCTAAAATACCAGCTCAATAAATTGATGGAAATGTATATCATGTAAATCATTAAAAACCAATTCCATATTTTGTAATATAGAATTATTTCACAAAAAATAATCCTTAAACCCCTCCTCATCTCTTCCTCTCCTGAATGTAATATCCAAGTGATAATTTCATCATGGCTGATGAATGTGTGAATAAGAAAGGACAACACAAGTCATTCGATTCACTGCTCTATCACCTAGAGAATGAGTGGATTTTTTTGGAGATCATTCGATCACAGGTGGATCACCTATAAAGGTATTCTACAGTGGATCCTCGTAAGAGTAATGTGGGATATCAATAAGATCCATTTTGGATGGTTGAAAACCATCACCAAATAAATTATCTAATCCCAGTAATTGATTTATTCAGTTATTAAATAAATTAATTTAAAATTTTGACAAGAAATGTCCTCACTCTTAGTTTCAGGAAATGATTATTAAATGAAATATTAATATATCACCCTCTACTACAACACATAGGATTTTCCTAGAGAAAAAATTTTGTATTACTGAAGTCACATTTAAATTTATAATTATTTATTTTATTTTTGATCTAAGCGCAATCGTGGTTAGATATTCATTTCATGTTATTTTTTATTCAATATGATTTGAATAAACTTGTTATAATCATATTAATAATGTTTATTCAGTGTATCATTTTCTTAGTAATTTAAAAATAGATGAATAATAACTGTAGATGTAATTGGGAATTTCTAAATCATTGGCCTGTAAAGCTGTGTTACACAGTTCTATGATAGTGAACACATCTTATACCCATGTGCATTACATCGGTATGTGGTGGAAAATTTAACAACTATGTATTATTTATTTCACATCACATGTTGACTGGGCCAACCTGGAACATGGAAAGAGGATACATGGTGTGTAGTTGGAGCACACACTCCATGTAGTCTTGCTAAGTTAATACAATGATGCCCTGGGCATGTGTCATGGATATACGAAAACTGAGGTACATTGTGTGTAGTTAAATATACTGGCCTTATATTCGCCCATTAATGGGGGGAATTAAAATTATATTAAACATGAAAAATCAAAGCATCAAAACAATATTTTATTGATTGGAACATAGTTGTGTGTCTGAAAATTTAATAACAGTTTTATTGAATTTTTAATTTTCAATTAATTTTTTATAATAGATATACTATTAATCACCCAAAAATTTATTTTCCATAAATTCCAAATTGATATTTATCTCTAATTGACTTCACATTATCTTGAAGATGAAATGTAATTAATTAACTAATCGATTAATTAATAGAATCGTGTTCAACATAATAATAATGAATGAATAATGAAATGAATTATAGAAAGATACTTGTTATGTATTAATTTCATGTACAACTAATCAAGATCATTACCCAGACATATATATGTGATGGAATTTATTTTAAATGCATTTTTAGTAATTAAATAATATTAAGTTAAAATATGGTATACATGTCTTCCATCCCTCCACTATTATGTGGGTCAAATGTGTCCAAGGATATTTATTTAATTCCCTTTAACCATTCCTTTTGTTCCCCTCACATATATGTGAGTTGTAAATATTTGTAATTAATGGCGCATCCCAAGGTATGTGGAGAACATTCAAAAAGGATCCATAATGATGCCTACTTAGTGATACCTATGTGGACATAGGGAAATTTTTTGCCCATTCTATGTCTAGAAAAATGATATATTTCTACTAGTTCAAAGGTAAATTTAAGTTTCACCCATTAAATCAATCTTTAGATAAGATCCTGATCAGGTCATTTATTTAATTTTTATTTTGTTCCAATGCCTTATAATTATATTTGATGATGTAAGACCGTGATAACATAAATGAATAAATTTATAAGAAAATAGAGTGTTTAGATAAAATTTATTATGCATAAATGTTATATCAAAATATGGTTAATTAATTAAGTAAACATCCACATAAATATTAACAATATATCAAAAAGGTAAAACAATAAAAAAATTATGAATAAAAAAATAAAATCCATCAATCTAATATTAAGTCATATTAATTCATATTTTACATGACTATGAAAAAACACAATAGAACTAGGTGCTTGACCAAACCTTGTTGGGACACATACATTTTTAATGTTACTTATTATGAAGGCGTCATGTTGACATAACCATTTTACCTCAAGATGAGCATCCGTTTCGAGACATTCTGTAATTTGGATCTACTTATAATTAAAATCCATGTCTGGATTTATAGACTTGAGATTCCACTCAACAGATCAAGGAAATGAAATCCTACAATCAACAAAAACATGCCTACCTATATACCATAAAAATATCATGACCAACCCTTTTGGGGGGTTATACAAAGTGGAATATGGATCCTTTCTACTAAAATGTCCTAGAAACTAGATATTACAAGTCAATGGTGACGGAAATTGGACATAATAGAATAATTGAAGATTTATGTAACATAATCAATTTATTATTTCTCAAAAAATTGTAATAAAAACATGTACTAAGAATCTACTATTTTTATTAGAGAATAAAATGAAAAGATCATCATACAAACTATCCTTAAGATCAATATTGGATAAAGGAATATTCTCAATGGGAGTAACTTCTAATAGTGGTTGAGACACCTTTAGGTAGTTCATTACCATTAATAGAAACATTAAGTGCTACGATCCTCAATGTATGATATACATTCCCAAGAGGCGAGTGAATAAGAGTTCGTATTATAACAAAAACATATGAATTATGAGGTAAACATTCAATGTTTTATTATTTCATCTATATCTAGTTACCTCATGATGTCCCATGAAATCATAGATGTTAATATAATTCTTGAGTACCTCTATGGTCCTCACTAGGAGAGATCTTGACATGACCAGTACGAGACTTCCAATGTTCTATTTCATAGTAATCATAGAGAGGGATCCTAGATAGAACTTATGTAGTCATGCTCATTGGCTACATTGAACACCTATAAGTTATAGGGTTTAAACTCCATGAAGAACTAGGAACCAATATTATATTAGAATTACTCTCTCATATCATCACTAGTATTGGGGTGAATTTTTAGATGACAAACATTGATAATCCTCTACTATATATTTTTATCCAACTTATCCATTTAAATAAATATATTAATAAAAATATTTCTTATGTTTTTATTGTGAACAAATAGAAAGGGAAATCCAATAGCATTAATAACACAAATTATACTTGCACTTTCTTGAAGATGAATATTAAAGGGGAATCAAGGATACATGATACTATCTATTTCACGCGTGGTAAGATGTTCCATAAGAATAAAACTACACCCAGCTAAAGAATCAAGGGGAATATTCATGTGCATTTTTTATTGAGTATAATTTATCTATTTCAGTAAATTGAGTATTAGATACAGGTTGAGGTGACACATATGTATTGAAATTATGTAACCATGTATATTCACATAAATTGATTGAGGGGATGTAGATCTATGAGTGTCAAATAGAACAAAACATGAGGTTGTAGTTATAGGAGACTACCTCCTCACATTTCCGACCAAAATGATATTGGTCTTAATAGTTTGTTGTTACGTTCCATCAGTTACCAAAAACATTATTTCTATATTTTAACTACATACAAATGGAATGATAATAAAATTTAGAAATAAATGTTTTCCTATTATAATGATAGCATTTATTATGGTAAGTCACATTTACATAATAGTCTTTACATTTTTTGATTACATGAACAATGTTATGGTGATCAATAAGTTACTTGATTCTCATGAATAAAATCAAACCCAAAATTTTTATCACTTGATAGGTAACATAAATGAAATAAACTTGAAAAAATTACATCATGATGGATATTTATATTATTTCAAAATAAAACCACTTGGTGTATGTCATAAATGTTTAAATTGAAAAATGTTAAAATCCGAACATAGTGGGGAAAGATAAATGTTCAACGAAATTATTGATTTAGTTAATAAAGATTCATATAGACCATTTCCTATTGAACGTATACACGAATGATGGTGATGACTATCTCAGTAAGAAGATTAAGAAACTCTAATCAGACCTTGGTCGATAATATCTTAATCAATACTTTATAGATTAATTTTCTGAATCTTGGATCATATCCCCACTCACTCCACCTAATATGCCTTAGTGGAATGGTGTAAGAGAAAGGAGGAACCACATCTTTCTAGACACATTGATATCAATGATTAGACATCTGAGTCATTCATTATCCTTTTAAGTATATTCATTACAAATAACAAATCACATACTAAATCGAGTAACAACTAAATCAATAACTAGTATTCCATGAGAATTTTGAAGTGAAAGGAACCCCATTTTATAGAATTTACATTTTTTTGGAAGAGTTGAGTTTGTTAAATCATCTTTAGGTATCAAACATTCACCCTAAGACAAAAAATGTACCTTTATAGAATATTGATAGAATGCAAGGGAATATTACCTATAAAACCCCCCAGATAATGAGGTTATGGTGGTAACATACATCATATTCTTTTATGGTGATAATGTCTCCAAAATATTTTTTTGGAGTGAGATAAACATCGATGAAGCTGAGGATCAAGTCATACAAGAGATGCTACAAGATCATTTTCCACAGATCCCCATGGAATAAGAAACATATCTAGAGAAACAACTACATAGTTGGAGTACAATAGATTTGATAGAACCATAATGGTATGTGTTTATATTTAATGAGGATGGGGACTCATTATTAATTGATAAAAGTGATCCTCTGACATACAATGAAGCAGTAGCTAGCACAGCTATTGCCATGTGGGAAGAATCTGTGAATTCTGATATTGATTCTATGTCACAAAATCAATTCTTGATTTTCGTGGATCCTCCATTGGATGTAAATCTCATTTAATGAAAATGGGTCTTCAAGAAGAATTTTCCCATGGAAGGATAATTCAATACCTATAAGGTGTGAGTAGTGACAAAATGATTTAAACAATATCAAAGAATTGACTACGATGAATAATGTTTAAAGTTTTCAATGATTAATTGATTAGAAATATTCATTCTAGTGTGGTTTACCATGACTATGAGATTGTTAAAGTGTATTTTAAAAAATACTTCCTTAATGGGAACCATTAAGTACATGTCTACCTGACCCAAACAAAAGGGTTTTTAAATCCAAAAGTTTTTAATAAGATAAAATTGTTTAAAAACATCTATTTATTGATTTAAGTAAGAATCCTAGTCATTTTACATTCATTTTGATGAATCCATTACAGAATTTGGTTATATAAGGAATTAATATGATATTTGTGTATAAAAATTGTTTATTTTAAGTATAGTTGTTTTGTTAATAGTTTATGATGATTAAATTTTACTTATTAGAATGGAAACACTAGATTTAATGTATTTTAAATAATAGTTGAATAAATTATTTCTAATGAAATAATTCTGTGACGCATCATGTATTCTTGGGATCAATATCCATCATGATAGATCTAAGAGGTTTCTAATCCATTGTCAAATTACATACTGTGACAAGATATTAAATCTATATAATATGAAATAGTCCAAGAGTGGATTGTTTCAAGTTCCACATGTCATTCATCATTCCATGAAAATAGTTCCTCATACCCATACAAAATAGAATGGAAATTATTTCATATGCATCATCAATTAGGCCAGTCATGTATGCAAGGATATGTACTAGTCTAGATGTTACCTATACTTTATGTGTGTGTGTGGGGGGGGAGATATCAAGTTGATCCAGGTGACCACTATTAGATGTTAGTCAAGACTATCTTGATTTATCTAAGGTGTAATAAGGATATGTACCTGGTTTATGGAGGAGATGATGAACTATTCATTAGATGATATATATATATGCTACTTCCAAAATTGATCAAGATGACATGTATTAAAAATGAGATACATCTGCATATTTAATAGAGGTGTTCTGATATTGAAGAGATAAATGATGGTTTTTTACATAGATTCTACATCAGAGTCCAAGTATATTTCATCATCGAGGAAGATGAATAATTAATTTGGATGAGAAATACCATTCAATGGTTGACATGGTACCTAGAACTAAATATACCATCACACTCTATTATGATAATACTATAGTGGTGGATCTTACAAATGATCCATGGTCTCATCAGAGGGAGAACTACATACATTGGAAGTATCATCTGATGAGGAATTTTTCTCAGAGAGGTGAGGTTGCAGTGTGTAGTATTTGAATGGTCAAAACATGGAAAACATTTTGACTAAAGATGTGACACTGTATAATCATGATTATCATGTGTGGTCTAGAATACTGAAAGTTGTGTGTAGTTTTCTCTAGTCCATGATATAGTTTGTAAGAGTTGGGGTCAAAGAACCAACTATTTTTACATTGATTACATGAATAATTTATCTATTTAGTATTAAATTAAACATTATTTTATATATTTTCCATTTTTATACAAGAAATTAATTTTATAATGTTTTAGAGTATTATTCTCAGTAATATGGTCATAGTAGTTCCCTACTATGGTGATAATCATGAAGGGCTACGACAATATTATTAATATAATTCTACAGATGGATAACCCAATATCATGGAAAACATAGTATATAGATTATAATGTGGGAGTACTAATAATATTATGAGACTAATTTTCATTATATTCACACTTGGTAATCACTGAAATAGTATATTGTGATAAATGATCCGCCAATAAGAATTATGCATGTTTTTTGTCATTAGAAATTGATATTTTTAGGTGTATGTAATAATCCTAATACATTATGATTAATATAAATACAATTGATGACTTTTTTGTAGTTATTATGAATACATATGTCATTACATATGTTTTCGAGAGGAAGGATACATTGGGGGAATCCGAAATGACATATTATTAATTGATAATTTAATGAGGTTTTTAACCCTTCCATATTTATGGATGTTGATATACTGGCCCTTTGACTGAAATAGAACCATCACCCTAAATTAAATGGAAATGGTGTAATGATGAGTTTATTTTATATAGTCACAGAATGATGTATCAATCATATTGGTTGATGATACCTTCATGCACCCTTTATGATGAGATATTGTGACAACATGATTATATTACATAGTGATAATTCATATGTGTATTTTTTGTGACTTTATGTTCATTCTCTTGTATTCCTTGACCCATTAGTAGATAATAATATTAGACTTTAGGAATAATAACCTAGTTACAAAGATATTGAATCCTAGAGGGACAGAAATTAAGTGTTTATGTTGGTCTTAATTTAATTATATTTGAAATTATTTAATGGAATATATATTATACTCAAGTCTGATGACTAAATTTATTTAATTCAAATTGATAACATAAATTAAATAAATATTTATACAATATATTGTGAAATTTTTGTATTGAATATTTAATAAATATTTCTTTTCTATTTTGAGAATAAAATAATATTTAAGAGAATAAAATATTTATTTAATTTTTCAATAAATTAAATAGGAGTTCAAAAAGGATAAGACCAAATCTAGTGAAAAAATAATTATTTATTAACTGGTAATTATTATTTATCCATTTTTTGCAAGTTGGAACCCCCAAAAAAATATTAATATATTTATTATGTGACATGGGATTTCATTAATTGTTATAAATATATTTTATGGCTATTAAAGAAATTATATTTTGTTACTAAAATCAAATCTTTATAAATATACAATCATGTCTATTATGTAAAGAATTATAATCCAATTCGATGGTTGGAAATAAAGAATTGGTGCACAAAACATTTTCTATCAAAACCTCATACTCTTTCCCTATCATGAATGAGAAACCCAATAGGGAATTTATTCGCGGATAAAGAATGAGTGATAAAGAACAAATAGTGAAAGACCTTCGATTCACCACACTAGCACCCAGAGAACGATTGTTGTTTCTCGAAGACCATTGGAGCACACGTTGGTCAGAACTAGATGGATTTTACCATTGGATCCTTCAAATTACAGTGAAAGAGATTCTGAAAGGTCCATTTATGATGAAGAACAATCATCAATGAATAGGGTTCCAAAATTCAAGTATTTTTTCTTCATATATTATTCAAAATAATTACAAATATGATGTACATGATCCTCACACTTGGTTTTGGGAAACAGTTTTTTAAATAAATAAATATATATATATATATATATATATATATATATATCGCTCTCCATTGCAATGATTCCACTATGATCCAAACCATTATGAGGTTCCTTAACTTGAATAATATCCCCCATGTCATCACAGCCTACCCCAATGAAGAGGTCAAAGATCTTGATATGGGTATCTCGTTCACACAAAAGTTTGTTTGACATGACCTCCTCATAGACACTGATTAGAATAATTTGTTTTAAAATTTTATAATGACTAAATGGATTTCAAATAATAATGTTTTCTTACATATATCTTATTTTATATCTATTATATAAATGCAATTATTTTTATTTTCAACATTTTTTTAATTTTAACCTTTGTTTTAAATATCATTTAAGTTGTACTTATATTTTAAATTTTAAAATATTTCATAGTGGATTAATAGAAATACAGTAACAACATTAAATTTCATGTAGTAACATTTAAATCATATAATATATAAACAAAATAAAAATAAAAATTAAAAATTACTTAAAACAAACAAATAAAAATAGTCTAAAAAATAATTTATTCGGTATAATAAACCACAATTAATTTACATGAAACAAAAATTATTGATTAAAAACAAAATATTTAAACAATAAAAATTAAACAAGCATAAAATCATTCATAACTAAGATCTAAATGACATATATAAAACTGAATAAACATATAAACATAGTAGAAAAAAAATTATTTAAAAAAATCTAAAAATACAAATGTGATATTTTGAAATAGTAGTATTTTGTTTCATTAATATTATATTCATTATTTATTTTATGAAGTTATTTTTTTTAAAATTTGTTTTGATATGTTTAGTTAGTGTATAAAATTTTATTAGATTTTATTTATACTTTCTAATTCATAGGCTATCATTATCACAAACTTGAAACATTTTTTTATTTCATGTAACTGATATTGAAGCTATATAAATTATAAATTATAAATACAATCAAAATTTAATTTTTCTGACTAACTAAACATATGAAAAATAATTTAAATGAATTAGAATTTCATAAATAAAATAAGAAGATGATTATTGACATTTCAAAATCTAAATTTCTAAAAGATATGAAATCTACACTTAAAAAAATATACATGAATAATTGTTTTTAACTATTATGTTAGTAATTATATTATTATGTAGTATTCTTAATGATGTTATTATAATTAAATTATTTTAATTACATAATTAACAAATAATAGTTATATTATAAAATGGTTTGATCAATTAAAATGATATCTATGGTTACTTTTTTATGTAATATAATTATTCATGTAACTAGTAAAATAGTAAATTATATAATTTCACAAAAATAATTTTAATAGAATTCGTAATATATTAAATTTAATTATTAATAATAATTTTATTATTAAGAAATTTTCTAAAAAATAACAGTAATTCATAATAATCATGTATATATATAATAAAATAAAAATAATAAATATATTTTAAATATAAAAACAGATATATAACTATTTTTTGTTTTTGGTTCTTTGGAAAAGTAGTTGAGACCATTAGTTCCTTTGACCAATGTCTTTGGAAAAGTTTTTATCATCAAAAATTTCTTTATCTAAGGAACAATTTCCAAAGCTGTAATTAGCCTCCACACCTTTGGGGCTTATTTTTAAATTTTTTTACCTAGGCTTTCTCTATAATTTTTTAAAAAAAATCATTAAAACAAACAACTTGTGTCATCCATTGTTGGATAAAGAATGTAAAGGGTTTTTCTACCTATATAGTAAATTATCCATTACAATATTTTGAGAATATTTTTTCACATCTAGATCTGTTCATCCATGTCAATATATTAATTACATGACATTATGTTGCATTCATTACAATGAGGCACCATAATATCAACATGGGGTGTGATTGAATCATTCACACATAGTGGCTACATCATGGATGGTTTTATAATACAATGGATTCAAACAGTAAGACAAAAAATGATCCTGAATTATATAATTTGTTATATCTTCTATTTCATACACCATAGTTGGAAATGTGGATAATTTTTGTAGCATGATATTCTTCCGTTTGTTTTCTAGGGATGAAAATTTATTGGGGTATGTAATTTTGATTGGAGGAGCAGAATGTCACATGATTATCTATAGTCCAAACATTGGTTTTTATATGTCGACATAAGTTAAATAAAGAAAATAATTATATATGAAATGAATATCATGATATGAGTTTTTATAGTTTTTTACAAATATTTACTGACTTGGGTTAAATGACACAACCTTTTGGTTATACCATTGTGGTAATTAGGAAAGAAAGAAAATTAGGAAAAATATAATTTTTTATAATGAAGTAGGTGTTACATTTTTCTAAAATGGAGACATTTTTCTAAAATGGAGACATTTTAGTATGTTTCTAAAAATTAATTTTTCAAAATTTTTAAAATATTTGCAAAATAATTTAATATGGGGATTTTAATATGATTAAAGGAATGAATTTTCATATCCAAAATGTGTATAATCAAATAATATTAAATCATTAATAAATTGATTAGACAAAGAGGGGTTCAAGGTAAGAAGTCAGGGATCACAATTGACCCTCAATTTCTACCTCCCAGATTTTCTTAAGTCGTTTATTTGTTCCATTATGTCACTATAAGATTCATATATTGGTAGATTAAAAAAATATAGTAGGTTATAAATTTGTTTTAATAATTTATTTATTTATTTTCATAATATATTCACTTTTTATGTTGTGTTGTTCACATATGATCAATGTACACTATCCTATGAGTGGCTGGACTCATAGAAGAGGTTTTAATCTATAATAATGTGTATATAAGACATTTTGGTTACATGTTTCTTCTATTATGAGTTTATCTTTTTAATTATCAGCTGCAAATTATTTTTTTTTCATTTTATAAAAGCGGGATCAAGGGTGTCTGGTGCCCCACAAACAACCCCAAACAAAGTATAGAGAACCAAAAAATGACAAACAACACAGAACAACACAAGATTACATTTCATAATATTCATAATCATCCCTAGCTCCCCAGCAGGATTCGTCTTATCTAGTAGCTGATTCCCACTCTGGATGTCTCCATAAATTATTACTTTGAATCTGATTTCTATGGTGATCAAGAATGACCATATCTGGTGATGCCTTCTTATCCCCGCTGCCCTTTTTAATAGAAATAACTACCTTTCTATTCCATTTCGAGGCAGACCTAGCCCGCATCGGCAGCGGGAGATATGAATCGTCCTTCTTTGGCCTCCTCAGTTTTTCAGAAAAGGACTTTCACCTACAGTCACCTTCTGGTTCCCACTTTGGACAATTTCACTGAAAGAGAAGATGAAATTATCTCTCGTATTTTCTTTCCCTCCCCTTGAGTTCTCACATCCTTCCCTGGACTATTTCCTTAAAGCAAACTTGGGACATCCAAAAGAATAGCCCGAATTCTGATCTGGAGTGGAACATTCTAGCATTGGTAGACGCCTGTCCACCAAAGGAGGTTCTCCCACAACCATCCCATTTAACTCATTCCCCCTACCTTCAAACAGAAGGACCTCCGAATGATTAACACCACCGAGACATTTATTCTCATGATATCCTTGTACCGTTGGAGTACGATCATCCTGCCTAAAGATGACCCCCGACCTCTAATCCACACATCCTGAACCGGACTCCATCCTGTCCTGCCTCAAATAGTAAAACTGCATCCCCTTCAGTACCTGTCCAGGCCTGCACACACCAGGAGCATTCTGCCTATCCTCCACAGATCATGTAGCTGGTTCCAGCCTCATGATTTCGACTTGTAGACTCTCCAAGACTTCCAACTCATCAACACCTCCAGCAGGATCTTCCTCCTCCCGGTCTGCAAGCGACCTATCCTCAGAAAGACCATCAAACCTGTTACTCAAGGATAAAAAAGGTTTGTCCAAATGATTAATACCTTTAGCATCTGATGCTCTGCCCGAATTAATCACCTTCATACTACTAGTGGCCCCTTCCTCTCCGGCCTGTTCTGATCCCAAATCATCAATGGACTAAGCAACCTTCCCTTTATCTTGCTTCAACCTATTTTTTGAAGTCCCAACTATCTGACCATCATCCACAGATACTTTCCAGGAACCAAGGGCAAGGACATCCCTAGTTGAGCCAGTCAGATAAGAGCCCCCACTCCGATATCCAATCCCCCAGAAGACAAAATAAAACCCAACTTCACACCATTGTCCAATACCTTTCTCTTGGGACCATATTTTGAATACGTAGTAATATGTTTCCCACTACCACAGACCACCCTCTGATAAAGCAAGAGATCATGCTGGAAGGCCTCAACAGAGTGACCCAGCCGCTTACAAGACCCAAAAAAATCGATCCAATTTTCATAAACCACCCTTTTCTTACAACGGTACTCTTCTCCAAAAGTGATCCAAACAAAATGAATAGTTATGCGAGATGCATCCATTTCAACACACTCTCGGGAGTTTACCGGATGGAAAAAAACATCAGTTCGACTATCATAGAAAAGAAATATTCCAACTTGGTTGCCAAAAATCCGAATAACAAAAGGATTTTGCAATGGAAAAGGATGTTTAGGGAAACATACCCAAACCGCTGTGGAAGACGAGTCGTGATTCATATGGAGATTGAAGGACCAATAGAGAAGAATAAAACGAAGCCCATTGAAGATGCGCGGAGCCCTCGACCAGGCTTGGATGAGATCTTCCACTATTTCAAAACTAATCAAAATTTGTGTGCTATCGAACAAGCCTACCACCGCTCGTTCCTGGAGATCTGAAAATCCGAAGATGAAATGATCAAAATCATCAACAGAAGGTCTTTCTTGTGCTTGAACCGATCCACCAGGGTAAGGTTCAGCAGGGCTGAGGAAGCTGTAAACTCTGATAAATAAAGAGGAAGGTTCGGGGATCCATCGATTAGGTCTGGAACCTTAGGGTTAATCAGAGATTTTGGAAATGGGGTAAGAAAATCCGGGTTTAAGAAAGGCTGAAAATGTCAAGCTCTCCCGAGGGATGACAATTCTCCCTCGCCCACCGAGGGGGGAGGGGCCGGAGCAGTGCCCACCGTCGTCACCAGATGGAGGGGAGAATCGAGGGTTTCACCGAGAGCCCTGTTTAAAATTCCACCCACTCTTATCAATCTATTGATTAATGAAATATTATATCCCCAAGTTTCCAGGTGAATTTGATGGTAAATAATGGACAATCCCCAATGTTGTATAGGGTAGTTAGAGAGTGAAAGAGGTCCATAACTCCATGTTTGTTTTTCTAATAATGAGAATGGATTCTTGGTCTATCATGGTTACCTCATCTAAAAGAATCAAACCATATTCAATTTCTTTATTCATTGCTAAACATGTTGAAAAAATTACATCATGAACTCTCCCATTTATTAATATTATTAATCTCATATGTACTTTTTAATTTTTTATATAAATGAAACAATTTTTTCTACAATGAATCCAAAATCATTGTAACACTTATTGATATTTAATTCATTAACTCATTAATTTATCAATCTTCATTAATGTAAATTTTATTATATTCAAATTCCCAACAAACAATTTGCTGATTTAACAATGATTTTAGAGACTATAACTATGATTCATTGTTCATAACCTAGTCAATCTAACACATTCTCTATAATACACATTCAATTTTATTGTTATGTTTGGTTAAATTTTAATTCAATAAATCTTATTCTATAAGAAATTAACCACACCTGATAGAATGTAATGCTTTTATAATCACTGCAATAGAAAATCAAAAACTAGTAATTATTAATATACTTATTTGTAACATTAAAATATTTCATCATTTATTTAAATTTTTCTAATTTCTGATTTTTATTGGTTTCACTTTTTATTTTTCTGATCTTATTGGGTATTTTTGTATTTATTTTGACATATTTTAATAATACATTACCAAATTTTTTTTGTAAATAAAATAGATCACCATTTCCAAATAAAATTTGTCTACCAAAAAAAGAATTTAGCATTAATGTTTGGGGACACATTAATACCACAGTAGTAATTTTGACCACAAACTAAGTATTGAGGAAAAATACAATAAATTAATTTATGGAAATTTAAATAGTGACATGAACTCCGAGATTAATGAAAAATATGTATGATAAATCAATATAATCCTCTAATGATTAATAATAAATCAATTTCAAACCTAAAAAAAGATTCCACAGGGCTACCAAGTTGAAGGAATATTATATAGAGCCTTCCAATACTAAATCTAACTTTTAAATATTATATAAATTGTAAGACATAATAAATTGATTAATCATGGGAAAATGATTTTTTAAATAATAATTTATTGCAGGAAGAAAATGGTGTTTAAATAGATTATTTATTAGGAAATTGAATTGGAGGAATATAAAGTGGAATAATTAACTATGTGTGATACAATATTTTAATAATAATAACCTTAAAAATATAGTTTATAGGAAATACTTTGATATTTTAATTACATATATAATATTTTTAGAAGGTAAAAAATAAGTATTTATTCGGTGACATGTGATGTGTTTTCCATTTTTGGAATTACTTTCCATTTAATTAAAACATTTAAAAATTTTAATTTCAACAAAATAAAGTTTTATGCTTTTATGTGGTTTTAAATGTAACAAATTCAAACTACATAATATTAAACTAAATACATTTTCAAATAAAAACTATGTGTCATGTTTTAATACTTCAATTACATAACATAACTTGTATGGTCTAGCATGAATACATTAATCAAAGTTATTCTTTAAGGTAGAATTATTTTATTATTTATTTTATATGGGTTTGTTTAATAAATTAATTTCAACTAAGGATTTATTATAATGGTTGATGATGACTCCCTGGTCATTTTTATCTTTAATAGATTAGATATTTAACTTTACTCGTTTATTCTAATTTTGTAGGCCCAAAAAAGGGGGATCCATGAATAAATTTTAAATAACAAACACTCTAACATTTTTTATATTTTTTTGCAAATAATATCATCTTAATAATCATGTACATGATGATTTATTAAAATGGATAAAAAAATTACATTCACTATTTTGATTTATTATTATTATACACGTACATTCATAATCACCTGAACCTCATCCCATATTTTATATATTGTATGAAATATATATTTTATGATTACGGAAATGATCCATGGGATGATCTACTTGGAATATTCCCATTTATAAATTTTCATGAAAAAAACAATCTAAAAAAATATAAATTATTTTTGGTAAATTTTGTTTCAAAATAATTATAATTTTTAAATATATAGGTGGAAATTATTATAAAATTAATTCTTAATGAAATTATAATTTATTTTAAAGAGTTCACCGATATGATATATATTCCTGTTTAATATTCTTCAAAAATTTAATTTAGGAGACTAATTGATGGTGACCATTCCATGTTATCATTAAAAAACCTGATGTTTGACATTCTCAAGAGGTTATTATTCCTTTTTGAAATTCTTATTCTTATGCGTTATTTTTTTATAGAATGTGTGATCTTTAAAACAACATGAACATTCTTCTCTTCCTTAATGAAGCATTATGATTTTGAACTACATAAAATTTATTTATGCCATATATTGTCTATAATATTACTTATTTTATATTTAGCCTTATCCTATATCAGATCATATATAATTCCCATAGAAAAAATGAAATAAATTGTCAAGAAATCATATTATGAGACAATACATCATTTCATCACGTATTCATTGGGGGTAATTGACTAGTTATTCATTGGGATACAATGTGGGAGTTTAGTATTTCATGGTACATATAAATGAGAGAAAATAGAATTTAGTTTTCTAGAAGAATCTCATATTTATTAGATTATTACGGTTTATAAATATGTTACTTATGATACTTTTTTATTCCTTAATTAATTGGTAAAAATTTAAAAATTACAAAAAGTACTAAAAAATAATTTCATAAAAAGTTATTCTGAAATGAAGAAAAAAATATAACATTATATTTAAGGTTGTTCTGTTAACCTTTGAGAATACCGGAATGTAAGTAAATATGTTATCTTCATAGAAATTTTGAAGGGGAGATGTTTTTTTCACTGATCATTATATTGAATATAATACATTGTTCATAAAGAGTTATTATGTATATTACAAAAAATTAATTTTATTTTTATATTAACACCCACTGACCCATATCCTCAAATTAATATATCCATTAATGAAAAATCCCCTTGATTGTTTTCGGTCTAATTAGTATATTGATATTTAGACAGATATGAAGCCTATATATAGACCACATATAGTTGATATTGAGAATAAATATTATTTAATGATATAAATTGATGAGTAAAATATATTTTTTTATATGGTAAATGATTAATTATATGAATATTAAGGAAATGATTAATAATTTTATTGGATGAGAAAAAACCCTTTTAAATTAAAATATGTACATAAACCATAATTTTTTACTCTTTTTAAGGTGAGTTTTGTTCTTTCTGAATCTTCACTTATACAATTAAATTTGAGATCAAAAAAATTGAATGATTAATTTTTTGAATTATGGATACTTTGTAACTGTTTGTTGATGATTATTATGGGGACAAGAAATGTATTATTCTTGGGGGTTTGATGACACTAATTTATATGGATATTGTCATGACTCTTTTGATTTATTTATTATTTAAAAAACATATTCTTACAATTTTATTTGTTTTAAAATAGGAAAATACTTTATATGGATTCTAGATGGATTTGGAGACATTTATGGAAAAGGGATAAATATAGAAGGAAAATTAAAATATTTTAATAGGAAAAATTTTCGGCAATCACCAATCAACATGTAATATGTCATTGAGACTCTAGAGTAAGTTTTCCTGAAAAATAAACTAGAAAAAAAATTTCTACCCCACTTGCTTTGGGTCCAATGGTACTAGTAAATAGATCCTATAGTATATAATTTTTAAAAAAACATATTATTATGTAATATTTATGGTAATTTCATAGAATTTAATGGTAGGGTATCCCATATATGTTAAATAAATCATAATAAACATTAAATAACAAAATATAATTTTTTTTATAAATAAAACATATGTTACAATTTTTATGATTCCATTAAAATAAGTTAAATATAACGTATTATACATAATTGTAAGCTATCTATAATATCAAATACCCATTTTATTTTCATTTAATTTATTGATAGATATCATTTAATCATATATTATTCTCTATTAAAAATTATATAGTTATTAAATATAAAAAATAATTTCATTTTTTATTCTTTATTTTGATTTTTTTAATCCATCATAATTTATTTTATTACATATTTATGTCGTATATTGTAGTTTTACATTTTAATTAGAATGAGTCCTTTTATTAAAATGGTTCAAATTATTTAGATTTTTTTATACAACTCACCAATTATTAATATACCTATTTGTAATTTTTTTTTCTTCAATAATCAATAATAGAACTATAATTTTTTAAAAATCATAATCATAGTACAAACTAAAACTAGAATAATAATTGAATTTTTTTGTTGTATCCATTAAACATATATTAATAAGAATCCTTTTAAATTTCAATTTATTATTTTAATCAGAAACCTACATTCACTAATATATTTCATTTTTTTTATTTTATCACATTTACTTTACACTTTTTATTTCCTCTCATGTTTGATTATTTTTCAATCCAAATAAATTTGATATTTCTTTCCTTATTCATAAAAATTTAATTATAATATATAAATATAGGTATTTCAGAAAACTTTATTATTTCCATTAATTATTGTTACCATTTTATTGGGACCCTATCAATGATAGAAAACATAATTTTATCTTCATTGTATGTAAAAATTAGAAGGGTTAGATAAACTGGTTTTATTATATTAAAATGAAACGCCTTTATTTTTTATGGCTCCATCATCAATTGTGTACTTCAATCACTGCTCCTACAATTATTATGATACGATAATGTCATCCCATGTTGAGTATTTGAAATTATTACTTTCATCAATGAATAAATTCAATACAAGAGACTTCTTACTCCCTTTACTCTTTCAAAGAGTGTTATATTGTTCATGGTTTCAGCTATTGTTATCATAAAATTAACAATACTTATAAATATGTGAATCATCTCATTTACTGATTCTTTTTCCACCATTTTTAAATATTTGTATTTAATTCATGGAATTCCAAATATTGTTTTTTCATCCTGTCTATTATATTGTTCATAACCCCTAAAATACTACATGTATATTCAATTATTTTTTAATCTAAAACAAAAATAAAAATACTTTTCATATATAACAATATATAATATTGATTACATTGAATTATGAATTATTAATTACAATTACACATCCAATTTGTGGATTATGGAAAAAATAATGTTGTTTATAGGGTTTTACCATCATAGTTACTTGGTTAATACATCAATTTATAAAAATATATTCAAATATAGCATACTAATAAACATAGTTTTTTTATCAAAATATAGAGGACTATAAGGAATTGAATGATCATTTGAATTTAATATCGACATATCAAAAAATATATTCTACTTATATTGTGAGGTCTAGGATGTGTCTAGTAATAGTAAAAATATGATAATCAATGAAATATGAGTAAGTATAGAAAAATTACCATATCATAGACATGAGGGGATAATAATTGTTGGACTTGTATAAAATGACGAGAAGGTTTAGTAGGTCTGAATTTATAAGTTTATGGTATTAAACATTATTAAAATTGGAGTTAAACATAAAATAAAATTCAAATATTGTTGATGATAATGTAAAATAGATATGGACACCAAATATTTTATAGTATCATTGGTAAAAGTTATCATACATATATTATTTAATTCTCTCTAAATTCCAAGAGAAATAGTATCCATTATAAGAAAATATATAAATTGAGTAAAAACTATATCATAAAAATTAATTTTTCATGACCAACAAAACCCCAATAATATCTTTTTAACACATAATTGTATAACCCAGTAGACCCTCCTTTCATAGGTGATGTATCAACCTAAATACACAAACTTTTTGTTAGACATATAATCAATAGAAACATTATTCTATGAGGGGAAACAAAATAATAGACATAGTTAAAAACACAAATAGATATGAAATACAACTCAATAATTAAAAAACCAAAAAAAAATTGTGTATAATTCTCATATAAAAACATCACATCCAGTATAGAATTTATAGGTTGTATCTATTATCAGTGATAATGAGAAATATTATGTAATCACATTAGTAGTCCTTGTGTAAAAATTATTTTTATCACCCTCCATAAAATCTGTTCTTTTATCTCATACAGTTCCTTCGATATCAATTTATATTGAATTCACTAATGGTTTCATGTTAGTGTTTCATAAATTGATATCAATTAATATATTTGATGATGTTTCTACATTTTGATATGGTGTCTAGTGATTTAAAAACATTTTTATATATCATAACATAATTTTAATCCTATTTAATGAAAAACAAAAGATTTTATAAAACACGTTTAGATATATAATAATAATACACTCTATGAATGAATAATTTACATTAAAATGTTTATTATTATATAAAAACTATTTATATAATTTTAAACCCACAATGTTTGATAATCAACGCAAATAAAATCATACACATAAAGAACACATTATTTCCTAATATAAAGAAATGTACATTTCAAAAACCATATCAATAAATAATAAAATTATTTTTATTTAAATAATATTATATGATCAAATTTTTATGAATATGAAAAAAAAATTTCATGTTTTTATGGTTTGTTTAAAAATTTTATAAGATTCATTCTAAAATTTTATAAGGTTCATTGTATAATTTTTTTGTAGAAATTATTTTACAACAAAAAATGTCAAAAAATGTTTGTAAAATATTGGTAGAGTATTTTACATATTAAAATATAATCTTATTAAGAGTAATATATAAAGTTACAAATTTTATTTATAAACTATTAATGATAAAAAAATACACATAATAATAGTGATCAAATAGATAATTAAATTTTATAAACAAAATAATAAAAAATCATAATAATCAATAAGAATTATGTAAAAAAACACAGTTACCCTTCGATCCGGACCAATTTATGAGAATTCATAATGATGATAATTGAAATGACAATTATAAATAATGTGAAACTAAGTTTTAAAAGTTACTCAATGATATTTATATGACATTTTATGTTTTCAAAATAATATACCATTACTAGAAAATAGTACTCACTTCATATGAAATATTCTTATGTTTGTAATATGATTAACACTTTTTATGATATAACGTTGACTTTTTATGATATGAATTTATGTAATTTACATTACCTTTAAAAAAATTTGAAACTAAGTATTCATATGATAAATTAAAATTTAATGAATATTTCTATAATATATTTTAAATAGGGTAAACAAGATGGGTAAGATATTTTACCTTAAAAAAATTTTGATTCTCCGAATATGTAAAACATTTCAAAAAAATTTATGATGTTAATAAAATCTATAAGATGTAATACTTTGTGAAATGTTTATTTATATGATGTTATAAAAATTTAAAAAAATATGTTTGATCTATATAATAATATTATAATCAATACATAAGATGCGAACAATAGAATAAAGAATATTTAATATGATTAAATAATAAAATTATCATTGAAACATAATAGACATGATCGAAACACCACAAAATAGCATTTGTGTATGATTAAATAGTAAGAAAAATAAAATAATATATTATAAAAAAATAAAAAAAACTACCTTGTAGTCAAGGTAAATCTTAATGAATAAAATTGAAAAGGTATCCAACATAAATTAACTAATTTTATATTAATCATTTATAATATTTGGAAAAAAGAAAATATTAATTTTATAGTTATATATTTATTAGGTAATGTTGAGATCATTCCTTAGAATAAATTTCATCTTTATTATAAAAATTAAAATTGATAACAGTCAAAGGTATGATATTTTTTCAATACCCCTTAGAAAAATGGAGATATTTTAATAAGATGATTAATAATTAAGAAAATTATTCATTTTTTATGCATAAACTATGATATTTTCTTATTAATAATCATATCTGATGAATTAGCAATTTATTGAAAGAATTTCTATACAATTTATCTATTCTGTAGTGAGATTTCATGAATGATTTAGTTGATCATTTCTCATATGTTGTACATGGATATTACTGTTACAATAATATATTTTCCTACAATATCATCTTCATTAAGAAAAATAAACAACATTAATAATAACCTATATAGTAGACTCTGATGATGTTACATTAACCCAAGGGCCACAAATTCTCCCCATGATGGTAGCATATTGATCTCTGAAGACTGGCCCAAATCATTATGAAGCTAGGTAACATTTTGATGCACCGTCCAAGTTGTGATTAATTTATTAAATCAATATTGTATTCCAAATAATTTCAAGAGTACCATAAATTAATGGAAAAATCAATTTCTCTCCAATTAGTTATGAATATGAAGTCTATTTATATATTTTTAGCATCTACTATGGTATTAGAGAGTTGGAACTCCTTAATTTTGTCATAATTTGTACTTGAGATGTTTGAAATATGAAATTGGTATTTTTTTTGAATTCATATATTTATTCTATTGCTGGTATTGTGAATATGTAAAGAAGAAACCACCAAGAATAGAATTAAAAGTTTCATAAAAAGATAAATATATGTATAGTATATAAGTTTCATCTATACAGATTCAGACTGACGAAACCTCAAATCAAAAATGTTAAGGATGGTTTTTCAAAGTGTAGATTAAGTGGAACATCTCAAAAAGTTGTGATTGAAAACCTAACTAGTTTTTTAAGTTATAAAATAACTTGAATATTGTGTTATTTTCACAACTTCTGGATAAGGATCAACAATATGATTTATGTAGATAATTCTTTATTAAAAAAAAACAGGATTGATAAATCCTAAATTTTATCATCTTTACAATCCAAATATGAAAATTTTTATATAAAAATTATGATATTTTTAAAGGGTATTAATCATATTCAATTGAAAATAACATTTACACAATACAGGACCACACAATTCCCATGTGTATACAACATGGTTAAAAAAAATATGGAACTAAAATTAAATTTATCATGAAATGAAAAAAAAAATTTCCATCGGTTCTAATTATCCTCATCCATTAATAGAACAAAAATATTGAATTAGATAACAAACTATTCTAAACATACTCTAATTTCTATGACAAGAAGTAAAAATAATCACCCTAAAATAATTATTAATTAAAATCCACGAATCCAAAACTTCATTCCCTAATCAAAACAAGAAAATTTTAAATATAAAAATTACATTTAAAAATGATTGAAATTGATGACATAAGCATAGTTAAATTTCTAATTTACCTTTTTCCTCTTTTGTATTTTCAAAACCCAATTAATTACATTCTACACCTGTAATAAAAAGTCTTGAATTATACTCCCCTGACCAATAGCTCTCAAAAAAAACACACCCCAAGGGTGATTGGAAATCCTATAATTATGTGATAATCTATAAAATATATATTGATTAGATGTTAATTGTGGAGTATCATGTATTGTCCCTCCTATAAGAGGGAACCAAGGCCCCTAACCTGTTAGTTTATGTCCTTGATTTGTGATCCCACAAACTAGAGTATTAATGACCTGGATAATATTGGATTTAGGATAATATTCATTCCACTTAAGATTATGAAAAAATTCATACTGTGAAACCAAGTAATATTACTCCTTAAAATAAAATTTGGTATCCAATTTGGAATATAGAAATGTTTGGTCCTAATTAATTAATGTTATAAAAATTAGATGAACAATATATAAATGAATAAAATAATTGACACTATTAATCTAACTCCAAAAATCTCAAATTCAAATAATAACATTGCAGAAAAATGATTAATCACTAAACATTCGGTTCACATGGGACTGAAGAACACACTACTTTAAAAATCTATACTCACATTAAAAGGTTTAATTACTAGAATAGGGTGTGGATTTCAATTAATTTTTTCCATATATGTTCATGATTTTTTTAATTAGTAATTCATTTATCTTATAAAAATTATACACCCTAGTCACCAAGAGAGAGTGATGGTGACAAGTGGAAAAACCATAATGTGATATGCGAGAGTGTGATAATGAGATCATACATTCACTCTATGTTTTTCATTGAGACAAGACATAATTCATCATTATTTCAATAAGATAATTATTTCAATGAAATAAAACTGTTTTATGTTTTTTGGTGTAACAAATGAGGTGGAACTAGAAAAAAGGCCAGGAAAAGGTAAAAGTTAGCCCTAAGAAAATTAAATAAAATAGTATGCGAGTTAGACATTCAAGGATTTATTACACAGATGAGTGTACAACACATCACATATATCAGCCTCCACAAGTGGGGAACAATAATCAAGCATCGTGAAAGACCACCTCCCACCCAGATCAATGAGTGCCCCCTTTTCCAGAGCATCCACCACCGGGTTTGCCTCCTGATGGACATGTGAAACCACCAGACGCATTTGTGCAGCCTTGTTGATAAAATCAACCCATTTCGGTAGCACATAGATAGGCACATTACATGTATTGGTCTTCAGCGGATGAACCACAGGCTGGGAGTCAGATTCAGTCAATATACATTTCTAATTGGACTGGACAGCATACCTGACATCTTATATCATGGCACATATTTTAGCTTCGAATGTGTTTCCATTTCCAATGGTGTGGTAGAATCATCCCTTTACAAACCCTCAGTAGGTACGAAACACTCCCTTGTATCCTGACTTACCTGGTGCACCCAATGCAGCTCCATCAACATTCACCTTGACACAAGGCACAATGGGTGGAATACACCAAATATGTTTCAGCATTCGAGGCTTGTGCGACCGACCCGAAACACCAAGCATTCTCAGAATTTGGAGATCATAAACAGTGTTATACATGAAGCCATCTTGGACCATTGATGCAACCTAAACATCCCTATGAAAACCAGCATACCTTTATGTACCGTGGAATGTGCATCACCAAACATTATTCATTTCCGGGCTTCCCATATATCTCTAGTAACATCAGCAACAACCACCAACAATAGGTTCTGAATTTTCTCACTACATTGAGCATACACCATGCAAGACAGCAGGTCCATGACTGGCCTGCATGTGTCAACCACAATCCCGAACAGATATCCAATGTAATCCCACATCTACTTGGCACGACTGGAGTCCATAACGACATGTTGTATCGAGTACTCCTCAGCCCTGCAAATAGAACACATAGAGTCCATTTGCAGGCCCTCCCATTTTAGATGGTCAGTTATGGGCATTAGATTTTTCCAAATTCTCTATATATGAAGAACCTAGTAGGCTGAATGAATCCATCATTGATGTGCAGTAGCCAAACCATTGTAAGAGTTAGACCCCCAAAAGTTGTCCTATAAAAATCCCTATAGTTAAACTGCCCAGTTTTGGAATGGACCCAAATCAGATTATCATCATCCATGAAAGCATATCCATTAATTTTATTTTCCACCTGAATAGGAATATCCAAAATAAGAGCATGAATATATGAAAGGAAACTCGAGATGGACATAGGGGCTGCTTCAGTTGGAACATTAAGATCACGAAGGGGCTGTGTGAGCCATTTTTTTCAACAATTTAGGGTGGAATCCATGAAAAACAAAAATTTAGTATCCTACATTGGCCATCCATACACATGATTGAGAGATGCCAAAACTGATGATGCATGATAATATTTATAACCATAGAGAAGCCTCTTTTTGATTCGATTCGAAAGTAATTCATCATCATCTTCATGTGTGATCAGCTTCCAAGTGAATTTCCCAATCAAGCCATCATTGAAGGTATGGAGGTCCATTACCCCAAGGCCGGCCTCCTCCACAGGATTTATGCATATGTGGTGGAACTAATTTCATTAAGAATCATCAATGATTCTTATTTTATTAATATCAATAGTAGGGATTAATTATTTTATAAAAAATATAATCATCTATGAATATTTCCTACACTCCCAAATTTCATCTGATTGATAATAAGTTTAATAACTAATCAATTCAATGATATAGATTAATATAGCTTAATTACGTTTCCAATTAATGATAATATTATTGATAATTAAAATTAGTTTGTATATGTTGTTCGTTATTCCCAATTTATATTAGCATCCAACATAGTATTTAGCAATACTATGGTTTATGGTTAATGTTAATTTTGGGAAAATTTAAATTATTCATGTTTTATTCCATGTGTAAATAACAATGCCTCATGGTAAGGCATGTTTTAGAAATATTGTATGAGAAAAAGGGTTTTGGATGGAGTTTGAGTACTCATTATGGTTGGGGGAGTAGAATTGAGTATTTAATAAAACATTCTATTTAAAACAATTTCTAAAACAAAATCCCATGATTATTAAATTCACTATATTAACTAATTTATTCTAAATATATAACTTATTTCATTTAAATAACATCTCATAAGTTTGATCAATAATGATTTATAATAATATTAAGATTATCAAAAAAATTATATCACACTTCTTATATTAAAGTGTAAAAATATCACACGTAAAATCTATCTTTCAATGTATAGTTTTGCAAAATAAATTTTAGAAATTGTTTTTAAAATATAACATTGAAATAATTAATGAAAATAATTGATTTTTTTTTAAAAATAGTAGGTTTTGAGTCTTATGTTAAGACCCATTCTTTTCCATGTGATAGTTAACTACTATTAGTACTTATTATGAAAAACATATTAATGATACATAACCTAGATCGTGCATAGTTTATAACAACACACATTGTTATCTAGTAAAATAAACATAATCATCAGAAGATTCCATGGGGGTAAAAATTGGATGGAAATAATGTAATATTGTCTTTATAAAATTATATTCTCCAAACTATCTCTATATTTAATATATTTACAAAAAAATCATGAATAAATCAAATATAAAAAAAAGGGAAAGATAGATAGAAGTAAAATATTGATGCACAATCTGCATTAAACTATTTTTATTCCAATTTTTCTTCTCTTATTGGTGTCATTAGTTATTTATAATATGTGATATGATGATTCATGAGTTTTTTAAGATCATCACAAGATTATCATCTTAAAAAAAGTATCACATTATTATGGGAAAATCACATATTCACATTTTTTCAATAGAAAAAAATGATTTCATTCTCTGAACTCATTATTCTATATAATAATTCATCTTCCAAAAAGGATGATTAGATGTATTTCATTAGTAATACTAATCCCATAATGAAATAAAAATTCATCAAATTACCATATCCAATCATTTAATTTAGTGTAGAAATTGGTTGGAATAAATTATATTAAAATATAATTCTACAAATAAATAATGTCTCATTAATTATTCCACATTGAACTATCCATGGTAGCTCTAACATAGAGAAAAAATTATGTTTGAATCCCTAGATAATTGAAATGGTAAAATTCTATAAATATACAATTTATCCACTACTTATCCATTTTTCAATATTCATATTTGGTCACATCACTTTAATATGAAGTAGGATGATAATATAAGAATTCACTCATAGTTTTCCAAAATTACAAAACTTTCTATACATTCGCATTAATTATCAATGTGTTTGATATGATCAAATGTGCAATTGACCAAAAAAATTTATGAGTCTCTTATATAAATGATATACCATGTGCCCATTTGTATATTGTGCAGCTTATTCATGATTTGTTTAGAAATCCAATATAGTTGACCAGATAAGCATGCATTAAATCCACTTAATCATGATGTCACATAAAAAACTTTTTTTCTTCTATAATATATAATACGTTCTCACTCTGATTATTATAATTTATAAATGATTATAATTTCATATTCTCATCTCATACGACCAAATTTTCTTACATTAAAGGTGTTTTTCATGCTAGCTATTTAGTTATTTTTTAATATTATGTTCTCCAGATTCCTTTAAAAAATCAATATGAAGTCTCCATGTAGTCAATCTTGTATCGATATTCCCTTGATCAATTAGATAATTTTCCACATTTTACCCATTGTCACATTACAAGCATTACGTCTACTTATAGACTTAAAAAAATGACAAAAATCCCAGAATAATAATTAAATACTATAAAATACAAAATTGTTTAGAAATAAAATAACTCGGATTTATTATTACTAAAACGATGAATTTTTTGACTAAGAATACAATATCACCCCTTTTAGATGATCTAAAATAATGAAATAAATAAATACAAAAAATGAAGTAAGGAATCAAATAAATATTAAATTATTCTATAACATTCAATCGTACTAATTTCTAACTGGTCCTACCATACTCTTTCTTTTGATATTATCAATAATATTTTTAGAAACAGTTAGAAAATAAACATAGATAGTAAATAAATAATGTGTTGAATATAATGAGATTATTGTTTTATAAAATATATTTAATTAATATAAAAAAATAATATTTTTATATAATTACATTTCAGAGTCGCTAATCATAATATTTTTTTATAGAAAATGTAGAAGATTCTAGACATTGAGAATTTATAATATAAATTTTGGGATATATGGTCCAAGATATTTCTATCACAGCTCTAGAATCAAGATTTGGTCACTACAAGAACAAATCCTTATATAACAAAAATTTATCCAACAATGTTTTTATGATAAATAATTTTTTGACAATTTCTTTGGATTCAATGGTTAATGGATACACCTTAAGATATAAATTGATTATCAAAAAATAATATAGACTTATCTTTATGAAAATTATATAGATATAACACATTGCATCCCCCTTGATGACAAACTTTACCTTTGAAATTTTTACTGTTTAATCCTTAACAATGACATAAGGATTTTCACCATGGGAATTCAAAACCATCTTTACTTGTTTCCTCACATCCATAACATTATTGACTATACATTAGATGTCCTAATGTATAAATATTATCATAATATCTTCATCAATGTACGTATAAGAAGGAGGAGGATTAGATAAAGAAGCAGAAGTCCTGGATTAACTACTATTTATAGAGAGATATATGTTATCAAGATTAAAATGTATATCTATTACATCTACCTAAAGGGGTCCTATATACTCCTAAAACAATTCACCTATTCTATGAAAATTCTATGATCATGAAACATATGATCTAACTTAAAAAATAGATTACTATATATAGATAATCCACAATCTCAATATTAAATTCAATAACTCCCTTCATATCATATTCATTTACACCACTGATTCTAAGACAAAATTCTATCAATACAACTATAATATCATTATGAAATTGAATGAAATAAACTATGGTAATAAATAAAGATGAAATGATAGAATATGGTTGAAGTGGATCATGTAAAACATGAGGATATAAAGTAGGGATATAGTCAGGACATAGTTAACTAAACTCTAACTAATATGGTATCAATATAAACCCTTATTTATCTAAATATTCATACAATTACTTATAAATTTCTTGAAAAAGAATACATGAAACTCAGAGGAGTATAAATCAAGTCATAAGATATAAATCATATATGTAATAACCATGAATAATATTATCTTCATCGTATTCAAATGAAAAATGTACAATTGGTCCTTGAGGAATAGATCCAAATAGCTCTAATAGAATATAACGGTGACCATGTACATGGAGAACTAGTGAAATAAGCTCATGATCAACCATATATAAGGCACTCAATACAAAAAAATAGATAGTCTACTAGGTTTGTGTGGAAATTTATAATTATTATCATCTTCATAATCATTAGGATAAGAATGATATATGTTAAAATGAGAATATTCAGGTGGAGTAGAATAAAAAATAGGTTATCCCCCAATATCAATCATTGGATGATTTTCATTATTTTGATACTCATCCTTATATTTATTAATGTAGGTGATGTTATATCCAAATATCATTGAACTTGGGTAAATCTTAATATATGTAGTTGATACTCCTTCCCTTGATGATTTAGACACTATAGGTACATCTCGTTCCACAAAAAAATTATGAATACTAGATAATGAAATGTTATCATTATGATCCCCCTTATCCACTATAATGACCTCATTTTTAATTTGTGATTCATTCCCATTGGATGAATAATCATATTTATCCTTGTGGACAGGATCTAATCATTGATCAATTACATCCTTTGGTCACGTAGGGTTCGTTAAGGGATTGAAACTCTCATAAGACCTATCCTAATCTAATATCCCCAATATTTTACATGAATTATATATTAGTTTCCTCAACATGAAAGATGATTGGTTAAGATTAATACATCCTTAAATTAATTACTTTTCTACTCCCATAAGAATCAGTATCTTCTATTACATTATAGAAGAAATAAACATAGGATACGGTAGAGTATTAAATATTAAGGTGGTTTTAATAAACACTTCCATATAACTCATCAAAAATCCAAGAAGACTAATATGAATCCCATGAAAAATAAAATGTATAAATAATAGGTCCCGATTCCATATAGAATAAAAATAACCCTTTAAGGGAATATGTCCATCTATAAAATTTTACTAGAAACATAAATTTTATATTCAGTTCACTGGAACTGTGAATTCATTAGGCACTATCATTGGTTAATTCCAAAAAATCATTTCTAGTATAACAGTGTAGATGATTTGATGGATAATAATTTTTATGATCCTCATACTTACATTAATGTGGTAATTTTGAGATAAAATCCTAATGAAATTAATTAAATTAAAAAAAATGATCATAAAAATTAACCAAATGAGATCCAATTGATCTTCACCTTCAAATAAAATATTCACATAAATTTCATTTATTTACTAAGGTCTATAAATTTTATTATCATCCAGAAACCAATTATTACACTTTATCAAAGAATAAATTTTAAAATAAGGGAACTCTTTACTAAAAACCAATACACATCCTATTACTTATGTATAATGGATTACCATCAAAATTATTTTTCATTGATATTATTTATTAATGTTATGTTTGTGTTCAATTTTTTGGATGCATTAGTTCATTCTAGAGAATCTTCCACAAATTTTATCTCCAACTAAATACGAAACATCTAATGTTCAAGGGTCATCTGGATAAGGTTATGATTATGGAAGGGTAGAATGAATGATAATAATGTGTCGAAAAGATACAAAATAATTCCAATTCTATTTTAGGATATTAAAATCATTGATGGATCAATTTATTTAAAAACATTGAAAACGGAATAAATTATACATAAGATTATTAAAATCTTGTATTGTAGCTTTAAACAAAATGGGAAAAAATTAAATTAGTATTCAATATTAACAGAACAAAAATTTATGTATTAATTGAATTCATTTCATTAATGTATAAAATAAATATTTATCAAATAAAATAAACAATAATTAATCATAATTGTTTATCCACAACTGACGTCATGTATAATATTTAATCTAATATTTATTAGGCTCTATTAAAATGCATTAATGTTGATATAATGTACCAATTAATTCATGAGTGGTATACCCTATTTGGAAGTTAACCCTAAAAAAGTGATGTATTTTATCATTTTTCATTATCCTTTAATAAGATATCATTTTTTTAAAAATATTATTAACAATATTATTTTAATATTTTACATGGACATGTTAGGATTAATATGAATTGTTTGTAAATGAGTGATTAATGAACAATATATATGCATAGAAAGTACATATATCTATGTACTAATATTCATAATTATACAATTAAATAACATTATTTTTTTCCAACATCAACATACTATGGGATTTCTCAAAAAATGTCATGTTACTAAGGTTATTTTTCTATTTAACTTACAACCTTTAATGTGAACATAAAAAAATATATTTAAATTAAAATAATTTCCTTTGTAATTTAATAATCCAATATTTTTAATACATTCGATGTTATTAAAATCCCATTCAAGTACCATGAAATTATATTTCATCGGGTTTTCCTAAATATGCAACCACATTTAAAAAATAAACAAAATATCAGGGTGAAAAACTTTTATGTGATGTAAAATAAAAATAATCTATCTATAAAAGGTTTCATCATCTACGTTTCTAGATTCACCAAGATCCAATTTACATGTGGTTCTCATTTAGAGTATCACTACCTTTTTATTTCTCCAAACCAATATATTTTCATATTTATTTAGTATACTTACTTTTGTTAAAAATATTTCAATATTTATTTACAATGATATGAAAACCAATTAAGTAATTTGTTTCATCCCAGATCCTCATATCATATTTATTTTTTATTATATTTAAAAAAATAGTACATAAATAATTTCATAATGGATGAAAATAAATATCCTTAGCATATATTTGTGAAACCAAAACAACTTTTGATTATTATTTTTAAATATGGTATGAACTAAAACAGTTGTTGTTATACCATTTTAAATAATAAAAGTATTGATCCTACCATTCTAATATCTGTGTTATTATGTTAAACTATAAATTACTTTTTTCAATTTTTAATCATGATTTAGTAAATGAGGATTTAAAAAACAATGGTTTTTTAAAAAAAGTTTTTAATAATATATCCACTTAAAGAAGAACCATTCACTAATAGTTGATATAACAATAAATTTAGATGCGATTTATAAGAATATAGTATCCCAATTGCTTCATGTCAAGATACTTGAGTGGAGGATTCCTCACAGTCAATTCCATCTTCTTAAATATAAGTTTTTTCTATCAATTAATTATAATTTTCAATGCTTTTTTGAGATTCATGAACATTGATTAAATATATACATTTAGTTACAATTAAACAATTTTATTTTTGTCTCTCAACAAGTTATCATACTCTATTAAATTGAAATTGATACAATTAGTTTTCAATATGTATTACTTAATGTTCACCCCGAATTCCATTATTTGTTTTTTTAGGTTCATTATATGACAAAAAATCTTAATGATCAACCAAGTTCATATGTGATACTTGAGTTTTAGTTCCACTATTTAGATCTATAATATATATATATAAAGTATGGTCTTTATGGGGTATAATGGTTCTAGGAAAAATAGTTTTCTCTAGGTTTTTTAAAGGTTATTATTTAATTAACATGAATTTATAGGGATTTATTCTAAAAAATCAGCAGAGTGGCCATTAGAATTATTGGTGTTATTGATATTTAGATTACAAAAATCATAATCAATTTTGTCTAAGGAAACATTATGTTCATTGGGATATTCCTCATAATATTTTATATTAATTGATTACTTCAATGTTCTTCTTTTATTAATGCTTCAATATGATTTATTGGATGAAGAATAACTAATGAAAATTATCTCATCTTTCGTGGATGTAAATTTATTAAGATTATAATTTGTTTACATGGAATATAATGTTTACAACCAAGTAATTTGAAATAATTTTACTTAGAATTTCTCCCATTGTAAAATTTATATAGAGTTTTTTTAAAATTTTCCTTATCAAGGATATGTTAATTACACAGAAATCTATATTTATAGATTCATCAAAAATATAGACATATATATTTTATTTACTATGATAGTCCATATTATCTTTTCAAGAGTATCATTCCGTATTTTAACCATCCTATTTTGATTAGGTGCTCATGGAGTATAGAAATTATTATTATAGCATGGTTTTGAGTATATACATTCCAAATATATATTTTCAAACGCATGACAAAGATGACTTCTCACAGTCCTCATGGTGATTCCAAAGTGTTTTCTAAATTTTTAGTCTAATTTTCTAAAAAACTACGTGCCTCATTTTTTTATTTGTGAAATATTCTCATAAATACCATGAATTTTATTAAAAAATTATATTACCATAATATTTTCCCACAAATCATGTAAATCTAGATTGCGGAAAAAATCCCATGGGAACTAGTTCTAGTGGATCATTGTTGGAATCCTTTTTATTCAGTTTGAATGAATACTTATGTTGTGTCCCCTTTTAAATTAATTTTCCATTTTTCTTTTTGGAAATCTATTTTAGGTCAATATTTGAGTAAAACAGTTTGACTAGTTACCTAATAGATTATATATTGATTTGGTCTGGTATTCTATTCCAAAACCATGAATCACGTGGAAAATAATTTTAGAAACTATTTTTGAATATAAATAATTTTAATAAAATACATATAAATATTCAATCATCAAGGACATAAACACTAAATTACACCAATAATATTAAAAATACATTAATTAGTTTGAAACCTATCCAAAAATACATCATCACGGAACTGATATATGATTATAAAATTATTCATTGAGAAATCAATAAATGAAATATAAAAAATAAAAGGGTCATAGGATGACTAGCATTACCATGGAAAAAAATTTCCCTTTCTACAATCAAAATTGTTGACATGAACATTATGTTCTTTTTTCAATATTTGAAAAAAATTATAAATCTCTCTTCATGTGATTGGAACTCCAAATACATATTTCCATAGGATCTTTTAAGTGATTTCCAAGATGTTTTCCTATTGTCAGTAAAAAACACACTAATTTCCACACCCAAATCGGTTTGGGTCTAGAATGTTATCAATTAATTCTTTTGAAATCTACATCAATATGACACCTTTATTCCCATATTAATAAATAGACTAAAAATAATTTTAAAAATATCAATATTTTAGTCTAAACAATATTTAATGAGATTTATATGTTCTGGCTGTATTATTTACAATATATTTGTTTATTTCATTTGAAGTAGGAGGAAAATAGTTTTTATAGTGTTTTTTATGTCCTAGAAGATAGATAAAACAAAATCTATGTTTAGGTATGACATGACTACCATTAATATTATTGAATGCTTCAACATTGACTAAAAATCCACTAATATCATTCTTCAGTTTCTCATTTACTAATTTTAAGTCATTATTTTATTTTAGAAGTATTTTGTTATTTTATTATTCAAAAAAAATATTGGATTTAACAATTATAGATAAAGAAACATGTTTCTCAAAATTATTATATTTATATTTCAAAAAATTAATGGACTCTTTCTGAAGGATACAATTCTCAACGTGATCTTCAAGAAAAATATTATTTTTATTTTTATTTTAATTTTATAATATGTAAAAAATGTAAATAGAAGAAGAAGGTTTTGGATTTGGATTTGTACCCATGAATCATATATTTTCATTTACAATAACATCTTCATAGATAATCTATGGGTCTTCTGAGTTATCAATATATAAATTCCAATTTCATTTTATTGAAATATTATATATATTCCTCTAATCCTCCTATATCATTTTATATGTTTACTTCTTCTAAAAAAATTTATAGTTCATTTCCATTTATATTCATATAAGGTAACTTAAATATTATATTCTTTATTATAGTCACTTATACTGTCATACATTACCTATATGATTGATTTCTAAATGTAATTTTTTATTCTATATTATTTATTTAATCATAATTCTAATATGGGTAATTTCTTCGTCACTAATAAAGTTACAATCACTTTTCAGACTTCTCTATAAATTTATTAGTTATTCGATTTTGGATTAAATTAAATAAAGAAAAATGAATTTTTGGATTACCAGAATCACAATTAAAATTATTTTATTACCTCTAAAATGTCATTATTACTATGAGATAATTTATTTATTATTTTTTCAAATCACATTATTCTTCAATTAATATTGAATTGTATCCCCATCTATTCAGAAATAATCTTGAAATCCTCAATAGTTGATACTTTTCCATAATAATATTTCTCAATTCATTAATTAAATTTGAAATTTAATTAATTATGAGACACATTTTAGAGATATAATCATTATGAATTATCTTAAAGGTATCATAATTAATAGTAGAAGTATTTAAATTAATTTTTAGGACATTTAATGGGCCTTCATGGGACACATAATCCAAAAATTTTAATGTTTATGAACATGAAAATATTCTATTGATTTCATATTCTCATAGTGAACAAGATAAAACATTCATTACATTAAATTTATTTTCGTAATTAGACTTAGTAGTATTACACTATTCGTATCTATCATCTTTTGTATTTTCATATTGACCATCAATTACAATCCAAATTACAAAATCCACATATTCTAGATTAATTTAAATTTAAATTTTATACTAATGTTAGTTTTTACCATTAAAATATGGAGGTGTTTTATTGTAGTCATCACAAGTGTACTATTATATAAAATATAGATATTTTGAATTAATATAAATTTATATGTTGGGGTTAAAACCTCGACCAGAGTTAAAATTTTTTAAATAAAAACAATAAATATATAACCATTTCCAATTCTGAATGTTGTTTATAGTAGCGAAATAATCAGGAGGTAGTTTATTGAGTATCCAATAATAATTTCAATTTAAAATGAGTTATAAAAAAATTCCATCTTTTAATAATTCAACCAGTTATATAGTATAATATGTATATCTAATTTAATTCTTTTAATTAATATCTCTTAATATTGATAAAAACAATGTTATATATATATTAATATTATCCAAATCCTTTTAAATTACTCTACTTACATAAAATAATATAAATATCACATACAAAATCTGGATGTCAATGTATAATTTCACAAAAGAGAATTTAACAATACTATAAAAACTAGAGTAAGAAATAATTGAAAGGAAACTAATAATTTTAAAAAAAATTAAGAGAGGTTTAGTATCTATCCAACATATAATCTTATTTACTTAACACTCACCCACATCCAAAGATATATATTAAAAATAATGACCCACTACCTACACAGTTTATGGGTTACTACCATGAACATGGTTATCTAGGATAATACAATTCAACTTCTATAGTTTCCTTAAGAGAGAAAAATGGTATCAAAGTATTATATGGTTATCTACTAGAGTATTATATTTTATAAAATTATTTAAAATTCAAGAATAAATTATATGATATAAATATATAGAGGGACGTGAAATAAAAATTCCTCAAAATATAAAATATATATAGTTCTGCTAATGTTTCATCTCTTCTTAGTTTTTCCTTTATTACTGATATGATATTGGAAGAAAATTGTTCTATGATCTTGTGATTATGTTAAAATAAAAATAATGCATATTATTTTTCACAATAGATTACTATATAATATTTTTTCACTCATAAAAAATTATGTTCTTCAACTAACCTAAATATATCATAAAATTAAGGTATCACATAAAAATAAAATACAAATTAATTATATTGAATCTTTTTACAGACATGAAATTCCTAATATTTAATTTTATTTAACCAAGCATTAATTAGTAACAGATAGCTAAATCATCCATGGTACCACGAACAAATGGAGAAAATTAATGTTTGATTCCCTTGGTAAGTCTTGTAGTCATTTTCACTAAACTTATGGTAGATCCAACACATAAAAAATTTCCAGCATTATCATATGGCCGCTTTACTTCAAACTATAGTAGATTCATTTCATACAAAATCTTCAATAGTTTTATAAAATATCAATGTTTTTATACAGTCACATTAATTAATCATTTAATATTTGGTATGTATCATGTGATCACTCGAATATTTTTCAATTTTTTGATTGAGCGGATATACCAGGTGTTCGGTTTACATAAAATGTTATTTCATAAAGCGTTTATGAGTAATACACCATGGTAAATAGAATATGCCTTTTGTCGATAAAAATGGTTGTGTGGTTTATTCAACATATATAAAAACAATTAAGATAGTTGTGGTCTCTTGGAGATATGACTTGGGCTCACTATAATTGTTCTTATGGTCACTTGATTACATTGATATATTTATTTCATGGTAAATTAGATTTTCATAAAATCAATGTATTTTATTTGTGGTCACATTGGTGATTTATGGCTTTTAGCTTCCCCAAAATTTTTCATATGGTCGATATAAATTTTATTAATATGGATAAAGTCCTTACAGTCACTTGAACTCTTAGAGCACTTCCCCTTTAGACTCTCCATTACATTTCTATGTTTTGATGTTTTTTCTAGAATGACGGAAATTTGAAAAATTCATAAAAAAAATTTACTTCTAAAAAACAAATATTTTCTTTTCAATTAATGTAAACATGTTTTGTGATTATTAATATAATGAGTTATTGGAATTATCCATGAAATAAAAACTCATAATTGTTAAAAAATATATTGATTAGATCAAAACAATTCAACACCCATTTCAACTATTTTATTTTACATTAAGATATATTATTAATTTTTTTCCTTTAAATTTTCATGATTATTTTTTGGGTTTATATTTTAATTATTTAGGACCATATATTACTAGTTTTTCAAACATATATCCTTTCTCAACAAATATCAATATACAAAATATGAATTGAACATCAGTTCATTGGGATTCGTTCATATCAATGTGGAATTTATAGACACTTCCCAAATATAAATGTAGAATCACAATCATTGATTGAATATAATTTTAGAGAAGGGATTAATCATTTAGATAATGTAAAAAATTATTTTTCTAAATCATTGAACCCCTATAAAATATCAGAATTAATGGATGAACTAGGGGAGGTATTAGGTAGTGATATAAAATTTAAGGATGAATATATAGAGTCTTCCAATACTAAATTATTCATTGAAAAGGATTTGGAGAAGATGATATAGAAGAATTTAAATAAACTAATTAATAGAATGTTATATCGGAAAAATATATAGATAAATATTAGTAGGAGATCCAAGAAATTAATTTTCTTTGAAATTTATAATTATGATTATTAATAGGATGAATGGATTTAGTTTTATATTAATTTTTAGGAAAAAACCTTAACATTTTATATAGAGAAGAATGTTTCTAAATTTTAATGAGACATTATAGTGTTTGATGTGGTCTAATAATAATAAATTTTTAAATAATGTTGTCATGTTAGAAAATTTGTTGAATTAATGTTTCATTTTATAATGAATTAATAAGATGGATTTTAACAATTGGAATTTTAATGATGTTGAAAGGGAGGAAAAGGAGAATATTTACAAAAGATGATACAAAATAAAATTTACAAGACTACAATGTGTAACATTATCTTACACTACATTTATATGATTCAAGAGATAATGTCTATCATAAAGGATGTAAAAAATTCTCTACTAAGTGGAATTCCAAATTTTTACTACTCTTCTAAGAGTTAGTTTTAAAAATTAGATTCATTTTTTGATTTCACATAGTGGTTCATTTTGAATAGTAGATATTTTTTATCTTTAATAAAAAATTATTTCTTCCCTTTTCTTGTTTTTTTATCTGCCTGGCCTAATGAATAAGGATCCATGAATAAAAATTAAAAAACACATACTCTATCAGTTGAAATTGAATTAAAACACTGTCAATTTATTCCATGGTTCAATTATATAATTTAACATTATATATTTATGAATTTCAAATTATTTTATTATTTTTAGCCATTGTTATCCTATATGTGCAATCATAATCACATGCACCCCTCACATAATTTCTTCACAGGGAATATTATTCAATTTATGTGTAGGTAAGGGATCCTTGGGACATTCCATTATTATTTTCCTCCATTTAATTATCATGGAAACATCATCACGTGGGAAATATATTTATTCATGTTAGATAAATTTATTAATCATGATAACAAATTTTATAGATATAGGAAGAAATTATTTGAATTTTAATAATATTAAAATATTTAGTAGTTTAAAATTTATTTTTTATATGATATTTATTATCATTTTGAATCATTGATTATTTCTGTTGAATAACAAATTATATTCTTCATGTAAATAACTGTATCATGAATTTTATATTTCAAATTAACACGAGGATTATACGAATTTTTAAAATTTTATTTCATATACCATATATCATATGAGTCGTTGGGATGGAAAAAACTACTATGATAATTTTTTTCTATTCAAATAAGGATTATTTTCAACTATATTGAAATTATTAATGCTACTAATTATTTTTAATTTAACCGATATGATCATAAAGAATACACTAGATTTATTATTTTATGAAACCCATATATAACATGACATACCTTGATAGGAGGCCACTATTCAAGTATATATATCCTTCATACACTTATTCATTGGTATTACTTCATGATTATTCATTTGATCTTTAATGATTTTGTATGGTGATTCATGGGATATATAGATGAGAGTATAAAAAATAAAAAGAGGAGAAGATTTTTTTTTCATTTGGGTAGAAGTTTTTTTTTGTGAAAAAAGTATTTCATTAAATACTCATGATGTTTAAAATTATAAATTCATATTATATAAAACTAGAATAGCTACAAAGATGAAACATCATTGATATACATGTCCCACCCATAGAGATCAGGGAACATGATAACTAATCAAGGATAAAAGATGGGTCACCTCAATTATATTAGATTCATTTTAATTAATGTAATAATGTGAATTAAATAAATATGATGTGTAAAAGAAAATAGAAAAGTAAGAATAGAGAAATAATAGGTTTATTGGGGTGGTTTTACAAAAAAAATATTGATCGCATTCACAAAATAATTATACTCATTGGATACAATATAAATAATATTATATAAACTTTACAGTTGGTAAAACCCTATCATTCTACCATATAATATAATTTCATAGTGTTCTGATGAAATAAAATAACTAGAGAATATTAATATCAAATTTTAGTTGTAGAATATTAATCACATTAAATTTTCATGAATTAATTATCTTAATCAGGTTGGTTTTTATCTACTGTTAAACTAAATTAGTCCATGTTTTACCAAAAAAATTAGAAATGTGAGGAAAAATACCAATTGAATGTAATCATCATTAAAGATAAGGATGCAATAATATAATTCCATATACTCCTAATTCGACTAAATCTGGTCTCCCTTGTATGGTTTATCCAATCATGGTCAGAATATCACTAACAATGAACAAAATAATACACATAATAAGGATATTATGAAAGAGATAATCTTTTTAAAATAAAGAAAATAAGGATTTATGAATTAAAAAATAATAATTAAACATTACAATAAATATTTGTAAATAAGAATGATAAAAAAGAAACATACCTATGATGAATACACTCCAGGATGGAACCCAAGTTCTATCTTTTTAGTGGTATAATCTCTATGTATCTCTTGAATTATGCTACATTCACCAAATCCTCTGTTTATAGTGATTAATGATTATTAGGTTTCAGTAAATTCACCATTAAATTCATCAATTGGGAGTATCCAATTATTAATTGTATTATTTATGAGTTCAATGGACATTAAATACAATAAATGAATATTCCTATTTATTTTTACATCAAAAACAGTTGAATATGGCTTTACTCCATCAATTTACAACATGAAAACTGATTTTATGCCTTAATATTATCAATAAAGCACCCTAGAATGACTTACGACCTGAAATTTCATCTATAAGGAATATTAAGGTTGCATCATGACATGAATCCATTTGGTCATTCAGTGACCCATTTATTTCATCTTTTGGGGTGATTCTAAATTTTATATCTTAATCATAGGATATAAATTCTCTAAAACTTATTCAAAAAATTTTAATTCGTGGTGTAAATTAGTACCCTCCAATAACCTTAAGAATTTTCTACCACGATGCATCATATTAATGCCTCCAAGTAATCTTTTTGACATTCAACATACTAAAAAACCGTCTTTCACTAGAAATCATGATATAGTCGGATTTAATCAAATAATAGATTCATTTTCATTTTCTATTGTCTTATTGTGCCACCTCACATTGTTGTGTGATGATTTTTTATTCTCACATTGTCTTGATTTATTTTTTAATAATCCAAATGGTTATCTTCAATCAAAATAAATCAATTTTTAAATTTAGGAAGGGATCTTGAATTAAATAAATCAACATTCAATGAATCCACACATAAAGATCATCAAAATATTTATACCGAATAGACATATCAAATAAAAACACACTCAAGTTTGTTTCACCGCTGAGAAAAACCTCATCATTGAAAAATCAAGTGTCCATTCATAAAAAATGTATTTTTCAAATTATGATGCACATAAAGAAATTTATCGATGTAATTACAAAATAGTAAACAATACTTATTAAAGATTTATGAAATTAGTCTTTATTTATAATTTTTCAATTTATGAAATGTCCCTTATTTTCTTATAGATTTCAACCACTCATTAACACCAAAACCATTTATTAATAAACACTCCCTAAATTCCTCCTTTATCACTTAGGGTGAAAATTTAATAGAGTTATTGTCTTACCTCATGTAAATTATAATTACCATAGGATTTCATTGAATTTGATTTCACCACCATATAATGAAATTTTTCACACCTAATAATGTGGGATTTCAAATTAGGATCAAATTTATTGACTACTATGGTTTGGTATAAATAGAAGTTCAAAAACAAGTAATGCTAAAAAAGAGGCTAGCATATCAAGTACAATTCAAGAACTACTGTTTAATGAAATTTTTCTTACAAAAATATAATGTCATCCTGTACACCTACCAAAACCATAAGGTAAATTTGTCAAAATTGATGTATTTATAATAGAAAATTACATTCAATTTCTGTTCTATTTTTCAAAATATAGATAGATGATATGTCTCAAATATACCACTTAACAACAAAGGATTTTGAGATCCTTGTTTTGGTAATTCTAATTTCTGACCTACCTCAGTAACAATAGATTTCATTTAAATGTAATGATTTAAATGAATTTGACATCCAAAACATAACCACAAATGGTGAAAATAAACATTTTGGTAATGGTCATTTTTTATATTCCTATGTCACAACCAATTTTTATTGTATTTCATTATTTTATCATTTTTTAAAACAATAGGGATAAACAATAACATAATGATTATAATTTTTAAAATCCATCAAAAACCTAATGGAAACTCCCTATAGTCTCTTATCAAGATACAATATAAAATCTGTACCATGAAAAACAAATACCTCACACTCATTCAATTGAATATCATTCATAATACAAATAGATGATTGGGAAATAAGAATAATGGCTTGTATTATTTCTCAATCCCAACAATTTCATCCAATGGTTATACTAACTTGGAATGAAAAAATCACAAGTGGGTATCAGGAATATAACACTAATAAGAAAATAATTAATCATTTCAAAGGGGACATTGCTTGAATGTTGAGTTATACCATCAGTTTTAATCCATTGTGAAAGGCCTCAAATCCATTGGTATAAACAATACCAATGGTTTTCAAACTGTTTGATAGTTAGCCATGGGGATAAAAATATACCATTGTTTATACTATAACCATTGGTAAATAGGTTTTGAATGTACCTTATACCAACATTTAAAATTAATCATTGGAATATCTTTATACAAAAGGTTGATACCCATTGAAAATTAAGGAATTTCAGATCTATTACAATAGTTTAAAAGTTGTTGTAATAACCCTTTACCAATAGTTTACAAAAAACCATTTGTAAAGAATGACTAAAAGTTCTATATCAATAGTTTACTTACTGTTGGTTTAACTATATACAAACGGTTTTTTGTAAACCATTGGTATAATGTTACCAATCACACATATACCAACGATTTACAAACATTGGTATAACCATGCTACAATTACAGCAGTTAGCCAGTTGGCTTCCCCTATTCACTCTCATGTGCACATGGGAATTCAGAATTCATTTCAGAACCCAATAACCCTATGCAATATAGAATTCACAATTTAATTCTCAAATGAATACATACCAAAGGAATTATTTACTTAATTATGAATTATGAATTATTAACACATTAAAAACACAAAAAGAATTATGAATTACATACAGAATTATAAATTATGTAAAATTTATTCTATTAAAAAATAATTACATATGTAATTTATTTATGTGTATCACATACAGAATATGACATACAAAATTGATTTCAGAATATGGGGGTTTTTAAGGGGATGTGAGTGTCCAGGTGGTGGGGTGTCTAGGGGGTGGGGGTGTCTAGGGGGTGGGGTGTCCAGGGGGTTAGGGGGGTTTATCCAAGGAGTTGGGGGTTTCCAGGGGGTTTTCCAGGGGTGTGTGGGTTGTCCATGGGGGTGTGGGTATCCAGGGGTGGGGGTTTCCAAGGGTGGGGTGGTTTCTGGGGGGGGGTGTCCATGGGGGTGGGGGATTCCAGGGGTGGGAGTTGTCTAGGGGATGGAGGTTATCCAAGGGTTGGGGGTGTCCATGTGGTGGGTGTCCAGGGGGTGGGGGCTATCCAAATGGGTGGGGGTGTCCAAGGAGATGGGGGTGTCTAGGGGGGGTAGTCCAAGGGGGTGAGGTGTCCTTGATGTAGGGGGTTGTCTATAAGGGGTTGTACATGGGGGTTCTAGGGGGTGGGGTGTCTAGAGGGGAGGGTATATCCCGGGGTGGGGGCTGTCCAAGTGGATGGGGGTGTTCAGGGGAGTGGGGTGTTTAGGGGGGTGGGGTTGGGGTGGGGGATGTGTAAGGGATGGGGTCTCTCAAAGGGGGTGTGGTTTCCATGGGATTGGGGGGTGTTCATGGGCTGGGGTGGGGTCCGGGGAGCAGTTTAGGGGGTGGGGGTGTCTATGGGGTTTTGGTGTACAGGGTTTGGGGTTTGTCTAAGGGGGAGGGGGATGTCCAAGTGGGTGGGGTGTCCAAGGGGATGGGGGTTGTCCAAGGGGGTGGTGGTGTCTAGGGGTGGGGGTGTACATGGGGGTCGGAGCAATCCAAGGGGGTGGGGGTTTACATGGGGATCATAGCAGTCCACGGCGGTGGGGATGTCCAGGGGGTGTGGGGGTGTCCATGGGGATCGAGGGAGTCCAAGTGATGGGGGTGTCTATGGTGTGGGTATGTCCAAGATGTGGGGGGTATCAAAGGGGGTGGGTGTGTCCACAGGTGTCTAGTGGGGTTGTCGAGGGGTGGTGGTCGTGCAAGGGGGTAGGGTTGTCTAGGTGGTGGGGGCTGTCAAAGGGGTAGCGGTGTCCTGGGGTTGGGTGTTGTCTAAGGGGGTGGGGGTGTCCAGGTGGGGTGGGGGATTCCCAAGGGTGTGGGGTGTCTTGGGGGGGTCTCCAAGGCGGTGGGGTGTCTAGGGGGTGGGGGTGTCTAGTGGTGGGGGTGTCCAGGGGGTGGGGGTTTCCTAGGGTGGGGGTGTCCAATGGGGTTGGGGTGTCCAGGGGGTGTCTAGGCGTGTGGGGGTTGTCCAAGGGGGTGGGTTTCATGGGGGGTGGTTGTTTTCTTGGGGGTGTGAGGGATGTCCATGGGGGTGGGGTGTCCTAGGGGTTTGGGTGTTGGTGTGTCCGGGGGGTCTAAGGGGGTGGGGTGTACAAGTGGGGTGGGGGCTCTCCAGGGGGTGGGGGTGCCCAGGGGGTGGTTGTGTCTTGAGGTGTTGGGGGTGTTCTCCAGGGGGTGGGGTGTCTAGGGTATGGGGTGGACCTATCCATGTGGTATCCATGGGGGTGGGTTGTTTTGGGGTGGGGGCTATCCAGAAAGGTTGGTTCTTGTCCAAGGGGGTGGGGTGTCTAGGGGAGGGGTGAATCAGTCACACATATATTCAGTCACAAAAAATCATCAAGTCAAGTTTTATTATTTATAGATAAAGAAATAAAGATATTTTTACCTACCTAATAACTCATATTGTGAGTCACACCAAATCATTAAATACTCAATGTCAGCAATATCATTAAAAATGCAACAGATTAATTTGTCCTTCATCAAATTCATTGTCATCACTGTCATCATAATCCAATTATATATCGCAATCTTCATCCACATCATCATCACCTCCCTCCTCAACCCCCTTCTCTTAGCCCTCATACACCACCTCGGCCTACTCCCCACCCTCCTCCAATACTTTAGACTCCTGGTCTCCCTCCTCCTCCACCTCGGCCTCCTACTCTCCATAATCAACTCCCGAAATGAAATCGTATTGACCACCAATAGAACTGCGACCTCTTTAACCATTTATAGAACGCATTTATAACATATATTCATCAAATGATGTGATGGCCTCGAGTGGAAATGTTGGATGTAAAAAAATTCTATATTTTTCGTAAATGAAATGTATGCCCTAGAAGACTGGTATGTCATCTCTGTGGCCCTTTCTCCAGCCTATTATGCCTATTACATAACCTGATGGAACATGGTGGTACTACAATTCATGCCTGAGTAGGTCTAATACCTCTTCAAGACTATACTCATCTCAGTTTTTAAGCGTACTCTTCCAGGGTGCTCATCTCCCATCTCCTGGTGTAAGTGATCATTTTCCACAAAATTATCTGGTTCCTGGGCATGAAGGGCCTCTAGTGTAGTATTTCACAAATATAAATACATTATTAACAAAAAAATAGTTATTACAATTTGATATCAATAATTTAAAACATAAAATCTGTTGTGGAGTCAGTTCGTTAACCTCACATCCATACTTCTTCCTTCTACTCAAGCAAAACAGTTTTTCTTGAGGCACATTTCCTTCAATAATCAATGTTTTCCATTATAATTACATTGAATATAGGAAACCATAATTAAAAACTAGTTACAAATAATAAATTTTATAACTAAAATTATATAAAGACTATAGAAATATAATAAATTACAGTGAAAATAATAGAATGTTCAAGTCATAAAAAAATATAAACAACTATCATGCCTGCTTCCTCTCGTGATCTGACATCATTTTATATACCAATGTGTAGATTTATTTTTTAAAATAATTTTTTTTATTTCTTCTAGATGATTCCTAAATATAATTATATAATTAAAAATAAAGTAATATAAAAAACAAGAATATTTTTTTAAATACCTCGAATGTAATTAATACCTTAAACTGGATAGTCGTCCAATGAGTAATCATCTTCTGATACTATTCTATTGGACAATCATCCATGACAGGTACCGACTCTAACTCTATACCAACACTAGCATTCCATCCAATATATTACATGTTCTTATAGGTTCCCCAATGCTCAACTAAATCTTTTAGATGTGCTGGTCATGCACCCTCACCATCGAGGAAATTAAACCAACAATGAAACCAAAATATTTGTTCATATTAATACAAAAATAATATACATCATTAAATGAAACATATTTTTTTCCCATATCTCTTCCAAATAATTATCCTCGACTTCATTTGGTACATGTATCCATAATAGTAGGCTGACAGGAATGTTACCAAAGTATGTGGAAAGTGTTGCCAAAAAACATTAACATTGCAACCCTGTTTTTTAAATCATTTGGCTGCCTTCATTGTAGTCCACAATCAACGGTGTGTGTTGGTTCCACACCACACGCAAGCGTGTATACCCCCACCCCTACCTCGTATCAGTATATGTATCTGTTATGAATGAGAAAAAAATATTAATTCAATATATGTTATAATGAAAATAACTGACGATATAAAAATTTGTTAGGGTTCTATAAATATAAATGTGGTCGTCTGATCAATGGGTGTCAATGGATCCTCAAAAACTGAAGTAAAACCCTATACAAGTGGATTGGGTTGAAGTGTATGCTCTTCAGGGGTATACTATGGCTGAGTAGTAGTTGATGAAGATGGAATATTGAAGCCCAGATAGAAGGATGTAAAAGAAAAAAATATGGCATGAATGGCCTGCCAAATGTTAGATGGGCAGTGAGAATCAATATCAGATATGGTAAAGATGGGTGAGGAGACTCAGATGTAAATTGTGGTAAAAATGGTAGGCCTAAATATCTGTTGTGTACCTATTGACACACATAGATCTTAATTTGTGATAGATGGTATGTTAGTGGGAGGGGAAAGGTCAAATCTGGTACATTGACCAGATCTCCTAGCTGTCGTGCAACCAACCCTCATACAAACACCCTGAGTATTGGGATCACTATTATGTTTTAAATCAAATAATTGTCACCTAAGAGGTGGATTATGAAAAAATGTTTGAAACATAATTAATCACTCGATAATAAATTTCATTTTTAAATATATATTTTAAATAAAATACTCAGTAAAAGAACTAGTGGTGGAATGCCCATCTCAGCCAACATAAAATTGTTACCCATCATCTTTTTCCATCACTTCATTTAAATTGGTTTAATTTATTACTTTCGAAACAAATATGGAAGTAATTAGAAATTCATAACTAATGTGTAACCCAAAATACCATATATATGAGATGGAATTGGGGGGATTCATGGATAATTTAACTAGCATTTGTTTTATGTGAGCTTGAATTGATATATAATGAATTCAATAAATCATAATAGATTTAATAAAGAAATTTAATTTTGAGTAGGATAGTTATTTACTAAGTGTTACCAGTATATGAAAATCAGGGAACAATGATTCTGAGGATTTATTTAACTCAACAACCACGATAGATAGTATACTGAATTATGCCTCTAAAAAATTCATCAAGGTATATATTATGAATCATTACTCCCTTAAGATAGTAAGAAATGATGATATAAACATATGAATAAGGATAAGAAATCTACCATATTTATAAGGGGTAAATAACTTGTCAAAACTAATGAAAATTTTAATTTCATTATCCCAGGTAGATGATGCAGGTTTCTATACATGACTTGCAGAATAAACCAAACCATCATGTTCATTATTTGGTGAGATGTTAAAGGGAGGTCTTATAGTTATACTAATTTTATACATGGTTAGTAATGAATTGAAATTTTCACCATGTTAGAATCATTGGTTTCGTTGGTTTTAAAACGGTACAATTCCAAATTAGAAATTGCAATTCAAATAAAACTGAAAACAATATACATGGAAATTTCAAATAACTGTCAATTTGAATACAATATATTTGTAATAAATATTAAATAAATATTAATAGCACCAACCTTAACAACCCAATTCGAGCTAAAACAAAACAATTGAGAACATGGAAGGAGGATTCTATATATTTCCCACCACAACGTCAGGTTCAAAGTCAGCTCTAAACAATGGGATACTTGATTAATAAAATATAATAACCTGATTGTTTCTAAAGGCAGTAGGGATGGGGTCAATTATATCATCACCATCATAAAAAATATGTCTTGAAATTATTTCAATAATGTCACCAAATTCATGTCGAAGATGATCTTTGACATAAAAATCATGTTTCTCCATTTATGTGAATACATATGGTTTATTAGTAGCAACGGTGTGAGTCATATAAATTACTCTAAATCCACAATCATCAATAAATGTGCCCTGAAATTTCATCGAATCAAACAACAAAATTTCATCATCATGACTCATCCATGTTAGTAATAATCCAATATTTCAATTTTTTCAACAACTCAATAATAACCTACATTTTCAAATAGCAGTCTCATATATCATGCACTTGCATAATAGTCTGTTGTGGCATTAATAATAACACTATCATGTTGTGTTCTCGTCTTCTTTGTTTGATCAATTATAATAAATCTATACCCATTGATGAAAATTGATTTACAATCCAAAACCACAATATTAGGACCAAAAGACGAAGCTCTTATTTCCTCAAAGAAAAAATCAGCAGGAAAACCCAATAGCTGAAATAAAAAAGAATGAAAAGATTAATTAAATATTATTTTAATTATTTAAACACTAATATTTTTATCTTAAATTTTAACCAAGAATAAAACTCTTTTCTATAAAATGTATCCTTCTTTATCAAAGATACAGAACAACAAATTATATTTATAATTGCTTTATGGAACATGTATGTAAATATAAGAATAGTTTAACAAATATATATGTAAGATATTCATATTTAATTTACATACCAAATGTAGTCATCCAAAAAATCATAGTTGAACAAAACTGTGTGATGTGACCTCTCCTTCTATTTAAGGTTATGTCGTCATTGTATATGATCTAGGAATTCCTCATGCTTGATGAAGTGTTGGAAAACTGTGTTCAATTATCATATACTATTCATCTTTTTTTTCATTATTTTATTGATTCTTGTAGTAAAATCAGAAAAATACAAGGAGAAAAAAATCCAAACTTTCTTGTGCCAAGAAACCATTCACGATAGAACCTTAGATATGATTCCTATTTCAGAAATAAGACTTTAATGTGAAAATATTTATTTCAGTTGGGTACATCAAACCAAAAGAAATAGGTCTTAAGAGAAGTATTTTAGTTGGAATCTGGATAGTCAGATGCCTCAAGCATGTGAAAAATGATATAGGAATTATTTTCTCTAACTCAAAAAAATTAATAGAGAATCTGCCAACATTTTTTGCAAGAATTACATAGAAATCTGCTTAGCAAACATATCTCTAAAAAATGGGACAACCAAATAACAACTTCCCTTACATTATTTGATAAAATTTGATATATAGCTATTGGAATAAACTCATACAGAGGGACACGATAATCACGGGACATCAATGATTTCAACTTCAACTAACTTCTTATTAACCCATTCAGATATGTTGCACGAAATTCCATCAGAAACATTAATAGTCTCTATTATTTCCATAAATTTCTTTTTTTATGTAGGTTTCATCACATAATAATCACATGGAACTTTCCATTTATTTTCACTAATACACACAAGATGAAATTATTGTCTGATGCCCCAATCCACCAAGTCATGCCGAGACCGTAAACCATATTTTTTTCTTTCACATAACATTTAGATGAATTGAAAGAAAGATTTGACATATATTTTTTTTAAATGTGCATTACTTCTAAGAAATTTTATAACAAATTGGATGACCAATAAGGATAATCAAAAAAGATACTCCTCTTTTTTCAATTGTAACTGGTTGTGTGAAAACATGCTATATCATTTTTGATTTAATTTGACACGTCATGAATGAATAATAGAAATTATTCAGATAATTAAACACATTACTTCCAGACATACGCAGAGGAGTTTTTTCAGTTTCCATAGTATTGTAAAATCATCAATGATTATTTCTACATGGATGGTCCATTAGAAGGAATTGTTGATGTCCCATAAAACTGAAACTACAAAAATGAATCAATCTTCGGGTTCATGTATTATTCATAATAATAGGACAAGATAGTTTTTATATTTTTCCTCTATCCAGACACCATTGAAAAATATGGGAAATCATTTATTGTTCAGATAATCGCAATATGCATATGAAATATTTATTTCAAACATGAATTATATTTACGCACACCCACATCCCAAAGAATTTTCCACTATTTTATTAAAGATTTCATCCATATGTCTATATAATTTCCAGAATAAGATGTTTCATATACGAGTATACTCCGCAATGTGAATGGTTTTTTCATACACATCCATGAGGGATGGTTATAAATGTGTATAAAAACCGGCCATGTGTTGTGCAAAAAAGCATCATCCCAAATGGATTAAAACTGTCACATGAAAGACCCAACCTCACATTAAGAACATCAACATAGAAATTAGAATATCGAGAATCAAATATCTAACATGAAAATCTATTTTCTGGGTGGACCAACTCACCATTAGTCTTCTTCCTCTCGGTATCCTTCCATAACATTTTTTTGATATTTAATTAGACATAAAAAGATTTTGGAACCTTGAGATCAATGGATAGTTCCATGTTTCTTTCTATGGAACATGTGATGGTGTTCCATTGGCTTTGGGATTCCCTAAGTATGTGATACATTTTACACAATCATTTCATTTGGCAGTTTCCTACCACAATAAACTAAAATCATTTGGGAAATCAAGAATTTTATTTCATAGAAATCCAATTTTCTCAAGAAAATTCCATACCATATAGTGGTTTGATAGAATATCTACATAATCTAGAAGTAATTCCATAAATATGGTAATATTGTAATCGACAACATTATTAGAAATCTCATACATTGTTTTCCCAAAAAACAATCTGATTAAAAATTATAGCATTTTCGTTTTTCTACATTGTCGATATATTAGATCCGTTGAAGATTTATTCAAATTTTTAGCCCTAATAATATCATCATTTTCATTAGTCCCATCATGTGTGCTCATATCGATGTCGTATTGGGTTGTAAACCATTCAATTTTATGATGACGAATAAACTGATACTAGTCATACCAGAAATTCTCCAATTTGGTCCCCTCATTGGTATCACCAGCAATTTGAGAATTCATTTTCTCCGTATTGTGATACCACATATGGTAGATTTCGTGAAAACCATATTTGGTTTGGTGGTATATGACTTCTTTATGGCTGAACCACGGTATTCCAACATAATTATTACATGGGTAGTGTATGTGACCACTATATGAAGCATTTTCAAACGAATAATCTAAAAATCTTTCCATATTTTTTTGAAAATCGCATGAGATATGATCGGTTTCACACATCCAACTTCTATTCATTCTGTAAAAAAATTTATAAGTCATTTCATCAAAATAAATTCAATAATACTGATGTTTCATAGATAATATATTTATGTAAATGAGAATAGTTCACTTTATATGAAACCATATCTGACACACTAATATATATGAGAATCGTAATATAAAAGACAATAAAATACTATATTTAGGACAAAATACTATAAATTAATATAAATCTTGGATATTGACTTCAATTATAAATATAAAACCACGACGTTTGTGCATATTGAGGGAACATATATTATCTATGAGAAAATTATTAGAGTCCTCTACATCTTATGTCAAAGAGAAGTAGATATTTCAAAGCCATAGGCCTTTCAAGGAGAAGATTCCCATTATTCTCAAGTATTCAATGAACTGAGTAATAACATGATCACATGAGATCTGGTGACTGTTTTGGTACCAAAAAATGTTCATGGAAGGTTTTGAATATCTTTGCCTAATAATACATTAGAGTACAAGATCAGGTACACTTGTGGAGGAGAATTATTTAGGAGTTGAGTAAATATTAGATCAAAGTAGTTTTATATTTTAGTTTATTATTTGAGTGATATCCATAGTTTATAATCCTAATAAATGGGAAATATAATATGGAAATTATGGTAGAAAGTTTCCCATGGATTGAAATATGATGGTTATACATGTGGATCATTATCCAAGAAATGTTTTATTTAACTATGTGGAGTTTGATGTCGTAAAATGAAGGTCATATGAGTAAAAGAAGCATGATTCCATGTAAAAGGAGATTTTGAATGATGAGATTGAAATTTATTTTCCAAATGGGATAATGTATCCCCATATTGCATATCCATAAATGAATGGGTTTATATATAATGTAGTTATCTATTACTGGGATGATACCTTATTATTATAACAATGTAAAGATATACTAATACAGTTATGTGTGCCTAAATTTGAGGTGAAATGTGTTTTGGAAATATTTCATTTATCACATACCAGAGCACACCATGGAATTAATAGAACATTGATCATGATATTATAGAATGGATTCATTTCATTAAATATGAATAATGTGTAAAGAGAGTTTTTTAAAGATGTTATTGATGGTAAAAAATAGTAATATTTTGAAAGGTTGAGATATTTCATAACACCCAAAACCAAAATTCATTGTATTTATTGTGTGGGGATGTCTAATGGTGGGGGTCCAAGGTGGTGGAGGTGTCCAGGGGTGGGTGATACCTAGGGGGTTGTCCAAGGGTGGGGGAATGTCCAAGGGGGTTGGGGTGTCGTGAGGGGTGTGGGTTTGTTTGGGTGGGTTGGTGTCCAGGTGGGATGTCCAAGGGGGTGGGGGTTTATAGTGGGGATGTTCAGGGGGTTAAGTGTTTTTTAATGGGGTGGGGGTCCTAGGGGGCTTTCCAAGGGTGTGGGGGACAATCCAAGGGGGTGGGGGTGTCCGAGGGTGTGGTTTTATAGGGGTGGGGTCATGTCTAGGGGGCTATCCAAGGGGGTGGGGGTGTCTATGGGAGTGGGGTGTCTATGGGGTGGGGGTGTTCAGGGGATGGTGGTTTCTTGGGGGTTGTCTAAGGGGGTGGGGGTCTCCAAGGGGGTTGTCCAGGTGGTGGGTTTGTGTCCAGGGGGGTTGTCCATGGGGGTGGGGATGTCCATGGGGGTGGGCATGTCAGGGGGCGTCCACGGGGGTGGGTGTCTAGGGGGTGGAGGTGTCTAGATGTAGTTTCAAGTGGAGGGGGTGTATAGGGGTGGGGGTGTACGGGGTGGGGGTGTCCAAGGTGGGATGGGGGGTCCATGGAAGTGGGGGTGTCGAGGGGGTGGGGTTGTCCAGGGGGATGAGGGGTTTCCAATGGGTTGGAGTGTCTAGGTGGGGTGTCCAGGTGGTGGGGTGGTGTATAAGGGGTTGTCAAGGGGGTGGGGGATGTCCCAGGGAGTGGGGGTGTCCCGGGGTGGGGTGTCATAGGGGTTGGCTAGTGTACAAGGGGTTATCCAGGGGTGTTCAAGGGGGTGGGGTGTCCAGGGGTGTGTATTGTCCAAGGGGGTGGGTGTCCAGGGGGGTTGTCTAGGGGGTGGGGGTCAGGGGTGGGGGTGTCCAGGGGTGGGGGTTTCTAATAGGTGGGGTGGTGTCAATGGGGGGTTGTATAAGGTGGTCGGGTGTCTAGGGGGATGGGGTGTCAAATCGGTGGGGGTGTACAGGGGGAGGGGTGTCAATGGGGGTGGTGGTACTGTCCAAGAGGGTGGGGGTCTCTAGGGGTGGGGGTGTCCAGCGGGTAGGGGTGGTGTCCAGGGGGTTGTCTAGTGGTGGGGGTAGTCCATGGGGGTACATTGTCCAGGTGGGGTTGGGGATGTCTAGGGGGTGGGGTGGTGTCTAGGGGGGCTGCCCAGGGGGGTGTCTATAGGGGTGGGGTTTCCAGGCCGGTGGGTGGGAGTGTCCAGGGGGTTTTTCAAGGTGGTGGGCATGTCCAGCGGGTTGGGGTGTCCAGTGGGTGAGGGGATGTTAATGGGGGTGGTGGTGTCCAGGGGGTGGGGTTGTCCAGGGGTGGGGGTGTCCACGGTGTGGGGTGTTTCTAGAGGTGGGGGAGTCCAGTTGGGTGGGGGCTATTCAAGGTGGTGTTGGTGTCCAGGGGGTGGGGGCCTTCAAGGTGGGGTCGGGGTGTCCTTGGATGGGGGTGTCTAGGGTGTGGGGTGAATCCCATAGGGGGTGTCCATTGGGGTGAGGGGTTTCCATAGGGGTGGGTGGCGTTTCCAAGGGGGTGGGGGTTCTAGAAGGATGGGGTGTGATGGGGGTGTGGGGGGATTTTTAATGGGGGTGTCTAGGGGGTGTCTTGTGTGGTGGAGGGGGGGGGGCTGTCCAGGGGGTGGGGTTGTCTAGTGGGGTGGGGGTGTCTAGGGTGGCAGGGTTGGGGTGTTTAGGGGAGGAAATAACCATATAATACCTTGAATATTTCCTATACCCAATCCAACTAACATCACAATTCCAATAACTCACCCAACCAACAACCAATTAATATTCAATATCACTACCCTTCCCATTATTTCTAGAAAAAAATCGATTAATACAAAACCCAAATCCAATGTTCAACTAAAATAAATTCCATAGAAAATACCACATCACGCCAATAAAAAATTGTAAAACCACCTACACCACTACCCAAAACATCCACTTTCCCTTCACATGGACCATCCTAATATCCATTACCCACCTTAAGACCATTTGACTAGACAATAAATTTACCATCATTGAGTGAGGATACATCTCACCAACACCTCCATTAGTTCATATGGTTCACTAAATCTACACAGAAGGAGAGGTTATGAATACTTCAAATGAAAATTATTTACACAATCCTAACAATTGAAGTGTAGAAAAAAAATCCAAAAACAAATCACAGTGTTGGGTATGACATTCCATAGACCACACAAACCTTTGGTTTTTGTGACCTCAAAATAGAAAACAACAAATATAGATGTATAACTTTATCACTTACATATTTGAAGTGTAGAAGTAACTAAATTTTTAATTAATGATAGATCTATTGGGTGGGAGGTGTTTCACATCCTAGTGTAAACAGAGATCTTCCGGAGAGCTTCAGTTTAGGGATACAATTGTAAGAAAGAGGGTATTGGTTATTCTGTTATTTGAAAAAAAATACATTCCCAACTTATTTATAAAACCATTTGTATATATTAGAAAAATAATTTTCTCCCAATGGTTTGAGTAAGTCTTTGGGAAATCATGATTCTAAAACCAGTATAGCATTGAATAATTTATGTGCAAGATATTTTAAATTTTCCAACATATTAGAAAAATCATTCAATATATTGATGTATTCTATATTAGTGGGTATATGAAAACTAAATAATGCATCTCTTAGAAAATATAATTCATTTTAGTTCGTGATACAATTCATGTAAATTTATTTTTTATCCCATGAAATATAAATTAAATATTTAAAAAATTAAATAATTAAAATAGAACTTCCCTTTCATTAACTCTTCTAACCATGTTTCTCATGTTGTACCTGATATAGGTTTTAAATGAGAATTTTTTAAAATAAAATTTACAATATAGGTTTCATGAAACCAATGCATTTCATAATGGGATTTAGTTCTGTAATTTCTTATCATGTTGCACAGTTATTCCTTCCATGGTCTTGTAAAATAAAAGTAAACTGTGAACATACATCATTTTTAAAAAAATTTAAATATTTTTCTAAAACAGATAAACATACCAACCATTGGGTGAGATATTAATATAACTTAAAAATAAATAAATTAAATCCTATTATATTAATTAAAAAATATAGGTTTCCTCAAAGTATATGCTATTTTTTATGGTCGTTCATCAAGATCCTTACCTTTTTATCTAATTAAAACATGATATAAATATAACCATCTTGGATTTACCCAAATATGGTTATGTTTTAGATCTTGTGTCATTATTTTACTCATATATTGATTCTTATAGAATGAAACGTTAAGTGGGTTATACATTGACGAAATATTTAATGAAAATATGTAGAAATTGATGTATAACCATATTTTTGAATTCTAGTTATCTATCACTTATTATTTATTTTCATTTGGAGGCTCACCTTTTAGAGTGAAATCATGAGTAAGATCCTCAATTATCTCATATTATTATTGAATTTGATAGAGGGAGACCCATTCTTATTCAATATCTATAAATCCATTATAGTTGATTCATTTCATATCAATATTCTCTTTAATAACTTTTTATTCCACCTTCGATTCAACTTTTTCTAATTAGTTATACACATATAGTTTTATAATTTTGGGGTCTTCATAGTCATATATCACATCTTAGTAGTCTCATTAGTAGATAATTTAATATATATCTTACATGTAGACATGGAAGTAGGTGACGTTCCATAGTGACCACCCATTGCAAATTGGAACTAACCATGTTGTGTAGTATCCTAAATATTTAATGTAATCTTTTTGTGTGGTAGAATGATAATGAAATATAAAATATTACATCTCACATAATACTATATACCACTAACTACATAAAAATATAAAATAAAGAATATACAAAAAAAATTTAATCTAAAATCATTATACATAAATTTTGAAGGAAATATTTTGAACAAATAAACTAGTTTCAAGTCCTCTATAATGCCCCACTACTCCAAAAAATTAGAGAAAATTGTAATTAAATAAAAGTATGTCATTTGGTCGTCTATAATAATGAAATTAAAAATTTATATTATCCCAAAACACACTTTCTATAAAGGTACAAGATGGTGTATGGGGTCGATCCCACCAAAAGTTGGGAATATAATAAATAATCTTGAAGAAAATGTTGGGTACACTCAATTACATTTTATTTTATTAAACTAAATTAATGAATTTAATTAAATAAATAATTTGTATATTTATGGACTTTATTGGTAGAAGATAGATGGAACATGTTTCTATGGGCAGTTTTACTAATAAGAAATTGTAACGACACTTGAAAAAAATAATATTTATTTGTAGTGTAATCAATAATTTATAATATATATAATAGATGGTGAAACTCTATAAATATTCCATAGAGTCTCAATACATTTTTAAAATTATTTAAAATAAAAAATGTACATTAATATAGAATTAAAATTTCACAAGTGTAACCACATTCATTTGTAATTGATTAACTATCTTAATCATGTCATATTTTTTGGCTATTACGTAAAATTATTTCCCGGTTTAATAATAGATATTATAAATTTGTATCACAAAATAATAGTAATTGAATAAAATAATCATGAAAATGAGTAATGATAAAAAACCATTCAGTATGTTCTCATTTTGTCAAATTCTATTCTACAATATGGGTTTTATCAAATCATGTTCAAACGATCAAGGTTGATGAAAATCCTAATACACTTAGTGGATTGATTATATATGAATAAACGAGCATGAAATAAAGAAAAATATAATATTGTAATTAAAATAAAAAGATTCCAATGTTATAATTATTCTATCAATGAAACAATGAAAAAAATAATCATATCAATAATGAATGACCTTCAAGTTCAAATACACAAATAGTTCCACGGTCGTCCAATCACTATGACTATAAGGAATAATGCAGGAGCCACATGAACATATATTTATTAGGATATATTATTCTTATGTTTGAGCTAAACCTTAATTAAATGCATCAATAATGAGCCTACAATCATTAATGGTGGGTCTCTTTTCTTTAATGGTCATTTATTCCATTATTGGATGTTTCTCATTGAATAATAAAAAAATATAAAAAAATCTATACTATTAAGGTAATTTTACCCTACAAAAAATGGTTATATAGTATAATATTTTTGAGTTAGCACATTGAGATGAACTACGATTTGAAATTGAATCTTTATTTAATTCTAGGGTTACATTACACCTAATGTATACACGTCATTCATTGACTCATTTGTTTCATCTTCAGGGGTGGTTCAATATTTTATGGATTTAGGTTTGACAATAAATAATAAAATTAAGATGTAAATGATTGAAATTGATGAAATAAATTGGTTATCTCTAAATTAACTAATCATATTCCTCCTTACATCTATAGTTCCTAGCACCCAGAACATCCAATGTCCATTCTACATTACTGGAAAACTTTTTTCAATGAAAATCACAATCTGTTTGGCTTTAATCCATGTTTTCATTCATAAGAAATTTCTATTTTTTCACAATTCCACTTCTCATCATGAAGTGAAGTGAATTTTTATTCTCATAATGCCTAAATTAATTACATATTACTCTAAATGATTTCCATCCATATAAATATATATATATAAATAGATTTAAGGATGGATAACATATTTAGTGACTAAATATTAAATAAATTCACAAATAAATACCCATAATATATATATCTATATTAGAGATATTAGGTTTTATAAATATACTATTTATTATGATATTCTGGTTCCACAATGTTTCAAAAAATTAAAATTTAAGGGAAAAAATAATGGGAATAAATAAATATAAAAAGACGTACAAAACATGTAATTTAATTTAATTTAATTTTAAAAACCTATGATAAAAGGAATAATAATTATATTGTGACAAAAAGCTTAGTGAACTTGAAGGGGAAATTTCAGTTTACCAAAATCTATATGGAATATAATACTTGATTAAATGAAATATTTCCTCTTTTTTTATCCTAGAATAAAATATACATAACAACACTAACCTACCCACTTCCTTGTATTTATTAGAACATTAATAAGAAAATTTATGATATATGTGGTTTAATTTCATAGTAGAGATTTAAAAATATTAATTTCTTATGGATAGAGTGAATATACATTCGATTAGGAAAAAATATGATTTTATGATCTTGAGTGATGAGTGTGATTTAATACTGTTAAAAAAATTGATGAAGCATGAATTAAAAATATTTATTAATTTTGTGCATTTGAAATATTTTTTTCATATATTATATTTAGGAAAATAATTATTTGATTATTTTTATAGTGACTAAAGAATAACTTACATGGATATTATATCATTTTAGATGAAAATTCGGACCATTTAACAAATTAATTATCTAGGACAATAGTAGTTTACTATCCTTAGAAATATATAAACATATTATTCTCTCTCATTGATTTTTCCTTAATGTTTCCCATAAATATCTCCCAGGTTTTACTTCTATATAATACATTTTTTCTAGCCTGGGGAAAATAAACATAGAAAAGGTGATATAAGATACACAATATGAGAAAATAAAGGATAAACAAATGAATTATATTGGAATAAGGGTAAGTTAAAATAGGAGTAACCAATTAAGATCATACCATATATATCAAATATCATATATATGAGTTGTGGTATAAAGTATGGCAGTTCATAAGACATGAATCATAATGGCGATAAATCGTCTCCCATCAATCATGAACCTTGATCTCATTTCATATAATAATGAAACCATTATAAATTATGAAAATCCCTTAAAATATAAAGGTTTACTAAAAATAAAATCAATATTGGGGGAAGGAAACACATGTTACCCCAGGTGGATGAAGACACACCAGTTTCTCAAAGTGGATAATGATAAACATGTTTCTCATTGTGTACCGAGAAAGAACTATTTCCCATTATGGATCACGAAACACCTATTTATCCTTGTGGATAAATAACATAGATTTGGTTCATTTTTTATCTCATGATATTAAAATCTTTACCCAATTCATATGAGGGGTATATTGGTCCCAACCCTCACGATACAAAAACGTACATATTTTTGGAACAAGATCATAAATTGTAAACATATAATAACCCATGAAATTATATGTGTACCATAAACATGTAAACATACAATGACATGTGTAATATATATAGGTTTAATTATAATTTAATTAATGAAAAAACACTAAAAATATATAGGTCATGGATGAGAAATGGGTGTCATAAATATCATACCATAAAAACATAAACTATTCAGGGAAAAAAATCTATGGTATTCATTGATTATATCCATATTAAGAACTTCTTAACACCAAATGATGTTATATTAGAAGAAAAATAATATGGAAATATATTTTAACAAAATTTATTGAGTAAAATATCCTTTTATCATTGAAAATTCTTTTTAAAACATAAAGCACTTTAATGAATATTTTCTTGTGAAAATAACATTGAAAACATAAATATGATTCTTTGAAAAAAAATTCCAAAAATATTTAAAACATAAAAAAATTACATTCCTTTAACTAGAAATTATGTTTAAAGGAGTATTTAAAAAAATTATTTTTTTTTTGAAAACATTGGTATTTGAATAAAATATATTTAATGCCAATGTGAGAAATAAGGTCAGATTTTTTACAACACATTCTTAATTATCATAAGTACCAAATAGTAGAAAAATTATACCATTGAATGATTATATTTTGAATAATCATATGAGAATAAAACCCATGTTAACTCTTAAATTGTGGATCAAAATAGTTCAACAATGGAATCCATGTCGTCAAGAATCCTGATAAATGATGATATTGTAAACATAAAATATTACCACTTTGGTTAAATTGAATAATAGTCCCCATGAAATAACAAAATTAAATGAAACCTGAAATATCATTAAACAAATGAGAATAAAGATATAAAATATCATAGAAAATTACATACACCTCGTAAAATAATATAGGTGCATAACATTACATGTGTCCAAAAGAAGGCCAATTGAGACAAGATTACATTACCAATTTGGTAACTTTTTAACCAAAAATCATAAAAAATAAGTATATTAAAATGTATATGTATATAGTAATAAATTAAATTTAAATAATCATAGAATAAATTCATGGTAGATATGTACACCAAAATATAGAAATTGGTGCTAAATATGACATTTTTCTCGTAGAAATTAAAGTGAGCCTAGAAATCCCCTTTCTACTTGGGTAACGTTTGAATCATGAGATATGTAAAATAACAACATAATTGGGAACATTTAATATCATTAAATACCTAAAAATAATGATATAATTTTTCATATATAGATATATAAACTACACAATAAGAATAATTGGTGAATATAACATAGATGTCATAGAAATAAATGTGAGACAAGAAAAACTAGACCATAAGTCTTGAATTTATCAGAAAACATTGAATCCTCATTTATAATCAATATAAGCCAATTAAACATATTCAAATTAAATATATTATCATATATAATTCTTTATATTAATATATTATGAATTTATATTACCTATTTATTAATAATTTCATGTTAATGTTATGTTTCAGGGAACAACCATTTTTTCACGAGTTTTGATTTGATATAATTTTTGTCCAATAAATTAAATAGTGAGTTAAAAACATCAATAAATATGTCCATGATTTAAATATCTTATATAATAAAAATATATGTATTTATAATAATCTACAAAATATATAAATATGAATTAGAATACACTCTTTATAGAGAAATTATGTCATACATATAAATGAATATTGTTTTGGTTTTGTTATTATATTGAAATAATGATTGAAATATATATATTTATATGTTATAAATATAGAAAAATTTTATATGTGATATAAATTAAATAAAAATATCCTTAATAAATTCCATGTAATGCATGAATTAATAACATTGCTTTTAGGGGGAGGTAGTCCACACATCCACAAATAATGTAATCGTATTCAGACAAAATGATTGAATGAAGGTATGAGTTATAATATAATTTTATAAGAATAAATAAATAAATAATATCATATACATCACATAAAAATAGTAATTTCTTCAATATTAAAAACCTTGAAAGGTTGTAGTATTATTATGTAAAATGGATATATAAAACATATTAACTTTAATAGTTTTATGTTATTGGATTTTAAAATACCGTTATGAATTTGGTATGTTGCATATATAGCCACTGAATAGTGATCACATTATTAGTATAAATACAGGGCTTTAACAAATCAAATTTACTCGGACCATGGAAGTGATGACCTCATCCAGTAGAATTTCACCATATAAAGCCCATTTTTCAGAGATCGGAAAGGAGGTGGCATAATTGGTCTTCACTCTTCACCATGCCCAAGCCGAGCATTAACATGTTAAGCTCAAATAGATCATCTTACTATAGTAGTTGAAGTTAATATAGATGACCACCCAAGCAGTTTTATCTGATTCACCCCAAGAGTTTGTCACCATCTCATACCTAACCCTCATGTATTAGGAAATTATTATAAGGGGTTATGTAAAAATGCACAAGCACTCTGATTATTTGAATTTATTTTTAAAGAATAAATAATATACATTCATTTTATTATTGTTACATTGTAAATAGTTTTTAAAACAAAACTAGTATTTGTATTTACTCTTCAGTTAAGAAATCTATATTGATGAATTAATGGATTTTTAAATGAAAAAATATTTTAAGAAAATATTATTACTAACTTATTCTTTATCAAATATAAATGATCGTATAATTTTTATGAATACAATTGGGATTTTTTATTAAGATATCAATGTTGTTTCATTCAAACCCTATAAATTTTGGATAAATTCTCATTTTTTTAATGTAAAAGTTAAAATATTTATAAAATTATTTAGACAAAAATAATATTATTTTTTTGAATCAGGATGCCAAATTTATCCAATGGTTAATTTTCTATAATATACTAGAGAGAGTCGGGTTTTTGGGTAAAAATTAAATACTGTTTAATTATAAAATCTATTTTATGACATCATAATGACTGAATAGTGACATAATAAAATACTATAAATTGTATGTTCGGACAATATATATTTTAACATTAAAATAATTTTATTTGTGTTTTTTTAATTATTTTACGAATCTTTAGTGGACCATCCAAAACTTATAAATCATTTTAACATTATAAATTGATTTCCTTGAGAGTGTGACTCACCTCCTTGTAAGTAAGACAAATATTTTAATAATTTAGGCCATCTTCCTTATAAAATATTTTTTTCCACTACCATTTGGAAAAAAACAATGTGCAAGAAGCATGGGTTGGATTGTGGTTTTGAATACATTAATGTGTGGTGTCCAAAACCTTATTAATATTGAATTTATTCTCTCTTCATATATAAACCCACACAATAACCCACTTCATATTCATTAAAAACATTTGGATCTTTACCAAACTTTGACCTCCTCTCTATAAAATCCTCCCAAGGTTCCCCAAGCTCCCATGAGGCCTTCATCAAGCCCCTATGAAGCCATTCAGATCACACTTCTATGTAATGATTTCATCCTTTATCATTTTTTCCATGATTATTTATATTTCTATACATTCGTCTTTTAGAATAAAAATGTTATGGAATGATTTTTCAACTCTCTCATACGTCCATACATATGTTTTAATTATGGTAGATTACATTATAATTAATTAATTTCTCCTATGTACAACTGTTACCATGCCGAAATTCCATAAATAATTTCTCTCTTCTCATTTACATTGAATCAATTATTTTAGATTATGAATCTAAATTCTTGTACATTAGTTGGAACATGTATATGTATTACCCCCTTACTATCCATCTCATGTAAATATTTTGACACACCCCTTCCTCTCAAATGAACCATTTTTATGTAACATTATGTCATGTCGTAATGCTGCCAAAATTGCACCATGATTTTCCAAGACAATGTCATTGTGTAGTGAATACGATGCCCATTTTTCTATCAAGTATTTTCACATTTATCCACATTTACTTTTTAATTATATAGTTTAATTTATGAATTATAAATTTCTTTATCATGTAATAAATTATTATGAATCCCTGTTAAATGATCCATGTGGAACACTTATGCCTGAAATGAAATGATTAATAAGGGTGAATTCTGATAGAACTCCAATGCATTCGGTAAAGATTAATATAATGATACATCATATACAATGATGGTTTTCTCTTTATAATTCAAGTTAAATTAGGGTTTACTCAACATAATTTATGTTTAATGAGGGTTTACTCATGCTCCATGTGCAATGAGCCTTGGATTATGCTAATATCATGTTAAATGTCATTTCCACATTTCCATATTATGATAATCATTCTATATCATGTATTTATGATCATGTTTCTCTTGTGATCCATTGATATTCCTATATCCTAACATGTACTATATTTTTTAGGTTATATGTTGTTTACTCTCTTATTGTTCTTTATATCTCACCATTTTTTTATGCATGTCCATAGGTTGTACCATAAAAAGCTATGTACGAAAGTATGTTTTCATGTAAATAATGTTTTCAATAATGATTTTGGGTTTTAGGTTTATTGTTATTATATAATTTTTATAATTTTCTAAGGCACTATACCACTCGATCATCAGTGTTTTTTAAGTGCAATTTTATGTAATAAATAATGTTTAAGTGTGTAATAAAGAGTAGAGTTGTTATAGTTGCTATCAGAGGATAGGTTTAGTTATTTTGGGAATTGGATTAGAAAACCCTAGTGAATGTATTAAGGATAAGGCTATGTATAATTAAAACATCACTATATTTTGGTGATTATTGAGTAAATGGTTTATCAAGGAGATAAATCTTTGTCTAGATACGAGTGGGTAGTGGTGGCTCTAAAATAGGTTTATCTAGTGGTAAAACCCGAAATGACTACTTTGAGCTAGAATCAAATGGGAACTGGTGCACGACAATCATCCTTCTTGCACTCTGGGTTATTACACTCCTAGAAGATATTCTTTGGTAAATTCAAAATATTAGAACGAACCATTATTAATGGAATATATAAAATGCCCCTAAGAACATATGTTGGGAAGTATTTCATGGATAACAAACATAAGTTAAGTATATAAATTTAATTTATATGTTATGGTTTTTTTCATTGGATTCCCCTTAATGTGTTACCCCAAAATTTACTTTTAATCTAGGAAATAGCTGGTAATAGGAGGACTCGGGATGACAACTGATGCGATGATAAATGTGAAAACTTTTTAAATGAGATGTGAAATATAATGGGAGAACGAATCATGATCTTTGACATGATACACTCTCAACTCACTAATGTTTTTAATAGAAAACTGGGACAATAGGAACGTTCAACCCCCCCCCCCCCCCCCCACCAATAAAAACGCTCCAATTTATTTTTTCGTGAGACAAATGCCTCCTACTTTTAATGGGTCATCTAATCCCCCAATCATCGAACAATGTTTCAACTCCATTAAAAATATCTTCTCCATCATTCAATGTTTTGAACAAGAGATGTTTATTCCGGTTGCTTGTCATATGGAGGGTGAAGAAGAAAAATGGTGGACATAGATCCAAAATATGAAGCATGAGAAGAAGATCGAGGCATTGGAATGGAAGTATTTTTATAAAATGATATTTGATAAATATATTCCATGTAATCTCTGAAATAAGATGAAATGAGACATCCTTTCCCTCATGAAAAAAGAGGATGAATCCATTGGAGCGTAGGATGAAAACATAAACAGGCTTTCATGATATGCCTCCAGATTTTTCATTACCCCAAATGCAAGGTTGAACGCTTTTTGGTAGGGTAAAACCTATCCTACGGAAATACCCAGTGATCTGTGACTTCAAGAGCTATGGTGAAATTTTATTATGTGCCCTCAAAGACAAAATAATGATTGGTTACTCTCATAGGTATCATGGGGATAATAATAGTAAAGTGTAATTTAATTTTGGAGGTCTGATGGATAAATCCAACAGTGTAATGAAATTCCATCACCCCACATGCCAATGATACATAAATAATCACATATATGTTTCCTGAAGGTGATGAGGAAATATATTATGAGTGAATGAAATGGGCACTTGGCTAATAACTACTGACGAGAAAAATCTATTTTTGTGACAAATGAGAGGAACTCTCTATTCAACCCTCAACGCATTATTTATTACATTGCCTTCAAATAACCATGGCACATTGCAAACCAGTTCCATAATCCAATGGTTTTTGAAAGCATACAGCAACCTCCAAGGCACTGAGGGTTATATTTTTCTAACACTACCACTGAACCTAACCCCAACAATGAAGTGGTGATTGATACACTATTTATTTATTCAAGAATAGATAATGTACTTTTTTATTCTACTTATATGAATTATTTTATATCCCGAATGTCTAGTGGAACAATCCCAACACCACCATAAAAAATGTAATAAAATATGTCCTTGAAAATAAAAAATGGATAAATCATTGCATGCCATGAATATACCTTCTCCCCTATTACAATTTTTGGTTTTAAAATCATGGTTAACCCCATCATACTCCCTTAGGTAGAATTTTATTGAATTATTAACATGTATTGGATTTCCCTGTATAGAAACTATATAAATCTTCATTAAAAGGAAATCACTCTCTATATGGTGAATCATCCCCCCATTCTGCACAACTGTATGGAGGAGGATGAATTTTCTTTAGTACTATCATCTCAAATATTGATATTAAACTTCTACGTGAACTCTTATTTTTCTCATATGATTGAGTCGATGTAAGCCACTATCCCTAACGACATGCCTATAGTGAGGGAATTTGATGAAGTGTTTATGAGGGAATTGCATGTTCTTCCTTATAAAAGAGATGTTGAATTCTCAATTGATATTATACCTATGTCGTTTATAATATCTAAGACTCAATATAGAATGGATGTTGTGGATCATGAGGATATGAATAAAGAACTACAGAAGAATCTAGATAAAGGGTTTATACGGCCAAGTGCTTCACTATGGGGTGCACCATTCCTCCTCGTCAAAAATAAGGATGTGTCAATACGCATTTGCATTGATTATCGTGAGTTTAATAAAATCGGGATAAAGAACATCTATCATCTTCCCTAAATTGAGGACATGTTCAATCAGTTATGTGGACCACAATATATCTCCACATTGGATTTGCAGTTGGGATATTACCATGTATGTTTTAAGAAGAAGGATATCCCCCAGATGTATTTTCATATAGGGTAATAGCACTATAAATTAATTTTAATTCTTTTAGGACTCACTAACACTCCTGAAATCTTCATGAAAATGATGAATAGAGTCTTTAGATATTACCTCAAAAAGTTTATGGTATTATTTGTAGAAGATAATATAATATACTCCAAAACCAAGGAGGAGCACGAGGAGTATCTAATCATTGTACTAGAGTCCATGAAAAAGGGGAATCAGTATAAAAATTAGAGAAAGTGTGTGTTCTATGAAAATATGGACATGAGAATTATAATGAAAGGAACATCATAAATCCTTTAAAAATTTATTTCTCAACCATCTATTTTTTAAAGGATAAATGATACTCAAAATGATGAATTGGGTATTCAGAGGAAATTGGAAACTATCAAAAATGGTAAATCCTTAGAGTTAAGTGTTAATGTAGAAGGAATTGTGATATTTGTGTCACGACTATGAGTTCCATGAAATACGAAGTTAGAGAAAGAACATCTAGATGATTCACATAGTTTGAAATTCCCCACTCACCCAATAAACACAAATATGTATCGAGATCTCTTATAGCACTATTGGTAGGATAACATGAATAATTATATCATTAAGTATAAATCAATGTTCCTATTATGTCAGTAGGTGATGGCTGGGAGGAAGAAGTCTAAGGGGATGATGCAACCATTTCCCATGCTATCATTTAAATGGGAGATCATCACCATGGAAAATGTCACTGCTCCTTCAAAGACATCCAAATGAAACAATGATATCTAAATTTTTGTGGATCCTCTTACAAAGACTGTACACTTTATTTCAATTCGAGAGGATTTCTCATTAGATCAAATGGAACAAATTTATTTCATAAAAGCGGTAAGGCTTCTTTGAGTACCATAATCGATTGTATCTGATCAAAATCCCAGATTCACCTCTATGTTCTAAAAGATTCTACAATATGCTCTAAATACTGAGCTGAACATCAGTATGGGTTATCTTCCTCAATTTGATGGAATATATGAGGGGACTATCCAAACAATTGAGGACATGTTGAGAGCATGATCAATAGACTTCAAAAGAGGATCAGATCAATATCTTCCTCTGTTTGACTTCTCCTACAATAAACGTTTCCACTCATGCATCCAAATTTTTTATTACGAAGCCCTTTATGCGAAGATGTGAATAACACCATAATGTTGGGATGATGAGGTAGAGAAAAAACTCCTAGGTATAGAAATGGTCTAAGAAATTGTGGATAAGGTTAAAACCATCCAGTATCCCATTAAAGTTGCTCAGAATCTACTACAGTGCTATGATGAAAATCATCAATGAGACCTATATTTTGATGTTGGGGACATGGTATTCCTCCATATATCACCATGCAAGAGAGTTATGAGATTTGGGAAGAAGGGAAAGCTTAGTCCAAGGTACATCTTCCCTTTTGAGATCATTGATAGCAAGGGATTAGGGGCATATCGACTAGTAATCCCACCAAACCTATCTCAAGTACTAGATATATTTCATATATCACTCTCGAGGACGTACATACATTTCCCATCATATATACTCAATACATAGGTGGTTCCATTGGATAATTTCCTCAATTATGAAGAGAAGCACGTGATTATCTTAGATTTTAGAGAAAATGTTGTACGTAATAATGCAATGCCTCTCATCCTGGTGTTGTGGAAAAACCAAAACATTGAAGAAGCAATGTTGGAATAAGAGGAAGTGATGAAGTAGAGTTAACCTTAACAATTTTATTATGGTAAAATGAAATTTCAAGGGTGAAGTTCTTTATGGGGGAATATTGTAATGACCCAAACATTTATTAATGAAAATTCATCTGGATAAAATTAAATGTCATATTATTTAAAATGGTTATATAAAAAATATACACTTCCTTGTTTTAATTTTTTGGATTTCAAAATACTGTTAATAATTTTTACCATTTCTAATATAGATATTGAACAGTGATCACATGATTTGTATAAATATAGAGCTTTAACAAATCCAATTTACTCAGACCAAAGAAGTGATGGCCTCATCTAATAGAATTTCTCCGTATGAAGCCCATTTTTCGGAGCTCAGAAAAGAGGTGGCGTCCTTGGGAATCACTCTTGACCAATCCCAAGACATGCTTCAGTATGTCAAGATCGAACAGAACTGCCTATGGAAGAGGTGGAAGTTGATAGAGATTACCTTCCGAAAGATGTTATCTAATCCCCCTAAGATTCTCTCACCGTTGCACACCTTACCCTTAGGTCGTATGCTGATTTTAAAAGGGGTTATGTAACATGAACCTAGAACTATGATTATGTGCATTATTTTTATATAGAATAAATAATATATATTTATTTATTATTGTTACTTTGAAAATAGTTTTTATGACACAAATAGTATTTTTAGTTAATATTCAAAAAAGAAATCTATTTTGATGAATTAATGTATTTTTAAAATAAATAATATTTTAATAAAATATTATTACTAAATTAATTATTATTAAATATAAATGATTGTATAAGATTTCTAAATAGAATTTTGTTTTTTTATTATGTTTTGAATGTAGTTTTTTTCAAAACCCATGAATTTTTAATAAATGCCATTTTTAATTTTAAAAGTATAAAATTAAAATATTTATAATATTATTTACAAAAAATGAATATTATTTTTGGAATCAAGATGTCAAAATTATCAAATAGGTAATTTTTCATAATTTTTTGATAGGGTCAAATTTTAGGATAAAAATTAAATATCGTTTAATTATAAAGTATCCTTTATTACATCACATTGACCCAATAGTGATGTAATATAATACTATAAATGGTATCTTTAGACAAAATAGGTTTTGCAATTAAAATAATCTTATTTTAGGTTTTTTTATTTTACAATGCTTTAATGGACCCTCCAAGAATTATAAAACATTTTAACTTTATAAATTGATTTCCTTGAGAGTGTGACTCACCTCCACATAATCAAGCCTAATATTTTAATACGATAGGCCATTGGACTTATAAAAAAATGTTTTCCGCTCCCCTTTTTAAAAAACCATCAGCAAAAACCATGACATGGTTATTGGATTTCATTAATTTAATGTGTGGTGTCTGAAACGTAAATAATAAAGAATTCTCTATCTTTCCAAAATAAAACCACCAAAGCTCCAACTCACTTTTCGCTAAAAACCTTTATTGCTAGTAAAAAATCTTCCCTATGTGCTCTTGAATCCTCCCAAGGAGCCCCAAATTCCAAATAAGCCTATCTCATTCCCCTCCCAATCCTTTGGGATCACACTTCCCTATATGGGTTTTCTTCCGTTCTCATTTTTGTCCAAGATTATTTATGATGATATTAATTTTCTTTTCAATTAAAAATGTTGGGGTATAATTTTTTACCTCCGCATAATTACACCCTTATGTTCTAATTAAGAGATACATATTACTCTCTCATTAGTTCTTACCATGTACAACAGTTACTATGCCAAAATTCTGTGAGAAATTTCTCTCTTCTCATTTAAATTCAAGAAATTCTTTTGAATTATAAATCTAAATTCAATTACATATGTTGGTACATGAATCTATAGATCATTTACTATTAATTTTATATACATATAATTATACACCCTTTTCACTCTCATTATACATTTTTATAAATTCTTATATCATGTCGTAATGCTGCCCAAATTGCACTGTGATTTTCCAAGCCAAGGTCATTGTGTAGTAAATACCATCCCCATTTTTCAATAAAGGGTATTCACCTTTCTGAACATTTACTTATTGATTACAGAGTTTCATATATGAATTACACATTTCGTTATCATGGAATAAATGATTATGAATTCATGTTATATGAACCATGTGGCACACTTATATATGAAATTAAATGATTAAGAATGATGTTCCCTCATAGTGCTCCAATGCATTGTGTAAAGATTTGTATCATGATATGTCGAGTGAAATGAAGGCTTACTAAACCTAATTAATGATCAATAAGGGTTTAATAATGACAATTAAAGTGAAATTAAGGTTTATTCATTCTTTATGAGGAATTATCTTAGGTTCATTTAAATATTAGGTTAAATTTTATTGCCACATTTCCATGTTATGATAATAATTCTATATCATGACTTTATGTTCGTGTTTCTATTTTGCTCCATTGATATTCTTATTTACTAACATGTAATATACTATTCATGTTATTCATTTTTTACTCCCTTATTGGGCCTTATAGATCACCCTTTTCTTATGCATGTCCTCAGGTTATCCAATTCAATGCTATGTACGAAAGAATGTTGTCATGTAAAAGATGTTTTCAGTAAAGATGTTAGGTTTTATATTCTATGTTTTTATGTAATGTTCCTAATTTACCAAGACACTAGACCTCTCGATTCTAAATGTTTTCTTATGTTCATGTTTATGTAACAAATCTTGTTTATGTGTGTAATAAAGATAAGGGTTTTTATAAAGGGTGTCAGTTCCCCTTTATTGTCGAGGAATGGCATTTCTGAAAATATAAAATGTTAAACAATATTGGGAGGTATTTATTACATAAAATTTCACCAATAATAGTCAATTGTATATAAAATGAATGATATAGTTTAAATATTTCCATAAAATGTATTTTTTACAGTTTTTAATGCTTATTATTCCCCTTAAGTTAAAATTTAACCACTATGTAAACTCCATTTAACCTTAATCGTATTTATTAATTTCAATTATTTCCCTTTGATATTTTTGGTAAAAGAATAAGTCTACCTTTCTATAAATTAAAATCTATGATGATTATAAATATGGAATCCATTTTTAAAAATTATAAAAATAGAATTTTGAGAAATTAAGTTTAAATTAATCTCTGGTATGAGAACGGATGATGAGTTATTAATATGAAAATTGTCAAAAGATTGAAATGTTTTTATATCCAATTTCAATGTGAAATTTATTCCAATGACATATCTCATATAAATATAAATATATATTATCTAAATATATTCTAAATCAAATTTAAAATAAAATTTATTTATATAAATAAATTTGATGAAACTAATGACTTGAATTAAAATTTAGTATTTTTCACTGTTAATCAAAAATTGAATCTTCTCTAAAAAATACCAAAAAAACCCAAATATATTTTTTGATATTCCAATTTTAAAAATGAATTCAAATTATTCATATAAAGAATATAAAATATTCAAAAATTATATTTAATATATTTGAAACAATATTAGGTGGTAAAATGAACTTTTTGACAAATATATATATCTTTATGCGTACAATTATATTTATTCTTATTCCTTTCCTAAAAAACAAATAACATGAATGTTAAATAGATTAATTTAGTGAAATATATATATATATATATCATTAATATAATTTTATAATTTTTTTAATTAATTTACTGATGTAAAATGATATTGATTTCATAAATATAGTTTTCCGACAAAAGACATAGTATATTTTAAAAAGGATTTTATTTTCTTCTCCAGTTAATTAGTCACCAAATAAATCTTCTTATATATATATTTGAATCATATTTAAATAATTTTAACTAATACTATTCATAACCTCCATTATAGTGTATTTTCTGTAATCATAATAATATGTTACATAATAATATTAATAATACATTGTAGTTCTGTAAAATTAGGTATTGAATGTAACAGAAGCTATCAATAGAACATGAAATTCTGTGTGAAAAAAGCCAAACATGATATTGTGTACAATGAATGAAAATCTATTTTTTTAAATCAAATCTTGAATAACATGATTATTTGATATAATAGAACCAATATTTAGTGTTGTTTGAAACGAAAAAAATAAAAAATATTAAATTCCACGAAAAATATGTTTTACAAAATATCAGTGTGTTACATTCTACCCCCATAAAATTATTTTTTAACTCCATATTTATATTTTTTATAAAAATTTCAATAGTTGCTTGATCCCATCATTAAATCCCACATCATAAAAATGAATATTACAACTTCCTAAAAAAAGAAATTCAGAAATGTAATAGTTAGACAATGTAAATCCTAATTAGGATTCCAAGTAGAGAACATATGTTGTAAATGATAACTTAAACCATGAAAGGAAATATAAAAATCATGTTTTGATGGAGAGTGATAGAGAACGTAGTCTAGAAGAAGTTTACAAACACAGATCCACATAATAAATAATCTTGAAAAAATTGATTTATATCATCAAAATGATGAGAAGAGGAAGAAAATTCTTTCTAAACCATTTTCCAAAAGTTGAATAATTTTCAAAAGGAGAAATACATACATGATTTCATTCAATTTATTTTTTAAAATATCAACCTTTGGATGTTTCATGACCAATTTACACATAATCTATTACTCCAAAAATCATGGAAAATTTTAAGACTGAAGTACTGACGGATTATATGATCCATATATAGAATAATAACTAATTTCATTTTTCTTTAGAGTTTGTCTCTGATAAAATTTATCATTAGTTTTCCAATATTTCTAAATACACATAAGGTGATAAAATATTTTAATATCTAAAACATCAAATGATGTTTTACTTAAACTATTCCTTAAATGGTCAACCTTGTGAACCATAAAAAATATGAAAAACCAAAACATTTGAAAGATGGTAACTGAATTTGTAAATATCATCTTAACATTGATCACCCATATATCATAATGTAGCCTTGGTTTTAAATTTGAATACATGTGAATAAAATCATAATTTATCTTCTTGAAATATGTTAATAACCTGAATTACCACAAATCCCTATTGAGAAAAATGCATGAATTCTTATTCCAAATATCATTTGATATATTTCGTAAAACATCAAAAATCCAAAAAATCAATCTGTGATACCCTTAACAACCTTTTTCATCAAATATTCTATAATTTTTGATATCATAAATACAATATAATTTACATTTTCAATATCAAAATCAACTTATCCATACATAATATCAGTTTATAATTCGTAGGAACATGTTATGGGTTTCCTTCACATAAAGAAACCTTTTCATTAAATCATTTTATATGTCATCAATATCATTTACCATATTCATAAAATTACCAAAAAAAATCTAAAAATATTCCATATAGACTTCATGATTCATATCACATAATCCTTGATTTCAAATACCATAATACTCCAATCATTACACTAGTTCATCAATCCATTAACTTTGCATCATTAACTGAATGAAACCTAAATTTTTATTATTCATATACATTTAAGAAAAAAGTAAGAAACCATGAGATAATCCAAAAAATGAAATATTAGAACCATTGAGGGAAAAATTATGCATACCATAATTTGTCACACTAACACATTTCAAAGAGATTTTAGTTACCTAGGTGTTTATTTCCTCCCTTAGAAAATCCTCAAAATGAAATTCCATTTTTTCCCAAGACTAGATGTAATCCTCGATACTGATCTAACTGATGTTGACTCCCCAACATGTATTAGGTCATTCATGTTGATCCAATAATATTGCTCTTCATTGAGGTCTACAGTTAAATATTTCCCCATCATTATAGTAGAATCCCCCTAGTAGAATTAAGAGGGAGATTTTGTTTAACCATTTCATCATCTGAACTCATAAGAAATCAAAATGATTTCTCAACCACCTCATTTGATATTTGTGTTTGGGAGGAGTCATTTTTTATAAGCTTTCGACTTCATTGATGAGCATGTCATTATTTAAGGATGAAAATAAGAGTAATTGTTATTCTCTTTATGGATACCATTTTGAATCGTACTTCTCCACATGATTAGAGATCTATCTCCCAAGACCTCTACCTCTACATCTCCTGCATTGGATTCCCTCTCATCCTCAATCTCCTATGATGGATCACCAAGCGACAATTGTTCAAAACTATTACCCAACTCTAACGCTGCCACATCCTGACTAGGTCGTGTCTTATTTCATTTCCTTGAACACAGCACCTCCATAAATGATGGTACAAAGGGATTATTGAGTTATGTATCAAACACTTTGGCATCCCTATCACAATCTGGATCAGATCTATCTATCTCAGAATTGGTTGATATTATCTTACTAAAAACAATCTTTACTTTTGGTTCTTGAGATATATGCATAGATAAGTTCATCCTTACCGAGGTAAAATCACATGAATTGAAAATGGTATCAATACTAGTGATCAAAACATAACATTGTCAATAATGATTCATAGTAGTAGTATTGTATTTAGCTTTCAATTACAATTCTGAAATTTATGCCGAATCGAGTTCTAAACCAACATTATAACTAATAAACATCACACCCAAAGACTTGTCCCGATTAGCTGGAACCAAACCCGTGACCATATTAGTCTTGCAAGTATTAAATTTAGTTTCCTCCCACATTGCATTCCAACAATCCTCCCATCTATGTCCCAATTTTTTACACACAGAATAGAAATCATACTAATTTTCAAATATAATGGATTCCATACAACAAAAATTCACCAACAAAAATACAAGAAATATAAATAAGTGGATCAAAAAAATAATCCTCAACACTTATTCTACGTGGAATTGGGGACCCAAAGCTTGAGTTCAGCTATTTGAGCTCAAATAAAGACTTAAGAGATTCTTTTGAATTCATAGAGTTGAAGGATTCCGTAAGGGAAAGGGATGTTTTAGAAGACATACCCAAATAGCCATAGAAGATGAATCCTTCTATTTATGGTAGTCGTAACACCATCTAAAGAGGAGATAACCTGACCTCAGATAAGAGCAAGGGGAACTCGACCATGCCAAAATAAGATCATACACCGATGAAAACTTGACCATTAAACTTTTAGAATCTAGATGTCTGACTATGATCTGATATTAAAGGCCCCATGTATTATGTTCTATCAACATAAATTGAAACATGATTCTAACATTTAATGTAAAAAATATGGTTAGAGCATCATATAGATTTCACATGTAATTCAATGTCTTTTTATATTCAGTAGTATAACAAAAACTCATGTCACCTTCCTTCTTAATTTCACGAGACTTTCACATTGGACATTGTTTTTCAAAATTCTTATATTTTACACACCTGAAACCTTCAATGATGACCTGTTTTTTTATAGATAGTACTATCAACTAATAACATAAAACAAACTTTGAGGAACACTTATCTTATCATAAAACAACATAATTATGAACAATTACTTAATGAATTTATAAATCATGACACCGTATTTTAAATCTATGACACTTTACGATTATCTAAATATAATTGCCCTGATATATCCACAGAAAATCCCTAACGATCTCACTAATTCTTCCTCATGATAGTTTCCTAATGTTTTCGAAACCATTCCATTTATACCAAAAATAAAGTCCCGACCATAACATATATTTATATTAATTAATTTTAAAAGAATATTAATCGCATTAAAAATTATATTCCTATTGACCATAATATATTAGTTTCCAAAAACATGGACAAATATTATTTTGTCTTTTTGAATTATATTTAATGATTCACACAAAGATCATCCCATTTAGTACACCTTCTTAAACCCATTCTTCATAACGTTGGGGAAGGAATCAAAATAAAGGATGAGATCAGATGATCAGCAAGGTTAAATAATGGATATGCGTAATAATAGAATGAAAGTAATTGTAATAGTAAAACATAATAAGTAGATATGGATAATAATATTCCATTAATAGAATCATAATCATTAACAATCCGGATAAATGATGATATTGTAGCAACAAACTCTTACCACTTTGGCTACATTTATTCATAATCATTATGAGATAATAACAATAAATTAATCATAATATATCATCAAAACAATGAAAATCATGATATAATATTTCAAATGGATTTACATAAACCTTTTAAATGAATACATTTTCATAACAAAACAAGTGTCCCCAGAAGTCAAATTGAGACAAAATTACCGTACCGATTGGGTATCCTTTGAACAATAAATTTACAGAAAGAGATATTATAAATTGGATTTGTAAATTAACCTAAAATTAAGGATAATAATCATATAATACAATCATGGTATGTTTATACACCATAAAAATAAAATTTGCGGTTAATATGTCATATGTTTATTGAAATAATATTGAGACTAGAGATCCCCTTTCTACTTGAGTATCTTTTTAATCAAGATATCCATGAAGGACTAACAAATATGGACTAATTTAATATCATTAAATATACTAAATCCATGATATAAGATGTGATAAGGATTTATATACCCCAAACAAAAAAAATTGTGTTGAATATAGCATATATCACATATAACAAATAATGAGATGAGAAAAACCACACCTTCAGTCTTGAATTTAATAATACACATTCAAAAAATAATTATTACAAATATAATTTTTTTATAAATATAAAAAATCTCAATATTCTTATATATAATTCCATAATTTACTTGATTATTACTTTATATTACCTTCTTGTAAACAATTCCATGTTAAATTTATGTATCAGGAAATTTCCATTTTGTTTTTTTCATGTGTTTTGATTTGTTATATTTTTGGTAATTTTCAGTAAATCATTTTTAAATAAAATCCAGAATGATATCCATGAAGAAAATATCATATAAATTAAGTATATGTTCAATTATAATATTCTATAAAATATTGGAATATGAAATGGAATACATTGTTCATGGATATAGTAGGTAGTACACATAAACGAAGTTATCATTTATTCAATGAATTATGAATTATGTAAGTGTATGATAAATTTATTTTCAATAAAAGTTAATATGTAATTATTATCAAATGTAAATATCATATTATTCCTTATCATCTTTGATGGAAAGAGTATGTGAAAAAATAATATCATCACGTCGCGAGGTAGTTGTCCACCGTACACATGATCAACATTATAATATTCTCAATAAAATGGTATGTATGAAATTATATAATATATTATAATTAAGTATGTATAATCTAATAATTAATATAATACAGAATCATTATATAAATCATTATATATTTATGTGTAAAGTATTGATAGAAAAAAAATATGTCGGTTGGCATGCCGGTAGCCCATCAAACACACGATCAATAGTTTTGATTCACATTTAACGAAGGAGGAGATGGTTCACGGCCATGATTATAACTGAAAAAATAATCATATGGATGATACTAATGTTATTATATCATCATAATTTAATAATATTTTTAGTAAATATAATAATAAATAAAATAAATTCCTTAGTTAAGGATGTTACCACTACTTTAGGAAACATGTTTTCTTTTAAACCAGAATCATTCATATGTTAGATTAATAACCAAACCATGTATTGGAATATTTTTTTAGGTAATAATGGAAGTTATTTCACAAGGTATTGACCAATATAGTGGGTTTTAAATTTGTTTAAAGGATATCAAAGTTGTTAGACTTTCATAATTGGGGGAGAGGGCACAGATGTATTTTATAGAAAGAATAAATTCTAACCAGGTTTTGTCAATAAAAAATGATAAAAAATATAACAATTAATATCCTTAAAATTTATAAGGTCTAAATAAAACAATAAAATAAAAATTATACTTGTTTGGCATATTTTTTGACTCTTCACATTGTAGTTTGACACTTGGGAAAACTATTTTTACCTTAATTATGTCAAATAATATTGACTATATTCACTAATAAATATTTTAAAATTTTAAAATTTATTTATTAGATGATATAAATTTTTTTGAATAAAAATATTAAATCCAATTCCCTATATTTAGGACAATGAAGTGATATATTTTAATTTTAAATTAAAAAAGAAAATGTGTCAAAAAAATGGGTTCCCAAATGAAAAAATTTCCAAACAACCAAAAGTTATTATATAAAATATTAACACGTAAATTATTAAAATTGAATAATTTGAATTTAATAATATATTATTGAAATAGGTTTAATGTTAATAACATATTAAAAAATAAAATGTTATTAAAATTATTTATATAATGCAGTTTCTAATAAAACACAATATTCTTTCACTACTCATTGAAAAATGGATCTTTGTAAGAAAAAATAACCAATGATAAATTTTACATGGTGATTTAGAAAATTATGTTTATTTTGGAAAATAATATTATAATATTGTTTGGAAATAAATTTTAAATTTTTTTTCCAAAGTTCTAATAATTAATATTTTTGAAAAAATAATGTTTTTCTCAAAATAATTCATTTGATTTTTAATAGTTCTTATTTTATATCTAATCAATAGATAAAAATTGAATTAATATTACATTTTTTTAAAATTTAGATAAATAATTTAGTTATTTTTATTCACACCCTAAAATTTATTAGATAGTTTATAATGACCATATTTAAATAATAATATTTTTATAGAGTATAATTTTTTCATTTAAACCAGGTGTTCCATGTATCCAAAGCTATCAAAAATATTGAATATATTTAAAATATAATATATAATAAATTATTTATTTTTTACATAATCCATTGTTAAATATGTTTTTTACTTATAAAATATATAACATCATGACACTTAATAAGCTGAAACTCTATTATAGGTGGAGGAAGAAAAATATATAAAAAATATCATCATAGTATGATGTATTTATATTGTGATTAGATGGTCTCTCTATCATGATCATGAGATCAACAATGATTGACCTTGTAAATTTGTCTATCAGAAATCAATTTTCATATATTTGAAGTCATTGATAAAATTACTTCTCTTAAGAAAAATCGATGTGGACTATCTAGTTTATAAAAATGGTACAGTTAATGTTTTATAAGGTAATAGACACTAAAACAGTATTTATGTGTCCTAGTGATAGGGATTTCTTTTTGGAAGTCACTAAGACATGTATAGGGCCAAAAAAATACATCTCATAATGACTATCCAATTAAAATAATGGGGACAAGAACGTTTTTATATAAAAAATGATGTGTTATTTTGTCAATAAGAGTTTTCACTATATGTATGACTATTATATGGTTTCAACAATATTTAGTGTCATTTAAGTGAGATATATTTTATTAAAAATATAATTAATATTCATTGTCCTTGGAAAAAATCCCATCTACTATTTTAGATGGGGGAATTAAAAAACCAAAAACACTTTAATAGATGTGATATAGTTTTAAACATGAATATACATGATGAATAATTTATAAAATGTTTTTTATAATATAAAATAATAAAATTAATTTTATTTATATATTAATTATTCAATAATTGACATATATATATATATATATATATTAAGACGTTATTTAGGAAATATCATTGTACTAATCTAAAGGAATTTTCTATAATATTATAATTGTTTTAAATAAAATAAAATTTGAGATATTTAATATATATCAATGAATATAATAAAATAAATAATATATATTATTCTATTATATTTGTTTTAATGAAATGTATTATAATTTGAATATTAAGGAGTCCATAATAATTATGAGTAAAAGATAATATGATAATTTCATATTGAATGAAATTTAATTGTTAATTTTGTTGATAACAAAATTATATGGTGTCTATAATATATTTATGAATTATTGATAAATGATTATCTCATTTCTAAATATATAAATTGGTAAATAATTTTGACTTAGCCTATTTATTATTATTCATTAATATAACATTTATAATTTTAAATTTCATGAAATAAAAATTCAATGCGATTTTAGAAGATTGTATTATTTTTTCTTACATGATTTTATGATTTTAAATTCTTGGTATGATAATTGGTTTTATTTTCATATTCCATGATGTTGGAATGTAGTATGTTTTGATCATGACTTAATTTTTTATTTAATTTTTATATATATTAGTTTTTTAAATAACGAGGTAATTCAGGTTTAAATATAGTCATTAATAGTTCTAAGAGGGGCTTTATATGGAACTATTCACTGATAATAAATATTATTCATTGTCTACAAAATTGGTGGTTGACTTCCTCTTTCACTCATTTCATAATCTTTTAGTGATTGTTGATTTCACATTAATCTACTAATTTAAAATAATGGTTTAATATAACATTTCCACAAGATGTATTATGGTAGGTAAAAATAATATTTAGTTTTTAATATGGGTTGGTAACATATATCATGAGTTTTTTGAGTACTTATATATTAAAAGAAATTATGTAAATAGATTTTATAAAAAAAATAGACAACTAAAACAAAATATTCTAGTGCATGAATACATGTTAATTGAATATATAAAATAATAGAGTGAAATAATAAGTCCATAGAAAATATAATGTTTTATATTTTATCTAATGAAAATTGTTTTCAATCCATCCATCAACCAACTAGTTAGTTTTAGGCCAAATTAGGTTACTGAAAGAATTAGGTGCCTTATTTTTAAAACATTCATTTAGTTAGATGTTTTCCTGAAACTATCATTGTTATTATAAATGAGGAATACAGATTAGAAAATGCATATGATGGATTGGAGAGAAAGTTATCCACTAAAGTACTCAAGATCCATATATGACAAGATTAACATGATTATCTAGTAGATAAAATCATAACATAGGTATTGAGATTATATATGATAATTCATGAAGAAATATGGACCATCACCAATTAATTTATATGATATGATATGAAAGGGGATTTCAATTTAGTTGGAGAACATTTAATAAATTTTTTATTAAAATAAATATAAAACATGATACTCATATGATTAATGGTTCAGTTTTATATAAAACGGAATCATAATCATCATCATGAAACAATTTGGGTTCAATCTAAGAAAAGGGAAATCATAGTGCATGAAATTTAAAAGACTTATATAGGAACTTTATATTCATTCTCATGTAAGAGCAATTAGTCTATGTGATAGATAAAAGACTTACTTAGAAACCACATATATATAATTCTAGTTAAGAAGAGAAATATTATAATAATAATCATCATAATGAATCACTATACATATCCTGGTTATATATTTTTAATGGATCACATGATATAAAATAGAAATGAATATATGGATACTTTTGGTATGATAGTGACTCTCAATAAATCAATCATTAATAAAAAACATGACAGGTATGGGGTTCCACAGAACTCTTTTTTTATAAGATAGGAATGGGTGAATACATCCTTTCTCGTGTGATAAATATAAACAGGTATGTAAATGAAATGTATATACTAGGGTCACTTATAGAGATTTATTTTTCTAGAAACATTATCTATAATCGCTACTACAAAAGTTCCAACAATTCATTGTGAATTAAAACATGTATGATTTTAATAAATGTTTACATAATCCGATAAATATATTAGGGATTATATAGTTGTACATGGATGTTTGAATATACATTTATATTGTAAATAACGGAGTGGGTAAAAGATTTGGGTAGAATTATAATAAGACATTTTATAAAAGAGTTTGTACCACTGACTAAACGTTGGGAATGGAATATGGTTTTTTGTTTACAATATTGTAATAAATGATACAAGAAGATGAACTATCCAAAGTACCCAAAGTGTTACAAGTTAATTTTTTTAGTTTCCAAATTACTTGTTAATGTTATAAAATTAAATTCTTCATATTTTAGAGTATATTTTATTAAAAATATATTATAAAACTATTGGAAATATTTATAGTAGTCTAAAAAAATGAAGGATCGACAGTTGGAGTTAAATGTAATCATTAAACTGGTTTATACGAGAGTTTCAAATATCATGGAGTAAGATGAACCTAATTTACATAAATAACATGTTCATTAAAATAATTTTTTTGTAATTTTCATGCGGTACTAATCATATGTGATAATATGTGTTATTGTCAACAATGGAAATTATTAATAAAGGGGATAATATCATTAATATGCATGGTTATGGTTGATGACTATTTATATCCTTATTAAATGGTCAATAATGACAAATAGCGTTTTATATAGGATAATAGATATTATGTTATATATTTAATAAAATAGTAAGAAATTTTTTGAACCAATATAAGAGATATATGTTAATGAATTAAGGATTATTTAAAGTATAACACTCTTAATCATATATAATTCAATATGTGAAAATGTTATTTATAATTTACCTATTAAATACACCAAATAAAATGAAATATATATATTATTCCATAGATAAGATGATTTTATTTTAATTTAACAAACTATTTTATAATGAATATCGTTTTTATGATCCTAGAGGAATTATATTTGGTAATAGAGGGAATTTATATTTTACAAATTATGATTGATCCAGAAAAAATTCAATGATAATGTCCATTATCTTTCTAAAATATTTTATAACATGTTGGTAATGAAAAATTGAAATATGTTACTCAATGTTACCAAAATTAAGTGACTATTACATTATATCTTAAGAGAGGTTATGATGTCTTGATAAATATATTATTTTTAAAGAGATATATTTTTATATAATAACTAATCTCTATGAATTTTTTATACAATGTTACCATTAATGATGATGATAATTATAAACATATAATGATTTAATGTCAATAAATATGTTGTTAAAGCTAGAACATATTATATTATAATGTAAATGGGTTTGAATAATATGGTCTAGGAATTAAATAGTATGAACATGTCTTCCATGTCCCAGCATCATCCAAATTATATTTCTTCATTCCCTCATCGTCAAAATGTACCACATTATATGTATAATAATTGATGGATAGTTAAAGTAGTAAATCCAATATGAAATAGAAAAAATCTAGTATATATATAAATTTTTCTACATGGAGTAATATAATATGCTGATGTTGATGATGATACATTCTTTATGTGAAATAAAATATTATAAAAATATATACATAGTAGTTGTACAATACTTGTAACCAAAGTAAAAATTTCATGAAAACAATCCAAATAGAATAATGAGCTTTAACTCAGTTCCATGCTCCCCAACTCCTAAGCAGCAATTAATAACTTGTAGTTTAACATTATCCCTTATTTATACCTGCAATCATATTGTCTTTTTATGATCCATTTACAGCCCATACAGGGTGTGAGATATAATCCCAGTAGGAAACCACCCCATGTCATCTTGCATATAATTAATTAATATATATAATAGTGTTAATGATTTAATAGAATAAAAAATGGAATTAGATAAATAGAACATCATATAATGTCTAGTTTCTCATGTTATAATAACATTCATTTAATAGTTCATTTCAATTTAATAAACAAGTCTCCAGACCTGGAATAATGGCCCACATCCACCATAAAAGGATGTTATAGAAGGATTCCTAAACATGACATCTATTTATTATAATTCATTTACCAAATCTATTTTTTTAATTTATCTTGGAAGATGTTTCATATAAATAATTTAAATAATTATTCTTTTACAAACCTATGCCCATCCTTGGAAATCATATTTTGTAATCCAGGTATCACTCCATGTGTATCTTGAATTAATCACCATAAAATACCATCCTAGTCATTCCTCATTGTAATATTCATATATCTCTCGGTGTGGTATCATTTCACTTCCACTCATGTACATTCATATCATTCCAGTAAGGGATCACATGTGTAACACATAGAGTACATGATCAACTACCCCATGAGTATGTCCATAGAAATATATAAGGACTCCAAGTACTACCCGAGCATATAATAGCCTCCCCCATGAGTCCACCCTTGGTAGTCCTTATAAGTATTATAAGTCACACTTGAGAATAAATATGGTATAATAAAAATGATTACATACATGCAATTTGAATATAAACTCATGTGTCAATTATGTTATTTATTAACATTTAGGTACTCAACATAATTTAGTAAATATCATTTAATCATGTTGAGGCAATAACTTATAAATAATCATATAAAACTCACATTAGATGGTGTCAAAATAGATTATCTATTTTTATGAGTCTTATCCTTTATTTATATCCAATGAAATTTCATTTTTATAAGAAAATGAATCTTAATAATTAATTTCCTGGCCAAGAGAAGGGATATGACTAAAAGTTCGTCTCCTTAACAAATTCATGGTTCAATTACTAATATAATTTATAAGTCATATTACAATTCACACTTCAGTTTTAAATTCAATTAATCATTTTAAATTATAGTTCTATTCAAAATTGACATCCCATAGTAAGGGGTAAAAATTCAAAACCTAAGGAAACAAAATTCAAAGTCCACCAATGGTCGTCCATTTAAATAATCAACACACCAAATGAGTGCTTCCAAATAAATTTCACTATCAATTATTAATTCATTTATGGTACTAATTATTTTTATAGGTTATACCTTTTAGATCGTTTCATCTATTAAATTCTAGTTCAAGGGTATTTTTTTGAGAATTTGAAACGTTGAACAACATCATGTATATATATATATAACACTTTGACATTGAGGGGATATCGTGAGACGACCTGTCATAGGTTTGTAGTTGATAGCTCAAAATGTAAAATCACTAGATTCATGTTCTATTAGGATAAAATTGAAAAACAGATGAAAAAATAATAGTATTTAAAATTAGTTTTCAACCAAATAGCGATGTTGATACCATACCAAATGATTAATGACAAAGAAGAAGTCTATAACTCACTGATGCAGATCCATCAAGATGAGTGATGCTTTAATCCAAGAATGAATAGAGATCTGACAACATATCCTAAAATAAGATTCATGGATATCATAATGGTGGTTATGCCTTTGTTCATTGAAGAAATTGGAGGGTTATTTATGAAATAAGATTCATGTAGGGGGTTTTTAATAATTTAACACAATTTAAATGGTGTCATTGTTTTTCCATAGGGTTTTCCAAACAGTGTTCCATCTATGTTCTCTTTTACATTGGAAGGGGGTACATCATATGGTTTATATGGATAGTTTGACTAACTATGATTAAACAATGATAAAAATACCTGTCAAAATTGAAAACATTATCACATGTACATGCTCCAAAAATTTCATGGATTATCAAACCGCATGGCCTAGGGATTCTCAATATCTAACCATGTACAATTTTAACTAAATTTGTAGCCTACCACACACGACATGTGTTATCCATGACCCATGACGTTTTCACCCAAAATCTTGGTTTTGGACTCAGAACCATCCCTAGACATCATCAATACTTCCATCATCTCAACATGCTTTTATATTAATCCATATTTAAACAATTAAAGTGTAAATTGGTGGAATGTGATCAATTCATACCATAGTAAAGAATTTGGTTCTTAATAAATCCCCCCTTAAAGTAATTTTTCCCAAAATATCCTTTTAAATGGTGGTAGGAGAGGCTATAGAATAACACTAGACACTGTGATCATACATAATCCTCCTACTCCATGTCTTTTCCTATACATGGTTGTACTTCCATAGCACTTCTACTAGATAAACTGACTAGTCTAAGAGAATATTCATGTTACGATCCAAAATTTGAATCTTATGCCCTTCAAAGGATGCATCTACCTATAACTCAACCTCCTCTTGCTGAAAAACATGAGACACGTTTGAATGGTATCTAATCTACTAATACACATGGAAGGAATCATGGATAGATCAACACCTATGAGGTAACTACAACCAATAAGATATCATCATAACATCTTCTAGACTCTCAAATGGCCAGATATATCTATTTGAAAGATTACCCTTTCTCATGAACCTCTTGTGTTCCATCCATAGAGAGACATGTAAAAGGTCTTGATCCACGACCTCAAAATAAAGAGTCTATATATGGTAATTAGTGTATGATTTTTAGTAATACTTAATAGTAACCATCCTCTTCAAAATCATCTGAACCTACTATCTGGTCTCATAATAAAGATGAAATCCATGTATATCTTCTTATCCTTCATCTAACAAAGTTTGGGATGATCGTAATGGACTATCGTAAAAATCATCATTATTTTTCATATAATTATATGTTTGAAAGATATTTTTTATAAAATTAAATATAGGGTATATCCTCTCTTTATAGCCCCCAAATTATAGGATGTATGCTCAAAAAAATTCCACAAGAACCTTTTCCACCCACTCTGACTATCCAGGGATTTGAGGGTTGTTTCATGTGCTCAAAAGAACCCGTGTACCTATTTCCCTATGTATCTCTTACAAGAATCATGGAATAAACATGGTTTCCAACTCAAATATTATAATATGTGGGACCCCATAAAGTTTTATTATCTCATGCATATACAACCATCCAAAATAATATATGTAAAAGGTCTCCTTGATTATAAATAAATGTGAATATTTCATGATATTTCCAAAAACAACCTATAAAAGCTCATTATGTCGAGGAGACCTCTTTAAACTAGTAAAAAAATTCATCGCAACACCATTTCAATTCCACTCAGGAATTGGTAGGTATTGTAAGAGTATAGTTGGTCACTACTATTCCACCTTCACCTATGGATAGGTAAAACCTCTCATAAATTTTTTTGATAAATCACTTTTAAAACTCAGCCTCAAGTATTGGCAATGTAAATCCTGATACATATTGGTAATTCTAGGGAACACCGCCCATAATAAATTATTATATTATCACATCAGCTCTACATGTCTATTGAAACACAAATGAGAACGTGTACTCCTACAATTTTATCACATATTTTGGTCCAACTAGAAGGATAGTCATCACCTTTTATACTATACCATAGGACATGGCCCTTGTAATTTGATATCTACCTCAACCTCACTCTATTCAGAAGGTTAGACGTAACAACTAATGTTCAAAGATAAGTCTATACCTGACCAGCCTTCACATCCAAGTACACATCAGTGAAAAATTCCATAATTATCCACTCATTAATGGCATCTTAAAGGGCTTGAATTTGAGTTCTCCTACTCATTTCAACGACTAATACATTGTATTTAACATGAATTTTGGCACATTCAATTTCGAAAGAATGTGGGTATTAAACCAACCTTCCATCCCACCAATTTAGATAACTCTAAATAAATATGTACATGAGAATTATGTGGTATTTTTATGACAAAAATATCATTCCACCTATGTAATGACACCAACATCACAATAAATGAACAACTATAGCTAACTCGGGATCATGCGTCTGGTAATTCCTCTCATGTATCGTCAACATTTGAGAATCATATGCCATGACTATATTTCAGGCATAAGAACTAGACCTATAATGATAAAAATACATTATAGTAGATAGTGTAATTCCTTTTCCTCTGGAAAGATTAGGGTCCAGGATGAATTTAATCAACCTTTTAGATTTTTTAATGACAAATCACATGCATCTCAGCATACAAAAATCACACCCTTCTTATTCAAGACCATGGGCAGCACTTCTAGGTCTGTGATGTCTTGTATGTAATGTATGTAACAACTGAATACAACCAAAAATATTTGTACCTTTATGGTTTTCATAGTATTCTTCTAGGAATGTATAAATCATTACTTCTCTAGGTCAAATGATACTTCTGTCTTTGAGATAATGTGACCCAGTAAGTGAATCTCATACATTGAGAAGTGGCACTTTGAGATAATATAATATAAATTATTCTATCTCAGTGTATTCATTTTGATATAAGTATGTTTAGTAGGGTCCATTTAGTAATGATAATACAGAAATATTTCATACATGAAAACCACCACAAACAAATCTATCTAGGGATATAATTCTCTATTCATCAATGTCATGATGACTTCAAGAGTTTATGTGGGATCAAAAGGCATAACCAAGTACATTTAAAGAAGATACCATCACAAAAAAAGCTATGTGAGGTATGTAGTATGGTTTAACTCACAATTGATGATTAGCAGATCTCATGTAAATCATCTAGAATACCTGAGCTCCTAAAATACGATCGAAATGACTATTTATTTTTTCTAGTGTATACTAGATATTAATCATCAGTTGGTTCAATATCATGTAACAAACAAAAATCCGGACTATTCCAGCGACATTATTCACAAAAGTACTGGTGAAACCTATATAGAATTACTAGGTTGGATTAAACCCTTTTCTTCTAAATATTATTGCATTCATTTGGCATCTTTAATCTCAGTTATAGTTATCATGTAAAGAGGAATGTATACCAGTGCAGCTTTTGAAACAAGATTTATAGGGAAATTTTCACCACTTGACATCAGAAACTTCTTTATTCTATTCATTTATTGGTTTTATATCTTTCTTATTGGGGTTCGGGATGAGTCCCAAAAATGTTTTCTAAAATTGGATGTCTGAGACGATTTTTATCCAATGTACGGGAAAACACAGTCAGTGGAAAATGTTTGGTTCCTCATAGGTACCCATTTAATAGGTCTTAGTGCAGGACACAAGATACCAATCAGTTTGAGAATAGTCATTCAAACTGTTGTAATGTTTTTTTGGTCGGTCCTCTCATAGGTAGAAGACACCTCACGATTTATTCGCAATAGTACAAACAATGCAAGATGGTTATGTTCTCTCCTTTCTCTTGGACTACAGCTACCACGCAGTTAGTGAACGGTTTGGTAAACCATGTAGCCAAAACATGCAAGTTTCCCATAAATTTTAAATATTAAAAACCATAGTCTACATTCTCCCCCTTTTACCCTAAATCTGACCCCCTCCTCTTAGGTCATTTTTGGCACATGAAAGAGCCCCCTAGGTCCCTCTCCATGGTTACTCCTCTACCATGGGTGGTTTATCTATTATTCTAAGGTGTTTTTAGGGATACTTTTTCAAATTTCTCCCTTTTAACACATCCCCTATCTATTTCGTGGTTTTAATTTGATAGGTCCAATCTTGGATGAACCATAGATGATAGGGTTGATTTTTACCTCAGGTTTCTTTGGATCATGGGTATGCAGATCTTTCTTCGGGCAATAATAAATCTTCTCTAAAGTTTTCTTCACATTTTCATGGAATTAAGGAATATGTTTCCATTTGTTTCCATTCTAATGCAATCTATTTGACTCTTGGGTGTTTCCACTAATTTTTAAACATTATTCCAATTTTATAATGTCCTTGGTTAGTTTATTGTGGTGACTTTTGTTGGTAGAATTTATTAAATATAGATTTTTATTAGATTAATTTTTATGCCTATATATATTCACTCCAAATGTTTTTGACAAAATTTTAATTGATCCATTAAGGATTTAATTGGATTAATTGTTTGGTGTTTTCTTATATAGTATTTTTATTAAATTTATTGGATTGTTTTTGGCATTGTTATGTGAAACATGATGATTTTTTAAAAATGCTTGGTTGTTGTTGTTGGAAATAATGTAGTGTTTCTTTTGACGATGAATGGTAAAGAAAGAAATTAATCTCACCACTGGATTTGGGAACATCCATGGGTGCATGGAGTGCTCCCTTGTAATGGATTTGAAATGAATATGGCATTAAAAGTGATTCCCTATTAAAAATTTGGTTTTTTAAAAAGGATCTACATATTATCTTTCTCATAATTTTTATAAAATGGTTCCATGTTTCCCCAAATGACATAAATATATTTCATTATTTTTTATTATGTTATGAAAAATATGGTGTTTTATACTATAGGATTATATTTTAAATGATATGGAGGCTCGTCTGGAATCATTAAATGCATTGTTTGTGTTCATATCTGTCGTTAAATAAAAAAGGATTTATAATAAAGGATCATTTGAAATTTCTCTATTGAATTGGATGATTGTATCTAATTTTAGAATAGTTGAGATATAGTTTGATAGTTTATTCATGATATACTATATTTAAGTCATGGTTATCACCTTGTAATATTAGAGAATGAATGTAGCATTTTAAATGTGAATTGTCGATGGTATCTCAAAATGTGTCATAGGATTATGTTTTTTGACATCCCGGTTGGCACCTTTGATAATGTGATACAATAAAATGGTAACTTTTATTAAGGATTACCCAATACGGGTAATCATATAGGCGGTGTCCTTGTTTGGAGAAGGAATTTGAGGTGACAGTAGGTAAGGTGAGTCATGCGTGTGAAAGATTCCTTCTTACATAGTATACTATTGCTATGAGTTCCTATGAATATTTTAGATGATCGAGTGATAATTTATTATAAAACATAATTAGATCTATTTTTACCCATGGATTTTCTAAAAGGACAGGTCAGTTTTTCCACTGGATAGGTCATTTGAGGGCAACCAATTAGTTATAGGCAATAGAACTTCACCATACATTATCAGGTGGTTCTCAATAGAGTACATTAATGGATCTATCTTGGGATGTTTAGGATATTACCATGGTTATTAAAATTATTTTGATTCTATATTTTTTGTAATGTTATATTGACATATTTCAAAGATTACTTATTTTCATAACAACATGGAATTCATTGTTTCGTGTTTTGGTTTGAAAATGGTAAAGTATATTGGAAATGGAAATAAAGTGTTAAATGTTTTGAAAATGGTAAAAATGAATTTTTTATAGAAAATAAGAAAAAACTATTTCATATGTAATTAAACCTTGTATTAATAGACTTATTTAGAGCACAGAAAAGTATGGATTCTTTTTTGGTTTCCTACCGAGCTCTATATATCACACTCTATATGTTTTATTTAGTGTAATTCTACTCACACTATTAGACAGGTTCATCTTCCTGGTTCGTGTGCTGGTTGTTGGAGTAGTTGATCTAGTGGTAGGAGGTGACCAAGAGGTCACATGGTAATCTTGTTATCATAGTCTAGTTTTACATTGTCATCTAGTTTCTGTTCTTTTTTATAATTTAGTTTTAAAAGTAACTTGATCATATGGTGTATTTATTTATGGTTTATTTTTGGTTCTTTATGTGTTCTATATTTTATTAGTTTTTTTATTCAATGTTGGTTATTATTTGGGAAGAAATTATTCCCACATGAATTTCATTTGATATGCAAAACTAGTTTCCAAACCTAGGGGATCAAGAGCACCCTTCAAACCACGTCTTGGACAGTGTCGGTTTTCGGGTTGAATAGAATCCTTTCTTGGTTTAGGAAAAATGGTATCAGAGGAGGCCTTTGTTTTTTAAGGTGTTCGGTATATTTTAGACAATAATTTTCATGGATTAGGAGATATTTTATATGTCAGTTCCGGATCACCACCATTTATAATGACACTTATGTTTTATGGGTTTTCTGGGGATTGTGTCCTTTTATTGTATAGGTTTGTTATGGATTGAGGAATTACAATGGAGGAGAGACAATTTAATTTTGTGGTCTCAAATTTAGTAGTTACCCATGTGGATTCCAAGTACATGGATCAATATCTTCTTTGGGTCGGTGGTTACATTGTTCATTTCCCACTACCATGTCTCCAGATTAGGCATAGACACTAACTCCTCATTGTGGTGGTTTAATGTGATTTTTCTGTTGTTAATGGTCATTAATGGTGGGAGTTTTTTTAATGTTTTAGTTGTGTTTATTTGATTTTGTAATTGAATTGTTTTTTGAAAATGGAAATGAATTATTTTCAATGGTTATGAAACAATAATTGGTTTTTAAAGGATGTTTTTTTGGATTGGTAATTTTCGGAATTCATGGTTTTGGAAATGGAATGGTGAGTGAAACTTGTGGTAATCCTCGTGACGGTTTTCATATTTGTGGCTATCTGTGGTAAGTTTGTTTTGGAAAATATGTATGAATATGAATGATCATATATGAAATGATTTATAGGATTCTAAGGATTTTTATTTGATATCAAAGGCTTTTCCTTGTTTTTTTTATTTTCATTTTCAAAGAGTAAAATGATTCTAGAGATTAGGTTGTTTTATAATTTTGGTTTTATTGAGGTAAAAATTACATTTGTGCTTGGGAAGTATCTTGAAATGAGGTTGAACTGAAAAATGAGGACTATCTATTATTTTTGGAAAGGGGACTTTTGTTGTGATTTTTGGCGTTAGGTTCATGGGTCTCATTTTTTTCTTGAGGTGTTATTTTTTTATGTTGGTTTTGGTTTTTTTTTCTTATAGTTTAGAATATGATTCCAAGAAAGGTCCTCAAAATGTTTAATGATTTATTCCCATTTTATGGTTCATCATTGTTTTTATACATTTCATGGAAAAAGAGTTATGTTATAGGTAGTTTAGTGGCTTTAAGAGGTTGAGTGTCTCATCACATAATTATAATCTACCAAGGTTGTTAGAGTTTATGTTATTATGAGGTTTTTTGAGAGTCTCGCTTTAGATTAATGGGAATTCTTCCAATCCATCAATACAATTTGGGATGACATACAATGTTTTTATGTTTCTCTTTGTCTGATGGTTCATACCTAATGAACTGAAGATGATGAGAAAGGAAGAACTCATGATTTTTCATCAGGTCTCGTAGATGGTGATGGTCTATGTTGACCATGTTATCTATCTTGTTTTCTTTTCTCTCTAGGTGGTGTCTTATTATATATTAAAGGACATCTTTTTCTTTGGGGTATTAATTATGAAAACATGGTGTGGTTCCTCTCTACTAAGTACATTCTATTTGATAATTTAGAGGAAAATTCATTTCAAGTAGAGTTAGTTTCTGAAGCATAAGCAGTTGGAAATCTGGTGTCTCTTATTTATCATAATGGGTCTCCTTGTGGAGGGGAGGGTATTCTAGAGGAACATAATTATATGGTGTCTACCTCATTGTAAATATCCTCCAAATCTTAATATTATTTATTTTTGTGACACTACTATGGTCATTTTTGGAATTTGAATCTATACTGTCACATCCATCGAAAGAATTTCCATCATTGTGGTCATTTGGGAATCTAGAGATGTTCGGTTTGATAAATTTCTGAAAGATACAATTTTTTATTAGGGGATTCTAGTCCGTGACTATGAGCCCAAGGATATATCAACCATCATGGCTCTATCCATAAGACACAAAGTGATTCTTCTTTAAGGATCAGATTCACCCGAGATGTGTAATAACATGAACATGTTTTATCTCCCTTGTTGGGATAGAGACAATTAAATTTCAATTGTTCTTTTTTCCTACTATATTATGTTCATATTTTTTTTAAATATGTGATTACCTTGTTCATATATGTTATAAATGCTTGTGTTTGTCTGAATGTGAATTTTAGAATTATTCATTTCTTATGGGTTATCAAACATTTTGAGGGTTGGTTTCAGTTTTTTTAGTGATTTTTTTGGAATCCTTGAATTTTGAGAAATTGTTAGACAATGGTATGAGTTTACTATAGTTCTCTTCTTCGGTTTATACCCTCATGTTGGGAGTTTTGGTTTTGGAGGGATATTTATAGTTCTTGTTTGGGGGGTTTTTCACGGGTTCTAATAATATTGGATGAGTTCATGTTTGGAGTTCCCTAGTTCCCCATTGTGGTATGGGTATTTTTTTATTACTGTGGAAAAGTTCCTTTAGTTTCTGGGGTCTCAGTTCTTGAGGTCACTTGTAGTGGGTTTCTTGTTTATGTTTTGGTTTTGTTGTTTGGGTTTTAATGATTCGATATTAACTTCATTATTTTGGTGGGGAGAACACCATCATGTTCTTCCCTAATTATTATGTTGTGGTTTATTCTTGATTTTTTGGTTGAAACATTTGGAGAAAAATGCCACCTCGAGGCGCTTGGTTTCATTTCAATTCTACTAGGTGTGGACTCATGTTTTTATTATCTACGTGATGGTTGAATTTCTGGGTGCAAAATGTGTCTTTGGTGGGGAGAATTGTCATACCCCAACTTCTAATACTCTTTTATTATATTCTTTTCTTGTTCAAAAATATTTAGGATTGAGGTTTTGATTGAGTACTGGTTAAATTTTTTTTTGTTTTGGATGCCTTGGGGGATTTTTAGCATGTGCACGAGAATCACAAGATTAGTGGAAACCAGGCAGTTTAGCTAAGGATCCCTTGTTCCAGGACATGGTGTGAGATAGAAGCTACTGCATAGATTGAGCATTGTAGGTCAAATTGTGCGTTATTGTCATGTGGTTGGTCCTCTCTTAGGCAGTAGCTATGATATTGTTTGTGCATGGTATCTCATGTTGTGTTGGTTGGTTGTGTTGTCTCTATCCTCTTTGCTGAAAGCTAATACATGATTGCTTCACAATTTGGTAAATCATGTAGCTAAATAGTGTGACATGTGTGAGTTGTGTAAAGACCCCAAACAAGGAAATCATGGGCTTTACATCCCTTTTTTAGAATATATAAAACATTATATAAATAAAATCCCTAATACCATATCATTTTATTACCTTTGGAAACATAGAAACATAAACCCTGATACATAACTGAGCTACATTATCTCCCAATTGGTTATTCTCTACAAGAACCCATCATATAGACATCAAAGATAATATGTATCTTAATAACATGGGGAAAGGAAACAAAAAAGGGGTGATCTATAATGCTCAGTAAGGTTAAACATTGGAAATATGTAAATATTAATATGACCATAGGGGTATGAGAACATGGTCATAACTGTAAAATTGAATACCCTTCGTATCTAAGATCGTAAAAATAAATCATGTAACAAATCGTGAAAGTTAATTAGAAATGAATCATATGGAAATAAAGAACATAATCAATGAAATCATAACATAGGAATAAAACATGAAATTATGGAAAATACATAGGCAAATAATATGATTTCCATAGTAGCCAAGACATTTCTTCCAAGACCATATTAGTAATATGGGTTTACCCCCATACTATATTGGTAGTAACGGTTAAATTCCAAGTCCATATTAGTAGCATGAGTTCACTCCTCATACTATCTTGGTAATCATGCATCACTCTCAAGACTATCTTAGATGATCACATGAGATATAAATATTTACCCAATGTATTAGAGAATGATATATGTCCAACCAATCTTGTAATTAAATAATAATTACTTTTTCCCTAATATCATAAGAAATTCTCTCGTAACACATAAAATGAAATGGGAATCATATACAAGTAAAAGTATCACAACATATTGAAAAAGATACAAGCTTCTAATGATTTCTTCAAAAACATAATCTATGGAATACATACATATTTAATTAGGATATATCCCATGAAAGATAATATATTTTTGTAACGACTGTGAAAACTTGAATAATTCATTCATATAGAAAATATTAATGTATCCATTAGATCACCACCATGAAAAACATGAGTAACATTAATAGATGTTATCTTAAATGGTAAATAATTTTGAAAGCTCTTTTAAATAATTTCTTAGGGAAAGTATACTTTTTCATTGAAAAATGTTCTCTATTTTCAACATAAAAAACATATAAAATTATTTTATTTATAATATAAATTAAATATTATAATGTAAGATTAATAAAATTTTGAAAACCTTTTTCTTTGAACATAAATAGATGTTTTTGAACCGTTTCAAAACTGTTTTCAGTGAAATCCTATGGAAGGCTCTTAAAACACATTTTTTAACATAAATTATATTAATCATAGAATTTTTCCCCATATATATAGATATATGAAGAATAAAATACATTAATTAGATGTATATACACCACAAAAAAGTAGTGATCATTGAATAAGTCATGTATGTCACAAAAATAAAGTTTGAGATGAAATTCTCATATCATAGGTCTGATACTCATCATATGTTTTTGAAACTACAAAAAAAATTGTAATAAACATATATATTAACATATAAAATATTCATAATAATAATTATGATATCATATATGATTATTTGATGATTTTATATTACCTATTTATTAATAATTCCAAATTAATGTAACATTTTGCGTAATAATAGTTTTGTTTATCAGACGTGTTTTGACTTGTTATTCAAGATCATATTACATATATCGTGATTTAACTACTTATATACTATAAAAAATGATTTATATATCATATATATTCATTATATAAATATAAATAACTAATAGATAAATGAAATAGAACACACAATTCATGGATACAGTAGGCCATACATACACATTAATGTCGTATCTATTTTTCATTATCCTATTAAAATTGTGAGACATGTATGATACATATATATATTATAATTATATTATTATCTATTAGACATATATTTTTCATATTTTTGTTATAATTATCTTTATTAAGTTCAATGTAAATATTGAAAGAATTGTTTTACTTTGAGGGGGTGGTAGTCCCCAATTACACAAATAATGTTATCGTATAACCACAATATGGAAATAATGGTGTTATATTTAATATAAAACATCAATAATATTAAATTAGTTATAATATAAATATTAAAATATTATTTTACCATAAGAATATTTTTAATAACTTCCACGATGGCTGAAATGAAAAAAAAACAAAAACATTATTCATGGAGGCGATCAATCGGCATAACGTGGAAAAAAATTACATTTCTTGGAATAATTGGAGGTGTGAAATTAAATAGATACGATATATTCTATTAGAAACATAAAACTACATTATATAAATTATTCTGTAGTTATCAACAATTAAATGATGAATGAGGTGAGGAGAAAAGAGAAAATGAAAATGAAATTAAGAGATGTACTTTGTCAAAATTTCATCCTTAATATCCCCTCATAGAAAGACCCTTGAGGGCCATGGAGATAATCTCTTGGTGAAACCAAAAGAAATTGGATATGTGGATAGTGAGGATTAGAGTCTTGGAAATATATATTAGAAAATTCAATTTTTATTTAGTATAAATGGGTTGGGGATGTGTGTTATTTATACTTGAGGAGAGGTGGGTTCAAGGGATTAATTTATTGAATGTTATATAGTATATGATAACCACACTGAGGTGGCAATAATTTAAAAAAATTATACACTAATTTAAAGTTTTTTATTCTATTTATGTTTGAGCCACACCATAAACAACTATTAAATGATTTAAATTTTAGGTATGTTATGCTTTTACAATTTAAATTTAGTCCTTGTCAAAATTTAACCTATATAATAGTAAATAAATTTCTCCCTTGGTAAATATTTTATAACTAAAAATAAAATTGAAATTAAAATATAAATTGGAACATATGATTCCAAATATTGAATCCATTTTATGGAAATTTAGAACAAATAATTTGAAAACATGGATTTAAAAATAATTCCACAGGAAAAACTAAAAAATAGTATTTTAAATTGAAACGTTCAGAATATTGAAATATTATTATATATAATTTAAATTTGTAATTGTTTCCAATGACATACATTAAATTGATTGAAAAAAATATTATCTAATTAAAATTTTAGACAAATTAAAAATATATTTTAACATTTAGAATTAATAAAATAAAAAAGTTGTTTGGAATTAAAATCTAGTATTTTTAAATATTGATTAAAAAATTAAACCTTAGATAGAAATACCGAATAATCATCCTAACATAATTTTTATATTTTCAATTCAAATATGATGTTTATCTTGACATATTTACGCTATAAGGGTTTCAAAAATGGGACATAAATTGGATCACTATTAAATGGTGGTAAAACTACCATAATAAAAATATTTGGGTTTATGTGTTAAATTGGTTTTATTCTTATCCTACACATAAAAAATTAATTTGATGAATACCAAAAATAATTACTTGAAAATATAAATTATATATTACATTAAAATTACTTATTAATTTTAATAAATAAAATTTATTCGTATTAAAACAACTTTTGAGCTTAATAATAGCTTTCTATATAAAATTATAAGTTTATATTCCATTGGATATTTTCTACATTTTTAAATAATTTGTAACTATTAAATAATTTTTTTGGTGAAAATATATATTAATATATGTTTGTTAATAATATTCATAATATATAATTTAATGGATAGGGTGCATTATATTATTATTTTATTTTATTTTTCTTTAAGACTTTGTCAAGCATGTTACGCAGGCCATTGAGGAATGTATTTATTGCATGTAACGAAATATAACCTTAGTGTTCCGTGTAGATAAATCTAATTTTTTTGATTTTTTTAGTGAATATAAGCCAGACATAGTGATTTAGAATAAAATCTAATATTTTCAATGTTACATTAAATTATAAATCTCAAAAATATTATATTAAATTGAAAAATATTATTCACAACATATCAGGGTGTTACATTATAGCCGTATTAAAATAAATTTTACCCTCCAAATTCATCAGAGTTATCAAAGTATTAATACATGAAAGTTTCATTTTTAGAAACCCACATCATATAAATGATCACTTATACATTTTTTTAAAGGAATAGTTAGAAAGTAACAATTTCTTATGGTAAATTATGACTAATCTTTTATGTAAGAGAACATAAGTGAATATTTGTGAATGGAGGAAAATCATAAATAATTATAAATATTAATAAATATCACTAATCATATGAAATTGTGAGATCTAGAGAACGTTAATAATCAAAAAACTATAAACTGATGAAGTGTTGAAGAGGTCATTTATTTCCTAAAAATTTATGATAATAAGGCACCCTTTTACATTAAAATCCCTTTTCCTAATTTAATGAATTTTCATAAGAAGATATAGATACTTTTTTCATTACAATCACTCCAGTGGTCTTGCCTTAAACAATTTCCCCATCAACTATTATTTAATGAAATGAAGTTGAATTTTTCATTCCTAATGATTTTATAGAACATGGGATCCATTAATAGAATGAAAGGTCATTCCATCTATCCTTATCACTACAAAAAGATTATCACTCGTTATCAAATATAAATAAGTCCACCTATAGTGTTCTAATAATTTTATCTAACATACTTCATTTGGAGTTTATCTTATACTATCCATAAATGGATAACCTTAAAATCCATATAAATGAAAAAAATCCAAATATTTTTAAAGAGGTGAACTAAATAGGCCTAAAATTCTTCTCTCATATATCATAAGGTATCTCTTGTTGGTCACATTCCAAACATGTGAATACCCTCGTCTTATATTCTATTGAAACATGGTAATAACCTAAATTATCGTAAATAATTTTGGAAAACATTCTAGTTTCATTATTCCAAAGGTTACTGGATATATTCCTTAAATTCAATAAGTTAAAAAAATCATCAATAGAATAGATTATAAACAGGCCATTTATCAGTTTTGAGGTAATGAATACCGTCCAAATTACTTGTTCAATCCCAATATATATTTATAAAAACAATTTTTTTAACATAAAGAGATCATTAAGTTTTATCATCCCTTAGTCAAAATAACATATTTCTATTCCAAAACATTACTTGTAAATACTAAGTGAAAAAACTCATAATATGGACAATCTATATATTTTTAAAAATTCTTGAATCCATATAGATAAACACATCAATTATTTATCTTCAATAATTGGAATAGAATTAGTACTTTCTTGTTTTTGTGGTTGGTTATTTGGTCAGGGTATTGAATTGTGTAATTCCCATGTTCTCTACAATTAATAAATTTATCTCTATGATATTTTTTCAATCTATGATCCTTTTTCTCACACAGATATATTCTTCCACTCTATTTATGGATTTTCTCATGGTTCTTCTTCTCTTCTTCTTGAGAAGAGGAAAGTCGAATCTTCTTTCTTCTATGTTCCTCACCATGATAACATTCATAACAGTTAATATTATTATTATTTAATGTCATAGAATTACAACCAATGTTCACATTATTTATCATATTTCATGATAGTTGTTTCAAAATTATCACAAAAATATTTCTCTCCATTTATTACCCAACTTATTTGCTCATAATTGAAAAAATATCCATCAGATTCAATGTTATCCCATTCTCTTATTATTCCCACTATCGACTAAAAATAGAAATCATAGTGCGAGAACAATTATTAAAGAGTAAAACCACAAAATCATGGAAGATCGCTAACTGGATATCTAAACTATGACACATTTCTATGAAACCGTAGTCTTTACCTTAGATACATCTATATAAATATCCTTAGAAATATCCCTAGAAATATCCCTACGGATCTAACTAAGGTTTTCTCATCCGATATTCCTAATTTTAAAAAAACCTTCACTCTGATACCAATTTTAAAGACCCAAATCATGGCACATGTGGACATCACATCACTTTTTCAAAATACATAAAACATAATAAAAATAAACTCCAAATACCATATCAGTTTAGTTCCTATAAAAACATTGAAACATAATCCCTGATACATAAGTGAGCTACATTAGCATCCACTTGGTTCTACTCGACTAGATCCTTTCGTAGAAACATAAAAAACATAATAAGTATCTTTGTGACCTAGTATAAAGGAAACATAAAAAGGGGAGTGATCATATGCTCAGTAAGGTTAAAAAATGGAAACATATAAATATAAATATGTGAATAGGAGTATGAGAACATGATCATAAGATTAAAAGATCATTCCAAGCATATTAATGATTAGAAAAATAAATCACAGAATAAATCATGATAGATTATTAGACATTAATCATATAGAAATAAAGAACATAATCCATCAAAGCATACCATTGTAATATAACATGGAATTTTTGAAAACAGATGTGCATATAATATGTTTACCAAATTTTATAACAAATTACTACCAAGACCATCATAGTAGTATGGTTTTACTCCCCATACCATAATAGTTTTCATTATTCACTCCCATGTCCTTCTTAGCATCATTAGTTAACAACTCATTCCATATTGTTAGCCACGGTTCACTCTCAAGACCATATTATTTTATCTTAGGAGATATAAAACCTTATACAATGTATTGGAGGGAGATATAGGTTCCAAAAATGTCATAAAGAAATCATACATACATATTTAATAAAATAATAAACAATAATATCATATCCAATTAAATGAAATGGGTATCATAAACATGTAACACTATCATAAAGTATAGAAAAATATACACGCTCATAATCATTCAATCAAAAACATGATCTGTGAACGATAACCAGATTTCATAAACATATAACCCAATAAAGTGAAATGGATTTTCTAAAGACCACTACATCAATAATAATCCATTCATTGAATGATTATAAATTTAACCATTATATCACTACCAATAAAATAATGATTAACATCAATATATCTTTTCTTATACAGTAAATAATATTGAAAGCACATTTCAAACATTTTATGAAAAAAAATATCCTACTTATTTGAAAAATGATATATTTTTAATACATAGAAACATTTGAAAAAAAAATTATTGTAATATACCTGAAAAAATAAAATGGATTCATCAAAAAAATTTCAAAACTATTTTCCTGGTAACATATAATGATGTTTTTGAACTATTTCAAAAATATTTTTCTTGAAATCTTATAAAGTGCTCTTAAAATTCCTTTTTAAAAATAAATTCTATTAATTATAGAATGGGTATGACCATATATATATATATATATATATATATATTAGAGGAATAAAATACATTAATGGTCAGTATATAAACCTCAAAAAATTTGTTTGCGGTGAATAAGGTATGTATCTAACGAAATTAAAGAGTGATATGAAATTCACATACCTTAAGACTGATAATATATATATTTGTCCAAAACTCTTGTATAATTGTCATAAACATATTATTAACTTATATTAGAATCATAATAATATTAATGATAGCATATATTATTTTTTCGGAATTTATATTACTCGTTTATTAACAATTCCACGTTAAAGCAATGTTTTGGGTAATTACTAATTTTTTTATCATAGGTATTTGACATGTCATTCATGATCATAATACATAGATACTTATTTAAAAAATCCCTTAATGTAAAACATGATTTATATATCATATATATTCTGTGTTTTAATATATATAATAAGTAGAAAAATGAAATGGAACACACCATTCATTAAGAGGTTAGGTCGTACGTATGCATGAACATTGTTAATATTTTTCATTATCGTACTAATATATTGAAAAGTGCATGATAAAATAATATAATGTATTTAAATTTTTATATATATTTCATATATGTTACATATGTTTATTTAAAGTATCCTCATGTTTTTCCTTGTATACCATGAATGAATCACATCGCATTGAGTGGGAAGTAGTCAAAACATCTAAAAACAATGTTATCGTATAACCAAAATATGGAAATAATGAAGGTATGTTTAATATAAAATTTAACAAATATTAAATATGTTATAATAAACATATTGAAATACTATTTTAGCCTAAAAAATGTTTAAATATCATATATGATGGCTGTAATGATAAATGTACAAAATAATTATTCACAGAGGTGATTAACTGATATAACATGGACCAATTTCGGTTATTTGAATAAGAGATTTTGAGAAATGAAATTCATATGATATATTAAATTATGAACATAACACACCAAAATATACAAGATTCTCTATGTATTACTCATTTATTGATTAAGGAGGTTAGAATGAAGTAGAAATAGAAAAGGCATTAAGAGAGTCACATTGAAAAAAATATCCTCTTAAATATCCTTCTTTGAAATACTCATGAGGGCCATGGATTTGGTATTTTGGTGATAATAATATAACTATGACATGTGGAGAGTTATTATAAGAGGGTTAGTGTACACAAAAACCTCAATCTACCATTAAAAGATTCAATTTCAATGTATTTTAATCTTTTTCCATTTAACTTTAACCCATGACACCATTTTACATATACATCGATAAATAATTTTTTTACCATAGTAACATCATTTTATCTAAAAATTAATTTGACCATAAAATATAATTTAAAAATACATATTCCAAATATGTAATCCATTTTACCTAATTCAATTCACATAATTTGGAAAATTATATTTAAAAATAATTATACAGCTAACAAATGGGTTTGTAACGTGAATCGTTCTAATGATTAAAATGTTTTTATAACTAATTGATATGTGAAATTGGTTCCTACAGACTCAATTGGATTGGTTTAAAAATATATCATCTAATTAATAATTTAATCAAATTAAAAATTTTATTTAACCATATAAATAAATTTCTTTAAAAAATAATTTGGAAATTAAATTCAGTATTTTTAATTATCGATTAAAATATTAAACCTTAAAGAAAAAAACCAAAGATTTATCCAAAGATAATTTTTTTGTTTAAATTTAAAAAATAATGATTATTGTTTCATTTTATACTTATATATGTGTCAAAAAAAATTATCTAAAAAGTGTTCACCATTAGATGGTATTAAAACAACATTAAAAAAATAGTAGATTTTTTATGTTATATTAGTTTAATTCATAGATTATGCATATAAAATATATTGGATTAATATAAAAAATATTTACTCAGATATTTAAAATATATATCAAATTTAAATTAATTTTTAATTTTAATTAATATATTTTATTAGTATTAATAGAGCTTATGTGAATACTAATATTTTTATATAAAAATACACACCTTATAATCAATTAGTTCTCTTATTCATATTGAAGTAATTTGTAACTATTGAATTCATTCTATAATTTCTGAAAAATATATATTAGTATATTATTGATAATAATATTCATAAAACACAATTTAACAGCTAGGTTATATCATATTTTATTAATATATTATTCTTTTCAATGCCTCGGTCATGGAAATTACACAAGCCATCAAGGAATGTCTTTGTTTCATGTAAGACAATCTATCCTCAGTGTTCCATGTAGATATAGACAAAATATATGTTTGGTGTAGTGAAATTAAGACAAAAATAGTGATTTGATATAAATTAAACTATTTTAAATGTTACAGGAAGTGATAAATATCAAAAAATATTAAATTAATTCAAAGAAAAAATAATTCACAAAATACAGGGGAATTACAAGATGCCTCGAAATTTTAAGTGTTAAAAACCCTTTTATAATATCTTCCCCCATATACCATAAATATTACCCCCTTCTCTTGGGTCATTTTTAGTGCATTATGGTATCCTGTAGGTTCCTCTCTTTGGATCATCCTCCTCCTTGGATGCTTCCCCTCCGATTCCATTGTGAGTATTAGGGTTCATTGGTCATTTTTATCTCTTTTATCTCTTCCCCTCTCTATTTATTGGTTCTAATTTTGTATTAACTCTCTTGGATGAACCATATATGTTAGGTTTTTTGTTTATCGTGGTTTTCATTGGATATAGGGTGTATATATCATCCTTGGATCCCTAATCTATCTTTTTTACTGTTTTCATCGCATTCACATGCCATTAAGGAATGTATTTCCGTCTTTTTCCTTTCTGATTCAATCTATTTGATTCATGGGTGTTTTAAATAATTTTTTAAAATTATTCTCACCATTATAATGCACATGGTCAGTTTATAGTTCTTTATTTATGATGGTAGAATTTGATAAAAATGGGTTTCGAAGTGATTCATTATTTATCATTATGTGTGTGGCACCAAAAGTTTTTTGATATAATGAAAATTGATCCTTTAAGGGTAAAATTGGATGATATGGGTTGTTTTATCTAATAAAACTATTTTATTATCCATATTGTATTTTTTTTCTTGTACATTTTTGTTAAAAATGGTGATTTTTATAAAATTGATTATTGTACTAGATTGAAAGAATGTAATGATTTTTTAAAAAATGTTTGTTGAAAAACTAATTGAGGCACACAATTATATGTGGGCACACCCATGGATTCATAGAATGCACACCTATATGAGATTTGAAATTATGATGGCATTGAATTTGATTCCCTCCTTAAAATTCAGTTTTATAATAAGGTTCCTCTTCTAATATTTCTCCTTATTTTTATAAAATGATTCCATGGTACCCCAAATGTGATAATGTTGTTTCAAGATATTAAAAATAGATATGGAATTTTTTTTTTGTTTTATCTATAAATAATGGTTATTAAATGATATGGAAGCCTATTTATAACATTTAAATTCATTTGGTGTGTTTAACTCGGTCTTGAAATAATATTTGATTCAGAATAAACGAATTATTTGAATTGTGCTCCAGAAGTTGATGTTTGCATCAAATTTGAGAATATTTGATAAATGTTTGGAATGTTTATTTTAGATGGACATTATATGAGTACATTTTGTATCTTTGTAGTATTATAAAATTATTTTAGTTTGTAAATGTAAATTTTTGATTGGCATCATCAAATGTTTCATAAGATTATGTTGTGTAATGGAATGTTTGGCACCATTGATGACGAGAAACTTATATAATAGGCACTCATATTTGGGAATACCCAATATGGGTTAACATATATGTGGTTTCGATGTTTTGTGTAGTAGAGTGTGGGGATGGTATGTAAGGTCATTCATGAATGTGAGGTCCTCCTACAAACCTAGTATACTATTACCAAGGCTTTCTAGCCATATTTTAGAGCATCATGTGACATGTTTTTATGAGCCATGATTAGATGTATTGGTACCTACTTGATTGGGTGAGAGGCTAGGTGGGTTGTGCAACTAGACAGGTGAGTTAATTGCATCCATTTGGATTTATACTAGGGAGATTCAACATACACTAGTAAGTGGTCCAAATTGAGTACGCCCAAGGATCTATCTAGAGATGTTTAGGATATTCCCAGGGATAGTAAGTTGTTTTTTTTATTTATTTTATGTAATGCTTTATTCACATATTGAACAATGTACTTATTTTAAGAACATCTTGGTATACCTTATTTTGTGTTTCCCTTTTAAATTGGTAATCTATTTTGGAAATAGAAATTTGGTGTGAAATGTTTTGAAAAATAGAAAACTGTGTCTATTTATATAAAATGACTAAAAGCTCTTTTATATATGTATTTCAGACAAGTTTTAATGGAATTATTTTATGAAATAAAATGCAAGGATTCAAGGGTGGTTTCATATTGTGATGTCTATCTAACACCAAACATGTACCATTCTCTGTTAGTGTACTCAAGTTGTTTTGTAGTTTCAGGTTCTTGGTTTATGTGCTCCATGTTGCAGTAGTTTGTCTTTTGGTTGGAGTTGACTAAGAGGTAACATGAGAATATTGTTGGAATATTATTATACTTGTTTCGTGTGTAGTTTAAATTTATGCTTTATTGTTTAGTTTTATATGTATCTTGATTAGCATGGTTATTTATTTAATGTAATTTTTTTCATATTACATTATCTATTTGATTAGTTTGTCTATTCAACCCTGTTTATTATTTGGTCTGAAATCATTCCCAAATGGATTTAATTTGATGCCCTACACTAGCTGCTAGCCCATGGTGATCTGGAATGACCTTTGGTCCGTGTCTCAAACCAAGTCGAGTGTCGGATCAGATTATATCTTGGTTTGGTTCATGATGAAAATATAACTCCCTCACTAGAGGTAACCCTAAAATATAATTTAGGGAAACATCCCTTAAATGATCAACTAAAGGAGGGAAATATTCCTTATGTGTTCCCTAGTCATCCAGATATTAACTCACAATCTTGTTTTTCATTCCTAATAGCCCATGATGCTCGGGTCTAGCTTGTATTTCATGGACATATTGTTGAAACTTTTGAATAAATTCTCCACCTTATCAGGATGTGAAGGTAACCATTCCGTGATAGAAATAAATGAAATAATGAAATAAAAAAATGGTCAACTCTGAGAATTATGTCAAAGCCTATCATCTGAAGGAAAAAGTGCTTCTATATGAATCGGCACCCATAAATCTCAAGGGGAAATCTATAAACTGACATACATACTCATTTATAATCCCTAATTTAATCCATGAATCATGACAAAATCAAAACATTGAGCACTAATCCCAAGGAACTCCACAGTGGGATCATATATAAATCTATGATAAGATCATTTATCAAAAATTGAAGGTGCTAAAGTACAGGGTATTCTAATAGTACATCTAACTCCATATGGTCTATTCTCTATATCCTTAGATTTCTTTTTCTCTTCATAAATATTTTTAGTTCTTCATCCATGCATTATTTCAAGGATTCCCTGACTAAATCACCTCTACTGATGACTTCTGTTTAGTGTCTAACTACTAAGGCCACGACCACCACCTAGGCCTGATTGTACGGTTGAACTACAGCTCCCCATCTAAATTGAAGCTACTAAACCTGGTCCTATACATGGACTCAGTGCCTACCATCTCATGCTATCTTTTGGAGTAAATGTATTTAGGAAGTGTTGTAGATTGACCATCTTGCAGTAGGATTGACACTCGACTTGGCCACTCAACATCTAAGTAGGAAAATATACCAGTCTACCATGTTTCTCTCTCATCACATGGCTATTTTAGTATGTGCTTGGTATTATAATTATAGTGCATGGAAGATCAAGACAATGCTTCCTACTATCGATTGATGTAGTACCCGATCTATATTCCAAACATCCATGGCTCACACCCCTAACCTCTCTCTGGTTACACACTATGATAAGTGACTTATTCAATATTCGAGAAATGGTATTAAGATGAAATATATTTACATGTGATTGTATTTCATACCTAAGACAATCCGTAAATCGTGTAGCTTTAGAGAAGACATCACCCATCATAATAGGAGTGATTCATAGGATCTCTGTAAAATTGGCCAAATAATCCATAGCTGATAACGCGCCCTCCTCCATAAGTATGAAATCTCAGGTAATATCAACCCTAAACATCTGAGGATTGAAGTAATCATAGAATATCATTAAAAAAATACCTCCAAGACCATTCTTGACGATGATCTATTTGATTAATTACATCCCACAACCACGTGGATGAATTATGCAATATATATGTGGTGAGATTTACCCTCCTCTTGGGAGGAGTCTCTAGATGCCTGATGATAGATAGCATGGCCCTATCCCTGAATCTATAGCCCATGGTCATCCATCCCCCAAAACCATGGGAGTATGATAATCCTATAATTCACACATAAACTTATCCATATTAGTGGTATTTTAAGGTGATCCATGAATTGTATCCATAAACTGAATGATTCACTCCCTTAACTATACATCAATACCTAGGTCTAGTACTATCATTGAATCCAAAGCTATTACTATCAGAGAATCCACTAGTATCCCATGGACTACCACTTCTATAGTGTAGTCTTCCCTGTCCTTATGTTGTAAGATTGGAGGACATCATGGTGCAATACCTCTTCAAATACCAATCACACACCTCATATCAAGATCTTTATGAATGTTTACATCTCAAAATGTGTATATTGAAATATGATTGGTAAAATAATTCGTATATAAGTAAACACCGACATGCCTTCTCTTTCATTTAGGTTTGGAGTATGTAAAACAAAAATATTTAAGCTATATATACTACCTTCTAATAACAAATAAGGTTTGGAATGGGTCATGTTCTCTCCTATAAGAAATTTTTGTTCCCATTTTGTTTTCAGATTCATTCAACATTTCATTTGATATCAAAATTTATTTAAAAATATTGAACTATGTGGATCAGAATTTTAGGATCTATAATTTTTGTTCCTACTCATAATCCAATTTATGGTTCCCACATAATCCACCACACAACAAACTCTATAATTCCTATCACAATAGAAGTTATATCTATCACGATACCTATCATAATGGCATGGAATATGAAATGAATCAAAAATGGAATGTCATATTGAATGGAATGTGATTTATGTAAATTTCATACATTAATTAATGATATGTAGAAGCCTCATATAATCATGTTAAAACAAAATTTACCCCACAATCAAAACAATAATAATATCATAATTCAAGTGCTTTACCCAATGGTGGTAGAAATTCAAATTTAAAATTAAAAATCATGAAAACTACAATTTCACTTGATATAATTTTTTTTATACTTGGGTTAGATATTACCAAGTATATATCATTACTAGATAATATTTACATAAAATACCTATATATTGTTAAAAAATAAAAAATGATAAAAAAATATTTCCCTCTATTACCACATTGTAATGTTGCGGAATCGGGTTCCACTGAAAGGTTCCATGAGACATATTATCCACATGACCTCAAGTGAATCACCGGGAATGATATAGGTGGTCGACTTGTAATGAGGGCCTAGGTGTGTCTATGAAAAGACTATTCCCTAATCACCAGAGTGTATCACATCAGATATAAAACAAAAAATATTTAGCAGAAGTATGGAATTAAGTAGAAAATAGACAACATCCAAGGGAGATAAAAATAATCACACTAGAGGAATCTTATCTACATTTGGGGATGATTCATGTAATGTTTCAAATAAATCAAAAATCAAAAATAGGTATAAATGGAAGGTGTACTATATATGTAACAAAAGTAATAAGAGGAACTAAATAATCATGTAAGGATTAATAGCCTCAGCTCAGTCCTATGCTACCATGATCCTAAGAATAAATAAACAACATATAGTAGGAAATATACCCATATCCATAACTATAATCATATATTTTTTTGGGTAATAATAGAAGCCCAAATAGGGAGTGAGATATAATCACAGTAGGCAGTAACCCACTATTTATTTCAATGCAGTTAAGGAATATATATAATAGTGTGCAATAATTAATTGAATACGTAGAAGATGTGTTGAAATAAAATGACCAATAATCATTATGTTCTTATTGTATAATCAAATTTATTTAATAGAACAATTCCATTTACTAAATAATATTGAGACATAGAATAAGTCCCAACATCCCCTATAAATGGATATGGTCAAAGGATACCTAATAAAGCCATAAATTAAGTGTAATTATTATTCTGAATCCAAGATTGTTCATTGGATTCCTAGATGTGTCATATAAATCATTTAATTCATTATTCATTTATAAACATGAGCAAATACTTGGAATTCCTAATTGAGAGTCTAGGTATCTCTCTTGGTGTGTCATGAAACAACCATCCTAAAATCACATCCTAGACATTCAACATTAGAATTGTATTTTCCCTCTAAGTGTGGTATAATGTCCCTACTAATAGAGAATATCATTGGTTATCCTCTATGGGAGCCCATTTTTCACCCATGGAGTTCATGATCTACTAACCCCTTCAGTAAATCATTGTAAATCCATAAGGAGTCCATGTAACAATCATGTGTCTAATAATCCCCACCCAATAGTCCTTCCTTGTAAGTCCATATAAGGAAAAGAATTTTCACTCTGGCATAAGCAAGGTAAATTCCAAATTACTCTATCTATTACATTCATATATGAATGCACGTGTCACCAAGTGAATTTATTAACATTCATTCAATCAAACCTTTTTAATCGGAATCATTTGACCATTTAATGGTAATTAATAAGAACAGTTAATTTAAAAGTTACCTTAGAAGGTGTCTCAAGTCATGGGATATGCTTAGGAGGCTTAGCCTCAGTTTAACCTACACATCAATTTCATTTTTAGAAGAAACTCAATATTAAGAACAAATTTCATATCCATTCCTTAGGAAATGAATTACATCCCCTCTCCATGACCAAATCTACTTCCAACAGACATTAAAAATTCATTATTCATATTATAATCAACAATTCATTTTTTGAACTCAATTTATTAATTTAAATTACAATTCTATTCAAAAATAACATCCCAAAGAAAGGGGTAAAAGGAACACCATAATGAATCCCAATTCAAAGGCCACCCATGGTTCTCTATTTAAAATATCAACACTCCAAATAGGTGGTTCCAACTCAAGGTTATTAACATTTAACCATTAATTGATGGGCCTAATTAATTACATAGGTGATACCTATTAAATCAATTCATGGATTAATTTACATTTCAAGGGCGTTACTGTATGAATTGTATATATAGAATAACTATATATATCTAATACATAAAAATTGAAGGAAAATCATGAAACAACCTACTGTATGTTCATAAAGGATAGCTCATCGCATTTCAGCTCAAAACTCAACTCAGATCTGGATAAAATCTAAGAATAGTTGGAGATCCTAATAATAGGTAAAATTAGATTTAACCTAAATAGTGTAGTTAATACCAAATCAAACAAGAAACAAATATGAATATATATAACTCACTTATGGATATCCAATTAGAAAATTAGCACATGAATCCGTGATCAGACAGAGATCAGGTGAAAAATCCTAAAATAGTATTCAAGGATATATCAATGGGGATGAGGGTTCTATCTGTTGATGAAATTAGAGCTTTTGGTTAGAAATAAGATTTAATATGGGATATTTTTATAATTTTACCCATCTTATTGGGTAACACAGTTTGTACACAAGGTTTTCCAAACCATGTGCCAATAGTGAACCCTCTGTTGTATGAAAGGGTCCCTTCACATCATTTGTATGAAAAGTGTGACTAACTATGTGAAAACCATTCCAAACATCAATATCAAAATTATAGAAATTCTAACATTGGTGTATTACTCAATACTCATGGATAATCAAAACATGTAGCATGAAACCTCTCACCATCTCGCCTCATAGTATTTTATCTAACCATGAAACCTATTCTGCACGGTTTCTACTAACCATGTACCATGAATTTTCACCCAAATGATAGTTTCTATGCTCAGAACCAGCCCCAGACACCCATTATACTTCTGTGACATGAATTAGAATTCATATTCAGTCATTGTTAAACATTTAAACTAAAAATTAAAGGAATGTAATGGAACTTTACCTCATTAAAGAAGTGGGGTCTTACTCTTATTTATGTTTTTTTAATATTATCAAAGAGTTTAGGAATATAAAATGTATCATGGTATTTAAATAGAAGTGAAAAATATATCATTATTTCAAATTGGATTCATATGTTTTTTGAAGTGTAATAATAATTCACCTCTCAAAGTATAACATTGATGTATCCCAAACTGGTTTTTTTATAAATTTGTACAAGCCCTAATGAAATAGTATGGTTATTGTAAGTTTGATTTTGTAAAATTATATAGAATGAACTCATGAGACACAAAATGTTATTTTTTTAGAAAACCATCCTTTTATACCACATTAATTGTTTTTAAATATTCATTATGTATGTTTGGGGAGTATGTATAGTATTGAATACTCAAACCAAATGTTGAAAAGAATCTTATATTGAGAAACATCATAACTTAATACTATCCATATAAAATCCTTGAGGCTTATCTAATTTGGTATAGTTTGGTATATTGTTTATCATGTCATCAGTTAAGGCCTATCTAATATGGTATTTTTCCTCTTTTGTGGGAAGAATGACATTTGTTCTCTTGATTGAGATAGATTGGGGAAGTATTTGGGAATACATCGATTAAGAACATTTGATGTTCCTACATATTTTGATGAGGGGTGTGTGATATTTGAATATATACAGATGAAAAAAATAGAAGGTATTAATCCACATGATTATTCTATACATGAATAGTTAATAAGAACTGAGTATCTTATATGGGATTAACATACTCTATGTGAAATTGTCACTCGATGACTTGTTAAAAGATGTTATATTTTTATAACTTCTATTATATGATAATAGTTATAGATAATTTTATAGAGAATCACGTGTTTTATACAGATTATGCCTGATCCCATTGAATATTTTTTATCATTAACACATTTCTAGAGGATACTAATTGTCATATTTATCAATTTTGGAATTCAAAATTATTGTTAGTGATAAAGATTTAAACAGGGCCATGATTTCTTGTGCTATTAATGATGATTATTTTTAAGATTCATAGAGAGGTACATAATATGTTTTTTAGAGGATATTTATAATATTTTTTGTATTGATTTTGACAATTTTTTACATATAAAGATACATATAGTGAAAATATATGATACCCTTTAAAAAAGGTTTTTTAAATATGTATATAATGAGTTTCTTATATTATTTCAAATTTTCTTACATATAATGTTACATTATATGAAATTGTGCTATAAAAATTTAATTAAATTTTGAGAATTAACGATATATACATTAAATTATTATCAAATATGACATTGTATATTTCATATTCTATATGAGGATGTTTCATAACATTATGAATCTCACTATGTCATAGTGAATATCATTTTTATTATCTTGTTATGTTATAAGGTGGTAATATATTTTCTTTATTCACCCAAACCCAATTATTTATAGTTGATTATAAAAATATATGAAAGTTGTTGATTTCCAATGAATAACATGAATGGTTAAACATAGATCATTCAGTATGAAGACCATAAAAAGAATTTAAAATGATTTTAAAAATTGAATCTTTTCATTAAATGATCAAATTAAAATTAATCAATTTTTTTAGATTTATATTTAAGATTGATTGATTATCATGCAATTTGTGTCAGGTTTATAACTCTATGATTTAAAAAAAAAATAGGCTCATAATTATAACCTTCCTTTAACTCATGTTTTCCAAAAAACAATTTCTGAAAGGAAATATTTCCTATGAATTATGAAATACATGTAATTTTTCAATAAACTAGGAATGTTGAACCTATTGGTTCCCTCTAAGCGATCTATCTTGAGCACATGTGGATGAGTTCAAATTAATTAGTGAATAGTATTACATTTTCTTTCATTTTACTATCAATTTCAAATTCATATATACATTTTATTTTTTAGTATTATAATTTAATACATTTATGATAATTATTATCCCTATTAAACCCATAGAAATGTTCCTCCAAAAACCATTTCCCAATAGTTTGTGTCATTTTTATTCTTATAAATCATCATATGAATAATAGACATACACTAAATTATATTATAAAATTATCCCACTATATCATTTAATGTTCTTATCCATTTTAATATGTAGATCCGTTCTCTAAAATAAACCATTCAGTTGTATATAGGTGATATATTTTTATCCTTAGAATATCCAATAGAGATTCTCCTTTTGACTAGTTATTTATTTATTTTATTAAATTATCATTAATAAACATACACATCTTCATATATGAATATATAAATCATAATATTATTTCTATGGAATAACTCATTATGGATCATATTTTCCACGTTGATTAGAACAAAGTTAAGTATAATAGTCACCAGTTGTAATAAATATTACCATATAGAATATATAAGACATGGAATTTTTTTTGAAATAATCATGTCTACTGTAGTGTAATTCCTCATTTTACATATTTTCATAAACACCTAGTCGTTTTGTGATATGAATTAATTATTTATTATCTTTTAACATCATTATTATATACATTCCAAACATTTTCCAATAAAAAAATTATTATTTATGGAATATAGTTGGTGTTCCAAAGTTTTCACATGGTATATTCAAACAATATGAAAAACATATTGCCATATTTATAGTTGGGATAATGGATTTTTTTATGGTTTTCAAATATTTTCTTAATGTATCCATGAACCTATAAGTATCAAAGGCTTTTAGTGTATAAGGGTAACATGAATGGTTGGAATAGTGTTACTAGAAAAAATTTATCCATATAATTCAGATGACCATTGAATGAGGGATTTCAACAGAGTTTTTTATGTACTTTTATTTTAGGATTTTGAAAATCATTTTTCCAAACAATACAGTCTAGAGAGTAATTGAAAATTATGAAAGTAAATAAAATCACCAATAAAAATGTTTTTCCACAACCAAATATTTTCTCACTCACTTGAATCTATCACCCTTTCCTATAAGTAACACATTTCTCAACACCTTTAGGGATTCTTTTTGCAGTGTTTTTATCATGTATATTCTAAGGAAACTCCATGTATGGGACACCCATATTATCCAAATGATAAATAATCCTTTATTCATGGATTTAGTTCTTCCCAAAATCCATGAAGAAATAGGTTTCCTCTTGAAACATTTTATAATTGTGTTTTCTTTATGATTGGGTTCCCTTCATACAATTTTGGGAACATTTCCATCCTTTTAAATATGAATTGGGTTATTGTAAAATGATTTGGATTGTTTATGGTAGGTAAATCCAATTTTTATTTTTATTTTAAATTGGGGATACTTGTATCATTAAATTTGATTTTTGCAATTCTATCGAAATATTATAATCCTTTTTTAGAAACTTATGTATAAATAAAATTTTGATTAATTATACTATTAATGTAAGTAGTTTGAAAAATACGTTTTTCATAGAATACAATACCAAAATTGAATTTATTAGTTGAAGAGTCGGGTTTAATGATATTTGTGACATAGAATAAAAATCATCTGAAACCTCAAGTAAATGATTAATATAACCTAGATCAGATGAGGTCATTCCCACGAGTTATTGTGTTTCCATGAAAAGTGAATTAATGTAATGAAAAAATCCCCCAAGCCTATTGAAGTAGATATAATTATTTTTCACTAATTGAGGGTCACCCTGATTAGTGATGGATAATTTATAAGTTATCATTTCCTTAATTAATGTCCTTTGTTTCTCATATATTTATTGTTTTTAAGTTATAAGAATTTGTCTAATTCTTTACATTCTTATTTAATAAATTCTATTATATTTTTTTTATTATTTTTTATTTAAATGTAAAATTTTTACTTTTGTATCATTTTTTCAAACTGGGATGATTTACATTACCTAGAAAAATTATGATTATGGAGAAATTGGTGTGATACTAATTGTCTTCATAATCTCATATCCTATATTCACCCATCAGGTGTATAAAGGCCTTTGTTAGTGTAAATACTCAATATTTCACCATGTCATTTCCTTAAATAAAGGTTATCTTACATTATATGAAACCTAGATGTAAGAGGAGTCATGACAAATTAGATGTATATTATTAAAAAAATATTGGAATAATAAAATTTTATATAATGTAACGATATCACTAATCTTAAATTTATTACATTTATTGGTTAAATAAATAATATTAATTCATAATTAAAATGAATATTTCATATCAAATAATAATTTTTATAAATCTATTGAATATTTAATCCATATATATTTCATATAAATAGATTTATAAATATTGTTTTGATAATATATAATATTTTAAAATAACAAATTACATATAAACATTATTTATTTTTGTAATTGGTATAAAATATTCTTACGTACATATAACGTTTAAAAAGGTTATTTTATAATAATAACGGTTTAATTTATATTTATTGTTGTCATTTCAAAGATAAATTTATAAATTTTATTAGTTAAATTTTTTAAAAAATATCTTTAATTTTTTATTATACATATAAAAATTACCATGTTGTGAATTTTGGGATGTTTTTTGGAAATTATTATTATTTAGGTAATCATTACAATACATTTTTTTCAAAAACCATATCATTAATGAATCCATCATGATATATGTGTAGCTTAAAAAACTATCAAATATTTTTCGTGATTAAATATATGTCGATGGAATGAATCTATTAATTATCAAAGACCATTATAAATCTATTACACTTAGGTTTTTTATTTTATAATCATAATTAATATTTTCTAAAATAAGAAATTATTATAAGTCTATTGTTTTAATTAATTTTTGTTATTAAATTCAGTTTATTATATAATTTAAATAATAAAAAAATTAAATAATATTCCAATTTTTTTTATAAAATCAATCATAAATTATAATTGTATTCTACCCCGATATTTTAAGATTTAAAATACACTTTCAAAAATTGGGTTTTACCACATTAAATTTAATAGTGTAAATAAATTATTTTTAATACAAGTAGAAATATTATAAAAAATTATTTAATATTTAGAAATAGTGTATATAAATTATTTTTATATTTTTAGGATTAATGATTTATATATCATGTAAAAACTACATTACATAGTAAAATTCAAAAAGTTAAAGACATTTAACAAAAGGGGTAAAGTGGAAAATTTTATAAAAATGTTTCTAACTAAGTGATTTAGGATTATATCAACCAATACCAATATCAAATTATTTATTTTTCGTTTCAGAGTCTTTATCACATTTTTAACATGATCTATCATTATATTAAGATGAAATAGTAACTAAATTCCATTCTCACCGTTTATAAATTGGGCCTCTCGCCAACCCTTCAAGAATATTAAAAAATGTTAGAGTTAATATTGATATTATTCCCTCTTTTTTCCCCAATAAATCTATATCACTTCCTTAAGCTTCATAAAATTATTATTTTTCTAAATTCTTCTCTTTTTAAAGAATTTATCAAGGAAAAATAAATATTCTCAATTATGTAATAATTTTGACCCAATTTTTTTTATACCCTCCCATTTCAAATATACATTTCTAAATATAGTATTATTAATTTATTATTTATATTATAAATAATTTAATTATATTGTGGGGAAATTTATTAACAAAATTTCAACTTTTCCCTTTTGAAAATTGAAATTTTTTTTTCTGTTCTCTACATTAATGCCTCTATGATGTAACATACTACATTTTTTATATTGATTATTTTTTAATAATTGGAATAAGATAAATTATTATATTACACCATAATAATTTTTAAATAATATCATTATATATTTTTTATATTGACATTATTCCTAAAAAACCAATTTCATTACTATACACATCCACTAATTATGCTTTGTTCATGTTTGGGGTAATCTTACAACATAATTTAAAAATGCTATAAAGTAATATAATGGATGTCTATAAAGAATTATTATCTAATAATATATGATATAATTAAGTATTTAATAATTTTATTTTGCTTCAATAATTAATACATCAATATTAAACTCGTTAATTAAGATACAAATGTCTATTTGTTAAAAATCACTGAAACATTTTTGTTACTAATTTCATATTTAAGGATCATAGACAATGATACAAAAAAATTAAATTATGAAACAATAAATAATAAAGATGTATCGATTATAGTACTTGTATGAATTATATATGATAAACATGTGGAGAATAATGAATCCCAACACAGCTATTACGAATCTAGAACATTTTTAGAATGTTTAATCACATCAGATATTGAAAATAGATAATAACTAAAAAATATAAATATAGATAATAATATAAATTAAATATATAATTTTTTAGAAATTGATGATATTATGAAACAAGTTAATAATATAGTTTATTTTTGGTAAGAAAAGTATTCAAGCACCTTATTTGGTGTTTAACATTTAGGGTAGGAGTTCTTTGTCCCAAAATTAATATCGTGATATATATTTCTTACTATGTACATTAACATCATTTACATGGTGATATTATATATTAATTTATTTATTTTAGTAAATTTATTTTATTAGTGATGTTTTAAGATCCATATAGTATTATTTTATAAATTTATTATGATTCAAAGGATATCTATGTTGTAAGGATATTTTTAACTCAACACCCCTTTTTTAGATAGAGTTTTTATTCTTGTAACTATTTAATACATTTCTGGTTTCTTCCACCCCAATACTTTATGTTAAATTAACTTCTACCCCAGGGAGAGTTATTTTTAATTGAAATATTTTTCAATTATGAATTTACATCTCAATTAGTATATAATATTTGAGAACAATTCTAATCTTTTATAATGATAATTTCCCACCTTGTCAATATATTTTATTCCACTGATGTTATCCTTCATAATTGGATAGCTAATTATGTTATTTCTCAGGATAACATCATTGTTAAATTATGCTATTTAAAAAATGTTGTTTTTCTACTCTTATTGTTGGGTGGATTTTCACCAATTTGTTTTTTAAAATATTAAAAAATGTTTTACATTCTTCTAGACTCAGTCATTTTACCATCCACTCCCGAATTATTTTTCAAAAAATATAATGTATTCTCAATGGTATCTTACTAAGTTTAATTTTTAAATTAAATGTGTTCAAATATCTTAACATCAACTTTTCAAAACCATTATGTCTTTTCAAGGATCATTTTATGATGATTCTAAATAAAAACTAAATATTTCCCAAATGTTTTAAAATATCCTTTTTGAAACATTAATGTATTTTTCACGGATTTATTATTGATATTCAATTACAAATATTTATTTTATAGAATTATTTCTTTTTATTTTCTCCAAATATACCATTGTGAAAAGGAATCTTCAATGTGACATATATATTCTCCATGTACATATTGTTAAAAGATTTTTCCAAAAAATCATTCATGATTTCCCAACCATTTTATTCTTTATCAATGAATTCCTTATTTCTATGGATGTTTATTTAAATAACCACCATATATATGATCTTGTGTACTTTTTAATTTTCTGATTAAATATATGTTATAAACCATCTAAATATATAAATTCGTATTTGTAGATACCAATTGTAAATTGTGGGACCCATTTATATTTCCATCAGTTTATTATGATATGATGAATGATTGTTTTCATGTGGAACACATATTTATAGATAATTTATGTATGGGGTCCAATAATACCATCAAATTCATTGTTTATAGTTTTATAAATCATTTGAAAATAATGGAACAAAATTTATAATACCTAAGTCAATAATGGACCATGAGTTTGGAAACATGGGTCAACAATGGGACACAAATCATGATACTCAAGCCATGAATGGGACAAAAGTTTTGATGTTTTAGTATAATTATATAACATGATGTAATTCCAAATCCACCATGTAATGGGTCACATGATTTTTATAGCTTATGCAATGGGTAATGGTTTTCCATGATTCTGTTTTTGGTTATAGTTATTTATTTTATTTTTTATATTTTTATATTGTATACCAATAATTATTCCCCAAGGATCATTATTATTATATCATGTTTCTACACTCTTTTTCAATGATATATGTTTGTTCATTTGTGATTTTATGTTCTTCAACCATGACTTATAGGAAGTAAATGTTGTTATAGTTTATTTTTAATAAGATATCTCTACCCTGGCCTTGTTTTTTATGTGATTATGATCTAAAACTTGATGACATATTGACTATTTTTTAATCTTAGTAAGAGTTTGATCTCATCGCTTACATATGATTCCATTTACCATGTAATAAATATGTTTATAAAATACATGGAGTATAAAAGGTATTCTATTATGGTTCATCTATGGAGAAATGTTCAAACGTATTGTAAAATAAGTTGCTTACATAGATAATCCTTCAATACAATAACCATTAATTACAATGGACGTTGTGAATATTTTTCATATGTATAGTTTATATTTTTTTAACTACTGTAAAACATTGTTATGTTTAGTTTGATTATTTTTATTTACCCTAATGCATGTAATTTTAATTCACAGATGAGAACCAGATGACGTTTTTGGCAGATTTTTATGGAATTATAGAGGTCACATGTTGGGATAAACCATCACGATACATGGAAATAGGTAATTATTATATTTGTTTATTTTTTCAAGTTATCAAATTTATACATTATGATAATGTATCATATTATCAAACTTATATCCCGGTGTTTTGTAGTTTTTATATCTTTAGTTATAAGTATATATTTTTCCCAATTTGATATTTATATAGTATTCCATTTTTGTTTTTATTGATGTTTCAATATATTCTGATGATTATTATTATTGTGATTATTTTTATAGATTTGATTTACCAAAATTATTTTAACATTTTATTACATTTATTTAGTATAAAAAATGTTTTCCCTTGATATATGTTGTTTTGTTGATAAAATGATTTATTTCGGCATTTATGATTATATTCAGTTGTGTTTCTTCCAATACCACAGATTTGGTTAAATCCGAATAAATGTTCACATATAAAAGATATGTACTTTATACAAACAGGAAATATATCATTCTCCCAAAATAAATCAGCTAGATCATGTACTTTCCCGTGTTGGTTTCCAGATTCACATGTGGTGTACTACAAATTCACAAGCTTTTTTCTCCCTTCTAGAAGTGGTTGGTGACTAAAGATGATACTAGATGGAATTTGGGGTGGCACTACACATCATCTTCCCCCACCAACCAAATATTTATACCTTCAAATTCATGGGTGGTGTGTCATGTCACCTACAGGTGGAGAAAGATAATCTAGGTCAAGTTGACTTTCCTACATGCCATTTAATTTCTCGTACTTTCCGTATAGTTTTAAATTATATAAATAAGAAGGAAATGCTTTATGATCTAGATGAACACCAGTTATAAAATGAAGGGAAGGTTCTGCCACTCTATCCTTCCAATATTCTTCTTTCTAAATCTACTGTAATGCTTATCTCATGTATTAATAGTTGTTTAATCATCACTTTCTTAATGTTTTGATAATTCCCCCGATGTGTTGGGGATGTTAATAACTATAGTTCATCCTTAATCAACAATTTTTTAATGTTTATGGTTTTTCATTTTTGCCTTATAGTATCCTTTGTAACCTTGTTCTTAGTCTCCTTGGAAACCACATTTCTATGCATGAATGGGGTTCTTAGGGATCTTCATGGTATGTTACGACAAAGAGAAACAATGAACACTAGGATCACTTGTCATATCATATAGTATTTTTCTTAAATAAGGTTAATAATGGTTAATTTATAGACCAATGCATCAATCCATACTTTCTAATCAAAATTCACAAGACCATGGGGGTTCTAATACATTTGGAATGAAATGATGAGAGTTATTATGAACAACACAACATGATATGAAAATAATTTTATCAATTACATTGAAAATCCATAACTCCAATGCATTCTTTATATTCATCATCAGAACCATATTTTTTCATTTTTCATTGACTTTAATTCACTTCACCAAATAAATTGAAGAATCAGTCACTCTATCATTGGAACATCAATCCCCAACCCTAAATTCTCAGAAATCATCACCAAATTAAACACAAACTAGAGAAACAAAACACCATGACTATATCTCTCAATGGAAGGACCACATACTTACACTATAAAAGTATTAAAAGTGGTTTATTCCATTTGGTTTAGCCGAACATAACTCTTTGGCTGAAATGAAACCAAATTATGGTACTGTTACTAGGGAGAAAAAGTAAACAGTGTTTTGTAAAATTGAGTTTGTATCAATGAAGTTAAAATAATAATCATCAATTTGAAAAAATCTTTTCATAATCTCATTTCTGTTTTTCATTATTAATGTCTTCTATTTTTTTGTATGGTGTGTTATTTGGTGTTGTGTTGGATCACATATGCTTGAGTGGCTGAATTACTTCTTCTAAGAGGGTCGAGTCATCAGCAATCCTTCCACCTAATCTGTGAATTGGAAAAATAGTCATAAGGAGACATCAAGAACATATGGGTGAGTGCAACCAAAACACTCCAATGGAAATTGGGATGTAGGATAACTTATTGTTGTCCCTAATGTTGGACATCAGTTTAATCTTTATGACAACCAGAAAAAGTATCTAGCTATTGAGGATGAGCAGACCAACTTCCTCTAAACAATATTACATAGTTCAAGACAAATAACAAGTAAAGGAAACTAACTCAATTTGTTTCAGTTATTCCCCACATAATCCCTAACATTATCATCCACCAGAATAGTTTCCATACATGCATCCAAATTTGGGGCCTTATTTATCCCATGAGCATCATTTCATACCACCATATCCTCAGGAATAACTGCTCCCATTCTATACCATTATGGATTATAATCTTCCATATATCCATGGATTAGATACATGTATTTTCAGAGCACCGTTGTAAGCCCTTCATTTTTTGTTTAAGTCGGCTATCATGCAGCTTATCCAAAATAATGCAAAATTTCGGGGCTTACCCAGTGCAGACACCAACACCCATCTCTCTACTTTTCTAGAAATATGTGATATATTATGTTACAATTAGAGGTTCTGATGATTCACTTATCTATATATTATTCACCTTAGCATTAATGGATAATGAAAATGAATGGATTAATGGGTTTCCTCAATGTTCCATCTACACATGGGAGGCATTGGCCCAGGCATTATTCTCAATGTAATTTCCACCATCCAAATTGGTGATGTTACAAAATGAAATTCACAACTTTCAGCAGCATGATTTAGAGTCATTATATGAATATTGCGAGAATTTCATGAATGTTTTTAAGAAATTTCCTCATCAGGGAATCTCATTTTGGATGAAAGTACATTCCTTTTATGTAAGTCTTATTTTGAACACCAAATATGTGGTGGATGCAGCTGTGGGAGGAATGGTTATGTTGAAGTCCCCTAAAGATATTTTTGATCTACTAGAGGAAATTTGAGAAAATAGATTCCTATGGAATTATGAGCTAGGAAATCAGCAGAAATGAATTCCTAACATTGATGACACTATGATGCTTGCTTCCTAACTCAGTGTTGTTTCATAGAAAATTAATGTGTTGAATCAAAAAAACATATCTCAAGTTTAAGTGATAAATCATCAAGAATTCAGTGAATGTTGTTTCAATCATTTCATGGTTTATTTCTTGGGGTAAATTTTTTTCCCTTAACAAGTGAGTTATGTTATATTTCTCGGAACCAAGGGCCTCACATGTACCCTCAATACTAGAAATCTTCTTGGAAAGATAATATAAACAGGTTATGGGTGCCGAAACAACTAAACCCTCAACCCCCCCCCCCCAAGGCTGATCAGTTATGCTCAACAATAGTATATATATCTGTATCCCATACAGTAATAGGGAACCGAATTTTTGAAAGGGTCTTTTCTACAGTAAGGGTATCAAAATCCTCATCTAGTAAAAATTTCAACGCAGCCATAACCTCCACCAATCACACAACAACAACAACAGGAACACCCATCAAGGATATAATAAATGATTTCAAAATTCATAACAACTTCATTGACATGATTTTGAAATATGAGGAATCTATTCAAAGAATTGAATATGTGATTGGGTATCCTTCAAATAAAATATCTTCAAGGAAACCTACTACTATATTTGGGAACATTGAAATGAATCGATGGCAAGAGGAAAATTCTATCAAACTTCAAAGTGGGAAAAAGGTTCCCCTGAAATAAATTTTAAATCAAGATGAGGCCAAAATCCAGCTAAACGTACACCATCTTTAGATAGAGAATAAAAATTCAAGGAGTACCCCTCATTTAATGGACTATAAAAAGAGAATGAGGACACATATAATAAGGGAAAATAGGTGGTCGATCCTTATGAACCCACATTACCCTTCCTTGAGGAAATGAAGTAGAGGAAGATGTATTAGCATTTTGGATTATTTATGGAGATATTCCAGAAACATCAAATTAACATTACCTTCATAAAGGTATTGACTCTAAATAAAATGAAAAAGAAGTTAATGAAGGAAATCCTTTCGAACAAGATGATGATGTAGGAATTATGAACCATTCCTCCTACTAAAGAATGCTCAGAAGTTGTTCAACAATCTCTTCCACCAAAAATACAAGATCCAAGATGTTTTAAAAATCCCATGGATAATTGGATACTGTGAATTTGGAAAGGAGTTTTGTGATTTAGGAGCTACATCCAACCTGATTCACTTTGTTTTCTTTATGAAGCTATGGTTGAACAATCTAAATATGACCCTTGTAGAACTAGACCTATATGATCTCTCCGTTAAATATCATTACTATATATTTGAGGATATTCTAGTTAATGTAGGGAGACTAATTCATGCAGTCAATTTTATCATAATCAAATGGAGGAAGACCAAGAGGAACATATTATCATTGGAAGATGCTTCTTGGATATGGGGAATGTATTGATATATGTTTACCAAGGATAATTGATATTAAAAGTTTGATATTAAATTGAATTGTATAGTATCCTTAAATATGTTAGTCAAGTGTAACGTATTAAGAATAATGAATATTATGCATTCACTACAGTGGATGATAACTTTGGGTACATGGGAGATGGCATGTGATGTTGTTTTATAACTAATGAAACTGTCTTCATAGAAATACATAACTATTATGAACAAGAGGAGTTTTAATTTATCGTAGGCCAAGGCAGCAATTATTGGCATCTCACAATTTCTCTCGATACTATAGGATGGGCTGAGGTTGAACCGATTGTGCCTTCAGTTCTGAAAGCTGCACAACATGATAAGAAATATCTCCCATATTCTTTTAAATATGTGTAATTGGGTGAGAAACACATGCTTCTGGTTATAATCAATTCATCTCTATCATAATATCAATAACATACGCTTCTACTGGTTTTAAATTGAATATAACAAGTTATTATGTTGACAGTTGTTTATCCTAAAGGGATCAGTCCATCCATTTACACACATTAGGTTGTACCGGAGGTAGGATCCAATCCCTCTCAGCAACTTTAATGAAATATAAAACCTCCAATAAAGGTGATAGTAAATAAATAACTGGAAAATATATTAGATGTATGAATCATCTACCTGATTTCTGGTAGCCCATGGGTGGGTTCACTGTAAGTAGTGCGCAAAAATAAGGGTATCACTATGATTTCTAATAATAATAATAAAATATTCAGAAAAATAATGTTTTCAATATTGAGAGTGAGAGTGGAATACCAAAAGCTTAATGATTCAACATATATGGATCACTTCCCACTTCCCTTCGTAGATTATATGTTGGAGTGATTCTTGGTGCACAAGTTCTACTTCATTTCAGATGGTTATTCTGCATATAACCAAACTTCTATGCCTCCTAACGATCAAGAGAAAAGAACATTTACATACCCCTATGATACATTTTATTATCGATGCATGTATTTGGACATGTGGAATTCTCTAGCAACCTTCCAATAGTGCATGTTGGCAATATTCCATGGCATGGTAAAGCATATTCTAGAAATCTTTGTGGACGATTTCTCAGTCTATGGAAAAGCATTCAATGCCTGCTTGGGAAATATGTTATTGGTCCTATAATTGTGTTAGAACAACAAAATGGTTCTAAAATAGTAGAAATAAAAATTTATGGTACATAATGACATTACCTTATGACACCAGATTTCCATCAAAGGAATTGAAGTTGACCCTACAGAGATTGAAGTAATATCACTAATTTCCATTCCGTCATCTATCTGAGCTCTCTAAAGATTTCTTGGACATACAGGTTTTTACATATGATTCATTGATGACATCCCAATGATAGTTCAACCACTATAAAATATCCTTTTAAAATATGCTATTGTTATATTTTATGAGTCATGCCCCATAATATTTTAGCTCTTGAAACAACGATTGGATGAATCTCCTGTTATGATTCCCCCAAAATATGAGGAATTATTGGAAATTATATGTGATGCAAGTGATTATGTTATAGGAATAGTTCTTGTATATTGGATTAATTTTATCTTATGACAGACTTACTGTGCCAGAATATCCCTAAATGATGCAAATATTAACTACACTACCATGGAGAATGAAATTCTAGTTGTTGTTTTCTGATTCAACATGTTCTAATCTTATTTTGTTCTATTAAACGTATTTGTTTATACTGACCATAAAACACTTATATATTTTTTGAATAATAAATATGTTTATCAAGTGTCACTTGTGGAAAATGATGACATTTATGCATTGCCTATAGTTGAAGATAACATTGGATACATTGGAGATGACATGTGACGTTGTTCTATCACTAATGAAACTGACTTCTAGAAAATCCACCACTATTATGAACCATAAGAGATTGAATTTTTCGTAGGTCAAGGAAATAATTATAAGAAGCATATAGTTTCTCCAGATATTCTAGTGTGGGCTGAGGTAGAACCGATTGGTCCCCCAGTTCTGATAGTCGTACATCTTGAAATGTAATATCTCCCATCTTCTGTTAAATATGTGCACATTGGTGATAGGAACATTCCTTTAGTTATACTCAACATATATCTCTCTCATAAGATCATGAACAGGTTCTTATATATGTTATAAAGATAATAAAACAGGCTATTATGTGGAATGTTTCTAATCCTAAAGGGATCTATCCATCCATTAGAACATGTAAGGCTATACATGATAATGGATCCAAAACCTCGTCAATTCTATTGGGTGTTTCTATTCCCATAGTTTGAATTGGAAATATGTGACAAGAAAGGATGTGAGAATGATGTCTCTGATCAACTCTTATGTCTAGAAATGCATCATTTGTAGAGGTAGGATGATATACAAATCAATGAAGACTTCAAGGATGAGATTATTTTCTCAGTTGAGGAGACACTAAGCCCATGGTATTCCAACATTTCATATTACATTGTTATAGGAGTGGTTCACCCTAATATTTTATTCTAACAAAAGAAACTGTTTCTCTCAGACATCAAATGATATTTCTAGGCAGACCCCCTGCTCTCCTGCTCGTGTGGAGATGATGTGATTCACCACTACATCACGGAAGAATTAATTATAGTAATTATTGAGTTCTTTCAATACTGACGAGTTGGGGGCATCATGGGCTTGACCTTATAACAGAAAATATTCTACAATCTATATTTTTTAGGCCAAGCATTCACAATTATGCATGTTACATTATTTCATGCTATGATAGGTGTCGTAGAACTGGTAACATGGGTTACCATGCTTAAATTCATCAACACCCCATTATTGAGGTCATGGTATTCGACGTATGGGGTATTTATTTCCTGGGAAATTTCACTCATCATCTAAATTATAATAAATTCTTTTTTTGTGGATTACCAATCAATATGGTTGGTATCTGCTGCCATGGTGAGAAATACAACAAAGGTTTTTGTATTCTTTTTGATGAAGAATATTTTTAGTATATTCAGTGTTACTCAAGTTCTAATTAGTTATAGGGGGAACAATTTACTCATATCATGGATGAGGAATGTGATTATGATGTATGGAGTGAGGTATAACATGGGAATCCCTTACCACCACCAATCTAGTGTCTATGTGGAGGTATCTAACTAATAATTGAATAAAATATTGTTGATGATGGTGGGAACCTTAATAAAGGATAGGTCCAAGAAGCTTCGTGATTACTTATAGTAATACAAGAAATCCTTCAAGAAACCTCTGGGTATGTTCACATTCTTTTTAATATATATAAATACATATAATTTATCGGTGTAATTGGAGCATAAATCCTATTATGGCATGAAGGACTTGAATTATGATCTAAAGGCCACAGAAGAGAAAATCAGGTTTCAAATGATGATGCTCGATGAAATCTAGTGGGAGGAATATGAGAATCCGAAACTGTATAATAAAAAGTCATGGGAGGTCTATGACCACATGATTTATAAGATATACCTTGTTCCTGGGGATGAGGTACTCATATTTAACTCCCACAAGATATTTTTTCTACGAAAATTGATGTCCTGATGGTGGGACCTTTCTGAAAGATCACGCTCTTCAAACTTGTTGTGGTAGATGATTATAGAGAATATGGTCAAGCATTTGATGTTAATGGGATTAATCTCAAAACTTATATTCACATATAAGACTTGGTGGGTATGGTCTCCACCATAAAATTCGTGTATGAAGAAACTAGGTAGTTTGAGCTAATGACGTAAAAAAGGCACATTCTGGGAGGCAACATAGAGAATACACACTGTGCATCACCTATTAACATGGTGTGTACTTTTTTCAATGTTTATTTTAATTGAAACATCAGTATATGTATATATTAATTGTGTTAATGAATAGTAACGAGGCATATGCTGATGGAAAGATTAGTAGAGTATATTGGTGTCGTCGCTGGTTCGAATCGCTCCACACCTATCTTTGGTACATGGATCATTTTTTTGAACCTGTGTTTAAATTAAATGTAATGTGAGATTATTTAAAATAAATAAACGTTTTTAAAATTAAAATAATGATCATGACGGGCTGTGTCAGATGGTAGGGTCAACACCTACTGATCTAAAAGACCTAGTTTGAAATCCTGACAACCGACCCAGTTCCATCATTTTTAACATAAATAAAACCACATATCATGCATTTTGATACACGTCTTGTGCATCATATTTTTATTTTAGTTGATTTTTTTTTCCAAAATAATAAATCACATGCGATTGATATGGGAGGATTGGGAAATTCATATCCTTGGGTTCAAAAAACTCGGGTTCAAACTCGTCTAATATGTCTACTTCATCCCAATCGTTAAAAATTTAAAACCTCACATCATGTGTTGTTTTTTTCTTGTGTAGTACTAAAAATATATCATACGTATTAAAAGTAAATAAGATTATGATGTACTAAAACCTTCACTCCAGTGGTTGAGGGCTTGCCTTTGGATCGGCTGATCTCCGATTTTAATCATGCCCCAACCACCAGACTGAAGGATGCAGTTCCCTTTTTCAAATTTAATGAAACAAGACATGTATTTATTCAACACATTACATATATAGATTTATGTTTTGTCTATAAAAAAATATATTTAAAATATATTTCTTTTAAAATTATAACTAATTTTTAATCTATAGTTATAAAAAATAATTATATATATATATATTAAAAACCATACATGGCATTTGGAAATTCTACACACCATTTGTTTTAGATATAAAATCCAAGTTTCATGCCTAACCGCACCTTGTGTTGCTAGTGCCCCATCTTCATGTTTTCAACCACCTTTGCATATTCTCCCTTATGGCTTCACCCCTCATCAAATCCTCCCTTTTTGTTAATTTTCAGCTCCTATTTTATCCTCATTTCCATCCACATATCAGATTTTCCACTCATCACCCTTAATTTAAATGTTTTAGTTGTGTTTAGGGTATATTTGAGATCATTCGACCATTCAGCTTCTTACATAGTATAGAAGGACAACGAAGATCACACGCCAGGTAGTATAGGTACACAACCACCCGTGATCTATTCATAAATTATGGAAACACATTGTGTGTATGTTCAGTACAAGCCATGTATAGTGCCAATGACTACCTTTAGAAGATAACAATGTACTGCTTCACACAGACACAATACCATGTCTACAGACACGGCGTATATATCTGTTACCAGCCGTGTACCCTTCTCCACAAGAATTTTCCATGTGGAAAAATTACATGTTATGAAATCCAGGTTCTCCCACATACCATGATGTGCCTACACATGACATGTAAAATATGGTTCGATATTTAATATCGGAGTCCGTATATGGGAACATACATGGTCCGCACCAAATTTTCTCGGACACGGCGTGTAGGCTATATGAAACATAGTTTACTAGCTATATTATTTTAACAGACCTACTAAACATGTCTATACAAAGTAAAATGATTCATTAATAGATTATAAAACCAGTCGTGTATACTAGATTCACATGCCATGTACTTTCCATTTTTTCAGTTTCTCACTTTTCAATCATCTTTTACACCTCCTTTTATTTTTTTGTTTTTATTTCATTCTTTTTTAGCTATGGAAGATGGATACCACACCAGTGGGAGGAGCCCTGCACCTGCTACTGAAGGGGAGTGAGAAGCACTAAACTGGATCCGACATCAGCATTCAGTGGTACCATACCTAGATTTAATGGTTTGTCAGATGCCAACCTTGAAGACACCACCTTATCTTCTATTGGCACCATCGTCTTTTACCCCTACTGGTCCTACTACCACACAATCCACTACTAATGAGCTTCGCATGATAGTGGATCCTACAATGAAAACTACTCCATCCATTATTGGCCCGACCTCTGAGCCACCTCCATCATCCTCAGTAACTCCATCCACTACCCTCACAGCTAAGACCCAATGTCATCCAACTCTGACAACACCTCAACCTCTGCCACACCCCTACCTGATCTTTGGTTATGGTCATCTTGCGGATGACATACGGTAGCATCATTCACAGTGTACAATCCAGTTGAGCAGCTGTTTCCTCGAAACCAGAGTATCGTAGTGTCATTGTGTTTTGGAGGAGATTGAGGAGCTCCTCAACCACACACTTCTTTTGGACACACTCATGGTTAGCACACCTTCATTAAAATATTTATTTTTGGAGTTTTTAGTGACCATATATTTCTATAGGCCCTCCTATAGAAAGAATAATATTGATACAAAAACTGCGGTCTAATAGAGGCCAGGCAGATGACACTTTTCATTAACTGTGGACATGTTTTCTGAAGGGGTGTAACTTATATCCCTATCCTGAAACTCCACCTCTATCACCACCCTCACCTGCCATGTGCGCTCTAACATTTTGGCCATGTGGATAGTTCTTTTTGTGCCTTTCCATAGGTGTACCCCCACATCTCATAATAGAACTCTCATGATTTCCCCTACCATTCGTTTCATTCACAAGTGATTCAAAATCACCCTTCCCACACTTCATGAGGACATGGGTGTTGTATCATCCCACGACATGAACCTTCTCACTTGATTTGAATGAATTGACTACCTTGAAATCTCTTGTCAAGCTACTTCATAATTCCACTACATGTTTCATGGACTTTTGGGAAACCTAAATAGTGGTTTCTATGCCACTCGATTGGACCACTATATGGGAGTTTTTGAGCCATCTCTCCCTCAAGACCATTTAGGTTTACCTTAGCATATTTAATTAATCATTCTTATTGAATTGAGTTTGGTAAATCATTGGGTAGACGTCTCTGTACTCAGGAAGGACACCCCATCTCTTACATGGGTGCAAGACGACCCTGCTACTCCTACTAGTGTTGTTAACCCAGACCCAAACCATCCACCAGGGGATGTTCCTTCTCCACCACACCCCTATTCTTCCATCCTTCCTTCTTATTCCACAATTCCCTCTTCTTATGTCTTATACACAGACCCACCTCCACTGACACCCTCAAAAGAACCCCTCCCCCCATTTACCTATGTCTGATAACACCGGACCATCGTATGGACCTTCTTGATCCCCACCAAGATATCATCACTTAGACATAGTCATGGATAGAGGGAATGTTGCTACTCATTTTCTAGCATTTTTCAGTTTCACTTCCCTCAAAATCTGCTACTCAATCCAATAATAGGTATTCCGCAGCACTGACCCAATTAACAACACTGACCACAAATTCTATTCTCCTCCTCAATATTGCTCTAGCTGCCACTACTACTACATCCCGATAAGACGTTTCAGTCATGAATCTTTTTCAGAACACTGATATCAGGCCTCTACCCACTATTATTTCTACTATCGCGATTGATATACCCATTTCGGCCTCTACTCAGAGCATATAACCTACACTTCCCTCTTCCACCAGAGCTCATACTCCTCTATTGTATCTCCTATTGAAGATGATGCCTCTTCTGATGCCACTCTATGAATGGTTTTTCGATACTAGTTTCATTATATATATATATATATATATATCTCTCTCTCTCTCTTTTGTGATATTCTTGGGAAGTGATGGTGAATGTTCTTACAGACTTTTCTTTAATTTCCACTATAATAATAGGTACTCTGGAGCGATATGGGCCTCTCTTTCTAACTACATTTCATCGGTTTCAATTATCCATGAGGGGATTTTTATTTAAATGATTAATTTTTTTTATTATTTTTAGGAATATCCTCATTCCATACATTCCATCATCCTATCCCACCAGTTTTGTCCCACATCCTCTTCACTTCCTTGCTATTATACTTTGGGTACCATCTGCAATATTATGTGTGGGGGAGAGTCTCTAACAATAATAGTCTTTTCCCCATAACTGATCCAGGGGGCATCATTAATAGATTAATTTTTATATTTTGTAGAATTTTTTAATTTATAATTATAAATAATAATGATGTAAAAGGGAATTTTAAAAGATATATTCTTAACTTAATGTTTAACGAATTGTAAAATGATTGATTCTATAGTTTGATTCTGGACATAATATATGGGATAGTTATATTAATTAGACTGGTCATTTGTAGTCATGTCATAACCAGATTTGACCATTAATTTTCCCATTTTTGAGAGGTATTCTATGGATTTTTTACATATTATTTCTTATACCATCATTGTCAAGAGATTCTTAGGATATGCATAACTACCAGAAAATGTAGTCTTTCTCATCAAAACCTGAATATTTTTTTACAATATTAAAATTATTTTGCCAGTTCATTGTTTTTCATCCCTTTTTATCATGATACATAACCTACATTTGACTTTCTTGAAACTAATAAAAACCATGAAATTCCTTTTTAGGATGCCACATTACAAGCCTATTTTCCCTTCCTACCCAAATTCTTTGATAATTTTTCATGATTATTCATTTGATTTTTTAAGATGGAAATTTTGTGATTCATGGAACATTTTGGTGAAAAAAATGAAAGTATGTGTTGTAGAGTGTGCCTATGGTTTATTTGGGTTTGAATGGTTCCCAACCACTATTAATTATATTCTTAGTGCTGTTTCAAAAAAAGGTGACATTATTCATTCATTTACATTATTGATGGTTTGTGGACCGATGTTGGAAATGGAATTTCATCATAGTGATGATGATATTCTGAGAGATATTTTTGGAGATTCATTTTTAGTAATAATTATTATGAATTTCATGCACTATTATTTAATAAGTAAGTCTCTAGTTTCAAGACACATAGGTTATTTTTCCTATTATTATTTCTTACCTACCCAGTGCCACTGAATCCTTTGAGCCTGATTGAAATACCACATGATTTTTTTTTGATTTCTGATTTAGAGAATGAGAATACTGGAAAGCCTATGGATAGGATAAATAAACATTAGATTAATAATAACCTAGATAAAACAATCTTGATTAATGAGTGTTGTAACTTCTAGTGAGATAAATAATCAAGTGACACGTGTATTTATGAAAAGTTGAACAATGTTGTAGAAATAAGATATAAATATTTAATTTAATTTAATATGAAGCTTTATTAAGAATATCATTGGAGTTAAAATAAGTGTGGTTCCTTTTAAAATCTATTTTATGGATATAATATTTATGATTATAAGTAATTGAGAGAATCCATTTTTATATTATGTATTATGTTAATTAGATGTGGATATTTTTCATGAGGTAATGAAAATGACTATGTGTGGGGGAGTTTGATTTTCCAGATTTGTGTTTAAATTTTCTTACATTCTGTTTATTATAAAAACATATTTTCATCAGATATATGTTGTTTTATTGATAGAATGATTTATTTTTCTATTCAACATGATTTTCAGGTGTTTTTCATCCAATGTCACAAATTTGGAAAAAGCATATCAAAAGTTCAGAAAGACATGTACTTTATAAAAACATGTCGTGTACCACTGTGCTGACATAGATTAGCAATATCAGGTACATACCCATTTTTTTTTCCCAGATTCACATTCCAACTACTACTCTTTCACATGCCATGTTCTCCCTTATAGATGTGGTTGGTGGGAAAATTAGAGACCACCGGCCATGTGGGGCAGTACTACACGATGTATACCCCACCAACCGAACACTGATGCCTTCAAATTTAATAGAGGTGTGGAAGATCACCTACTGCTTGAGAAAGCGATACAAAGACAAGTTGACATGACTAAATTCTGTGTACTCTCTAATAAATTCCCTGTAGTTTTGAATTCTATAAATTACAGCGATGCCCACTAATTCACTATGAACAACCACTAGGAAAATCAAGGGGAGGTGCTTATGCTCAGTCATTCCAACATTCTTCTTTCTAGATAAGCTTTAACAATTGTCTCATGTAATAAAAGGTTTTTATTCATCACTTTTTCAATGTGTATCTATTTCCTTGTTTGTTTTTATGATGTGGATAATTATGGTTTATTTTTAATATTCTGTATTATTGGGTTTTTGTTGTTTTCTTTTCTCTCATAAATTCTTTCAAGACCTTGTTCATAATCTCAATATAACCCCTATTTTGGTCTAAGAATTTGGGTTTTATGGATCTTCATGGTATGTTACATCATTCTGAGCCCATGACCATTTGGTGCATTTGTCCTCTCGTAACTGACTTTTCTAAAATAAACTTAATAAATTTAAATTTTAAAACCAAGGAATAAATATTTACATTCTAATAAGAATTCAAGAAATCAAAGGTTTTTATTACATTTAAAATACGGAGATGATAGTTATTATGAATAGAAAAACATGATAAGAAAAAAACTATCAATGACTATGAAAGTCTAAAGTCCCAACGCATTCTTTATATTCATTTTCAGAACCATTTTTTCATTTTTCATTGTCTTTAAAGAAATTCACAAAAGAAACTGAAGAATCGATCACTTTATCATTGGAAAATCAAATATAAACCCTAAATTTTCAATAATCATCCCCTAATTAATCAAAAACCAGGGAAAAATATAGCTTCACTCTCTCTCCATGTGGATCAGTTCTATACATAAACTATACTAGTAGTAAGAGTGGGTTCTTCAGTTTGGGTCATCCGAACATAAAACATTGGATGAAACAACACCATTATTTATTACTAACCAACATATGGATGGGTCTTTCTAGGAACATGGATATCCATCTATTATTATTTCAATGGTTGAAACAATTATTATGGAGTATTCTCGATGACCAAAAATTGATTAAGACCCCATAGGGATTAAAAAAAGCCAATTAGGACATTCTGAAGAATAGTCCAAGATCCTAGGTTTGTACTAATTAGGTTTGTTCTGGAAAAAAAATACTAATGGATCCCCATTATTTTTCAATTGATGTTATTTTTTAGATATTGATAGATTTCATATATTACATTCAATTCAAAAGGGTTATGTACGGTGAGGTATCTGGAAAATACTCTTACTACCACAACATACATTACTGGGGGATATTTGGGTTCATTTGTTTTTTTTTGAGTTTCAGATATTAATTTATAGTATTGATGGGATATGTGAGTTTCAAAATGTATACTTAATCAAAATATTAAGTAATAATTTTGAATGAATTATTTCACCCATTTTATTTAAATAATTTATTTTTTAGTGTCTATATATTTGGATTCACATGTTTTTTGTAGTCTTTCAATTTTATTTGGTATTTATATTATAACATGACCCCTAATATACCCCCCTTAATCCTTATGGATTGATGTTAATGAAATTAATATAGAAAGATATATCATTGACCATTGTCTTAATGAGTTATAATATGGATCTATTCCAGCTATAGAGTTTGTAGTTGGTGTGGTACTATCACAACCTCTAGGAGAAAGACAATGTCCAATTACAGAGAAGAACCATACCCAATAGTTTTATTTCCATAATCTATAATATTCTTCGGGTAATTATGTTCCACAAGATATTTTAGAATAGTTAGTGAAAATAGATAAAATATTTGATTTTTTGACACTATAGATGTAGATTAATTAATATTTGAATATTTTATGAAATACTTTCCACTCTAGTAGTGGTAGGAATCCATGATCCTAGATAATATTTATAATAAGAATTACTAGAATGACCTAAACATGATGTTGCCCAAATTTTTTTTACTATGATATGACTACTCATTCCACATCTTATGAGTTAATGTCCCATCATCAATATGAATGAACCATGATGGAATATGGATTTTTTTCACATAGATTATTCATTTATGTATGAGATGGTATATAATAAATGGATGATGTCTCATATCTCATTAATGGGAATCCAACCAAATATATATTCTCAAGTATCTCTATAGATGTATAAGACCAATGTGATGTAGATGAATGAGGTCTAATGGTTTATATTGACGACATTGGGAAATATAATTTATCTTAAACCACTACCATGAATTCTGGTAATGAGGGTGGAATATCAAGAATAATTAGGAAGTATTATGAATCTATAATAAGTAGTGGATGTAGTTCTCAAAATCTTATGCATCAGTCACTATATTTTCCATTGAAAATTAGGTCTGTAATTTTACACAAGTATGAAAAGGTGGATCATTTGAATGCCTAAAATCTGTGGAATCTTATGTTGTATCATTCTATTAGAATATAGGGACACATTTAGTGAATTTTATTGAATTATCCTTTATCAAAGAGTGGTGTAGGTTCTTGTACTACTTGAGTATATTAGGATCCATCTATTTCATAAAAAGTGTAGGGTCTCATTCTTATTATTGATAAGGTACAAATGGGTCCTATTTTAAGTATTAATATCAATTCCCTACACCCCAAGATTGTAGATAGAAAAAGGATTATATTGAGATCATGTAGCTACACTCTATAGAGGCATATCTTAATTAATTTGACATTGACCCAGTGATAATTAGTTTTTACCATATGGATTAACATATCTATGGTTACAGATTTATTTGATATTGGTCTTTCTCACTTGTTTATTTTTACTAATATGGTGAATTTTTTGAATCCTCTCTCTTTATTCAAGCCTTATATTATGGATATGTGGACATTTATTGGGAAAAAGAATGAGCACATCCTTTGACCTCCCTTGAATTGTATCATTATCAGAGTTGAAGTTGTCTTGGGATTTACAAATTCATGATATAAATAAATTTTATATTATTTTATTGATGGAATTTATGATATCATTTATAGATGATACAAAATTTAATAACCAGATGGTATCTTTAAATAAACATAATGGGTTTGACTATCTAATCCAAGGGTAGTGGGATCTTCATTTAAGATGGATAGGGCCTCCTATTCTAGAATTTAATAGGCTTAAATTATTGATATATTATTTTCAATATTGAAATTATGAATAATTTTTTTGAGTGAGTTATATTTGATGGATAAAAAGATTACAGAAATGTTTCCAAAAAAACAACACAAGGGTTACCCTCAAAAAGAGAAATCTTGTTCTCCATCAATCTGTTCCTTGGAATGTAGAAGACATATATTCCATTGTTTCTCATGTCTACAATAAAATTGATATAGTTGAAGATACAATATTATTACTTAAGGAATAAATGTATTATCATCCCTAGATTTACTATATGGGCCTCTTCTATGTGTCTCATTAAAAATGATGATGAAACCCTTTAGTTATATTATTATTAGATGATAAATTAGGATAATATTTTTAATTACTACCCCATTCATTATACTAATGAAATATTTGAATAATTAACAAGTTATAAGTGTTTATTGAAAGATGACCTTTATTTCAGGTTACCAGCAGCTCCAGGTGAAGGAATTATATGTTCCTAAGATGGTTTTTTGATGATGATATGGGTATTATATGTATCACATTATTCCTTATATGATGAAAAATGATCATATGGTGATTATTGATTTGAAGAAACGAATATTTCATCAATACTTAGACTCTATTTTCACAGTGTTTGTGGAAGATAAATTATTTTCTTCTAATAACAATGAGGAATAAGTTATCTATTTGATAATCATCCTTGTGAATCTTCTAATGAATCCATTATATGAAAATCTATATAAAATTATCTTTTAGATATGATAAATTAAGTTTCTAGGTCAATTAGAGTCTGAATGTCGACTAACACTTTATGAGAGGAAGGTGATGATGATTATATATTGAAATGAGTCAAGAAAAGCTTCAGATCTACAATGATTGAAAATATTAGTGGGTTTTTACTTGTGCTCCATTAAAATGTTTTCATATATGTAATCTCATTTTACCTTGTTCACTCTTATCAATGTGAGGTTTTTTTAACATGGATGGTTAATGATCCTTAATGAATTAATACAGTGTCTAACATTAACACCTATTTTTATATAACCTAATTTCATTTGGGTCAATGTAGTTTTATATGAGGATTCTAGTATTAGATTTATGAGTGTCCAAATATAGGAGGATCATGTATTTAAATACAACTTATTAAAGATTTAGACTCATGAAAAATACTATCCCACCCTTGAATTTAAACATATATCTCTTATTAACAAACATAAATGTGAGAACACTACATGTTTGGTGATATATTTATAATCTACTAAAAACAAATAATATTATGTTGCTTCTTATATCAAAATGATCATAATCATAGTCTGAGGATGTGGGGAAGTTCCATTAAAAGAGTGAGTTTTCTATTTATTATACTCTATGTAAAGGGAATGGTGTTTTGTATTCCCTTACTATAATGGTTTTATCATATCTTGTATAGTTAACATGTGGGAATTTAAACATTTTGGGTCACATAGTAGAATTGAAACTAGAATGGATAGAAAAATAAAGGCTCATGCTTCATTCAAATGTGATGTAAACTTCTTTTATACTCCATCACATATCTCAATATATGTAAATTTTTTTGTAATCCTAGTGTGTCTTAAGAATTTTTTATGGTGTTGATACAATCCATAAATAGTATTTAACCTTAGAAAGAAATATATGTTATCAGAATAGGTATGTACTGCGTTTACGTGTAGGATGGTAAATAATTAAAAATTCATATGTTCCAATGGGTGATCTATCATATTGGATCTAAAATTTATTATGATATGATAAATCAGTATTATAGTGCATGTATGTTGGGGTATGAATATGACTTTGTGTCTCAGTGTCATACCCACCAATGGGCCAAATCATTGCCTGAAAGGACCTTTGGAATAGTTCAGACATTTAAAATATCAAATTGGGTGTTGAATGATGCTTTCAAGGATTTTATTATTGAACTAACTCATACAGTAGAAGGAAATAATGTGTTCTAGGTTAATAGTTATCTGATAAAATTTTTAACATTTAATATCGATCAGTGATAGAGATCATGTAAAGGAACATGAGATGCTCAATTTATAAAAAATTGTGTAGTTTTATCGAATTACATAGATTGTTATTTCTTATTGTAATATACAATTTGATTATCTATTTATGATATTATTTCAAGACGTGAATGAAAAATTGGTAAAATTTAGGACCAACTACAATCCCAAAACATATAGCTTGATTTTATGTGAAAATCAGATTCTATAAGATATACATTGATCATGAACTCTCTGTTTTTATGGTTCACTATATTCTCATCATTCGTTAGTTGAAATCACATATAATAATGATGAAAATATTTTATATATATGCATCACTTTGAAAATATATATATTTTTCCATACCTCATTACTTTGCATTTGGTTGTGGTTGGTGATACCTCTCTCATTGGACAAATCCTAATTATTGTTTTATCTAGTAATATTTAGGTTGTGTTGAAGCTAAATTAAATAAGTGAATTTTGTAATAAGACTTATTCCAACTATCACCATTATACCATGTAGTTTTTAATTTTTACTTGGTGTTTCTAAAGTTCACACCATTATTGGGGAGTTGATGGTTTTGAATGAAATGGACGCTCACCTCAAGATTTTTGGGACATTTAATGATTTGGGAGTGATTTAGGAAGGTTTTTTATCAATTAGTATTATTACCCCACATGTAAAACCATATCATCTCTATTGAATATCAATTAAGGATGTATCAATTCCACCCTTCTCATGTGATGAATGGGGATTATATTAATTGGAATCCCTATGAATCTGTGGTTTATCACCCATTCTAAATAATCAACTTCAAGAATAAGGTGATTTATGGGAAGTTGATCCCAATGGATTGGATCATGTGGAAAAAGGGTGTGTCTCCCATAAAACCATTTATTTCGAATCATAAGTACTGATGAAATGGAATCACCCATTTATGGATCCTTCATTAGTGTTGTAAAACCTCGTGTCTGTACTGATCTCGAAATCTAGCAGGAATTTCAAATTTTTGATTGGTTGAACAACTCATTATTACAAATATAAATCCAAACAATGTGACGATGGTTTTTACATCCCTAAAATATTGTTTTTGGAAATGGTTTACGGTTCATGTGATGATCATAGAGTTGGGTAAGACTCTATAGGAGTGGGCAGAGGCCTAGTGATGCTACAAAGTGCAGTTAAAAACCATTTTTTATGGGAATAGAATATTCAAAATGTAAATTTGTTTATGGGGTTATCCTTTTGAGGATAAATTTTTGATAAACAATATCAGGGACATGTCACAAAAATTCATGTTGTCACCCCTATTCTCACACTGTGAAACATCAAAATTAAATATTTTTTTATTTTAAAAATGAAAATTAGATTAACCACACTACATTCATTGAACAGGTGGGATGTGTATGGGAGGGTTTAGCCATAGTACCCCTACATCATTTATCCAACATTTTAAGTGGTTCTGGGTGTGATTTGATTGGGTTAGAGGTAAGGTTCTTCAGTCCCTCCCCATATATGTGTCCCTCCATCAATTTTATCAAAAAACTTTTATTATAGGGGTTTCATCAATTCCATCAGTGTAGAGACCCGAAGCCTGACGTACATGGACATTACATTACATTTGCGGAATACTTAGTACATAACAAAAACACACACACAAGGATCGTAATAGTTTAGTGTCTTTGGAAACTCGGAACGTATTCTTCTAATCGTGGTGAAAGATCTTCAATATCTCCCATAAAGATCTTCCTTTTTTTTTACCTAAAAACCTTTCTTTATATCCTGGGGAAAAGAAAACATAAAAGGGTGAGCTCAAATGCTCAGTAAGGGTAAACAAAAGAAATATCAATCACATCATATACATAAGAACATAGCTTTTGGAAATCATAACCTGCAAAAGAGCTCATAATATCATAACATGGGATAAATCATAGAAGTGAAAATGAAATCATAACTTAAAACATTACTCATTGTGGCATACACACATAATCATATAGAATCATTTCTTGTTAGTCAAGACTCATTTCCAAGACTATCTTAGTGGACAAAGTCCCTTTCTGAATCGAGTAATCCTCGTTTCAGTCCTATTTCACTGAACCGGTATAACCTACCATTCCAGCCATGTCTATCTCATGAGATATAAAATCTTTACCCAATGCATTGGAGGGAGATATAGGTCCCACCCATCTCTTAATGAATCCTTTCTTATGTGTGCCACAAAATCATAAATCATACATCATTTCATAACCCATGTATTAAAAATGGGATTCTTAAAACAACATGACATCATAAAACCATTCATATAAGATAAAGGAATTCATAAACATAATTCCATCACAACATAGTCAAATCAATGTAAAAATATGGATAGAAACAGAACCCTTTATTATCTTAGATGGAAAATAATTTTGATAAAACACTTGAAATGAATTCTTGAGGAAAATATCCTTTCTTCTTCAAAATCAATTTCTTTTCACAAAACATCATGCAATTTTAAAAGAAAGAGATTTTATTAAAAATAGTCATGAAATCTTTTGGAGTAAGCTTCATGAAAATAAGGCTTTATAAAACAATAGAAATCCGTTCGTGTCGTATAAGTTAAAAAAAACATTCTTCGTACTTTTGTCGGAAAAGTCAAAAAGTACCTCGTATGAAAAAGCGACAAAAGATTCCTTTCATATTCTTTACAAAAAACTCACCGAAGAGTAAAATTGGATTTAAACTATTGTAAGTGGATGGAAACAATATTACATATTGAAGGAACATGGATGTGGATGATAAAATACACCCCAGTAAATACTTACGAATAAACAATCTCGGATAAAAATGAGATTGTGATATTTCCCTTACCTTAGGTCCGACTTGCTTTGTAAGTGTCCGAACCTCCTGTATAATGATTTAAATCATGTTATTGACTTATTCCAGAATCATATTCATTGTTATGATATCATATATGGTTCACTTATAACATTATATTACCCGTTCTTTTGTAAATTCCATGTTAAAGAAGCGTTTTGGGTAAAATCGTTTCATTTATCTTAGGTGTTTTGACTTGTTGTTCTTGACATCATTATTACTTATATCATGATTTACTTACTTCCAGAATATAAAATATGATTTATATATCATATATATTCAGTATATATATATATATAATAGATAGATAAGTAAAATGAAAAACATTGTTCATGGAGACGGTAGTCCGTACGTACGCATGAACGCTGTTTTACTTTCCTTATTGTCTTGAAATGGAAGTAAGTAGATGACATACATATGTATATATACATAAATACAGTAGCTTTATAATGTCATATATTTCATTATTATTTCTTATATATACATTATAATCATTCTTAAATGGTTAACATGGAGAATGAATCTCATCGCGTCGTGGAGACGGTAGTCCGTACGTACGCACGAGCGATGATATCATTTCCATAAATATTGAACTGAGTTGAAGTGGATTATACAATATATCAGAATCAATATGATGTTGTAATAACTATGTATAGTTATTATTTACACCATTATACCCATCCATGTAAGGTGGTGGTGGAAAATAGATTACACCACGGCGTGGAGACGGTATTCCGTACGTACGCACGCGCGGTGATTTCATTTTTCCGTAGGATGGATAGAAGGTGAATTAGGGTTGTTTCATATTTATAATAACATATCAGTATGTAAGTAATACTGATGTTATTACTTTATCATGAAACAACTAAATAAGAAGAAGTTGAAGAAGAAAGAAATTGAAAAGATCGGTAATGGATATTACCTCTTCTTTGGAACGCCTTTTTGAATCCTCCACTTAAGGAACTAAGATTGGTCTTTGGAGAAGACCAGGACCTCTAGGATTATTCTAGGGAAGTGGAGAAGAGATTTTGGAAGGGGTTGGCCGAGCTTGAGTGCTCAAATTGGTGTGAGGAGGAAGGGGAGGAGGTGTCCTTTTATAGGGGAGGAGAGGGGCACCTTAGGAATTCTTAAAAATATTAATTTATAATAAATCTAACCCCACTTAAAAACCACCAAAAATGACTCATATTCTAAGATTAGATGAGATAGGGTTGTAATCTCATCAACCAATCAAATTTAGACATGTTTGGATATTATTTTAAACCTTATCAATTAGATTTAACTCTAAGTTAAATAATTTAACTTTTACCGTGTCTTTTTGTTTTCTTTCACTATATGGTTAATACACTTACTATAACATTCCAAACGAACCCCAAATTGTTTATTATTAATATATATATCCTCATCTAAGTCATTTGGCCGAACCTTAGATTTTTAGGAATAAAATAACAATTAGTAATATAATATTTGATTTAAAAACTATTTTGTGTCAATTTTGACACTATTTGATATATGATTTTTGTGAAAGTCATAACAGAATTAAATGTTAGAACCAAGTTGATTAAATCAACATTAATATATCATAGTAACCTAGAAAATTAGTGGAATTCATAAAAAATCTCAAATTACATTTATTGTGGTGCTTATAACATCAATTATGTCAATATTTCATTAAAAAGATAATTACTGCATCATCGTTGTGTCATAAATAAATTAAATTATTTGATGTATAAAAATTACAAATAAAATACCATCATGTAGGAAATCGTTTTAGATTTCTAATGAGTATTTACAATCGAATTTATCTTATGTATAACCCCATATTAAAAATGATTTACTTATTAAACTTTGATTTTAACTATTTTAACCCTTCTTTAAATAAATTAATAATAAATGTCCTAATCTAATCCAAGTGGGCCTAAATGGTCATATTTTATTCCTAAGTTTGTTTTTGGTCGAATTACACTTGTCCAATAGAATTAGGACATGTGTTAGGGTAATATTAATATCATATTTACCCTTAGTTACCCTATTTACTATTAACCGTGGTAAAAAAGGTAAAAAGTTACTATTCACCAAAAAATTATTTTCATCTCATTGAACCACATTTTAGTCCTTGATATTAACCGTGTCTCTCGGATTTTCGAAATTCCATTCACAGAAGCGGTAAAATTAAGTTTTATGCAAAATTCAGTTTTTAACCTACCACTTAGTAGTTTCACTATTCATCAAAAATTGATGTTTTTCAGAACAATGCCAAAATTTCATCCCAAGCTATATTTCATATTCCGAATTCAAAAATGAAGTCTATTTTACCAAATTCATAACATAAAAGTTGCATTAATTAATTTTATAATTAAATCCCGCTGTTAAAACAAATAGCGTGTTTTTAAGAAACAATATCTATCAAAAGATTGACACTTGTTTATGTCTAGTTTAAATGTGAAACTACATCCAATGACCAACATTGTATTAAATTGTAAAAATATATTCTAAATATACTTTAAAACCACTCAAATTAATGATTTATCACTATTAATTATTTCGATTAAAAAAGTTGTTTTTAATTATAATTTAGTAATTTTCACTATTCATCAGAATATGAAAGTTATCCGAAAAGTACCAAAATTTCACCTTAGGCTAAATTCGATACTCCGAATCCAAAAATAAAGTTCATTTTGAAAAATAATATTTACTGGATTTCAAAAAGTGGTTATTACTATTCATAACGGCTAGTTTTAATAATATTTTTATAGCATATCGTTGTTTAGTGAAACTCGGTATTGCGTACTACACACGCTATCGAGGAAGGTCGCGATTGCGTGTAATGCAAGTCAAGTCAAGGATGTGTGTTGTACAAGCTCCTTTTGGTGTAGCGTACAACACAAGACATTAATAAAATTAAAAGAATATTTTTTTATAAAATCTTAGGCTGTTACATTCTACCCCCCTTAAAATGAATTTCGCCCTCGAAATTTGTCGGGGTTATAAATGGTTTACTATTTGAAAGTTTCTTTAATAGAAACCCACATCGTAAAAGGGAATACCAAAACTTGGCTTTAAAAACTAAAGTATGAAATTTAACGATTATCCAAATAAACTAATCACTGGGTTTCCACATAGGTGAAAATATGGATATGGAAGAGAAATCTAACCATCATGTTCTGATGGAGAGTGGTAGAGAACATGGCTATGGAAAAGCCAGTAATCACAAATCCATAGATTTGTGATGATATAAGGTACCATCTGATTCATCAGGTATAAGATCACTAGGACAACATTTTTGGTTTTCAAGATCATTTCCCTAAAGTTGAAAATTTGCTTAGAATAAATACTTACTTTATTTTGGTACAATCTCACTTTTGTTCGTGCCTTGAACAATTTCTACTTCATCTCTTAAATAAATGAAGTTGAATTTGTTATTCGTGAAGTGTTAGCAGATCATGTGATAGAATGACGGGTCATTCCATCTGTCTCAAACGAAAGGTAAGCAAAAGTTATTAAATATACATAAGTCATTCTGTAGTGAGATTAATCATATATAGTACCTAAAATGGACTTATACTTCATATATCATACTGCTTAATATAATAAAACTAGTTTCTACTAAACAGGGACTTCCTGTAGGTCAGTGGTAGGCGATAAAGGCCAGTCGCACTTCGGTTGTGGGTTCGATTCCTACAGCCTTGTCCGAAGCGATGGGCTGTCGCCCGTCCTGTAGGTTGTCCCTTTTTCTAAAACTACGTTACTATAACATCCCATCAATAATATCGAAAATCTTCTATCCTAACTTATGTCCAACATAATCCAGTCTAATCTTTAGGATTATACATAATACTGTAGTCCACTTTCATAATATAGTGACGACGATTACCAGAGATTTAATACTGTCGTTGATCCCCACATATCATAAGATATGTCTTGTTGGTCACATTCCAAACATTCAAAGTCCTTAATCGTGTATTCTCTTGAATACCTTAGTGAAAACATGAGTGCAGTTAAAAGTTAACACTTTCCACATACCAAAATCCTCAAAATTCTATATACTCAAACCATGATATCACTTAGTCCTTATATTAATCATGAGCTCATGAATACTATCAAACATTTAATTTTCTCCTTATCCCTTCATTATGCGCATATCATCTACATTCCAAAAATATCTGAATAACCTTTCATGGATAGTGGTACCATTAATCATACACTTTCATAACTCAAGGAAAGACAATAGTGTAACAATCCTCAGATGTTTCTTTATTCCATAGTACCATGAGATTTCTTATACAACATTACAGATGATAAACATGTAATCATTCCACAACATTCTTAAACCATTGACCGAGCTTCAACAATTCTTTCATCTCACATATCATTTGTAGTCTCTTCATCATCATCCACATAAATACTACCCATATGACCATACTGATTCTCTTCATGAGTCTTTCCCTTAGGGCATTTGTTTGCATAATGCCCATACATTCCACATTTAAAACACTTAACCATTTTTGATGTCGTAGCAATACCATTATCCTCATCCATGGTGTTAACCGACCCTTTTCCTTTGCACTTACTTGCTTTGTGTCCTTCTTTTCCACACCCAAAGCATCTTCCAGTTCCCTTGAAACATTCTCCTTGATGCCTCTTCCCACATGATTTACATAGGGGAAATTGAACTTTCTTTCCTCTATGATCATCATGGAACTCCATCTTTCTCTTATTAGTCGAGTCAGGAAACTTACCAAATTTTACTTTATTGATCATATTGTGAGATTGCTGATTTGGAAAAATAATGATGTTTGGACATCCAAATCCCATTTCATTTGGTTGCTCATGAAGAATATCATTCCATTGTCCATCATATCCTCCATTATTGTGAATCATCTTGTTTCCAGCCATTTTCTAAAACCCAAACAGAATAGTGTTAGATGCAAAAATCGTAATAAAGGGGGAGTAACTTAAATATCTATCATCTTTGGTTTAATCTAATATCGTTACCATAGTTCTAGAACTATATCCTATACGTATACTTATCCTTAGGGGCATCCCTAGACATACCTTAGAAATATCTCTAGGGATCTTACTAACGTTTTCGCGTCCTAGTTTCCAAAGGTTGACTAAACCTTTCCTCTGATACCAACTGTAGAGACCCGAAGCCTGACGTACATGGACATTACATTACATTTGCGGAATACTTAGTACATAACAAAAACACACACACAAGGATCGTAATAGTTTAGTGTCTTTGGAAACTCAGAACGTATTCTTCTAATCGTGGTGAAAGATCTTCAATATCTCCCATAAACATCTTCCTTTTTTTTTACCTAAAAACCTTTCTTTATATCCTGGGGAAAAGAAAACATAAAAGGGTGAGCTCAAATGCTCAGTAAGGGTAAACAAAAGAAATATCAATCACATCATATACATAAGAACATAGCTTTTGGAAATCATAACCTGCAAAAGAGCTCATAATATCATAACATGGGATAAATCATAGAAGTGAAAATGAAATCATAACTTAAAACATTACTCATTGTGGCATACACACATAATCATAGAGAATCATTTCTTGTTAGTCAAGACTCATTGCCAAGACTATCTTAGTGGACAAAGTCCCTTTCTGAATCGAGTAATCCTCGTTTCAGTCCTGTTTCACTGAACCGGTATAACCTACCATTCCAGCCATGTCTATCTCATGAGATATAAAATCTTTACCCAATGCATTGGAGGGAGATATAGGTCCCACCCATCTCTTAATGAATCCTTTCTTATGTGTGCCACAAAATCATAAATCATACATCATTTCATAACCCATGTATTAAAAATGGGATTCTTAAAACAACATGACATCATAAAACCATTCATATAAGATAAAGGAATTCATAAACATAATTCCATCACAACATAGTCAAATCAATGTAAAAATATGGATAGAAACAGAACCCTTTATTATCTTAGATGGAAAATAATTTTGATAAAACACTTGAAATGAATTCTTGAGGAAAATATCCTTTCTTCTTCAAAATCAATTTCTTTTCACAAAACATCATGCAATTTTAAAAGAAAGAGATTTTATTAAAAATAGTCATGAAATCTTTTGGAGTAAGCTTCATGAAAATAAGGCTTTATAAAACAATAGAAATCCGTTCGTGCCGTATAAGTTAAAAAAAACATTCTTCGTACTTTTGTCGGAAAAGTCAAAAAGTACCTCGTATGAAAAAGCGACAAAAGATTCCTTTCATATTCTTTACAAAAAACTCACCGAAGAGTAAAATTGGATTTAAACTATTGTAAGTGGATGGAAACAATATTACATATTGAAGGAACATGGATGTGGATGATAAAATACACCCCAGTAAATACTTACGAATAAACAATCTCGGATAAAAATGAGATTGTGATATTTCCCTTACCTTAGGTCCGACTTGCTTTGTAAGTGTCCGAACCTCCTGTATAATGATTTAAATCATGTTATTGACTTATTCCAGAATCATATTCATTGTTATGATATCATATATGGTTCACTTATAACATTATATTACCCGTTCTTTTGTAAATTCCATGTTAAAGAAGCGTTTTGGGTAAAATCGTTTCATTTATCTTAGGTGTTTTGACTTGTTGTTCTTGACATCATTATTACTTATATCATGATTTACTTACTTCCAGAATATAAAATATGATTTATATATCATATATATTCAGTATATATATATATATAATAGATAGATAAGTAAAATGAAAAACACTGTTCATGGAGACAGTAGTCCGTACGTACGCATGAACGCTGTTTTACTTTCCTTATTGTCTTGAAATGGAAGTAAGTAGATGACATACATATGTATATATACATAAATCCAGTAGCTTTATAATGTCATATATTTCATTATTATATCTTATATATACATTATAATCATTCTTAAATGGTTAACATGGAGAATGAATCTCATCGCGTCGTGGAGACGGTAGTCCGTACGTACGCACGAGCGATGATATCATTTCCATAAATATTGAACTGAGTTGAAGTGGATTATACAATATATCAGAATAAATATGATGTTGTAATAACTATGTATAGTTATTATTTACACCATTATACCCATCCATGTAAGGTGGTGGTGGAAAATAGATTACACCACGGCGTGGAGACGGTATTCCGTACGTACGCACGCGCGGTGATTTCATTTTTCCGTAGGATGGATAGAAGGTGAATTAGGGTTGTTTCATATTTATAATAACATATCAGTATGTAAGTAATACTGATGTTATTACTTTATCATGAAACAACTAAAGAAGAAGAAGTTGAAGAAGAAAGAAATTGAAAAGATCGGTAATGGATATTACCTCTTCTTTGGAACGCCTTTTTGAATCCTCCACTTAAGGAACTAAGATTGGTCTTTGGAGAAGACCAGGACCTCTAGGATTATTCTAGGGAAGTGGAGAAGAGATTTTGGCAGGGGTTGGCCGAGCTTGAGTGCTCAAATTGGTGTGAGGAGGAAGGGGAGGAGGTGTCCTTTTATAGGGGAGGAGAGGGGCACCTTAGGAAATCTTAAAAATATTAATTTATAATAAATCTAACCCCACTTAAAAACCACCAAAAATGACTCCTATTCGAAGATTAGATGAGATAGGGTTGTAATCTCATCAACCAATCAAATATAGACATGTTTGGATATTATTTTAAACCTTATCAATTAGATTTAACTCTAAGTTAAATAATTTAACTTTTACCGTGTCTTTTTGTTTTCTTTCACTATATGGTTAATACACTTACTATAACATTTCAAACGAACCCCAAATTGTTTATTATTAATATATATATCCTCATCTAAGTTATTTGGCCGAACCTTAGATTTTTAGGAATAAAATAACAATTAGTAATATAATATTTGATTTAAAAACTATTTTGTGTCAATTTTGACACTATTTGATATATGATTTTTGTGAAAGTCATAACAGAATTAAATGTTAGAACCAAGTTGATTAAATCAACATTAATATATCATAGTAACCTAGAAAATTAGTGGAATTCATAAAAAATCTCAAATTACATTTATTTTGGTGCTTATAACATCAATTATGTCAATATTTCATTAAAAAGATAATTACTGCATCATCGTTGTGTCATAAATAAATTAATTTATTTGATGTATAAAAATTACAAATAAAATACCATCATGTAGGAAATCGTTTTAGCTTTCTAATGAGTATTTACAATCGAATTTATCTTATGTATAACCCCATATTAAAAATGCTTTACTTATTAAACTTTGATTTTAACTATTTTAACCCTTCTTTAAATAAATTAATAATAAATGTCCTAATCTAATCCAAGTGGGCCTAAATGGTCATATTTTATTCCTAAGTTTGTTTTTGGTCGAATTACACTTGTCCAATAGAATTAGGACATGTGTTAGGGTAATATTAATATCATATTTACCCTTAGTTACCCTATTTACTATTAACCGTGGTAAAAAAGGTAAAAAGTTACTATTCACCAAAAAATTATTTTCATCTCATTGAACCACATTTTAGTCCTTGATATTAACCGTGTCTCTCGGATTTTCTAAATTCCATTCACAGAAGCGGTAAAATTAAGTTTTATGCAAAATTCAGTTTTTAACCTACCACTTAGTAGTTTCACTATTCATCAAAAATTGATGTTTTTCAGAACAATGCCAAAATTTCATCCCAAGCTATATTTCATATTCCGAATTCAAAAATGAAGTCTATTTTACCAAATTCATAACATAAAAGTTGCATTAATTAATTTTATAATTAAATCCCGCTGTTAAAATAATTAGCGTGTTTTTAAGAAACAATATCTATCAAAAGATTGACACTTGTTTATGTCTAGTTTAAATGTGAAACTACATCCAATGACCAACATTGTATTAAATTGTAAAAATATATTCTAAATATACTTTAAAACCACTCAAATTAATGATTTATCACTATTAATTATTTCGATTAAAAAAGTTGTTTTTAATTATAATTTAGTAATTTTCACTATTCATCAGAATATGAAAGTTATCCGAAAAGTACCAAAATTTCACCTTAGGCTAAATTCGATACTCCGAATCCAAAAATAAAGTTCATTTTGAAAAATAATATTTACTGGATTTCAAAAAGTGGTTATTACTATTCATAACGGCTAGTTTTAATAATATTTTTATAGCATATCGTTGTTTAGTGAAACTCGGTATTGCGTACTACACACGCTATCGAGGAAGGTCGCGATTGCGTGTAATGCAAGTCAAGTCAAGGATGTGTGTTGTACAAGCTCCTTTTGGTGTAGCGTACAACACAAGACATTAATAAAATTAAAAGAATATTTTTTTATAAAATCTTGGGCTGTTACAATCAGAGTATGGCGCAATTGATTATTCATTACGATGATATTTCTAGACATATTATATGATAACTCGAGATGATTCCCAACATACATAACACATTTTGTAAGAGAATGTACCTCAACATTTACATTTCCCAAGATGTTTTACCATAATTAATTTATTTTAATTCTTGAATGGTATTTTTTATTTTGTCTATTTCCTGGCATAGATTTGGTTGGGTATCAGAATTAGACCAGACAACATTTTTTCTAGTTCCAAAATGATAGGATGACCTAGTGAGAGTTTGAGATTTTATGTATATTTCAATTATGTATTTTAAATAAGTAGAAATTTTTATAATTTTTTATATATTTGTTGGAGATATGTATTCTTATGGTTGTATTGTGCTTAGATGGTCATGGATATGCATAGAAATGATTTTTCAGGCTATGTTATAAAATAAAAATTGCTATAATTTGATGTATGTGGTTTTCATACCTACCCTATGTCAGTTACGATTCTTTATAATGTATAGGGTGTGTGGTTTCACCACATACAGTTTTGATTTTTTTAATTTAATATTTTATTCCTCAATTAGGCTCTACAATGCACTAAGTACCTGATGGACCTTGGTATTGGCTTGATTACCATGTTTACTGATAGATGAATCCTTGACTTGAGAAGTACATAGCCTAGGCAGAATGAATGTATGCTATGGATGGATTTTTTAGTGATTTTACAAACTCCGTGAGACATTTAAAATCAATCTATGCCATAGTATATTTCTCAACTCTTTCCAATGTGGCAGATCATAATTATCCGGTGTCGTTGTTTTCCACTATAAGAATTCCATGGGACATAATGACCATAATTAATCAAATGTTGACCCAAGGCCTTTTATGCTATCATGGAACTATCTTAGGGTATAAATTTATGTGACTAGACTAATGTGAACTATTTTTGTACTCAATTAAAATAAATATACTGAGCAGAAGCATATAGATATAGGTTGAGGTGGTTTTAGATGTAACATTTGAACCTGAACTGATGTCTAATCCTAATGGGTATGAGATGATGATGTTGGGAATGTGTTTTTGGATAGATCAATGGGTTCAAATTATTTTTGTTTATGTTTGAGTATGATGATTAGTGATTTCCCAGGATGCATGGGAATCTTCCATTGGTCTTGGTAATAGATGATTTTTTGGGATGCCTAAGGATCATAACCAGAGAATGACAAGACCCTGGGATGCCTAGAATAGTTGGTGTCTAATATCAGAACATTTGGGGGGGGGATTCTGATATTGGATAACATCAATAAACATGGTTGATGCCAAATTGGATTACAATATGTGGTACATATGATCTAATATTAGATATTTATGATTTTTGTGTGTGTATGAATTCTTGTGACGTTAGGGGTTCCATCAATACAATGATACTATTGTTAATTTCATGTTGCTGAAATTTTAATAGAGATAACAATAAACCACTATTAATTCCAATTATTTATATGGCTTAAATGGTGTTATGATATTTTGTTTTGGTGTATATCCTCGATCATAGATGTTATAAATCCTAAGTGTGATTGTTTGATCCCCTTGATTGATGTCTGCAATACCACTTAGAATCAGATGGATTTTCCCTGATGAATTTTCTAATGATCCGGTTGTTATTTTATTTCAAGGATATTATAAGTGAGATACTAGGAGGCTAGTCCGTTCGATTTTATGGGATCCTACGAATCATTTAAACCTAGATGTATAAGAGTGATAAAGTCACCCCCTATAAGGAATCAATAACCTAACAAACATTGATAATTCCTATGTATGACCATGGGAATATCCTAAGGGCATGGGGATGAGAGATTCATGGTAACACCCTAATGTGTACTACACATTATTGGATTTTTGATTGTAAGAACCTCAACGTACTGAAAGAGGTCCCCCTAAGGTTATTCTAATTCTAATAGACATTATAATGTTATCCTAGTTAGGAATGGTTGATCAGAGTAATGAACATGTGGATCCACAATGGTTATCATACATGGCATGAGTTTTTTCATACTACATTGGGGTAGTGATGATTCAATTTAGAAATTATCCACTGTAAATTTTTAAAGATACTTGGGTAATGATATGAAGAAGTTATTGATGGTGTAATATCTACTTATTGTTCTATAGTTATTTATTTATTAAAATAGGGTATGTTATATGAAAACATTGTATAAGACACTCTTTACTATAAGATAATGATGGTGGTTCCCTACCATGTTTTGTACTCTCACCCTACTATAGAAACTGTTACACATAGGTACCTGAGAAAAACTAACAATGTTATTTTTGGGAACAGGTTAGGCTTAGGCTTGGGATATCATAGTTGAGATGGAAGATTCAAATGTGGTATCATAAGAAAATGTCATGGTTTTAATATTAACGGCATTATAGTCCTATATTATTTTCCCCTTATTATGGATTATATATGAGACCGACATAGTGGGTGGTCATTTGTATATATGACATGGACATTCTTGTATTTAATATATTTAATGTATTATTTTTTGATATATATTAAATTATACATACATTTTTTAATTACTTATAAGGTTAATGTTTGGTTTTCTATGATTATTGGACACTACGATATTGGGACTATAAAATCCCAACAATTCAACCATAAACCTCCACTTCTAATAGACAAACTCCAACATATGTAGAGAGGTTCTTAAGGTCATTTGATTAACTAGAAAACATTTTATTCACTACGTGATCTTGGTAATGGCATTTTATGGTGGTATAAATGTTTTTTTATTTTCATAAAGTTATAGTATCTATTAGAATAGTGATTTTTTGGGTTTTGATGGTATCCAGATAGGTGTGATACAAACACATTTTCATGTAGATGTATTGGTTTCCATGGGTATGGGAGTAATGATCTTGATTTGATATATTTAATATGAAATTATTTTCAACTATAATATTTAAAATTTGGTTCGATATTTATGGTATATGGACTATAGCTCGTGGTTGGTTGGAAAGTGGAACATATTTGAATTTTTGAATTTTTTCCTGTAGAGGACGTAGGCATTGCAAGCATCTTATTTGGATCATAAATTCTAAATGATATATGCCTCTAATTGGGATTGGCTCCACTAATAATTGTGGATTATCTATTTAGTATGTTAGGAATTTATCATATAACATTTTAACATATAAGTATTAGGTGGAATCCATCTCATTTTGGAAATCTTGTATAAGTATGCCTTAATCAGGTTGAAATCATTAGGATCCTATAATGATGATAGTTGTATAGTCCCTTTATTAATGGATGATGGAAGATCCTGAGGTGTTGGTAAGGGTAGTTTACCATAGTGTTACTACTTATTAGGGTCTTTTTTGTGTAGGTTTGGTTACTTAATGTACCAGTAACAACATATAAAGTGTTTTCCCATATAGATTAAAATAGTATTCTATATAAAAAATCAAATGTTTATAGTTTTAATTTTATAAAGATCTTATGGAATGATGATTTTATTTATGGTAGCGGTGATACATGCATCTACATGGATAATTAAAATGTGTAGATAGATAGAAAGTGTAATATCCTTGTGGTTTGTTATTTAATGTTCTTATAACAACAAATTTGGTGTTTTCAAATACATATGGGAAAAATATACTTTATCGAACATGCATAAATTGTTTTCTTCATAACAGATCATGTTAGGGTGATTTCAAATAAAAGTGGATCTGTATGTTTTTTTCTTATATGACCGATTATTTAATGTGTAAGTGACAATGTCTATGGTGTTTACTAGTATGGTTTGGAATACCATTCTCTCTATGAAAACATCATGATCTTGGTTCCTCACCACAAATCATCCCAAATGTCTTCAGGAGGTATTATATTTAGTTTTAGTTCATGATGGGAACTTCTTATGTATGTATTCTCAATGAAAATCAGTATATTGGAAGTATATTTGGTATTCATGTGATTCTACTACAAATATGAGTCCCTTAAGATGGAGTTGGCATGTGAGATTTTTTATAGGCTCTAAGGGGGATATTTTGACATGCTTCCCATGAATTTAGACCTTCATTAAGACCTCATTTATGGTCTAGGTAATGTAAATAGATATAGTGTGATATGAATTGGTGTTTCTTGAGTTGTTTAACTATGTTCAATATGTGTGAAACCCACAAAGAGGGGTTGGAACATGTTTATTGAAATATTTAAGTAAATAAGTATATGTTATATTTTTTTTATTTGATTGATGGAGATTGGTTATTACAATATATGATAAATGAATAGTCATAATTTAGTTATTATTGGGAATCATCCACATGTGGTAGTTCATTATCTATGATCCATAGTAATGTGGGAGTGTGGGTGGATTCATGTCACTTGGAATGATTCCAAGTGACAAAAAAGAATATTTCTTAATTAGTCATTATAATTTCTTAGAGATTTTTAGACGTTTTTTATGGTGTTTCAATAATGTGTGTGTGACTTGGATATTTTGGTTAGGTGGTACACGATTATACACCCACTATCATATACTGGATGTGAATGGTATGATAAATATACATGTAGTATATGTTTGAATTATAAATTCGAGAGAAGTCAATTTTAAGGTGATAGATGTGGAATTTTGATTTGATTATTATCGGAACAATGGATCTAGATTATGATGAAGAAATTAAAATGTCCCCCATGGTTGAGAAGACATTATAAAGTGATTGGACACATTGATAATATCAATCTGGAATTTTAACCATTGTGGGTGTCTCTTGGGATTGATGAGAATGCCTCGGGAGGATAGAAACTTGTTAGATGATAGATCATATTAAGGTGGAACTCAAGGATCAATATAAGGGAATATGAATAGTGGGGAGTCCGCCATAGGATGTTAGATATATTGTCCCTTATTATGACTGATATATAAGTAATTAATAAATTATGACATTCCTATGAAATGGGAATGGGTTCTAGTTGATATATTATATCGTTTTTGGGTTTGAGAAATATGGTAATGTCTAGTTATTACATGTGTTAATTAATAAGGTATGAGAAATGACGTGATGAGATTTTGTGGGTAGATTATTGGTTGTGGTAAAAGTAGTCATTGAACGATCCAGTTTATGAGTGAATTACAATGAGCTATGAATCAGATTTATTTGATACTATATAAACAAAAAATTCTAGATATATATGACACTGTGGATGATTTATTGTATTTGTGTCAGGATTATTGTTATCTATGTGTGTCTTGAGGGTGATTCATGTGGTGAGAAACAAAAGTTGACATGGATTCAGAGTTAAAATAGTTTTTCACTTATTTTGGAGGTAAAACCTAGTTCATCCCAGGGTTCAAGGGGTGAATCATGTGAATTATTGAAATGAAAGTTCTATTTTGGGAAAAAACATGGGAAAAGTAGATATGTCAATATTATGGTTTTTGTTTTTCATGGTGGTATAATAATAGTATTTCTCGGTTTGGATAAGACATTTCAAGGAATAGTCGATGTATGTGGGCCCTGTGTATGGGAAATTGATACTCATATGAAATGATAATATTTCAGCAGAGTGTTTGTTACCTCTATACGAAGTTTTTTTACACATATTTTATTTTTGTGTGTCATTAATTTCATCAGGATTGTTTTTTGGATTCTTTGGATTTCTTTAAGATTATATTATGATGGTGGGGGACATTGTGGGTTGGGATTTTCCCTAAAAAGATGTGTTCTATGGTGGGGGGACCATGAAACTGAATATGGGGATAATAATACAATGGTTTTTCAAAATGGTTATGTGTCATGGAGAACCGTAATGAGGTTATAGTGATGTTATTTAGTGTTTGATCAAGTTTTAATTAATGATTCCACTCATATTTTTGTTGTGAAATAAAATATTCTTCAATGTTTCAGAGTGGGGTGTGATGAACTATGTGTATTTATGAAAACCATGTAGGTTAAGTGTGTTCTTTATTTATGTGAAGATAAATTTCAATGATGATATGCATTATGGTTTGGGAAACTATAATACAACATGTTTGGATGGGTTTTGATACCTAGTGGAAATTTTGGATTTTCATTTCGGTGGACCACTTTTTTTATAAATTGGACTCTGAATTGAAATAAAGGGTTTGAACATCAAAACATTGTCTTTTGGGGAATGTTTTATTATTTTGATGATGAACCATGGGTTCGAGAGGATTTTAGGGGAGTTTTTAGGGGCCATAATATATTGGAATTTTCAGTAGTATCCCTTTGATGTCATGATTTGTTTATTTTCTATGAGATTTGGTAATAGGGTGTGACATGGAAGGATTATGATGTGAAAAAGGATCCTAGGTAAACTGCCCAAAAAGTAGTTTCTTGACCCTTATAGACACACCCTGAAACATGGAAACAAACATGAAAAATATGAAAATGTGGATCAACCATCTTTTTTTACTTTGGAAAAGTGGGATTCACATAATATGGATCGACAAGATCTCCCTTCCCTCTATTATTCATTTTTTGGTGTTTCTTGTGTGACCAGATGAAATTAGAAGTAATATTCCACCTACACCTTACCATATATTTTTTTGTCATCCATTTCAAATTTTGGTTGATTTATTTTTAGAAATTTGCATAAATTCCTTGATATTTTGATGGTATTGAATGTTTCTGATGGGTACTTCATTTAGTAAATCTATATGAGAACATGAGACAAAGAACTTATATTATTACTTATCTTTAAGGATATTTTTCATCACTATTTATATTTTTTTAATATTTTAACAAAAATTAAACTATTGGAAAATTGGAATGAAAGTTTTGATTATGGATTTTGGATGTTATATATTCAGGTGTCTATTGTGAGTGGAATAATCTTTCTGGTTAGTGGTTCCACCCTGGGAAGATGAACAAGTGATATTTTTGGAATTTTTGCCAATATTAATTAATAATTTTAAATTAAAAAATGTGTATGATTCTTGTTTTTGAATGTCTTGGTATGAGATAGGGTATCTGGTGTTTGGATGGTGGCTTTATGGACTTGTAAGAGATAAGGATAGATTATAAGGGGCATGCAATAAAATTGAAAATCATTTGTTCTGAGGATTATAGCATGTGTAATTCCTCTATTTTATTTATATATGTTTATGATGATTTTTTGGTCAAACCACATACTGAATGAATGTGTTTAATTTATTTTATTAATATAATATGTGGTTCCTCAATTAGGATGAAAAATCTGTTAATGATATGATAGAACCTAGAACAAGAAATATTGCCTTTATTGACAAGGATTGGGGAAATAAAATGAGATTTTCATAACCTAGGTGGATAGAATATAAACAATGGATTTCAGGTTGGGGGAGTTGACAAACCTAGTTTGACATTGAAAATTAAGATAGGTTTTGGTCTATCTCATGACTAATTCTAATGTAGTGTATCCCATGTAACTGACGATGATGTTTTATAGTATCCTGATACCATGGGATTCAACGTCTTTATATAATCGGGTGTTGACATTAGAACATTGATGAGACCATGGACCCATGTTAGGGTGCATTTAATGTTTAATGACTAAGGGGGCATGAGTGGGTAACCCTTTGACATACTAACCATGAGTAAGAGTATATTACTATTGGTAGAGGTGGTTAATGATGTAACATTAAAAACAAAACCAAATGAATGATTACTATAGATTAAATAATTATGATGGTCCTGAGAATTTCATTAGCCCATGTGGAATATTAATATTTATATTTATTTCAACCCTAATGATTAGTGATTTCCTTGGTTTCAAGGGAATCGACCAAGGGGCATGGAAAAATCCTGATTTCATGTGATTCAAGAGAATCACAAGGTGTGACAGGTGACACCCTACAATTATGAGTGTAGTTTAGATCCTGAATTATATCATATTGGAGGATAATTCTAAGATGGGATACAATCTAGGGATATGTTTGATGCTTCGTAGATTCTTGTAGGTGGTACCAAGGATCCAACAACATATATTTGTGATTCCATGTGTTCCATAATTCTCATGAAGGTATGTCTTCTGTTGATATAGTGATACCATTATCAAAACCCTAGTTATAGGATTTTAATGGAGACACTAGTAGGCCATGAGAATGTGTGCACCACTAAGAATTCAAAAAGCGGAATAAGATGCCATATAGTTGTATATCCTCATGCATGGATGTTGGAAATCCTATTAATAATTGTTGTATCCCCTCTGTTGATTCCAAAGATACCCCCATGGATCGAGAGGATGTGAAGTTGATTATTTTTTGAGGAGATCAGTGTTATTGGATTCCAATGATATTAATCATAGGATCCCAGGATAGTGTTACCTTATATAGTCATGGTTACCAATGAATTTTTTATTCATGTAAATATAGGATTTCATAGTGTCTATCCTAATAGATTTTAGTTGTCATCCTGAAAATAAGAATTCTATGGATCTGTCATGTGTTTTATCTTGATGGATTATAGAAAATTAATTCCATGTGACCATAGTGGCTCTACTACTTATTAGTAGTGATGTGAGAATGGGATCTACAGAGTGTGGATAGAGGTTACAATATGGTGATTCTAATTTTTCATCATTATCTAAGGAAGGTATATACGATCAATGGTACTATTTTGAGGATCAATGGTACTATTTTGAGGATCTATGATAGTCAATGGTCATGGATAGAGTTATGTTTTTATTCCCTAGAAGTAGTGATGTTACCATGTTATCACTCTCAAAATTTCATGCTTATAAGTATTCAATAATTGTCCCTAAGAAGGTATTAATGGTTATTTATTTATTTATTATTATATATTTATTTAATTATTTTTTTCACTTCACATTACCATATGATAGAATATTCCATTTAGTATATGAATTTATTCTTGGGTACTGGGTTTTTTAGTAATAACATTTTGGGGCCACCATTACACATGGGTACATCTGAAGCTCCCACATAGTTGTTGTAGGCACAGGTCAAGGTGGGGCATAATATAGAATGGTTGAGTTGGATGACTCAGATGTGATATCGGGATATTAGAACATCGTATGGGTCAAATAATTAGTAAATTAGTTTTTAATTATTATTTTATCTTGGATTTTATTTTTGACCAGCCCTAGGGGGAGGCTAGTTATATGTACGGAATGAATGTTGAAGATATAAATGTGTTTAACTGTTATTTCTAGATGTCTATTCATTTCGACATAATCTGATTATTTCCTTCATTAGTTAATTTTTGGTTACATATTGTTATTTTTTACTCTAATATTATTGGTATAGTATCCTCTCAGCATTGTTCTACACCTTTGATGGTATTCAACATCATCTATCATACATGTATGCATATTTGAGGTCATATTGTCAAAAGGAATGGTTACTATTCATGGAGTTTTAAAACCTGGGGAATTACATTATGATAGTGTAGATTTAGAGAGTGATATGGTGGGGATAATTTTTATTCTAATTGTTTCCATTTATGTTAAACAATATCAATTTATTCACTATTCTCAAAATGAATAATTTTTTAGAAATCTTTCCATGGAAATGTGACTTTTTTAAAATATTTTGGGGGTAATATTTTTTTCCATATTAATAAAAACCATGAAGAAACTGTATGACCCATGTTTTAAATGGGATAGTTGAGTTTTTTAATATTTCTACACATCTACATTTACCCCCTGTGATATCAAAGTATGTTTTCTTATAATGTAATACTAACTTTGATATCTTATTTAAAAAAAATTTATAGAGGAAAATGAGTTGTAAACTAACATATTAATATAATTAAAAAATATGATAAAAATAATCTTGAATTAATATTCAAATATTACTAAAATGAATCTTTTTAAATTTAGTGGTTAAATAAATAATATTATTTAATATTAATAAGGATTCTTTTTTATAAAAAACACATCAGGTAAATAATTTTATATTTTATCTTAATAAGTTATAATTTTCACATATACAATAGTTTTAAATTTATTTAAATATATTAAAATTCCTTAATTTATAAATTGTTATTAAATAATATTAAGAACAAATTAAAATCATTTATCAATAAAAGTAGTATTTCTGTATTCATTTTCATTTAATTTTTTATTGATTTTTAAATTTTAGTTTTATAAATTGAAATTAATTTTTCAATTCATAATTTTAAAATTATCATTTGCTTACACTTTTTTAATTTCATTAAAAATGATGAATTTAGGGTGACAAGAAAAAAGTTCCAATTTTGTAAATACTATCACTTTTATGAAATATTTATAATAAAAAATTGATTTAAATTTTTATTAATCCTATTATCTATAAATTATAAATATTTATAAATTGTAATAAAAAAAATATAAAGATATAATTTGGATTACATTAATATGATGCTTGAAATTTTGGACACTTAAGTTATATTTTACTATAATAGAATCATTTTCGGTCTTTTTCCTTTAACAAAAGCATCCAAAATGTGGTATTTGATTAATGACTATTATTAAATACACAAGAATCATATTTGGTTAACAATAAACCAATTAATTTCATATAAAACAACAATTCTAATAATTTTATCTTAATTATATTTTTTAATAATAAAAATAATCTTTTTCTCGAAAATAATTTTTACTCATTATGTGGAAAAGTATTAAATATTAATTTTAGCAGTCTCATAAATTTTATTTTAATTTTTTTTATATTTATTATCATTAGTAATAAATTATTTAATTATAATCATTTTTTGGGATGTAATGTAAATTACGTAGCTAAAAAATTGTTACATTGAAAAACAATTATAAAAGTGAAAAATCTAAGAGTAAATATATTAATACATTTATAAAAACAAATGACCAAGATATTATATAACAAAAAAATTTATCTACTACATTTTTATCAATTATTGGATCCACATAACCCTAGAATAGATCTTTTATCATTTCTATTTTTAATAAAATTCCAACAATTTTAATTGTAGAATGCGTCATCACCACCCCACTTCTCCTCAAAACTCTTGCCTCTTGAATTTCTCCAATATATAAATAAATAATTCTCTAAATATAATAGTGACATCTTATAGAATATTTTCATGCAAAATCACTTATCAAAGCCATAATTTAATTTTCAATCGTGCTTATCAAGGGAAAATGGAAAAATTATCAATTAATGATTTTTTTATGTCACAATATTTAGTTGTTATTATACATCCTGAAAATTTAATATCCCTATTTTTAGATAATTATATAATTATAAAATATATGATTATATATTCTTCTATTTATGTGATAACCGTTTTCCACCACCCATCCATCCATTCAAATAATGAAAGTGTCATTTTTATTATATGCGGACAACTACCTCAATAATCACGATGATTCAATTTTCCAAAAAACATTTCATAGATAGAAATAAATTATAATTTAATGGATTTATATTATATTAATATCATTATTACGATTCTAAAATTATAATCATTACCTGTTTTTCTATCATTCTATGTAGGAAAACGTGTCGCCAGTGCGTACATGTGAACTACCTCTTCCACAAAGGTCATATATTTTTCTCATATAAGCATTTAGTATTTACCAAAATGTACTAAAATATTATTAATCACTTTAAAACGTATAATAATATAATGTCACTTGTTTTATAATTATATTATTCCAAAAAAACATTCAGAACTATACTAACCAATTGATTATAGCGTGCTTCTGTTTAGGTAGGTTTAACCACCTACTTGAATAAATATAAAAAATTGTGTCCTTTATATATACTGAAATATAAATATTTGTGTTATTAAAAATTAATTTGTTTTTTTGGGTTTAGGTTTTGTAAATTTTATAGGAACATTAATCTTAGTATTATTGTTGCACAATGTTTTCATTAGAAATTACTAAAACAGACATATAACCAACATAATTATGATAAATCATGGAATAAATAATTATGAAATGAATGTATAACATTATAAATCATAATAAATAATATCTTAAAATACCTATTATGATAACATAATAATGAAATTTGAATTATTAACCAAGTATCAATGACCCATTGATGATTTAGTACAAAGCACATATTTGAAGCTAACAAAATATCAAGATGAAAATAAAATATAACTAGTTAATATATATTTTGTATAAAATTCAAATATTTTATTTTATAAAAGGATATAACTATCAATAAGTCTATGAAATATATGATTATGATATTTAGTTTTTTTATTGTTGGATAGATCATGTTTTGAAATGTGGGGTCAAAGAAATGTTTTTTTCATTACTCAATTTCTATTATTTGAAATATGATGAATATTAATGAACCAAATTCCTCTAACATAACATTTCTATATAATATGATTGTATAAAATTTTAATTATAAAATATTTTGTATTTATTTATATTCTAAAATTCTTCATACATAAAAAAATAATTATTACTTCAAGGATTATGTAATTTACAATGGTGTTTCATCTCAACTTTCGTTCTGTGAAACAAGTTTGTTTCTTGCACCTAATTTAATTTAAATAATCTTTATAATTCCTATTGGATATAAAATATTATGAGTTATATTTTATTCAGAGTAATTTTTATTTAATTACATTCTCACTCCTTCGTTGGTATTTTATTATAATGTTTTTTGATATGTAAGGGGTTTTTTATAATGCAACATCATTTATTGAGTGATGTTTATTCCTCTTTGAATATGGTTTTAAAATAAGATTTTAGCCTTCTATATAATGATATTATAATGCATATCATAATTTTTTATAAATAATTACATTTATTTTTTATTTTCATTGTAAAAATTGATGATTTTTGTAATAATCCGCTATATCTGAATATGATATTTTTATCCATATCTATATTAACTCTTCAAATAAATGTTCTAATTTAATATATTTAAATTTAAATAGTTTTTATTTCTTATCATCTAAAAACTTTTATTGTCAGCTTTTCAACGGAAATATTTATTTCTCTATTTATGATGTGGGTTTCAAAAAAGGATTATTTTTATAAAGAATGAATTTTTTTCCTTTCACAGATATATATATTCTTAGTTACATTTAATTTTTGATGGAAAAAAAATTTCATTTTCAAGGTTCCATTATTGAAAATTATTTTTAAATAAAAAATTATTCACTTTATCTTTTTGAAAATTACCTTTGATTACAACTCTAACATTGCATTCTATGATTATGGTAAAAATATTTTAATAAATTTACTATTTCTTTTGTAGTTGTGAAAATTATTTTTTATTACTTCTCATTTCCTTGTTTTAATTTTTTATATATATTTTTTTATTTCATTAATATTTTAATGTTAAATCAATCTAATTTATATATTATAGAAAAATTTAAATTTTAAATTAAATTCATGATTTTAAAATGGATTTTAGGGGATTATGTGTCCTATAAAAAAGTCGTCTGTGTTTTTATTTCTTATTACATAATTTTATTAAAATTTTCTTATTTAGATAATTTTAAAACCATTTTCTTCTTTTAAAGGGGTAATTATTAAAAAAAACTATGATTCTCAGAGTATTTAATTTTAATGAATAATTTTTATGAGTTTTTCTATATTTCTAAATGAGATATTTCTACTTGTTTATCTTGAATATTTATCTAATATTATTTAAAGGGTTATTTCATCAATTTTAACATCCTTTGATGTTCCTAATATTATATATGGGTTATGTTATAAATATTACATCGATATTCTTTTATCTACATGGAATATGATGATGATATTCTATGTATGTTTACATAAAAAATGTTTCATTTCCAATGCTTAAATTATGCTCTGATGGAATCATGATTTTTTATGAACATGGAATGAATTATGTATGGTTTTAATTATATGGTGGTATGTGTCTATTAAAAGCCTAATATGGGTTGGTTCAATAATTTCCTCTATTTCATTAGTTTATGTTTTATAATTAATGAGTTAATTAATCATGGACATACTTATAGTTTTTACAACATAAACAGTAATCCTTCTAGAATGATGATCAAAATATTATGGTTGAAAATTACTGGATTACAATCCCACATAAATTGCCATCCTTCTTAGATTAAAATCACTATATATTGGGTGAAACTTATTATATTACTCTCTCAACATATTGGGTAATCCTTTTTATAGATCCCCACATCATTAAGGGTTTGAATTCTTAGAAATTCTCAAAATATGATGATTATCTCGCTTATTTTTTATATAATAAAATCTTATGAATCACTGATTCGATGAACTATATGATTTATCAATTACCCTTTTTTATATATTCTTATGATCTTACACTTTATAACATGTTTTTGGGTTTTCTCTTACTTAGTATTTGAGGTCACCCCTTTATTATTTTTCCACTACCCATATTATTAAGTTGAGTTTAACCATTATGGAGTTTATAAATGTGTCTAGAATGGTCATATTATAGAGAAATATTCCAAATTATTTATTGGAATACTAATGTTTTAATGATAACAAATCATTCTTAAATAAGTTCAGTTATGTAAAGTTATGTTTAATGACATTTACATATTATCATGATCTATTTTTTAATTATTCCACATCATAATATAGGTCGATAATATTTGACTATGTACGAGTCTTCCTTAAGGTGGAATCATTTTTGTACATCCAATTGATGATAAAAACAACAATGTATGAGTAAATATTTTCATGTATTTACCAATAATATGTCTCACTATTAGATATCTCACTCTCAACACAAACTCAGAATGTTCCCAATGCATAAGAAAACATCACTCATGTTACTTATGCATTATGTATGTGTTATCGGTATTAGATATTGATTCATGAGTCACCATAAAATCAATATATCATTACAATGATATACCATTCATGAGTCATTTCTACTCGACTCATCGTTCTAGATTGTAGAATTCTATATGTCTCACAAACTTGTTCTAAGAAAATACTTCCTGACCTACCATTTCTGAGACACATTCAACTCATACGTTTTCAATAACATTCAAATTTAATCTAGTTGTAATATTTTTGAAACATAGTGATATTTTTTATTTTAATGACATTTTCTTCATTTTTGTAGAAAACATTAATATTGATATCAGTGACCAGTATGAGGTACGAGATTCCAGTGAATGTTATTCCTATTAGTATTACTATATAAATTCAATTCTTAATCAATGAGGTAGAATTGTGACTCGAAAAAGATATAGAGTCTCTCGTGTTCCTGTGAGGAAATCCAAAAAATGCATGTTCTACATAATAGGAGATAATATTAAGAACTAAATTGTAAGACCTTTTGTAGAAAAAAGATATGAAAGGATATGAACTCATCGTGCACATCCATTACTCACTCCAAATAGAATAAAGAAGACCCCACAACACTCTGTTTTACTATCATTTTTTAGAATTATACATGAGCTCCATTTTAGCATAACAATGAAAGAGTCTCAAGCTGCATTGTTAATCACATACATCCTTCTAAACTCATTCCTCTTTATTTTTCTCTGATTGTGTATTGTTTTTACATTTCAAAAAGTTTGTGAATATTTTTTTATGAAGAAAAACTATCTTATATTATAAACATGAAGATACATTGATATCGTCAAAAAACATGTCTCTTAAAATTATAAATCCCATAATAAAATATTAGAAGAGGTCCATGTGTTTCTTAGTTACTTTATCACTCCGACGGAAAATGTGGAAGATGTATATTTGACCTATATAGTGTGCACAATGTTGTTTACAATTATCTAGGCTATGGATCAATGTTTATTTATATTAAATTGTTAGTGGAAGGTGATCACTATGTGTAAATAAATAATTATCTTCTTGAGACTGGACCTCTAGTTTTTTTTCTAATGTTCCTTTGATTGTTTTTTACACTTCATTATTTATTCATAGATGAAAACATTTCATTCACTTTGATAGTTAATATTATGTTTAATTTATATTATAATTTGATTTATTTCAAAAGGTTAAATAATATTCTATATTGTTTTAACTGAGAACTAATCACTCTTTAAGAAAACATTTAAAATATAAAAATGGTTATAAATCCTATATTTCGGTTAACAATGTCATTTTGTATTTCAAATTTGGGAACATTTAAATAAGTGTTTTATACATAAATTTTTAAAGGTACACAATTCACCCCCCTTTTCATTGTCCTAGTATGACCAACAGTTGGTATCAAATGAATTATTACTTTCTGATTTTCAATGTTTTTAATGCTTTTAAGTATTCTCAACTATGATTTAAGTTGTGTTTTTAAGATATAAAAATTTATATCAATTTAAAATATGTAGTTCTTAAAAACATGTTTTTATTCATTAACATGGATAATTGAAAAGAGGTTGATGCAACAAACAAACCTCTGTATATTAATGTCATAAATTATGCTTAGTAGAAACTCAAGATGAATATTTCATTTAGAATTCATGGTTTTTGAAATATGGTTTTCAATTATAAATCATTATAAGATTCATGCTACTTTTAGGAACACATTGTATGAACCAACTAATTTATCCATCAATAAAATTTTCACAGTTATAAATGTCTTATACTATTTTCTAGGTGATGAAAAATTCAACAGGATTATTTCATGTAAAAAAACCTTTGAGAATTTGGATACATTAGCTATTTCACATGAAGTAACCAGTAATGATAATAAAAGTATTCATAACACATATACTAAAAAATATGATAATTTAAAAATTAATCTTCATGAGTCTATCTATTACATGTATCTCAGGTTCTATTAGATGGTAAATTAAATGATCTCACTAGGAAATAGAGTCACTAAAAAAGAACAGATCCGTAGGATCCTGAGATGTCTTCCTTAAAGGTGGATAGGGACATCAAAAACAATTTTATAATATTTTAACATCGAGGCAGTACCTATAAAAGTGTTTATATTCAAACTGATTATGTAAGAATAATTGGTTAAAATCAATAGGGAAGAAAATAATGTAGGTAAAATAGTGTATGTGGATTTCAAAAACCAATTCATCTAAATAAAAGAATAAAATTCAAGATCTTTATTAATGTTCTAGAAATTTTTATTCATCGATTGATAGTGATGAGGAGATAACTCAATTATCCTGGAGATTTACTAATTTTTTTAGAAATAATAAGTTATTTAGAAAGGCCAACTGCATAGGGAAGTATGACAACAAATTTAACTAGAAAAAGTATTGGAAAAGAAATGATAATACAAATGAGATTGTCTACAATGAATACAAATAAATAAGACATGTTAATATTGAATTTACCTTAATAAAGTATAAAAAGAAGTATTAGTACGATGATAAAATGTATAATAATGATATGAATGATACCTAGAGGGAATATAAGGATACCTCTAGGGAATATGAATCATCCCATGATGAATAGTGTGATAAATTCAACATGTGTTCTATGGCAGACACATTCGAGGTAACATTAGTATCTCTATAGAAAATGGTTATTGTTTTAAAGATGAATATGATTATAATAATTCTAAAAATATGAATGGTAATGAAATTTTTGAATATTTTCATGTTTCTCTTGAATATACTACAGTCACTGAATACTACAAGGGAATGAAATTATACTAAAAACAATTTTTTTCCCAATCTAAAAAATTTTGGTTTATGCCTGGTTCTGGAAAAGTTACTGCAAGATCCAGAAATCGAACCTCTGTTATTGTTTCTAGTTATTCTATACCTAATACAGTTTATTTTTAGAAAAGATTTAAAACTTATTATAGAAAAACAATGACAAAATTGTTGGTTCCTAAAGATTTAATTACTAATATAAATAGACCAAAGTAGATTTGGGTACAACAGTCCTTTCTTGTTTAAATTTTGTTTTAGGAGATTTATTTGAAGATTTCATGTACGAGCATATGGTACATGGATATTGTATGTTCATGGACATTACATAAGACTACTCTAACATCAAGAATCTCATATTGATTGATGGTGTACATGTCATATTTGGTGACAATTAAAAAGAAAAAATTATTGGCCTTAGCCAAATCAGTAACACTAAAGTAGCCATTATTATTAATGTTATTTTTGTTGGTGGTATAAATTAAATTATTCATAGAATTTAAATGTAATGGGATGATGGATTTCATGTTAAATTTTAAAATGATTTGTGTAGTTTTTTTATTCTTAAAATAATCTAGTATTTACTACATTTATAATTGAAAATGCATATGTTTCAAATTTGGATTCCTTAGACTCACAAAATGTTTCATTCATAAGTTCCATTAATAATGAGTCGTAGATCTTGTATAGAATACTGGGACTCTATAACATTCAATCTCATATAAATATTAATTTAAATAGATTAGTCATAGATATACCTAATTATAGTCTCCAAACGATAATGTCTGTAATATCTGACAAAATAAAAAACAACACAAAATATATTTCTAACCCAATAATGAAGTTTTCAATTCTCATCCTTTGGAGTTGTTTCATGTGGATTTGTTTCATCTTTATATAGATCCCATTTTTAATGGGAATCACTATGTGTATTTTCTAGTAGATGACTTTTTAAGGTACACTTATACCTTTATTAGATTAAAAAAGAGAGGCTTTCTCTTATTTCACCCATTATACTAGATCAGTAGAAATCATAAGTGGAATTGGGAAGACAACCATAAAAAGTGACCATGTATTTGAGTTTTAAAATCAGTAATTTTAGTTTTTTTAATGAATGACCATATTTATAACTTATATACTCTTAGGAAACCCCAGGACAATGGAGTGGTAGAAATGAGAAATAGAATCTTACAAGAAATAGCCTGAAAAATGCTTAATGAATATGATTTTTTGATTAATTTTTGGAAAGAATATTTGAATACAACATGCTATATAGTCAATTGAGTTTTTGTTAGACATATCATAAGGAATAATCCCTATGATATATGGAATAATAGTGAACCTAATGTTAATTACTTCAATGTTTTTTCTGCAAATTATTTTTTCGCAATAAAAAATACAATCGTTACAAATTTTCCTCCAAGAGTGGTGAATGGATTTTATTAGGTTTTTAAATCTATAGTAAATACTATATAATATTTAATTAGATAACCAAATATGTGGAAGATAATGTGAATGTACTATTTTTTGAAACAGATCCACATGTGTCCAAAACCTCCCTTGAAAATCATGAAGATAATCTTTCTAGTCTAGACATTAATCATAAAGCATTTGATTCTGTTATTAATCAAGAAGAAATCCCCGGTTCAGGAAACTAACCTTATTCTTTCCAAAATTAATATGAACCTATAGATTAACCCAAAGTTACTAGACATTCTTTTTTTATCTCTTAAAAACATTGAAAATAATACTTTAGATGATGTAGTTGGAGACATAGATGAAGGAACACAGAATAAAGCATATTTAGGAAACTAGGTTGAACATCATGTATTTTTTTAAGAGCATGAAACTAAAAACATCAATGATTTAATCAATGATGAAATGTTAATAATAGCTATATAAGAATAATGAAACCATTTTGAATTAAACAAAGAATGAAAATTTGATGATAGACCAAAAGAATCATTAAGAATATAAACTATGTGGGTGTTTTGAAAGAAGTGGATAAAGCTGGTACAATAATAAGAAGTTATTCTTGACTGGTTGTACAAGGATATAGTTAAAATTATGTAATAGAATATGAAGAAACATTTTCACATATGTCCTAAATTGAATCCATTAGTATACCTCAATCATATTCAACCCATATTAATTTCAAGCTTTATCAAAATTATTCCAAAATTTTATTCGAGTATGGTTATATAGTTGAAGTTTATTTTTGAACAACCCCCTGGTTTTAAAAATCCTAATTTTTTAAATCATGTTTTTAAATTAATAAAGGAATTTTATGGTTTAAAATAGACTCTAAGAGTTCGGTTTGATAGGCACAACACTTTTCTTATTTCTTAAGGTTTTACAAAAGGGAAAGTTGATCCTACACTTTTTCTAAATATGTCTTTTAATGACTTGTTAATTGTTCAAATATATGTTGATGATGTTATTTTTGTATATTCTAAAAATCATTAATCCGTTTATTTTACAAATATGATGAAAAATGAGTTTGAAATGTGTTTAATGGGTGAACTGAAATTTTGTATTGGTTTTAATAATTTTAAAAATAAGGAGGGTTTAATATTAAATGAATTTCAATATATAAAAGATATTTTAAAATATTTTAATCTATATTGTAATATATATAGTGATACTTGTATGATTACAACCTATAAATTTGATCATGATGAAGATAGATAATTATTGGATCAAGAAAAATTATAGATGTGACATTGAATTTCTTCTTTATATTATTACTATCTGAACTGATACTATGATTTTTATCTATGTGTGTGCTCATTTTCATGAAAATTATAAAGAGTTGCAACTAAATTATATTAAACAAATTTTCAAGTACCTAAAATACACTACTAATATATAGATGTTTTATCCTTGAATAATGAAATTTGAATAGGAAAATATTTTTAATGCCAACATTGGTGGTTGCTTTTAATATTGAAAAACAACCTCTGAAACATGTAACTTCTTGGAAAACTCTCTAGCTTTATTGTGTCGAAAGAAACAAGAAATTGGTTTATTATCCACTACCCAAACTGAATACATAGATCTTGTTAGTTGTTATGCTCTAATTGTTTTGGTTAAAAAACACGTAACTTGACTATAGATATCAATTATATCATGTACCTATAAATTGTGAAACCATAGGTGCTATTAATATTTCTACGAATCTAGTTTCTCATACAAGGAAAAATCATATTGATGTAATAAGTCACTTTTTGAGATATCATTTTCAATGAAGTTATATAAATCTTTAATTTATTGGCATTAAACATCAGCTTACTGATATTTTTAATATGCCTTTAAATTCTAAAAAAATGAGCTACGTCAGAAATGATTTGTGGATATTCAATTTTCAATGACTCACTGTTTTTTACTCACCTTTGAGGACTAACCAGTAATGACTCATAATTGAAAACTCACCATTGGTGACTCATCATTAATTAATCATTGTGGATAACTCCCTATTAGTAATCACTATTGTGACTTACTGTTGGTCTATACCAAGTCATATTATTTTCCCTGACAAAAATTTTTGAGTTATTTTATATCACTTTTTTTATTTAGGTTTCTAAAATACCTAAATTATAATTATATAAACAATACAAATAATTTTCCCACTTACTCCTCTCTCAAAATATAACCTTTGTCTTTTGAACCTTCACTACCTTCTCCAATCAAATTGAGCCTTTTTTCATTCAAATGGATGGAGTAAAGAATTTTAATGAGATATATGTGGACAAGTATCATCCTTCAAAGAAAAAATATCAAATCGTGTGTTTGAAAACCTGAACTAGGTAACACATATCATTCCTACAGAATAGTCAAAATAGTTAAGGAAGTACTTGTAGAATGGTTTTTTTCATGTATGTCTATTGTTTTGAAATTATTAATATACCAAGGTTATTTTGAGTGGTCTCCAACAATGAACTACAACTTTTTCTAAATCAAGTTAATGAGTTTTACTTGTTTGTTGTGTTTATTTTTAAAAGGACTAAGGAGGCCTAGAACGGGTCCATTATTGGTGGGAAAAGGATTATATTCTCTAAAAAGAAGTGGGCCAAATACTTTAAGGTTCCTCATACAGGTATTTATTTATGATTTACAAGGAAGTCTACCTCCTCCATGTGATTTTTTTGTCATGAAATTGACCTAACAGAAAAGAATAGTGATGTAATTCCATGAATACCTATATAATTTGTCATATATGGTAAATGAAGGTTGTTATTTCTGTTTATTCAGAAACAAATATGTCACATGAAAGGGTACTCCTCTACCAAAAATATGAGGATGTTTATTTTTTATATCTGATGACGGAAGGACACACGATCAATTTGTGCAGATACCAGATGGTCCACCTGAGATATATGATTAATCTTCAGTCCTATAAAACATAACTATTTTATTCTAATCTTATTTATTTGATACTGAAAGATAAAGTTGATTTAAATACAGAAGAGGAAATTGTGACTAACTGTGATGGGTTTTCCATTACCAAAGCCATACGATAAAGAATGTAGATTATTTTGAATCCATAGAAGAGGTAGTAAGTTGAGGATAATTAAAAAATTTATGATGATTCAATTCCTGTTCAACATCCCACTATGAAAAAATATACGGCTTACCCTGGTCGATAACCAGATGAAGTGGAAGAGTACTTAGATGGGGAATATCAAGTAGTTGAGGCAAACAGAGAAATAAGAGCTACTCTTATTGACAAGAGTGATTCAGATATTGAAGGAAGCCCAATAGTAATTACTTTTAGATCTCTCGACCCTCCAAAAAGGATTCCTAAAAAAGAACATATCTTAGAGGAATATTGTGATTAATAGAAAGTGGAATATGAAGATTTTTGTATTCTAGTGTATGTGAAAGTGAAATTGTATATGAAGAAGATATAAAGAATAGTGAAGGTGATGATGAGGATGATTTAGTGGATGTGGATGAAATATAACAGAATGATGATTTAGAAGAAGAAGATTCTCAAGAAGAAGGAAGAAGTGATGAAAATGAAGAAGAAGAAGAAAATTGTAAAATAGTAAAGCTGATGTAGAAACTAATCATCATATAGATGATCAAGGAAATGGTGGTGAATCTCTAAATAAAGTTGAAAGAGATTTATTAGAGAACGAACCAGTCTTGGAAACATAGGTGTACCGAGACTCGGTTTCTATTTAGAATAATGTCTTAGAAAATCCAAGGGCTCCTGAGTTATTTTTAGCCAAGTATTTATCTCCAGTTTCTCAAGTATGAGAACTATTTTATTCTATAAAAAGAACCTATTGAGAGGTAAGAACCATTTGAGGGGGAGAAATAGTCTCAAAGAGATAAACATTACACCATTATTTTATTTCCTATAACAATAGATGAATGAGATAATTACCTAGGAAATGTTACATTAGGCTTAAATTATTTATATTCAGATGGTGATAAATTGGATCATAGGGGATCCTTTCCAAAAAAATGGTTAATTCCCATAGAGTTCCTTTAAGAACAAATCATGCTCCTACTCCTTTGATTTCACATGTTCATATATTTAATGTGACCTAACCTAACTTCAATGTATATAAATAGGATTTTTACTCATATGTTATAGAAATACTTCAACCTTAAAATACACATATAGATATTCTATGTGAAAGATAATCTACGATGATTTTAGAAAGATTTTTCTCTCAGATTAACCCTCAGATAGTTTCTAAACTTCAATAATAAAGAATGGGGAATAATATATTATGTGAGGATTTGGATACTCTAATATAGTTTTCAAAATAAAATTCATTAATTTAGAGAGATTCATTGGTAGGTGTTGTAAAGATTCTTAGAGATACAACTTATGAAGAGGATAACCTTAACCCTCTAGTACATGACTTGGATCTGTTGAGATCAATCCTTCAAGAGGAATTAAAATCTTCATTTACCTATAATACTCCCAGTCATCCTTCTAAAAGTGATATGATCATATCATTGTTATAAGAAAATTTCAAACTATGTTGGGTAGTTCATATCAAGAGATCCTAAGAAAAAAAATATAACAATAATCATATATATGAAATGGTTTGTTTTTACCAGAATGGGGGAACTAATACACAATAAGAGATCAAAAGGAAACTATATTTATACATTATATGGATTTATACTAAAGCTCAATTAGATATTCCTTTTTAATAATTTTTTATGAATTTGAGGATCCCTCATTTTACCCATGATTTGAAGGAATGACTAAAATAGCTTAGAGAGCTTACACATTCACATCATTTTTAATGGAGAAAAAATATATTTTCACTAAGTCAATGGAGAATGGTTAGAAGATAATCATGTAAATTATAAAATATTTTTTATTTCCAACATCATCATAGTACTGTTGTTGAAGCACCAGAAGCATTCCCGGTTTGACCAGTAACTGATAACCTACTTTTAGGATCAATTTACCAATATTTGGATCCTTTTTTTTAGAGCTACTATTACTCAAAATCCATTTTCTCCTCTTCCTATAACCCTTCGTCCATTTCCCATGTCTCCTTATTATGATCTTAGTCATATATGACATGTGATATATAGGTAAACTATAGACCCATACTCTTCTACTCAAGGTCTTACACCTAAAATACCTTCAAGATTCCCCCTTCATCAATATAATATAGAATCCCAGTCAATACTGAGTATTCCTTCACCTTGTGCTACTTATAAGGGAAATGTTGTACTATATCATTATTTGGAAAATATTTTTTATTGATTGGTTATTTAAAGGGATTTAATTTAATTTTTTTCAAAACCAAAGTTATCTATTATTATCATGAAATTAAATATCTAATTTCCTATAATTTATTTGTACTCTTTTAGAAAATCTTGAAAGTGGGATAATGCGTTTTGAATTAAAATAATAATGAAAAATAAGATATGGAATTTAATTTGATTTGATTTTTTTATCCTACAATTTAAATTCTCCTAATTTTTATGACATGTTTATTAGAATATTTATTTTAGAATTTGATCATTCTAAATGCATTATTAATTCAATGATTTTTAGCATAAAAAAGGGGGATATTGTTAGAATCCTCTACTTTAAATGCTCACAAATAATCCTTAAAATTATTAACTATGATAAATTATATTTACTCATGTTCATTATTATATTAAAATATTATATTATTATTTCACATCATAAGATAGGTTTCCAATATTTCATTAAGTCTGAGTCACTGTTATGGTGGAATTACTTTTGGACATCCTACTGATGAAAAAAAGGATATGTATGAGATACCATTGATGTGGACATAACGATAATATGTCTCATTTTTAGTTGTCTCACTATCATCACAAATGATAAATTTTAACATAAGATAAGACATTGTCACTCAAGCTACTGATGCACCGAGTCACCACTGCATCAACCTTCCGACATAATGACTTACTTATTCCATGAAAAAAATTACTTTGTGTGAATTACTGATAAGATCATCATATAGCATGATTCACCTTCAATATACTAATTCACTAAGTCACCATTGTATAATGCTCTATATATAATACACAAGTTCAATGACACCGCTTCTGGAACTACCATTCCTGAGACACCATTAACTCTTACAATGCCATTTAAATTCAAATTTATTCTAATGGCCATTTTTTTAGAACCTAGTGATATTATTTATTTTAATAATTATGGGTACTTTTTGAAGACAATAAAAATATCAATTTCAAATACCAATATGAGTTACGAGGTACCATAGAACATGATTATTCTCACCTATATTGTATAAATGGAATACTAGATCAAAAAGAAAAAAGAACGACTATATATAGATAGAGAGTGGCCCATGCACCTATAAATAACTCATGAAATTGTTATTGTGCACAATAGGAGATACTCTAGAAAAATAATATTGAAGAACACTTTGAAAAAAATGATAATAAAGGATAAGAACTCATCGTGCACATTCAAAACTCCCTGTGAACAGAGGATATAATATCTCACAACACACTATTTTTATGTATGTTTCTATAAATTAACTTGAGCTACATTTCCACATAACTTTGATGGAGTCGCAAGTTGCATGGCCAATCATAGAGATCCTCCAAACTCGATTCTCTATATTTTTCTCCTCTTGTATATAATTAATATATTTTAAGCATTTGTTGTCTCTCTGTTCTATGAAGACAAACTATATCCTATAAAATAATTCATGATAGAATGATATCATCAAAAACCATATCATTAAACCATTCACTCCCATGAATAATAGAAGAAGAGGTCGATTCATGGCCTAGTTGCCTTCAAACACCCACAATAACTATAGAAGATGCCTAGTTGACCTAGATAGTTTGTATACTACTGCTTACCCCAATAACCTCCTGATTTTTTAGAATGGAACCATATGTTCAATAACATACCTGATACGTTACCTCGAGCTTAAATAAAAAACATAATATTATTATTTAAGTGTTACCATTATAACCAAGCTGTTGGAATAGTGGTAATGAATAATTTCAAATGAATTATGAATGTATAGTTTACATAAGTTTAAATAATGATTCAGTGGTTACCAAATTTATAAAAAAAATTAAATATAAGCAATTGAATATAAAGTACGTGGATTTAAGAAAACCGTTTTAAAAAGAGAATAATTGTTTTAATATAATTATATCAATATGTATGGATTTTTATTTTAAAAAATAAAAATTATATACACATTTTTTGGTTTAATTTTTTCTTAAATGCTTTCTAGATATGATATAAGAATAAATTCCATTTTTACAGATAAAAGATGCTTTTTTTTTGAAAATGATGTTTCACCACCTTCTGATGGAGAAAACATTTTTTAAATTTTTGACATCTTTATATGTTCTATTTGAAAATAATAAACTTTTTCTTTAGAATAGTGACATAAAAATTGACTTTTGATGAATTTTTTATATATTTATAATATTTATCATGTTTATATGAATGTAAAAATACGCTAAATTTTAATTGAAAACATCATTGTCCATGAAGATTATTTATATGGTTAAATAATATTATTTAATGGTTTTAAAGAAAAAATGGAATGTATTTTTATCATTTAATATAATTTTGTTCATTAGATGTATGTTCACATTTAAATTGGACATAAACAGCTGTCGATATTTTGGCAGTTCTTACTTTATAAAATCATGCTTTTTAGTTTGGACAATGGGAAATAATTTTAAGTTAATTTTTCAAAATTATTGGTTTTTAACTTGTATAAATTGATTCTATATTTTGAATGAAAATTTAAAAATTGTTTAAATATTTACCTTTTATTTTTTTGACATTATAAATAGTAACGTCAGTAATTATTTCTATTTACCATGGTTAAAGGGTAAATCTGGTAAATAAGGGAAAAAAATAATTTCTTAAAAATATAAAACTACCGCAAAACGTATCATAATCCTACAGTATGAGTTCTGTAAGACCGTGAGTATCCATAACTGAACTTTTGGTATTTGGGAGCCACATGGCAGGGATGATGACATGTTATAATAAATAATTAAAAGTAAAGAGAAAAATAACATAAACATGTCTCTTCTTTATAAATTTTTTTTATATGGGTTTATATAAGTGATATCTTCAACTATATATAGTAATTATAAAAACAAAAATATTTCCCACATCATGGTAATTTTTTTTATATTTTTTAGACAATAAATAAATAATTTTATTTATGAAAAATTGATGATAGAGTGATTACCATATTAATAAAAGATTCAGATAAATGATTTTATAAATACTAAAATAAAGATAATTATAATATTTTGATGCCTTACACTGACATTATGAAATATTATGATATATTATATTAGATTAAATGACATTACTTCAATTTAATAAAGTTTTTATGACTAACAAAATTCAATTTCTACATAGTGTCAAAATTGACATAAATGAGGTTTTAAAACAAAATTTTTTTTATTAAAAGATACAAAAATCCTAAAAAACTAAGAATATTTCCACTAAATTATAAAATGATAAAAAAATTTATTAATGGTCCACATGTGATTATGTTATCATTTTATAGTAACAATAGTAACCATATTTTCTGAAAATTCAAGATGACATGGTAAGTGTTAATGTTTTTAACAAAGGGTTAAAGATTAATGATATAATTAATTTTGTGACTTCAACATGTATAATTTTAATTTTATGATGAGTAAACTACCCAAAATAATATTATATTTGAATTAATTGAGTATGGGACTATTATAAACTGAAAATAAATATATAATAAAATAACATTTCAAAACATTCATCAAGGACCCCTCCTCCCTATTATAAAAGGACTCCACATATTCCCACGTACTCACACCTATAAATCCCCTTGTATCGTCCAAATTTATCCAAAATAATTTCCTAACATCGTCGTATTCCTCCTACAATCCTTACATTGAGCATAATTCTGTTCAATAAATCCTTTTGGCTCAAATCAAATGAAGTTAACCGATTTAGAGGTAACATATTCTCTCAGGTTCCATTCCATTATTTTCCTTCTCAACCCCATATTCTATTCATATTATTTGATTATATAACAAAAAATGTTTCCTAAATATACTAGAATGATGTTATGAGATGGACTCAAACTACACTTACACAAACCTCCATCTAAGGGATATGAACATATAGTGTTTGTATGTGGTAAACTACTACCACACGAAATGATTATTATTCAAATTTTCCCATAGCACCACTCATGATGGCCATTATGATGGCATTGTATTTATATATGATAAATATTATATTTATATTTTATATATTCTTCTTTAATTATTATTTACAATATATCTTTATTCTTTCCATGATGTATAAATACAATAATTTCATTTGAGAAATATGGATTATTGCCCCTTCAAAGTGATATGACTCATTCATGATATACATGGAACGTATAAAGGTTAGTTTAATTAAAACTATGAGAAATTAAAGGCAAAAATATTATAATGGTATTATAATATATATTAATATCATTTTATTATTATTCTTTTAATATGAATGAAAATTTAAAATACCTTTCATGGGTACGGTCGACCTATGGTGTCCATGAACGGTGACTTTCTTTTATTATCTCCAAGTATTATGGAAAATATAAATTCATATATACTGGAAATATATGATATTTAAATTATGAATAATATTGTAGAGATTATTTAATTTTTCCTTGATGGAAAATTTACATCAAATCATGTTCATTTTTGACTCAAGTACTGAATATCGACCAAACAACCAATATGAACATGAGTAATTATGTGAATGTTATAACAAGGTAATAAGTTATATAAAAGGAATAATAGACTTGTAAAATGTTCTCAATCAATTAAAATTTAACTAAATATTATTATTCAATAAGAACAAGGGACATACGTGATGATTTTAACTCAAGGTAAGATAACTTCTTCACCTAATTTTCATTCATTCACTTAATCGTCTAGTTCTTGATTATGTTGTTCTATGACTATGTGAGAAATAAAATTTGATGTGGATATGACTATATATTTATGTATGTTGCTATTTCAATAGTATCTTTGTGGATATACTATTTCTACACATAATCAACCCATTTATATAATTTTACATCATTTATAGGATCATTCTAAGGGAAATAATAACCCATTCTCATTTCGTTGAGTAAAATATCAATTTCATTGATTTTGTTTTCTTAAGAAATTCTGTGAATTACATATGATTGTTTTACACTGAAAATCCTCATATATTTGGTGTATTTTTATTTTTCACACATAATTATATCCTTTATTTATCATTAATATAAGGATACAATCTTTGTAAGTTATTTCATATCAATTTACATTAAATTTAGACTTATTTTTTGTTAGGAACAAATTCACATTTATTTTGTATATATAGTGACTTGCAACATATTATATCATTAATATACTTATTCTCATGATATTATAATTTTTTTTATTGTTTAATTATTTATATTCAAGTATTTCCGAAGTGGTAAGGGAATCTTTAACTAAAACATTAGTTTAAATGTTATAACTATTTATTCTACTAAATATTTCTCATTAAAATACATGTCTTCTAATTGGTTTTATGGATTTATTTATATGAAAAATAATTTTTTAAAATTTTAATTCATTTAAATGATTCAATTTGATATGGTATACATTTATTTAAATATATCTTTATTCAATGTTGTAAATTATTTTGAAAATGGATTAAATATTTCAATATCATGAATTTATTTCATGTGATTCATGAGTGAAATGAAGATAATTTCAATATTTTATGTGTTATGACTATATAATTGTACTTATAAAATTGACAATTTTTTATGTAATAAATCAAATACTGTTGGTTCCAGGATAAACCTAGTGCAGGTGAGTTGATGATAGATCTTAAATGCATTAGGTAACATGACGGAGGTAAATTTTATGATTTATCCTAAAAGATTTAGGGTATATTCTTTTATGGGAATTCCAAAGGTAACCATTAAAGTTTCTCACATTGTTTTTTTGAAATATAGAATGTAATTATATTATGGATTTCATAATTTACCTCTACAATTTATGATGTCTATGAGTTATTCTTAAATCTTATGATTTAATAAGGTATATTAAAGTTCTTATGTTTAATGAGTGAAAATTATTATTTCATTGATTTGTATGTATTCATGGACTGAAGTTTTTGTTCCATATTTTACAACCCTTAATGAGATTTTTATGATCATCCCATGCTTTGGAAAAAATTCACAAAGGGTATTTGTAAGGGTAAAAGAAAGGAAGAATAAAGATTATTTTTATCATAAAAGTAATTATTGTTTAAATTTTTTTTTTATTGTGAAAGAATTGGATAGAATAAAAGTGTCTAAATTTTAATATTAGAGATCTAATGTAATAATTATGGCTTAATTTTCTAAGACTCTAAACCTAAAAAAGATCCTCACTATGAATTGAAGAAAAATTATGGACAAATCTAAAGATTATGTAATGTTTTACGTCTGAGGCCATACATTTGGTATCAATGGAAATGTTTAAACAACTTTATGGATTATGAGTTTTTTTTAAATGGTTAGTATATATGTCTATTATTTCTGTTAAATATTTGTTTTATAACTTTTTTAGAACAAGGAATGTCACATACAAATGGAAGGAGGAGGATCTAAAACGACATTCCTATATCTATGTAATGAATTGATTTTAATAATTATTGGAAATTCATGCCCATCTGATTGTGAAATAATTTTATAACATACAACTCACTTAAAAGATGTTGTTTGACACATAAAACACCTACACTATACCTAGATACCATCATGGATCATGGGTTGTACTTCATCAAATCATATTTTCTTATTATTCTCATATTTCCAAGAATGTAAAATATTATGAAGGCAATTTAAAAGATTTTACAATATCACAGGAGTTTGAAGGATATTATGATTTAATAAAAGGTGCTAAATAAGGATACCCTTGCATAACTATTTTTTATTTTATTTTAAAATATAGAAATTCAATAGATACATAATGGATTATAAAAGGGCCATTTATTTAATGTTTAAACTCAATCTCATTATCACTATTTTATAAAAATCATGTTTTATCAGATGTTTAAAATTTATATGACATAAATGATTATATTCCAAAAAACATTCTGTGAATGCCTATATGACCAATTTTGTAGAAGGTGTATTTAGATAAAGGACACAAATGATATTGAAGTATCTCTAAATCATTTTTTTAATTCCTAAAGCATCTATCTATGTGAAAAATAATTTGATGGGGCCAGGTGGGCACCATGATCAACGTATGAAGTTCTTTCCTTGGTAATATTTTAATATTATCATATAGAGGTGAAATAACAAATATATAAATATATATAAGACTTCATGAATTATGATGATGAGAAATTTTTGAGTTGTGATGAAAATGACTCTTATAAGACAACCTTTTTTTTAAATATGTTTGGTATATTTTTGAGTTTAATAAAAGGGATTACCCACAAGATGGGTGAAAACAAGTCACCTCTAGCAAGCCCACGAGAATCAAACCCACAGTTGAAGGGTGACAAGGGTGCATTGCCTACCACTGTCCTATGTGAAGTGCCTTTTTAGTATGACTTATTCTTTTTTGTTAATGTATTTTATAGATTAAGAATAAGACTATTTTTAGAATATGTTTTTTATCATATGGATATCCTTAATATAGGAATATGATTTGTTGATTAAGTGGTAAAAGTTATTTTGGTAGATGATTAATATTTTGGAAAAACTAAATTCTAAAGGAAAATATAATTCTATAGGATTTAATTTGAGGAATAATTTCTTTTTTAGAAAAAATATATATTTTTATGGTGGACATATGTATATTTGTTTAATTTTTGGAAATTATTAACCTATCATGGAGAATATTTTATTAGGTTAATTACATTTAAATATGAGATAATTAGATTAGTCTATGTTATTTAGAGATAATTATTATGATTTAATGTGGATGAGTATATGATGAAATCCTTCTGAATTTTGGGTTCCAATCTTAGTTTGGATAATTTTGATAAATTATAAGGACAATAGTTAGTCTAATGGTACTTATTAAACTTTGGGTATTGTTTGTTTAATTTTGGAGATTATGAGTAGTAGTTCCTTTTATAAAGGATTATTAATTTTGGTGGATTATCTGATATTTTTTTAATCTTTTTGGTTTGGTTTAATTTCTAAATACATGAGAAAAATATAGTTTATCCTTTAAATATTAATAAATTATCTAGAATGTGATTCTAGAACTTCAAGTGTGACTATGTCTTCTTAAATACTCATTTTTTAGAGAAAATATGTGTTTGTGGTAGAAATTGTTTAAAGTATGAAACTCTACATGACAACTAAGTGTGTCTCTATATGTCCTTAGTCAATATCATAATTAAAATTCCATAACTTTATGAAAATTTCCTTAAAACAATTATGTTTTCCCTTTACTTTTCTTACTAAGAAATAAAATAACGTTTAACCTAACACAATTTTATGGATTTATGTTTTTCAACTTTCTCCTAATCATGTTTTATTTTACTATTATTCATAACAATATAGTTAGTTTCACTTGATTATCCATGTTTTCTTACATGGAATACTAGTATTTGTTATCTCAGGTAAAATTTATTCTTCTCTTTCTTTCTTTTAATGTGATAGTCTTATTGTTCTTTTTAAGATGTGGGATTTTTAATAATATTACCAAGAAATTTTTTAAAACTGTGATGGTGTAATTTTTAAATGGGCGTAATGATGTAACATCTCTAGTTTTAAGAAATAATCACTATGTTTAATAACATTCATCATACACTACAATGAGATTAAATGAATAAATAAATATTATTACTTAAATGTCACCTTCATAACCTTGCCGCTGGAATAGAAGGAATGAATTGTATAAACTAAATTATGAAATATAGTTTACAAATGATTAAATAATGATACAGGGGTTCACATATTTATTTGAAATGGAAATAAAAAATAATTGAATATAAAGGATATGTTTTTATGAAAAACTGTTTAAAAAGAGATTAATCGTGTCTATAAAATTCTATCACTATTTATGGATTTATATTTTGAAAATACATGTTATATATTCAATTTCATGTTTTAAATTAATCTTATATATTATCTATATATGACATAAAAATAGATTAATTTTTTTTGGATAAAAGAAGTATTTTTCTAAAAATTAAGTATTACCAGCTTTTGGTGGAGAACCCATTTTTTAATTTAGTTTTTGACACATTTATATTTTAAATTTCAAAAAATAAACTCTTTCTTTAGAATAGGTACATCAAAATTTACTTTGGATAATTTATTTATAGTTTTAAGAATACTATCATTTTTTGATTAATTGTAAAAATATGCTAAATTTTAATTGAAAATGACATTTTTCATTAAGATAATTATTATGGATAAATACGAAAATGTTATGGTTTTAATGTATAAATTGTTTATATTTTTATTATTTAATCCAATTATGGTCATTACATGAAATTTCAAATTGAAATTGGATGTAAACACATTTAAATATTTTGGTAGTTATTAATTCTTAAAAACATCCCTTTTTTGTTTTTGAAAATGGGTATTATTATTTGAAAATTATATGTTTTGAATTTGGAAAAATAGATTGCATATTTGGAATAATTATTTCCAAATTTTTTAAATAGATTTCTTTTATTCCTTCAAATTATGAATAGTAATTTCCGAAATTATTTTTATTTACCATGGTTATAGGGAACATCTAATAAATAAGTGTTAAAAATAACTTAATAATCTAAAACTACCCTAAAACGTGTCACAATAGTATTGGATGAGTTATATTCAGACAATGAGAATCCTTAGGTATATTTATTGTCATTTGGGAGCCACTTGGAATTAATAATGACATGTTATAATAATTAATTAAAAGTAAAGGGAAAAATAACATAAAAATGCATCTTCTGACTAAAACAACTTTTATATGGGTTTATATAAGTGATATCTTCAACTATTAATATTAATTAGAAATAGAAAATGATTTCCCACATCATGGTATTTTATTTATAATTTTTTACTATTAATAAATAATTTTATTTATGACACAATGATGATGTAATGATTACCATATTAATGTAATAATTAAATAAATGATAATATAAATATAAAAATAAATAGAATTTGAATATTTTTATTCCATATATTAAATTTATGGATTTTATGTCCTATTATATTATTTTTAATGACTTTTTTTCAAATGAATCGTGTTTTTAAGACTAACAAAAATCAATTACTCAATAGTGTCAAAATTGATACAAATGAGTTTTAAAAAAAATTAATTTTATTAAATGATATAATAGTCCTAGAAATATATTAATCGGAAAAATGACTTATAAAATGTTGCAAATGAAATTATTGATCCACTTGGTATTATTGTTGCAATTTAAAGAAACTATAGTAACCATATATTAGGAAAATACAAGAATACATGGTTAGAGTCAATGTTTTTAACAAAGGTTTAAAGCTAAAAGATAAAGTTAATTTTGTGATATAAGATTGTGTAATTGTAATTGGTTTATGGGGATACGGCCCAAATCATCTTATTATTGAAATAAATGAGTTTGGGACCATTAGAAACCGAAAATAAATATATAATACAACAATATTTCATTAATTTTTTAAATTACCCCTCCTCCCTTTAATAAAAGTCCACAACCTCTACCCATATACTAAAAACTCTAAATTTCTATGTCTTGTCCATATTATTCTCAAATAATATCCCAAAATCTTTAACCTCCTCCTAGATTCCATAAATTGGGCTTAACTAAATTCAAGAATTCCTTTTTGCTCAAATCAAAAAAAGATACCAGATTTAGAGGTAACATCTTCTCTCAAGTTATTTCCATTATTTTACTTCTCTACCTTCTATGATCTTCTTATTCAATGATTAAAAAAACCAGTATCCAAAATATACTAGTATATTTTTATTAGATGTATTCTAATTACACATACACACACCTCCGTCAAATGTATACGAACATACTGTTTCTTTTGTACAGAAAACTACTACCTCACGAAACGATGATTGTTGAATTTTCACCTACCAATCTTATGGTTGTCATTATGATGGAACTTTGTATATATATGATATATATTATTTTTATATTTTCTATGTGCTTCTGAAATTTTAATTTACAACATTCATTTCTTCTTTCCATGATTTGTAAATTTGATAATTTCATTTGAGGAATTATGGACTACCGCCCCTCGAACTGATATCTCTCATTCATGCTATACATGGAAACTATAAAAGACGGTTTTATTAAACCAATGAGACATAAATGACTGAAATATAATACTAGTGTTATATTAAACATTTATATCATTTTATTATTAATCTTTTAATCTGACAACAATATAAATGCAGCATTCTTGCGTACTTATAGCCTGCAATCTCCATTAACGGTGCATTTCATTTCTTATCTAATAATATTATGGAAATTAAATATACATATATAATGGATATATAAAAAATTTAAATCATTAAAAATATTTTAAATATGATTAAATTTTTACTACATGTACAATTTAAATCCAAACAAGATCATTTTCGACTCAAGTACAGAATAACGACAAAATGACCAAAATTAACATGAATAATTATGTCATTGTTTTAACAATGTAAAAAGATATATAAAATTAATAATGAACATTTAAAATGTTCTCAAAAAATTATAAATTTACTTATGTTTATTATTTTGGAAGAACAAGGAAAATATGTGATGATATGGACTCAAGGTAAGGGAACTTCTTAACTTAATTTCTATTCTTTGGGTTAATCTTGTATTTCGTAATTATATTGTTCTATGATTATGATAGAAATAAATTCTTATCTCATGTAGTTTATTTATAAATTATATGTGTTTAATTATAGTGAATACAAATAATTTAACTATTTTACTTACAAAATTATCTTACTAACGAAACTATTAAACTCAATTTCTACTCATTGGGATTTATGTATACTTAATTTATTATATAATGACAAGATTATTTGTGGAGTCACTGTTTATATATTTATGTTGTAATTTACACTTCCATTTTTGCAGATATAATGTTTCTACACATAATCACCCCGTTGATATATTCTTACATCACTTATATTAACTTTGTAAGGGAAAGCTTAACTTATTCTCATTTCATTGAGATAAATATCCATGAAATTAGATTTCTTTTTCCATGAAAATGTTTGAATGTCCCCTGATTATTTTACATTTAATATCCACTTATATTTTATTTATTTACATTTTTTATACATAACTATTTCCTTGAATTATTCTTTATATGAAGATATGATCTTTATAGGGGATTTCGTCTCAATTTACATTCCCTTGAGACTTATTTATTATTATGAACCAATTCACTTTTATATGGTGTATATAATTTCCTTGGACATATTATATCATGAATCTCATTATTATCATGATAATATATGTTTTTTTAATTTTATTCATTAATTATTTTTATTCATGTATTTTCCATGTGAAATGGAATCTTACTAAAACATTGTTTTAAATTTTAAAATTATTTATTCTTCTAAATAATTCTAATTACTGTATATTTTTTAAAAATGGTTTTTATGATTTATTTATATGAAAAATAATGTTTTAAAATGTTAATTACCTTCAATTTTTTAATTTTTTATGGGTTACATCGATTAAAAAAATCTTTATTAAATGTATTAAATGGTTTTAGAAACGGATTTAATATTTCAATATATTATTTTGATTTATTATGATTGATGTGTGAAATATTGATAATTTCAATATTTTATGTGATATGATTATGTAAATTTACTAATACATTTCATGGGTGTTAAAGTAATAAACAAATATAGGTGGTTCTGTGATAAACCTAAGGTGGGTGAGTCAGTGATAGTTCTCCAATGGAATAGGTAACCTGAGACAGGTAAATATTATGGATTCTATTAAAGGATTTAGGGAATATACTATTATGGGATTTCCAAGAATAATCATGATGGTTACTCCATGTGTATCTTTAAATGAAAAATGTATGTATGTTATGGATGCCACAATTTATCTTTATGATTTATGACTTCTAAGAGCTATTAATAAATATTATTATTTCATGATGCGTATTAAAGTGCTTATTTTATATGAGGGAAAAGTATGATTTTAGTTATTTGTATATAATCATAGACAAATGTTTTATTTCCTTGTTTTATAACCTCTACTGTGCTTTTTAAGCTCATACCATGTTTTTGAAATGTCTGTTACAGTGTATAGGGAAGGGTAATAGAATGGAATAATTCAAGAATAATTTTATCAATAAAATAAATTTTTGTTTATTTATGGAGTTTTATTTTTGTGAAAAAATTGGATTGAATGAATGATTCTATGTTGTAATATTTGAGATGTAATATAATAGTTCTAGCCGAATTCTTTAAAACTCTAAACTTGGAAAAATCTTCATTGTGAATAAAAAGATAAATTATTGTCTAATATCAAGATTAAGTTGTATTTTACATATTGATGCCTTACAACCCTGATCCACATTATGGATTAATGTTTATTTATATAAACTATTTAACAGAAGGCGATCACTATGTGGAAAGGATCATGTCTCATATTAAGACTGGACCTCTTATTTTATTTTCATTGTTCCCTTCAATGTTTTACTATCACTGCTTTATTTATTCATAGAAGAAAACATTTCTTTCACTTTAATAGTTAATCATATGTTGTGTCAAGATTTGAATTTGATTTAGTAGATTTATTTAAAAATTTAAAATATCAATCCATATTGTTTCAACTAATAACTAATTACTCTTTGAGAAATATTTTAAAGGGTCCAGGATTTTATAAATCTACTACTTTTTTTAACTGGGGTATTTTTTATTTCAAATTGGGGAACTTTTAAAGATGTGATTTAGAAATAAACATTTATAGGTACTCAAATAACCACCCCATATTGAGTGTGCTACTCTTACCAATAGTATAAGAATATAATTTACTTATATACACCATCTGCAAAGACACTAACCCATAGGTTCTGGGGATTATGTGATTATTTATGAAATGTAATTTTTAACATATGTAGTTGATGTTTAATAAATTCATGTATTTCATATGAAATATCTCACAGTATAAAATCTTATACATCATGTATGAGTTTTTATTATTAGACTAATTAGTTAAATTGTATGGTGCCTAAGTTTATATTAGAATTTGGTTTAGTAATTTTTTGGATTAGTATTGGAGAAAATTAATGATTAACCAATTGATAACTCTACATGTATGGTAAATTCATAATGTATTGGTAATATATATATTGAATGGTTTCATTGAAATTACATCATAATATAGACATTGGAATGTTGATATGGATATAGAGTAGTTCACATAGGGGTAATCACCTTGACAAAGGCTTGTCAAGCATCAACTCAATTTACACAAAGTTCATGAAATATAGACATTAGACTATATACATATATAGACATTCATAGGGGATATGTTTTATCAATGAAATTTTATTTATGGGAAATTGTGACAGATTTATTATGTTATGAAAATAGGTTAAACAATCAAGAGAGCAAAACCAAAAGTACACTAGACTGATCTAATTGTGATTTAGCTTAATCTGAAGGACAATTTGATGATTTAAAAGAGTAATACATTTTGTGGTATAATTTTTTATATTATCATTTATGATAATTTAATTTTTCATCAATCGCGTTATCCACATTTTCTTATAGCAATGGATGATTCCCAAAATAACCATGTAATCATTGGATTCCATATATAATGTAAGGATAATCCATTTGAAAAAACTAAGGGGATAAGAGATCGATTGAGAAATAACATAGTTATTCATAATCTTACATAATAAATTATAATTAAAAATATGAACATAGTTGAGTTTAAAAAAACACCAATGAGGATAAGGATGATGTATCATGGATTTTCCGATGTTAAATATCATAAAGGAAATATGATTTAATTTCCTTCATGACAAAATAGTGAAAAGAGGAAGCTATGGGAATTCCTAAAAATAATAATAATATTATTTATCTATGAAAAATGAGGAAATCAAGAAACACCATTCCAAGGTGGACGAAGAGTTGTGTTAACACAATTCGGAAAAATAATTTTCCTCTTAAAGATTAATATGCAATTCATTGCTTTATACTTTAAGATTTTTGGAAAAATTAAAATATTTACAATAATAAAAAGTATTAAGTTGAAAAACAAAGAGAAAAACAACCTATACCCTGGGAACAAGAACAATATTATGTGAAAGCAACTATTAAAGTGGATAGAGATAAATATTTTGTGGTACACCTATTCTTTAATATAGAATTGTGGATTCCTTCCTTCAAGTAAGTTATCACCAAATATTAACTATTATATTATAAATAAAAACACCTAGTTCTAACATTATTACATAAAAGGTAAATATATATCATCATATTTTATGTTATTATGATTCATGAAAGATGTATTTTCCATACATTACATGGATTTTAGGTGATTTTTGAAATGGGGTAGTTATATCCACAAAGAATTCATTTTATGTAACAAAACAGGGGAATCAAATTTCAAATTTCAAACCATAATATGATCATCTATAAATTTAAGGATGATTATCAACTCCATTTGAAAAACAATTCTATTATAGATGTTATCATACCTAATCAGGAGGGATTTTTTTATCAAATGAATTAAAAAAATTAAATAATAGTATTTACCTATTCTGACATAAACATATTCGTTCAATATGTTTTTAAAGCTGAAATCTCTCTATAAATTAGAGCTTGGGTCATTTATATATTTTATATATCCATAAATATATTTTAGAGTGAAAACTAAAATTGTGGGATAAAAATTCATTTAAGTGGGGAAATCTAACACCTTGATATTTTGGAATATATTGAACTCTATATTAAATTAATTTTTACGAAATTATTTCAAATGATACCGCAATATAAAATATTCTAAAACATATTAGATTAGTATTATTTTGAAAATTTAAAGGGTAACAAAAAAATATAGTAAATTAAAGGATAATACTCCATTAAAATTATAATAATTTAGAGGACAAGTAATATGTTTTATTTAATAGTAAAAATGACTAATATTTATAAAATAATTTATTTTTAAAGTGTTTAATATTGTATCCAAATAAATAAACTTGAATTTTTTAAAAATTATATTACATATTAACCCATATATTAACATTATTTAAATTATAAATTAACATGACAAAATATTAAGAATATTTAAAAAAGTTGTTTTTTAATAAAAAAAATGTCATCAGATTTTTTATATTAATTTGTGTTTTTATTTTATAATTATAATTTTTAAAATTAGAATCATATTTAAATTCTTTATTTAAAAATGTTCTTACTATTTATTTTTGATATATTTCTTAAAAGGTATATATTTTGGTGAATAGTAAAAAATAACAATTTTTAAAATACTGTTACTTTATGAAATTACCAAATTTGAAAAATATTTTATGGTCTATTAAACATTTTTATAATAAAAAATATTTATTTAGAATATAAAATAATGCATTAAAAATATAAAATTTTGAGTTTATTGAACCCATGTTCATCATTTTTGAAACCTATGTAATACTTTATTAAAATAAAAACTATTTTTTCATTTCATTATCATTAATTATGCATCCACATTGTGGAAATAAATTTTTTTAAATTTTATATAGACAATTAATGTAATTTTTCTTATAATAAACAAATTATTTTCATGGAACTGAACAATATTGATAATATTATGTAAATCATAATTTTCATGCATTAAAATAATATTTTTTAAAAAATATTTATATTTTTATCTGTAATAATGTCAGAATTAATTTTTTAACTATGATAAATATTATTTTAAATAAATATACTTCTTATTTGGAAAATTTAGGTCCAAATTATTTATTAATTCCCATTTTCACCATTAAAAGTAAATTACTTAAGTAAAAAACGTTACCATGGTAAACATAAGAAAATGGTAAAAGAGAAAATTTTACATTTTACATAAATAACAATAGATTTAATTTTTTTATAATGTGTTATTGAGGATATATAAACATTAAAAATTAACATGTAAAATATTTTACTTTGTTGGATATATATAACCCCTAAATAGTGATTTTTTATAAATTGTTACAAACATTCCACTATTTTTTATTATGAATGGCCCATTACCAAACCACACCTTCTCACACCCAAACTAAATGGATTCATTGAAATTTTCCAAAATAATTCAACAATACTCCTAGAAACATCCTTGATATTTTTTCTCATAACCCCACCTAAAAAATCCATAATCTAATATGGAAATTTTCTCATCCAATGAGTAGGGTAAAATTTTCCAATACACCTTTTTTATTTCTTTTTCATTATTTCATGTCATAACTCTTCTAATACAATATGACCATTTTAAAATAATTCCATTATTATAATAATACTAATAATATGTTATTATTTGTATAGAATATCCATTTTCTACACTCAACCCATCCATTCAAAAAATTAGAATGTCGCTTCTATTACATGTAGATCATTGGCTCCACAAGTGACATGATACTTTTTTACATAACATCCATTATTGGATGGTTAAAATAGTATATGTAACATATTAATAAGATATTTATAACCTTATTTATATTAATAAATTTTATATCATTCAAACTTTTCTATCTTTCAATGTGAATAAACACGTCGCCTATGCGTACGTGCGAACTACCTCCTCAACAAAATTGACATATTTCATTTTTCATATAGTGTTTTATTATTTATAAAAATAAATCGAATTATAATTTAACAACATAAAACAATATAAATTATATAATATTTAATCTATAATAATTTTATTATTCCCAATGAATGTTATTCTTAACTATACTCTCCAATAGATTACGGATTATTATTGTTTGGGTAGGTTTAACCACTTTGTTACACGATGATATTAATTTCTCACATGCATGGTTGTTTAAACATAATTACTAAAATTATTATAAATTGACAATAAAATAATGTTTGTATTATATTTTTTGGAGAGGTTATATAAAAATTACACATATTATTATTATAAATCCTTTTCATTCACTATATATTTCTGAAACATGTCTTTCACCAACATTGTTGTCATGTGTAACACCCCGACCCCAGTTACCCAGAGTCGGTGTGTTATTGCGTAACATTGGCATGATCACAAAAGATCAAGTCTCAAATGACCGATTAATTTAGTAGCCTTGGAAACACTAGATACATTCATAAATGTTACATTACATCATAAAGTGAAAAACTACAATAACAAAGTTTCCATATTCCACACTCATATCCTCTTCTGACTATCCCTGCTGGTCGTTCATAAAATACATCTTCACACCCTGGAAAATATTAAAACATTGAAAGGGGTGAGCTCAGATTCTCAGTAAGGATAACAATATAGCGGAAGCTTTCATAAATAAACATAATCATTTAAGGATATTTATAACTAAAACAAAAGCCTTTTAAACTTGAACTTCAACATAATATGGAAAAAGTATAATAAAATAATTCCATTTACTTATTCACATGGATATTCTACTGGTCCAATAATCACTTGAAATATCAATAACCACTTTCATAATGATGGAATGCATAATGCCAGACTATCTTAACCACGTAGCCAAGGCCTCATGCCAGGATCACAAATAAGATTTTGTAAAGGACTCGTGCCAAGACACTAGTTTTTCTCATGAGACCTGCCGATGCATCGAGGAGCTATAGCGGGATCCACCCGTCACTTATTAAGTCCAATGCATTCCTCATATGAACAGGTTTAAACATTTCATAAACCATAACATAATCGTATCACATAAAACATGCATCAAGGAAACATAACAATTCCACATTTTAATCACAATATATCAATACAACACATTGATATAATAAAAACACTTTCAAAACCATTTTCAATACAAAAATAAAAGATAATTAAATCTTGGTATTTATTTTTCATTTTAAAAAATGTTATATCTTATAGAGGTAGCCAAAACTCAAATAATGGTCACGGCGGTGGAGAATTCATTGTCACCGAATACATACGAAAAAAAACATTCCCTTTTGTCGTTTAGTAAAACGCTTCCTATAAAAAAGATTCATTTTGAATAAATGTAAAATTCAAAGGGGATTTACACCGTATAAATGAAAGTTGTGTATAAAATAAAATATTCCTCAATAAAAGGAGATTGAGACTAAGGCCCTTACAAATATCATTTTTTAAATAAAATAGATCTATTATGTGTATTGAATATATGTACACATAAAGAAAGTATAAATACAAGATAGGACATAATAATATCATGACATAATTTTAAAGTAGGAGATTAACCGAAAGAATGGGAATTGGGTAAAAGAGTTCCCTTACAAAGAAAAATAGATCTATTATGTGTATTAACTATATGTACACATAAAGAAAGTACAAATACAAGATATGACTTAATAATATCATGACATAATTTGAATGTAGGAGATTAACCCAAAGATTAGAAATTGGGATAAGAAGTTCCCTTACCTCATGTCCGACTTGACTCGATCATTATTTAACCTCCTGAATAATAAACTAGAGTTAATTTCTATTTTCATAAGAACCTTTTACATGTTCATTATTCCCTTTATATCACTTATTACCATGTTATGAGCATTATGTAATTATTTAAGTTAATAACGGTCATTTTGTCGATCTTTGGTACATGAGTCAAAAATAAACTTCTTATAATTACAAGTTGTTCATGTGGTAAAATATCCATTATATACAGCATTATATTCATCATTTATATATAATATATATCATATATATCTAGTATATACATTCGTTCATAATGTTACGTAACATTTAGAGGTAAGAAATGAAATGCACCATTCATGGAGACGGTAAGTCGTACGTACGCATGAACGCTACTTTCATTTCTATTTCGTATTTAATGGAATGAAATTATAATTATACAAAGGTATGATATAATTCCTGTATAATATCATATATAATATCATTTAATCCATCCTTTATACATCCCACATATGGAAATAAAAATTCAAATCACTTTGAGGGGGCGGTAGTCCGCACTTCCTAAAATGAAATTATCGTGATTACCCATAATGGAAATCTCAAAGGTATGATATAAATGAGAAATACATAAGCATAAGAAAAATATAAACATAATATATATCATATATAAATATATTGACATCTTATGGTCCACCTTTGAAGGTGTTATATGAGTGTTGAACAATCATCGTTTCGTGAGGCAGAAATTCGACATCCACAGAAAGAGTATGTCCGTTAACCATTAGATTTTGGTGTGTGTAAGTGTATCTCGAAGCCTTCTTATAAAAATATCCTAGTATATTTATGATACTGGTGTTGTCACAAAATAAATGAATCAAAAGAGTTTAGGGGGTTGGAGAAGCAAAATAAAACAATATAACATAAGGGAAGACATTGCCTTAAAATAGGGTAACTCTTTTTTGATTTGTGCCAAAGACTTCCTTGGGAAGAATTATGCCCAATGTGAGACTACTAGTAGTAAGAGAGGGAAGTTTAGAGAGTATTTGGGCAGAGTTTGGCAGAGCCAAAAGGCATTGAAGGTGTGAGTAAGGTGGTAGTGGTGGGGGCCTTTTATAAGAGGAGAGGAGGGGCACTCTTGGAAAGTCGTGAAATGTTAATTTATTATATAATGAGTTTCGGATTTTAAAGGTCCCACACTTATATATTTCTAGGATAAGGTGATAAGGGTTCGAAATATACTCATCCAATAGGCTTTTTACAATTGTATGTCTTAGATTTTACATTATCTTTTCATTTTATTTAAATCGTTAATTAATGAGGTAATCGCTGCATCATCATGGTGTCATAAATACTTTAATTTATTTAATGTCTAAAAATTATAAAAATAATATCATTATGTAGGAAATATTTTTATCTTTCTAATTAATATTTATAGTCAAACATATGACTTGTATAACCCCATTTAAACATTGTTTTAGTAAAACAACTAATGTTTGTGACATTTTTTTTAACATTAAATAAAACGTTTTTAATGACATTTTCCTACCAAAGTGGCTCCATGGGGTCCCCAAGTTGAATCATGGATTGTATTGGTCGACCATGACTCATCCAATAGGGGTAGGACAAGTGTAAAGGTATTTTCATATTTTTATAATATCATTTTTACCAAAAAGTTTACTAATTATCTTTAACCGTGATTAATTAAACTTAAAAGTTACTATTCACCACAAATTATTTTAATCCCATTGAACCACATTTTACTTCCTAATGAAAACCATGTATGTGAGATTTTTTAAAATCAAATCACAGAAGTGGTAATGTTTCATTTAAATGAAAAATCAGTTTTTTAACTACCACTTAGTGGTTTCACTATTCATCAAAATTGAAGTTTTTCAGAACAATGCCAACATTTCACCTTAAGATATAAATGATATTCTGAATTCAAAAATGATGTCTATTTTACAAAATTAAAAACATATAAGTTTCATTAATTAATTTTATAATTAATTCCCGGTGTCACATCAAATACCGTGTTTTTATGAAACAATATATATCAAAAGATTGACAATCATTTATGTCCAATTTCAAAGTGGAATTAATTCTAATGACCACCATTGGATAAAACGGTTAAAATATATTCTAATTATACTTTAAAACCACTCAATATTATTAATTATCAATATAAATTATTTTGATTAAAATTTTTATTTTTAAGTATTTTAACTATTCATAAAAAATTGGAAGTTGTCAGAAAATTACAAAACAATCAACACAGGATAATTTCGATATTTCGATTAGAAAAATGAAGTCCATTTTGAAATATAAAATTTATATAATTTCAGAAAAGTAGGTATTACTATTCATAATGGCTATTTTGACTGGTTGCGGTGTGTTAGAATCTCGAACTTGCGTATAATGGAAGCTATTGTAAAGAGAAGTGTATCATGAAAGCTTGGGGTGTTACATTATCCCCTCCTTTAATAAATTGCATCCTCGCAATTTGAAATTTTTCTTTGAAAATAAAAGGGTGAAAATAGAAAATACCTTTGTGGAAAACCCAAATCGGAAATAAGGTAAAAAAAATTTCTCCTTAATAAGAGGGAAATGAAAATGAAAAATTCACTACCAAATTATGATCTCGATTAGGAGAACATTAATGGCAATTAGAGACAAATAATTGGAGGTAAAAAGTAAATATCGGTAGGGAGTGATTGAGGTCATCAATCACAAACAAGTGTAAAATTAAGGGCCTCAAAGCCTTCAATCTATGGTGATTTAAAATATCATCAGTTCAAAAAAACTTAAGTTATTATGATAACCCATTTTTTGTTTTAATATCCCTTTCCTAAATTTTAAGAATTAATTTATTCATAGAATAAGAGAGGGGTATATATATATATTTATACATGACAAGTAGAGTTTCAACCTTCAACTAATTTCTACCACAAACTCATCCTTCACTCAAAAAGATTACAGAACTCAAAAATATTATATTTATCCTAATCGTACAAGGTTACAAATATTAACACATACCATTTAGATTAGAAAAACTATTTGTAATAACCAGGGACATCCTATAGGCTAGTGGTAGGTAATAAAGGCATGTCGCACTATGGTTGTGAGTTTGATTCCTATAGCTTTGTCCAACGCGGTGGGTTATCCCCCGACTTACAGGTTGTACTTTTTCTAAAACTATAGCATCATAATATTCCAAAAATTATATTCAGAAATGTTTTAACCCTAAAAAATACTATCCAAGGTTCAACTTAATCCATTCCAACCTTTATTTTTATTCAAAATACTTATGTCCAACACAGAGTCCAAATTTTATAAGGAAGGTAAACATAATGAAGATCCTTTTTTTCCACGTAACAACATGTGAACACCTTCATAATGTATTCTTTTAAAACACTACAACATCTTGAATTACCATAAATCCTTATTGATTACATTCATGGTCCCTTATTCCTTATAGAATACTAGATATACTCCTTCTATCCAAAAATGTATAAAAATCATTAATCAGTTTCAAGGAAGTTAAGAATAGCCAATATAATTTATCCAAATCAATCATGTATAATTACAAAATCACTATCTCAGTATAAGAACCATATTATGGTTTATCTTTTTCTCAACCATATATTTTCCTAAAATTTAACCTGCTGTGGAGTCACATTTCTGGTTCCACACAATCTCATGTCCTTGAAGAAATAGTATTGTAGTACAATCTTTATATACTCCATATTTATTATAACCAGTACATCATTGATACAACACTCAAATGAAAGAATTCTTTAATAACAACATAAGAACTCTAATCATTCCCCCTCATCTGTGGTATTATCATAACTTGATTATTATCCAATAGCATCATTTGGGGCATACTCCGATGATTTGGACATTGGTTTGCATAGTGTCCCCACTCTATGTAGATGAAGAATTGTACATTTGAATCCTTTTTCTTACCCTTGCAGTCACGCACTTGGTGTCCTTTTTCTCCACACTTATAACAAACTCACATTCCCTTCAGGCAAGTTCCAAGTTGTTTCTTCCCACAATTATCACATATTGGAAAATTCTTCTTTTCCCTCTTCCCTTTATCCATCTTTCTCTCTTCCATCATTTTCTTCTCTTGCTTACCCTCAAATCCATAGGACTCAGAAAATTCTTTACTTATCTTATTATCACATGATACTATTTCTTCATATGTTGAGAACACATGGGAGATTATTTCCCTTCTAAATGTCGGCTTAATAGCATGAAAGATATGATCCTTCTTACTCTTTGGATCATACGTATTGCTGGAGTTCACATTCCTTCTGCTGGGATTTATTTCTATACAATGGCATAAACTAGGTCAGTTTATTAATTGCAATGAATAATTCCAAACTTGTAAAATACTTAACATAAATTGAACAGTTTATGGATACAATCTAGAATAATAAAAGTGTTTTCTTTGAGAATGTATATACTCATAAACCCTTTATAATAGTTCGTAGAAATGAGAATTATCTTAAGCATATCCCCAGGGTGTGTCCTAACCAAGAGTGCAGTAAGGCACGTTTTCGTGCACCAGTTCCCGTTCGAGTCTAGCTCAAAGCGGTGTTTTAGGGTTTTACCCCTAGGTACATCCGTTCCAGAGCCGCCTCTTCCTACTTGTATCAAGACAGGGATGTATTGCTCGGAAAACTCACAAAATCTCTATAATACCAAAATTTTAGGAAGTTCTTCAATACTAATCCTAAAAGTCTATCGTTGGGCTATGTTCTCTAATCCGAGTTTATCAAAATCTAGCTTCTAAGGTTAGTACTAAACTGCCTCTGATACCAACTGTAACGCCCCGACCCTAGTTACCCAGAGTCATTGTGTTATTGCGTAACATTGGCATCATCACAAAAGATAAAGTCTCGAAAGACCGATTAGTTTAGTAGCCTTGGAAACACTAGATATATTAATAAATGTTACATTACATCATAAAGTGAAAAACTACAATAACAAAGTCTGCATAGTCCACACTCATATCCTCTTCGGACTATCCCTGCAGGTCATTCATAAAATACTTCTTCACATCCTGGAAAATATTAAAACATTGAAAGGGTGAGCTCAGATGCTCAGTAAGGATAACAATATAGCAGAATCTTTCATAAATAAACATAAACATTTAAGGCAATGTATAACTAAAACCAAAGGCTTTTAAACATGAACTTCAACGTAATATGGAAAAAGTAAAATGAAATAATTCCATTTACTTATTGACATGGATATTCTACTGGTCAAATAATAACATGAAATATCAATAACCACATTTATAATGATGGAATGCATAATGCCAGACTATCATAACCACGTAGCCAAGGCCTCGTGCCAAGACCACAAATAAGATTTTGTCAAGGCCGCGTTCCAAGACACTATTTTGTCTCATGAGACCTTCCGATGCATCGAGGAGCAATAGAGGTCTCCACCCGTCACTTATTAAGTCCAATGACTTCCTCATATGAACAGGTTTAAACATATCATAAACTATAACATAATCATATCACATAAAACACGCATCAAGGAAACATAAAAATTCCACATTTCAATCACAATATATCAATACAACACATTGATATAATAAAAACACTTTCAAACCCATTTTCAATACCAAAATAAAAGAAAATTAAATCATGGTATTTATTTTTCATTTTAAAAAAAGTTATATCTTATAAAGGATTCCAAAACTCAAATAATGGACATGGAAGTGCAGAAGTCGTTGTCACTGTATATGTATGAAAAAAACATTCCCTTTTGTCGTTTAGTAAAACGCATCGTATAAAAAAGATTCCTTTTGAATAAACGTAAAATTCAAAGGGGTTTGTACACCGTATAAATGAAAGTAGTGTATAAAATAAAATATGCCTCAATGAAAGGAGATTTAGACGAAGGACCTCACAAATATCATTTTTTTAAATAAAATAGATCTATTATGTGTATTCAATATATGTACACATAATGAAAGTATAAATACAAGATAGGACATAATAATATCATAACATAATTTTAATGTAGGAGATTAACCCAACTAATGGAAATTGGGTTAAGAAGTTCCCTTAAAAAGAAAAATAGATCTATTATGTGTATTAATTATATGTACACATAAGGAAAGTAAAAAATATAAGATAGGACATAATAATATCATGACATAATATGAAAGTAGGAGATTAACCCAAAGAATAGAAATTGGGTTAAGAAGTTCCCTTACCTCATGTCCGACTTGACTCGATCATTCATTAAACTCCTGAATAATAAACTAGAGTTAATTTCTATTTTCTTAAGAACCTTTTACAGGATAATTATTCCTCTTATATCACTTATTACCATGTTATGAATATTATGTAATTATTTAAATTAATAATGGTCATTTTGTCGATCTTTGGTACTTGAGTCAAAAATAAACTTCTTATAATTACAATTTGTTCATGTGGTGAAATATCCATTATATCCAGAATTATATTAGTGATTTATATATCTTATATATCATATATATCAAGTATATACATTCATTCATAATATTACGTAACATTTAGAGGTAAGAAATGAAATGCACCGTTCATGGAGACGGTAAGTAGTATGTACGCATGATCGCTACTTTCATTTCTATTTCGTATTTAATGAAATAACATTATAATTATATAAAGGTATGATGTAATTACAGTATAATATCATATAAAATATCTTTTACTCCATCCTTTATACATCCCATATAAAGAATTAACTATTCAAATCACTTTGAGGGGGCGGTAGTCCGCACATCCTAAAATAAATTATCGCGTTTACCCATAATGGAAATCATAAAGGTATGACATAAATGATACATAAAGAAGAATAAGATAAATATAAACATAATATATATCATATATAAATATAGTGATATCTTAATGGCCACTTTTTAAGGTGTTATATGAGTGTTGAACAATCATCGTTTCGTGAGGTAGAAATTCCCCATCCACAGAAACAGTATGTTCTTTAACCATTAGATATAGGTGTGTGTAAGTGTAGCTGGAATAAATCTTATAACAAAATCATATTATATTTATTATACTGTTTTTGTTACAAAATAAATTAATAAAAATATTTTAGGGGGTTAGAGAAGAAAAATAAAACAAAATAACATAAGGGAAGACATTACCTTAAAATCGGGTACCTCTTTTTTGATTCGAGCCAAAGGATTCATTGGGAAGAATGATGCCCAAAGTGAGGCTCTTAGGAGTAAAAGAGGGAATTTGAGAGAGTATTTGGGCAGATTTTGGCCGAGCCAATGGCTTTTAAGGTGTGAGTAAGGTGGTAGTGGTGGGGGCCTTTTATAAGAGGAGAGGAGGGGCACTCTTGGAAAGTCATGAAATGTTACTTTATTATGTAATGAGTTTTAGATTTTAAAGGTCCCAAACTTATATATTTAGAGGATAAGGTGATAAGGGTTCGAAATATACTCATCCAATAGGTTTTTTACAAGTGTAAGTCTTATATTTTACATTAACTTTTCATTTTATTTAAATCGTTAATTAATGAGGTAATCGCTGCATCATCATGGTGTCATATAAAATTTAATTTATTTAATGTCTAAAAATCATAAATATATATCATTATGTAGGATATCTTTTTATATTTCTAATTAATATTTATAGTCAAACATATTACTTGTATAACTGCATTTAAAAATTGTTTTATTAAAACAACTCATGTTTGTGACATTTTTATTTTAACATTAAATAAAAAGTTTTTAATGTCATTTTCCTACCAAAGTGGCTCCATGGTGTCCCCAAGTTGACCCATGGATTTTCTTGGTCGTCAATGACTCATCCAATAGGGGTAGTACAAGTGTAATGGTATTTTCATATTTTTATAATACCATTTTTACCTTAAATTTCACTGATTATCTTTAATCGCGAATAATAAAACTTAAAAGTTACTATTCACCAAAAATTATTTTAATCAAATTGAACCACATTTTACATCCTACTGAAAACCATGTATGTCGGATTTTTGAAAATCAAATCACAGAAGTGGTAATATTTCATTTAAACAAAAAATCAGTTTTTTAACTACCACTTAGTGGTTTCACTATTCATCAAAATTGAAGTTTTTCAGAACGATGCCAAAATTTTTCCGTAAGCTATAATTGATATTCCAATTCAAAAATGATGTCTATTTTAAAAAATTACAAACATATAAGTTGCATAAATTAATTTTATAATTAATTCCCGCTGTCACAACAAATAGCGTGTTTTTAAGAAACTATATATATCAAAAGATTGACAATTGTTTATGTCCAATTTCAAAGTGAAATTAATTCTAATGACCACCATTCGATAAAACGGTAAAAATATATTCTAATTATACTTTAAAATCACGCAATATTAATACTTATCACTATAAATTATTTTGATTAAAAAAAGTTGTTTTTAAGTATTTTTACTATTCATAGAAAATTTGATGTTCTCAGAAAATTACAAAATAGTCAACTTATGATAATTTCGATATTCCGAATACAAAAATGAAGTCCATTTTGAAATATAAAATTTATATAATTTCAAAAGGTGGGTATTACTATTATTAATGTCTATTTTGATTGGTTGTGGTGGGTTAGAATCTCGAACATGCGTAGAATGCAAGCTATTGTAAAAAGAAGCGTATCATGAAAGCTTGGGGTGTTACATCATGAATCAATAAGAAAATAATTATGAACAATAATTCAAAAAATATAATTTTTTTTAAAAATATATCATTGTACCTATAATCTTATCAAAAGTATTAACTTTTACTCTATAAATATTAATTTACATCACCATTATATTACTAATACTAAAAAATAGTCATAGAACATAACATAAGATGATGGAAATAAAATTCTATATTGGTAGTAAATTATTATAATTGATGATTATTTAATAATATATTTATGAATATTGATTTTAATTACGTGATTAAGATACCTATTTTCATTATACAAGAGGTTAGTTGATGTTCTGTTATGCGAGATTTTTATTATGTGTTGTTCATAATGGAATTTCCATTCATTGATTTATAATTATTAGTAATGAAACCCATCATTATATGATTCTAAATTTTATCCAATTATTTTATAAATTTTCTATTCTACATTCGTTTATATGGATTTATAATCATTTCTCTAGAAATCCATTCATGCATATTATTATTTCAATTACTATATTATTTACACAGTTCTTCATATCAATTTACATTCATTAAAAAATGTTTAATTTATAAAAATAATTTCATTTAAATGGTATGTGTAATACCTGCTTGTTATATAATATCAAAATTTAAAATTGATTTATTTTATTTTATGTTTAATTTCATTGTATAACTTCCGTTGGGTTTTTATTAAAAATAATTATTCGTGATTTTTTTATTGACTAAAATTATTTCAATCATTCATATTTATTATTTTTTTAATATTGAAAAATAAATGGGTTTATTAAATTATATTATGATATTATAATTTCATCACACATTATTTTCTAGGGAATTAATTTGATGGAGGTCTTTATTTATAAAATTTTACAATGTTAGGAATAATTCTCAATAACTCTCAAAGAGAAATTTTTCATCCATATTTATATTCAATCTTCCCAATAATGAACTCATTTAATATTTTTATATAATTTTTTTTCATAAAATTTATATTTATCTTTTTTAACATCATATATTTATCATTCTCTTTATAGTGGTAATTCAAATAATGATATTTAAATTAGTTGAAAATATTTTTCCTCTAAGAATTTTATATTATATTTTACACCAAATATTTTTTATGTAAATCCACTATTTTATTTCAAGGATCCAATATTGAATATTATTTTTGATAATTTTCAATTTATAATTTTTAAATTTTTTTAATGGGACTGAAAACATTTTAATTTATGACTGTGGTAAAAATAGTTTCCCAAAAATGAATTTTATGGTCTCATTAAATATTATGAGAATTATTACTTATGAACTATACATTCCATATTTTAAAATGGAACTTTAAATTATTTTAAATCATTATAATTTTTAAAATAAAAAAGAAATTTTAATATTTTTCCAAATTTATATTCTTTATTAAAAATATTATTTCATGATTTTAAATGTCATTTTAAATGTCATTTTAAATTATTATATTTTTGACATATAATACTTTAATGTTTCTGTGTCTTATAAAATAATTTTTTGATAATATATTTCAATAATAATTTTCTTCTAAAAAATGTTTGTTAGGGGATTTTTATAAAAAAAAATTATTATTCATACTATTTTATTTTTCATGATTTTTTTAAGGTTTTTGATAGATTTCAAAAAGTTATTACTTCATGTTTTTAATGTGATGTATTATAGAATGGTTTTTTCATATATTAAAACAAAATTTGATGCTTGTTATGTTAAACATAAGATATGTTTTTGAATAACATCTACCTTTTTATCTTAATAGTTGATGGTGTTTGTTTTTTAATTATTTTCCCCTAAAATAATTTTCTTTGACATAGTTCAATTAATCATTGATTAAATGATGAATGTTTAATGATATTAAGGTAAAATTTAGATTTTTTTTAGGTGATATTTATAGTTCCCTAAATCCCAAAGATGTGTTGGGTCTATTAAATCCCTATAATATATTTTTAATGGTTTTATATCTCAATAGATAGTGATGTGTGGATATAAATGGTTTTTTCTAATATAAAGAGAAAGAATACTTTGACTACACTCATTACATAATGGTTAAGCCTCCATGGATTATTATAATAACCTAATGGTTGAACCTACTTAGATTAAACTCAAAACATAATTGGTTATCTTTATTAGATTTCATTCACAACATAATTGGTGAACCATCTGGGGTAACACCCATAACATAACGGATGATTCTTCTTAGATTACGCACACAATATAAAAGGTGATATTTGTTGTATTACTGTAATAACATAAAGTGAAATCCTTATTGGATATGATCACAACATAATGTTCGGTTCTTCATTGATATTTTATAAATATGAGTATTCACCTTGCATAATTGTTAAACCATAATTCCTTGTTATTATATATTTAAATGGAATTAAACAGTTTTATGTCATTTTACTATTGTTAGGATCTATGGCTCCAGTATATTATCTCAAACTCTTACTTTGGGGTTTATATTTGTTCATTTTATATTTTAAATATATTTATTATTACTTCTGATAAAATATTACTCTTCAATGTTCTTTTAATTTATATATTTATCCCCTTCCCATGTTTTCTCTTATGCTTATGATATGTCCCTTCATAAAATACTGATGAATGTTTCCCTTATTTAGTTCTTGATCTCAGTCTGATCATATGATTCTATTTTGATGTCTATAATGATGAATATAACTTATGAGGAATATAAAATATGCTATAGTGTGGTTACATTATAGATAAATGTGCACAAGTATCCTTAAATATGTTTCATATGTTAGTGGTCCCCAATGAAACTCAACATTTTTGTCTTATGTTTTTTGAGTATTTATATGATATAATGTTTAGAAAATGAAAATGATGTAAAATAATGCAATTATTATCTTGGAATATCATACATGGTAGCAATTCATGTGTTAAAAGAATGTGTTTTTACACTAAATCATGAATTGTGTGTCCAACGTGAATCATTCATCAAACCATAGAGGGAAATCTAAAATATCATGCAATATATATTGTTTATATGGGTAAAAAGAATGGTTGTTTAGTGGATAATAGATACTATGTAGACAAACATAGTAGTGAACCCTTAAATGTGGTATTTAATAAATGTACCTCCCAGATGGTTGGAACCTGGTTTCAAAGCCCTTATAGAAAACACTATTCTGAAGTAGTATTTTTGATGATGTGAAACTAGTTTCCAAAAGTTGTTGATTACGGAATCCTTTTAGAGATTCCCATAGAATGGGTTTGTTTCTCATATTAGGTACAACTGCATAAGTTCATTAAACTTACACCATTACACTATAGTGTATTATGATATGTGATATGTGATATTGTCTAACAACATTTTGAATAAATCATGAATTATTTATCATTATATTTTTCACATTAATCCTAATGGAATTTCATTATCTCTTTTTACAGTTCATTCTCGGGTCCACATTTACATTCATTATATTTTTTAATGTAATATTATTCATACCTCTTCAATTTTGTCTTGTAAATATATTAAAATTAAATTAGTAAAATGGAAGAAGTAATATGATCCAACTATGTTATACACCTCATTTTCCTAAATATATTTTAATGAACTAAGTATAGAATTTATGTAGCTATTTGATCCTAACACTATAATATATCTTGTTCATTTTTCTATTGAGACAACATATGTATATATCTAATGGATTCAACAAAAATTGTATAAAAACTATTCTCAATATTACTATTTTCAAACACTTTTGGTCTTCATGAACAAGTAAAAAATAACATAACTAGTATAATATAATCAATTTGATATAGATTTTTTAATTATTTCACTCACTATATTTTCTAATTTAATTAAATATAAACAATTTTGTAAATATATATTTACATAACATTTGATTTATATATATATATAATTCCTTTTATAGAAACCCATAAATTAAAATATGTTTTTATCTAAACCCAACATGAAATTTATGTTCCTGATAGAACAAAGAATATAATTATATTTTAATTATGCAAGTATACTTTTTCTTTGCAAACTAAGTCATTAATAGACTATATATTATACATAAATCATTGATTTATTATAATAAGAAAGATATAGCTTTCCCCTTTTAAACTTTTATATCCTTTTTGGTTTTTTTCTAGGATTTAAATTTATGATCTAAATGGTTTATCTAATTTACCTAGTTTTGAAATAGACTTATTAAATTAAATGATAAACATAAAAAAATTATAATTATCAATATTATTTATATTTTTGACATGGAAGTTTTTTCTTTCAATTTCTCTTCTTTTTAAATTCAATGAAAACATACTCCATCACATAACATTTCCTAAATATTGTTTTTTATATTTTGAGGATATTAGAATGTTTACTTGGATTTTAACATTCCATTAATCAATTTTACTATCCCATTTTTAAATTCCCAATAAAAATTATATATTTATCTTCATTAATATGCATATCAACTTGGAAAAATATATAAAATTCATTTATGAAGTTCTTTTCCATGTAATTAATCCAATTTTTCTAAAAAAATCTTTTGATACTAAGTGGTAAAGATTAAAGAATGATATGGGTGGATAAAAAATTCTGATGTTAAAATAATAACTACATTATTTTTTACGTGAAATGAATTATTTTGATTACTAAAGTAATATAAATGGTTCGTACATCCAAACTACACTTCAATAGTATATTAAATATCTCTATTTATGTTCCTCACTATCATTATGTAATTTAAAAAAACATGACAACATTGTAAAACAATCATTATCCCAGTGAATACATCCTCCATGATCTGCTATTAGACACTATTCTCACCCACACTACCCCATGAAGGTTGATCAATGTGTATAAGAGAATTTGTCACATAATATCTCCCCTTATGACATAGTACTAGGAAAAGGTATATGAACCTTTCTAGAAGCATGCAGTTTTGTATAAAATTATTTTTATTTAATCGATAACAGGGATAATTATTTTTAGGTTTTCCTATTAATATTTTTTAATAAATAAATCCTATTAAATCCTTAACATGATTACTAATTAGTATTATTGATCCCTTACTTTTTTTAATCAAACATTTTTTTACTTACCGATAACGCTCACCACTAGATTAAGAATAAATAGTTTCATAGATTTTCTAGTGAGAATGGATCGATATTTTTCTTAATGTAGTAAAACATATGGCCATGATAATAATAAATGAAATTTATGAAGGAATTACGTTAAATAACATCATTAAATATTAGATCTATGACCAGTTGAGTAGAATCATAAAATCATAAATCAAATGATCCAACTTACTCAATTTAGACATTCATTGTAAAATCAATACTCTTGATTTCAATATGGTTTTATTCATCAATCACTCTAAATAATTATATATATATATATATATTAAATTACTATCAATTATAGCCATGTCAAAAACTCAATTTCTGATTCCAATCTAGTTAATATAATGGATGGTGGTCTAGGAAATATTATTTTATTGCTATTTTTTATTTTGTTCCCTGAAATAATATCATATTTTGATATTATAATAATATATTCAATGTATGTTTTTGTATTAATCATTAATAATGCATGAAAAAATCATATAAATAAAAATCTAATTTTTTCATGGAATATTTTTTTTAAGTTTTTATCTTTATGATCACATTAATTTGAAATCTACTATTTAAATATAAAAGAAATATGATGTGACCATGTGTGTTACTAAATATCTATTTTATTAAATGAAAATAAGCTCATTTAGAATATAGGTAAACCCCATTGAATTAGGATAGAATAATGTTATAGAAACTGTCAATCTCTTCTTATTTATGTGTTTGAAAAAACTTCTTCTATGGATTAAACTACCTCTACTAAGAGGTAATTAGATCATTTAATATGTTACTCACCTGAATATAAAGGGTTCCATGGGTGATGGGATACATATACAAACCTTGAAAACATAGTTCTTTTCATTACAAAGGAATGAATTTAATAATTTTAAAATTTTAATTTAATATTTATTATTATAATTAATCCTTTTGAGTAAATAAAATAAAATAAATAATATTATGTTATTCTCGATCATTTTCATTCACTATGAAATTTAAATTTCAATAAATATTATAACTAATGAAATAATCTTGATGGTCTCATTTACTAATTATTATTATATCCATCTTATTTTCCTTGAATTTAATTTCTTAATATCATCATTTTACATAATTTATATTTAACGGTAAATAGTTATTTAAATCCAATATTTAAATTAAATGTAATTTTCAGAAACCTAGTTGATAATGGTGTGTGTTTTATTAATAAAAAAATCAAAAAATGGAATGGAAGATAAGGCAAATACCACCTGAAGAAAATTAAGAACAAAAACTGCACACCCTTATTTATGTGGATTGAATGATCCATTTAATATTTCCCATCAAACATTACATATTACCAATAATGTAATACATAAGATAATATTATAACAGTTAAACACTATATTAAAAAACAATTACATAGAGTTCCTTTTATTAAAACAGAATGATTTTATATTCATTATTGTATTTAAATATTAAATTTATAAAATTGAAATGTAAAATTTATTAAAATGACATAATTTTTTGGATTCATTATATCAAAACTAACATAGGGAATATTTTTGATATTTTTCTAAAATTATTGTATTTTTTAAAAGTAGAAAATATAAATTTTAGAATAACCATTTCCCTTATAAAATCACCATGCTAAAAGAAATAATTAATATTTAATAAAAGCTTTTTCCAAAAATATATTTAATTAGTAAAATAAATCCCGTTAAAATAATATATTACATATATAAACCTACGACTTACATTCTGAAACCTATTTTATATTTTATTTGAATAAAAAAATAATTTTATTTACTATTTATTATCATGAATTCACTTGATTCTATTTTGTTTTTTGATTTTAAACCAAAATAACTCTCTTTTATTTTGACATAAACAAATTAATGTATTGGGAATCAATATTACACATTATTTTGGGGTAATTAATTTTTATTTACCAAATGCATTTTTCTAGAAAATACTTTTGTTGCGCTATGCATACATATAATAAAATTGAATATTATTATATAGATAAATATAATGTAGTAAATTGTTTTTTTATTTTATATCATTGTGTATAAAATAAATAATTTGGATAATTTTATTCTTTATGATAACAAATAATTTACCATAGTAAATTTTTGTCACCAAAGAAAAGGTTCAAATTGATTGAAGGGTTTTAATAAAGGGATGAGGGTAAATTATGTCACAAAAGAATTATTGAGAGGGGTTTTTGGTGAATTTATTTTCCAACCATTATCCATTTTCAATTTTTGTATCGTCCCAGATAAATAATGAATAATAAATTTTCATATTTAAATTCATATTTTATATTTAAATACCAATTTTAATTTAAATGTTATTCTAGGTTTGATGGTGTACCCGATACGCAACAATGGGTTTCATTGAAATTTTACGTTTCACACTAATAATATAATATTATTATTTTAAATGGTAGTTAATGCCAAGCCATTGTAATGGATGGAAAGAACAGAAGTAATTAAAATATTATTATACATGTTTGTTAAATGTTGTTACTTTTATCTAAAAATAGATAGATGCTTAAAATGTGAATGAATCTAATTTTAAGCATACATACTCTAATATTGTTTAAATGATCGATTTACTGCCTTTGGTTCGAGAACCTACATTAAATATAGTATTGGTCACTTTTATATGTTCTATTTGACAAAATATATTTTATTTGGTATTGGAACATCAAAATTTACATTTGGTCAATTTTTGGTATTTTTCTAATAAAAATTATTTTTAATGAATACTGAAAAATAATGTATTTTAATAAAAAACTGCCTTTCAATATAATTTATTTATATGGGTAGAATATATTTTTAATTGGTTTTAAAGTGTAATTAGATTATATATTTTCCATTATATCCAATGTTTGTCAATGTAAGTTATTCCTCTTTAAAATAGGACATAAACTTCTATCAATCTTTTGATAGATATTATTTCTTAAAAACAAGCCTTTTTTTACAACGAAAATTAATATTAAATTATTTAATGCAACTTCTATGTTTTTAGTTTGGTAAAATAGACAGAATTTTTTAACTAGGAATATCAAATGTAGATTTCACTGAATTTTTGGTATTTTTTCTAAAAACCTTCAATTTGCAATGAATAGTGAAAACACTCAGTAGTAGTTAAAAACAAAAAATTTTCATTTTAATGAACTTTTACCACTTATGTGTATTTAATTAAAAAAATATGATATCCATGGTTGTTTTCCATAAGTAAATTTTTTTTCAATAAGAATAAAATAATTTTTTAGGAATAGTAACATTTGACATTTATTTTCCACGGTTAAAGGTAAATAGGATAAATCTAGGTAAAAATAATATTATAATAATTTAAGTTTATCTTAAAACTTTTCTTAACCTTATGGGATGAGTCATGGCAGACAAATAAAATCATTGGGTGAGATTTAGGGCCTTTGAAAGCAATTTGGGTAATATAATGACCTTAATAACTTTTTATTCAAAGTAAAAATAAAAATATCAGAAACATGTATTATTTTGCTAAAAAAATTTTAATGTGGGGTTATAGAGTTTATATATTTGACTATAAATTTTCATTAGAAAGATAAAAATATATTCTAAATCCTGGTATTTTATTTATAATTTTTAGACATCAAATAAATAATATTATTCATGACACAATAATGATGCAGTGTTTACCTCAATAATGAATGATTTATCTAAATAATATTATCAAAATTAAAACAATATCCAAAATCTATAAAAAAAATTATTAGATGATTATATTTCTAAAAAATAGTCATTTTATCATTGAATTTAATATGTTTTGGACCTTTAGAAACCGAATATAATTATATAATAAAATAATTTTTTCAAATTCTTTTAATGAGCCCTTCCTCCCCCTTATAAAAATCACTAACATATAACCCATTACTCACACCTCTCAAGCCATGTGACTCAAAAATACTCTGCCCAAAAAAGCTCTAATGATTCCTATATTTCACCTTGAAGCAATACCATAGGTAGAAGGCACTTTAAGAAATATATTTGGTTCATACCAAATGGAGTTACATGATTTGAAGGTAACATATTATCTTATGTTCTTTTCTATTATTTTACTAATCCAACCCCATAAACACTTTTTATTCCTTTATTTAATAAAAAAATCATTATCCTATATATAATTGGTTTTTTATTTGCGATTTATTAGAACAAATCTTATAAACACCTCTATCTAATCGGTAAAGAAAACACTTCTTTTGTGGACTGTGAACTATTGTCTCAAGAAACGATGATTGTTCAATATTTTCAAACCACCTTGTATGGGGGCCATTAATATGGAACTTTATTTACATTTGATATATATTCTATTTATATTTTCCCTATACTTTTGTATTTTTCATTTATATAATACATTTATGGTTTCTATAATTGGTATATACGTTAATTTCATTTAAGGTAATGCGGACTACTGCCCCCTTAAAGTTATATTACTTGTTCATGCCATAGGTTGAACATATAAAGAATGGGTTTAATAAAATAATATAAAATATTATAATGGAATTATAATATACCTATGTATAATTAATTTTTCATTCTATTAAATATGAAATTTAAATGAAAGTATCATTCATGCGTACGTATAACTTACCGTCTCCATGAACGGTGAATTTAATATCTTACATCCAAATGTTATGCACTACTATAAATACATATATATACTAGATATATGTAATAAATATTATATTTAAATAATGAATATAATTCTAGAGATAATGGACTATTTACCACATGAACAACTTGTAATTTTAATTAGTTCATTTTTTACTGAAGTAAAAAATATCGACAAAACGAACATTATTAACTTAAATGATTATATAATGTTTATAAAAGGTAAAAAGTGATATAATAGGAATAATAAACATGAGAATAGTTCTTCAGAATGTAGAAATTAACATTATTTTATTATTTATCAGATTAATGAATGAATGGGTCAAGTCGGACATGAGGTAAGGGAATTCGTCTCAATATTCTTTCATTGAGGAAACCTTTTATTTCTACATTACATTATTATATATGGTGTGACTTTTCATTTCATTCAAAGGGAATATTTTCTCTATGAATTATTTTACTAAATGAAAAAAATAATGTTTCCTTTTAATGTACGCTTTCACAATGACCTTTCCACCGCCACGTGTATTATTAGATCTTTGGTATCCTTACCAAGACATAATTTTTTTAAAAGGAAAATAAATACCATATACACTTTTACATATTTTGGAATTGAAATTTTTTTTGATAATGTATTTTCTATTTCAATATATTTCTAGGATATGTTGTGAGTGGAATGTAGAAATTTATATTTCCTTTATGTCTGTTTTATGTGTTATGAATATTATATTGTTCTTAGGAATTGTTTACATATACGGGTCGTTTCATGATAAACCTATGGAGGGTGTGCCTGAGATAGCTCTCCCATGTATTGGGTAATGATACGGAGTTACAAGATATTTTTTCTCCTAGGAGATTTATGGAATATAATGTGATGTATTTTCCATATAAAACTCCATACATAGCTATGGAAGCTAAAACATATGTATGTTATGGATTCCATATCATTCCTTTATGATTTAGGTTTTCTATGTGTTATTCTAAATCCTTATGATTTCATGAGATATGTTAAAATCTTATGTTTGATGGACTAATGTTTTATTTCTTTATTTTATAATCCTTACTTATCTTTTTATTCCCATCCCATGTTTTGAAATGTTTTTCATAGGACTTAATGAAGAATAGGGACGAGGATGATAATAAGGAAAATTCATTCAGTATAAAACATGGAACTAGACATGAAACTTCTTTTTATGAGAGATTATTCTACGAAAAAACTGGCAACTGAGATGAAGTGTATACTTTGTAATTTTTGAGAAGTAATATAATAGTTATGTCCAAATTCTCTAAAACTCTAAATCTGAAAAGATCCTCAATGTGAATTATTAATATAATTCTAGATTATGTACTATTTTAAGGCTGGGTCCTTATAGTTGGTATCAGAGTTTAATTTAGAAAACATTAGAAGTTACTATATTGGTAAATTAATATCCAAAAATTATTTTTAATTTTTGGTAAGATAGAAATGATTTATAATTTATAGATTAACAAGTTGCTTCACCTATGATATTTCTATGTTCAGAATGGTTTGTTGTAGAAGAAACAGGGTAGAAATGATGGGACAATATTAGGAGGAATACAACCTTTCAAATCAGCAACCTGAGTTGGTCGGAATCGGAACTGAATATTTTTTTGTAGTGATGGCACAGTTGACTCATGATATAAATGGAGGTGGAATCCATTCATGAGATCATCCAGATCTACCATAGAAGAACATGTTAGTCGTGGGTCATTTAATGAGGCATCAACCCCCATGAACCAGAAGATAGTATGACCATGTTTTAGTATAAGTGTGGAATAAAGTAGTGGAAATGATTATTGATGTCATGGGGTGTTCAGATCATCCAAAGGTTAGTCATGCTATTTACCATTTTGAAGGTGAAGCCGATCAGTGGAGGTTGATGGTGAAAATTATTAAAGATAGAGAGGATATTGAATCTCTTTATTATAATGTAATCAAAGGTATATTTATTGAGAAATATTTTCCTAAGGTGTTTCCTCTTAGTATGGAAAATAAATTCCTAGAAATGAGGAATAAAGATGAACCAATGGCAGCATATGAAGAAAAATTCACATGACTGGAAAAGTATGCTCCAAATTTCGTACGAGATCCTGACAGCAAAATCAACCATTTTTACTCAAGATTAAAGCCAATGTATCGAAAGAATTTAGATTATAATTGTTCAAAAAGTTATTAAAAACATGTTTGATGTGTGGAGAATGTGGAGATGGTGTTTTATGATGATTAGGTGTTCTTGGAAAAACACAAAAATAAGAGGTCAAGGTGGCAGATGAATGTGAATAACTCTTCAAATAACATTGATGGTAAGAAACTTAAGTTTGTAGTTTGTGAAAATTTAGGTATGAATCATGATATGGAATGTATTATGAATTATATTAAGTGCTATTGTTGTTGTAAAATGGGTCATATGGATCATAATTGCACTAAAAATGATTGGGGTAAGGGAAATACAAAATTTGATTTACATTATGTAAAATGTTTTAAGTGCAATGAAATGGGTCATTATTCATTTGAGTTTCCAATGAAGAAATCAACTGAGGAAAATCATCCAGGAAATAACCAGAAAGGGGTGGTTAAATCCATTGAAACTTCTTTAATAGATTTTGTGCCATCAAAATAAGTATTATCAGGTACATTTATTGTTTGTTCAAGATATGCTAATATGTTGTATGATTTAGGGTCATCTCATTTGTTTATTTCTATAAAATTTTCTAGTAAATTAGGAATTCCATCTCTAGATATGAATCTTGAACTTATAGTAAAAACATAGGGGAAAATGATGAGACAAAAATAAATAATAATAACCTTAATTTCCTTTTGTACGGAAAGAATCTACCTGAAAAACATAATGTTTTGCCTCTAGTAGAGTTTGACGTTATTTTGGGTTAGGATTGGATTTCTATTTTTCATGCTATGATTAACTATAGAGCTAAAGAAGTTTTTTTAGAAATATTTTCAGTTTTTTTACAATAATGAACCCTTACATTTTATAACTTATCATGAAGGTTAGAAACTAGTAAAAGATGGAAATTATTATTACCATGCACATATTGTTGAAAAATTGGAATTGTCATGATTACTGATTTTTTAGTGGTAATTGAGTACCTTGATGTTTTTCCTAATGATGTTTCTAGTGTTATACATGATAATGAAGTTTAATTTATTGTTTGTTTAGTTTTTGAAGCTAAGACAATTTCAAAACCATGTAATCGAATAGCTCAAATTGAACATTTAGAGTTAAAGATGCAATTGCATGAGTTATTAGATAAACATTTCATTGGACCTAGAACATAATGATTTGGTGATCTTTTATTGTTTTTTAAAAAGAAATATTTTTCAATGAGACATTACATTTATTATAGAGCATTGAATAACATCCTAGTTAAGAAAAAGTATCATTTTCTTCATATTGATGATTTGTTTGATCACCTCTAGAGAGATCATTATTTTTTGAAGATTGATTTGAGTTCGAGGTATGATCAATTGAAAGTAAATGAATCAGAAATTCTGAAGACCGCAATTCGTACTATATATGGCCATTATGAATTTGTAGTTATTCATTTTTTGGATAACCAATGAACCTACTATATTCATTGATCTTATGAATAGAATTTTCTGTGAGTTTTTTTGATAAGTTAGTGGTTGTTTTTATTGTTGATATTTTGATTTACTCTAAAAGCATATCAAAGCATGAAATTCATTTAAGAGTTTTCATTCAATCCATAAAAGAAAATAAAATATTTGGAAAATTCATAATTTGTGAGTTATGGTTACAAAAAAATTCATTCCTTGGTCACATTGTTTTAAAAAATCGTATAACTATTGATCCTACTAAAACAAAAGTTGTAGAAGAATGGACAAGACTACAAATATAACTGAGATCTGTAGTTTTTTTTTGTTTTTTTAGGTTATTAACGGAGGTTTGTTGATAATTTTTCATGGTTATCAATTCAAATGACTAGGTTAACTCGAAAAGTTTTTATGTTCATCTGGACAAAAGAATGTGATGATTGTCTTCAGGAATTGAAAAAATGATTGGTGAATTCTCCAGTTTTTTCACTACCTTCCTAAAATGTTGAGTTTGTTATTTATAGTGATGCTTCATTGAAAGGACTCGGTTGGGTACTAATGCAGAATTCTCATGTAATTTCTTATGATTCACATTAGTTGAAACCTCATTTGTGAAATTACACTACATATGATTTGAAAATAGATTATGTTATTTTTTCTTTGAAAATTTGGAGGCATCATTTGTATGATGTAAAAAATGTGAAATATATATTGACCAAAAAAATTTAAAGATATATTCACTCAGAAATAATTAAACATGAGATAGTGGAGATGGATTAAATTAATCATGGATTATGATTGCACAATTCATTACCATACATGAAAGAAAAATAAGGTGGCCGATGATTTGAGTCAAAAAAGTAATGCTACATTAACCCTGTTACATTTGAGAAACTATCCTTTCATTAAAGATTTGATGAACTTTGGCATATAAGTTGTTGGTGTCGGAAATTCCTCTGTTTTTTTAGTGTTTGTGAAATCATCTCTATCAGGAAAAATTAAGCAAGAACCGAAGGAAGATAGTGAGTTGCAGAAAAATGTAGAGTTTGTTCAGAAAAGTTTTTTGCCTGATTTTAACATTGATAATGATTTTTTAGGTTTGGGAAGAGATTATGTGTTCCTTGTGATTCTCAGTTGAAGAAATAGTTATTAGTTGATTCTCATAGTTCTTTATTTTTAGTTCATCCTGGCATTATTATGATGTACAAATATCATCGAGAGTATTACTAGTGGGATGGAAAGAGAAAATATATATTTCTAATTTTACAATGAAGTGTTTGACTCATCAGCAGGTTAATGTGGAGAGAAAGTTAAAAAAAGGGATGATTCAATATTTACCAGTGCCATAGTGGAAATGGGAAAACATATCCATGGACTTCGTTGTGGGATTACCAAGGAAATCTTGAGGTAATAATGCAATCTGGGTTATTTTTGATCGATTGAATAAATCTGCACATTTTTATCCTATTTGAGATACTTTTCTTCTATATAAACTTTCTCAGTTGTATAATAAAGAGATTGTTAGTTTGTGTAGAGTTACACTTCTCCATTGAATCTGATCATGATTTCAATATTACTAATAACTTTTGGAAAGGCCTTCAAAAGTCGTTGGGTACTGAATTAAATTTTAGTACAAATTTTCATCCCCAATCAGATGGGTAGTCAAAGCGAACCATTCAGACCTTATAAGGTATGTGATGTGGTAACTAAATGAATTACCAGGGACGTTGGCACCAAAATCATTCTTTGGATGAATTTTCATATAATAACATTTTTTATTCCGGTATACAAATGCCTCCATTTGAGGCATTATATGGGAAAAGGTGTCGAACTCCAGCTTTTTGGGATGAAGTAGCTGAATGTAAGTGGATGAAACCGTAATTGGTAAAAGAGATGGTAGAAAAGGTTTAGTTGATTCAAAAAAACATTATAATAGCTCAGAGCAGGTAGAAATGTTATCAAGATAATCAATGGAATGATTTTTGTTTTGAGGTAAGTGATCGTGTTTTTCTAAATGTTTCTCTATGGAAAAGTGTGATGTGTTTTTGTAAGAATGGGATGATGAATCTAAGGTTCATTGAACCTTTTTAAATATTAGAGAAAGGCGGATCAGTTGCATACAGAGTGGATTACCTCCATGTTATTCCTAGGTACACAATGTTTTTCATCTTTCAATATTGAGAATGTATATTCTAGATCCATCTCATGTCTTGAGCCCATATGTAGTTCAGTTGGAAGAAAATCTCTCTTATGATGAACAACCAGTTGAGATTCTTGACTAAAAAGATAAAGTGATTTGGAATAAGGTAAATAATTAGGTAATGGTTTTGTGGAAAAATCATATGGTTGAAGAGGTAATGTGGGAATCTGAAAATTCAATGAGGGATAAATACTCTCATTTATTTGATAAATGAATAAAAATTGTGATGGCACAATTTTCAACTGGGGGAAGGATGTAACATCCCAAGTAAATAAAGAATACGAAATATTCAGATTTATTTTCATATTTTTGAACTAAATAATTTTTTACTTTAAATGGGATCTTATGCTCGATGGCGTTCCCTATATGCAACAACTGGTTTCATTGAAATCTTACGCTGCACATTAATAGTATAAATTTATTATTTTAAATGGTAGATAATGCCTAGATGTTTTAATGGAAAGAATAAATAGAACTAACTACAACATGATTATAAATTTTTGTTAAATGTTTTTACTTTTATCCAATAAAATTTAGAGTCTTAAAATGTTTATAAATCAAATTTTAAACATAAATACTCTAATAATCTTAAAAGGTAGATTTACCGGCTTTTGATGGTCATCCCACATTAAATCTACTTTAGGTCAATTTTATAAGTTCTATATGAAAAAAATAAAATTCCTATTTAGAATCAGAACAGAAAAATTTACTTTGGGCAAATTTTTAGTATTTTTCTCATAAAATTCATTTTTTAATTAATAGTGAAAAATAGTGTATTTTATTTCTGAACTACCTTTTAATCTAATTTATTTATACGGTTAGATTATCTTTTTAATTGTTATTATAGTGTAATTATATTATATTTTTACCATTTAATCAATTTTTGTTCATTGGAAAAAAAATCCCTTTAAAATAGGACACAAACAAGTGTCAATCCATTGATAGTTATTATTTCTTAAAAAACATGCCATTTATTTTGACAACGGGAATTAAATTTAATTTAATTAAGGAAACCACTATTTTTTGAATTTGGTAAAATAGTCATCATTTCTAAATTTAGAATATAAAATATATCTTATACTGAATTTTTGGTATTTTTTCTAAAAACCAACAATTTTTGATCAATAGTGAAAACACAAAGTAGTAGTTAAAAAACTGACCTATTCAATTAAATGAAATTTTACCACTTTATAGAAATAATTTTTAAAAATCAGACATATATGATTGTTATCAATTGTTAAAATGTGGTTCAATAAGAAGAAAATGTTTTTTAGTGATTGGTAACTTTTGACTTCTATTTATAGCGGTTAAAAATAAATATGGTAGTCAAGGTAAAAAAATATTATAATAATATATATTTTCTTAACACTTGTCCTAACCTTATTGGTTGATTCATGGATGACCATTATGATCCATTGGTAAGATTTCTGGCCTTTTAAATCCATTTGGTTAAGAAAATGACGTTAGTAACATTTTATTCAATGTAAAAATAAAAATATCATAAACATATATTGTTTTTCTAAAACAATTTTAATGTTGTGTTATATAATTTATATATTTGGATTTAAATATTAATAATAAATATAAAATTTTTTCCTACATAATCATGTTTTATTTATAATTTTTAGACATCAAATAAATAAAATTATTTATGACACAATAATGAAGTATTGTTTACCTCATTGTTGAATGATTTAAATAAAAATGATTATTAAAATTAGAATAATATCCAAAACCTATGAAGTTCATATTGGATGATTTTATTTCAAAATAGATTAATCAAATTTTATACATTAATATGTTTTGGACATTTATAAACGGAAAATTATTATATAATAATATAATATTTTCAAACATTTCTAAAGAGACCCCCATCCCTGTTATAAAAAGATCTCACCTCTAAACCATTACTAACACCACTCAAACCCCTTGGCTCATCAATACTCTACGCAAATAATCTATCAATATCAATATTATCCACCTAGAAGTTGTACCTTATTCACAAGGCACATCAAGAAATTCTTTTGGTTAAAAGAAAAGGTAGTTACCCGATTTAAAGGAAACATATTCTCTTGGGTTCATTTATTTTATTTTACTTCTCCAACACCCTAAAATCTTTTTATTAATTTCTTTTATAACATAAAAATTATCCTCAATATACAATGTTATTTATATAAGATTATCTTGAACTATACTTACACACACCTATATCTAATGGATAACGAACATATTGTTTCTGTGGACAGCGAACTACCACCTCACGAAATGATGATTATTCATTCATCTGCTACCACCAATTATGGTGGCCATTAAGATGGAACTTTATTTACATGAGATATATATTATATTTATATCGTCTATATAATTATGTTTTTTTCATTTATATTGTACCTTTATGGTTTCCATAATGTGTAAATATGATAATTTCATTTTAGGAATTGCGTACTACCTCCCCTCAAAGTGATATGACTTGTCCATTCCATATGTGGAACATATTAAGGATGAAATTAATAAAATTATATATGATATTATATTGTATTATAATATAACAATTTAAAATTATGTTTTCATTCCATTAAATATGAAAATAGAAATGAATTTAGCGTTCATGCATACGTACGGCTAACTGTCTCCTTAAATGGTAAAATTCATTTCTTACCTCCAAATGCTATATACATTAATAAATACATATATATACTGGATATATATGATATATAAGATATCTAAATCATGAATATCATTATGGAGATAATTGTATTTTGACTACATGAACAACTAGTAGTTATAAGAAGTTCATTTTTGACTGAAATACCAAATATCGAAAAAAACGAACATTATTAACATAAATGACTACATAATGTTTATAACATGGAAATAAGTGATATAAAAGGAATAATTAAATTGATAAAGGTTCTTATGAATGTGTAATTTACATTATTTTATTATTCATGAGATTAAAGAACGAATATGTCAAGTCGGAAACGTGGTAAGGGACTTCGCCTCAATCTCCTTTCATTGAGGCATCCTTTGATTTGTACACAACATTATTTTTTATAGTGTATAAACCCCTTTTACTTTTCATTTCATTCAATGGAATTATTTTCTCTACAAAGTGTTTTGATGAACAAAAAAATTAATGTTTCTTTTTAACTTACACGGTGACAATGACCTTTCCACCACCATGTGTATTATTTGATCATTGGCTACCTTAACAAGCTGTAATGTTTTTAAAAGGAAAATAAATACCATATAATATTTTTCATATTTTGGTATTTAAAATGGTTTTTATAATTAATTTTTTATTTCAATATATTTAAATGATATATTGTGATTGAAATGAGGAAATCTTGTCTTCCTTTTATGTTTGATTAATGTGTTATGAATATGATATGGTTATTGGGAAGTGTTTACATATATAGGTTTTTCTGTGATAAACCTAGGGCAGGTAAACCCGAGAAATCTCTCCCATGCATTGGGTTACATGAAAGAGTTAAACGATAATTTTTCTCCAAAGAGATATAGTGAAAATACTATGAAGGGTATTCCGAATTTAACTCATGACATAGCTGTGAAAGCTAATAAGTAAGTATGTTATCGATTACACAATTTACCATTATGATTTATGTTTTTTATGTGTTATTCATAAATCTTATGATTTCATTAGGTATGTTAAAAATCTTATTTTTTAATGGACTAATGTTTTCTTTTATTATTTAAATATCCTTACTGAGCTTTTTATTCTCATCACATGTTTTGAAATGTTTTTCACATGACTTAATGATGACTAGGGTCATGGATGGGATCATGAAAAAGTAATTCTGTCTAAAACATGGAACTAGATATGACACTTTTTTCAAAAGTTTTTATTTTTTGAAAAAAATGGAAATTGAGTAGAAGAGTCCTCTTGGAAATTTTTTAGACGTAATGTAATAATTAGGGGAAAATTCTCTAAACCTCTAAACCATAAAATATCCTCAACGTGAATTATTCATTTAATTCAATATAATGTAATGTTTTAAGGATGTGTCCTTATAATTTTTTTCAATTTTTATCCACATTCCATTAATCTGACATCCCTTTTTTACTAGGAAACTAATTTTTACAAAAATACCACTCCTCCCCCTTATAAATGATCCTCTTCAGAGCCCAATTTATCCTCACACAAAATCATTATATTATGAAAACAAATTTCCATAAACTCTAAAAAACCCTATTTCCCATGTTTTGGAAGTTCTATTCTCACAAAATACAAATCATATAAGGGTTATAGAGCAGTTTTGGTGATATTAATGTAAGAAGTGATTTTCTGAACTATGTCAATTAAATATTCATTATTCTTCCACATATAATAAATATATTATTAACATGTTGGTATAATTTAAGTAAATAATTCATATACTAAAAAGATATTATTTCCATTGAACAACTATTATCTACTCCCTTCAATCAAATGGAAAATAAAAATGTAACCCGTGTTATTTGTATACAACTAACTCTATGAACATTGTATTTCATTTTTCATCATTATATCTCATGGATGGTTAAAAAATAGTAATAATTTTTATAAATATCAGGTTAATTTGTTTATATAATAATTTTTGGAAAGGTATTATTAATTTAAATCATTATTAGGATAATACCTTTAGATTGAGAAAAATTACTATAAACAATCATGTTATTTTTTTTTATAATTATACCGAAGACTAAAATTAAATGAACATGTTTAATCATAAATAACTATAAATAATCCATTAAAATAATTGTAAAAATATATAAATTGGTAAATCATCAAAATATAATGTAAACAAAATCTTTTATACCAATGAAAAAAATATCAGTTAGAACTACTAACACCCACAATATAAATTAAATTTAAATAAATAATATTTACATAAAAAATGAATATAAATGATTAATATAAAATTAAATAACAATGAAAATGGTTTTGAAAAGGATTATTAAAGTGTCATAATTTATTATAAGGGACTTCAGATCTTGTTTGACTAAGATGATGTTTGAGGTAATGGTTTTCAATATTAGTTTCAATTTATTGAGACAGCATTAATATTATAAACTTATTAACTTTTATATGGTCAATACACTAATTATTTAACATATTATATCATAAAAATATTTATAATACCTATGTACATCTTTTTTCAGGATCTTACATTTAATGGGTTTTGATTTATAATTTACTAAAATGGTAAGGATTTCTTTTCAAATCACACTTCTATTGTGGTCGTAAATCATTCATTTCCTTTTACACATTATATATTTTTTCTATAGATATCAGTACCTATACCTCAATTATTCAATATGGTCCTTCATTATTTTACATGATTTTCTAAAAAAATGTTATAAAATGAACTGTTTTATCATTTCTTGTACATGTAATTTTTTACATTATTTGAAAATGTAGGAAATTAATGTTTTTAACATTTTCAATATAAACTCATTGTCATGATATAATTTATATTGTTTATTATAATGATTACTATAAATGGTTACATGTTATTTTTTGTAATATTCCATTCCCATTTATCATTTAATTTTTTTGAAATGTTTCTAAAGAAAAATATGTGCCCACTAATTTCTAAAGGAATATTTCTGATGATTTTATAAATGTATTTGTTGTTTATGTAAACATCATTAAATTATAATTATGATTCCCATAGGATACACTACAATGAAACCATATAAATTATTCCCTAATGTAGCTTGTTATTACCATTAAATGATTATTTTTGGAAAACCATTTCATTCCATATGTTAACTAATCTATGGTTGAATTTTAATTTTTATCAAGTTCACATGATTATATTAGAATACATTAATTTTTGATGATTTAATTATATTATTATCAACATTTTTTATTTTTTTATTATGATTTCTATCATTCATCATATTTCTATTAAGAATATATTTCATTCATGTACATTTCCTTCTATTTGAACGATATATTGTATACATTTCATCATTTATATAACAATATTAACCAAAAGCTTTAACGATGCGGTCTGTGATTAATTTATAGATACCAAGAAAGTAGTTTAATATATCGAATGAAAGAATATTGAAATTATTTATAATTTTTATTTCAACATTTATGATTATTGATTACCCAGGGATGTTCATTATGTATTGTATTATTTATTTATTCCATTAATATGATGAATTAATAACATCAGATTATTGATTGGTGGGGCCTAAAATTACACATCCCATCGATACATCATTATGTATCATGAGACAAACTGGCCTCAAAATTTCATGTCTTCCAAATATACTTTTATTATATTTATCAGTATTGTTCCTTGAAAATATATATAACAGATCAGCAAAAATACATTCACCACAATGAAAGTAGTTATTGTTGTCTATGATATTTTTATCTAGTTTTATATATATATATATATATTATACCCATAATATTTTTATTCTATATTTTATTATTATTTATTCTTATCTTATTAATAGTGAATTTTTTTTATGATAGCTTTAATCATACCTAATCCTTGATAAGAATATGTGTTCACCCCTTCAATTTTATTTTCTATTTTCTATGTTGCCATAATGGGGACTCTGTATGATTTCACGGATATAATATAACGAAAAATAAAATTCGTATAGAGGTATTATGTTTCATTTTATATTTTCATGTGTAATGTTAGAGTTGTTTATGTATCCAAAACATTAAGACTATTAATTTGTTTGATCATACATGATGTCATCTCTTTTATTCAATCCTACAGTTATAATGTAACCACTGACTCTTAGTTATAGGACTTAGTGTGGATACAATTTTTTTTTGATAATGTTGCTTAAAGACATTGGCAACTGGATCTATAAAAACATACTAAAACATATCAATTAACCATTATGATATATAAAAAATTCAATAAATTTTTACCAATTTAGAATTTTTGTACTATGAATAAATAGCCATAATTTCATGAGCTAATTAAGTGTTTGTCATTGTTTTGAAATGGTTAATAGTATACCAAAATAACATTACCGAATCACCCATATTGAATACTCAGATTCTAATATTGGTCATTTTAAAGATGCTAGAGAAGGATTTAGGAACATTACTACTATTTTTTAATAGTTTACTCCTGTTATAGCTAGTATCTATTTAAATGATAATAAAACTAGAAATATTGATTATGGTGTAATAATGATGAGTCTCTTCATGTGAGAAAAACATACGACATTCAATACAACCAATAAAACATTAGTATCTATGAAATAGATTATATCCCTATAAATGATATTTTTTACTTTTGTAATTAGTCAAAGGCAGAAGATTATGATGTTACCTTATCATATAAAGGGGTTTGCTGTTAAATGGTGCTTATTGAATTAAAACACTATGGTGAAATATTAGGTTGAGGATATAATATTTAATAATTTTTATTATGATATTCCCTTAAATTAATTTTCTCATGTGTAATTAGATTATATGGAAATTAAATTCCTCAATTTAATGGAAATGTAGTAGGAAATTTTGTTCGTTGTGTGGTTAAATTTATAAGGTTATAAAGTGATTCTATATAATACATATGTAAACCAGAAATAAATATTGGACACTTCATTCATAGTATAATTATACATATTTAATGTGATTTAACCATTCATAAATTTCCATCATATGTGGATACAGTATCATGTTTCATTAATATCGTGATTAGATTATCCTTGTCATATATTTTTAATGTAAAACAAGAAAATAATAGGATTGTTGAGTTCCCTGAATCGGAAATGAAGAAATGTTGAATAATATTGGGGTGGAATTTATAATTTTTTGTGTGATTTGATAGAAACCCCCTGGGAAACTATTTATGGGATTGGAATTTTGTTTCAGGTTTGGATGAAAAAACCCATCGATCTCAACAATTAAAAATTAAAGGAGAATTGTATAATTTTTAATGATTAAACTATATATTGATAGATAAATATTAGAACTAATTACTTAAACATTATATTAATTTACCTCATATATTTATTAGTGATAATTTTCATGATTTGGAATTTTTATAGAGTATGTTGATGACTTGAATGATGTAATAACAGATGCATTGATCATAAACACAATGTTATTTAATACATTATTTGATTCTTGATATGTACACTATTCTAATATCTTTTATGCTTGATACCAATATCATATAATGCATAACACTATAATGATGGATTTTTTAATCAATAAACATTTATATAATCTAGTTTCAAGGAGAATATATTGAGAAGTCACACTAAGGAGTCATAAAAATTTAAATACAAGATTTTTAACCCTATTACTGAAATTTGACAAAATCCAGGGTATATATATAATCTCAATGATTAAATAAATAATTAATTATAAATAATTTTAGGTTATTATTTATGAATGGTGTATAAAATACCATTTTTAGAGGAGATAATTTACTATCTAGGACTTACCAAGATCCACCACCCATAGCTCACCTAAATGAAATTATTGGTGAATAGAAGATGAACCCCATTTCTTGGATAGGAAATATATCCTACGAATATAGTTAAAAACTATTTTCATGAATAAATTGATTTATTTCCAGAAAAATAAAAAATACATACACTTTTCTGTGAATATGAGATTTCTATTAAACTCATTCACGATGAAATACTTATATATAATAATCCCTTGAGAATTAAACTGGTGGAATTATTACTATTGAAGAAACTGCTATAGGAGTTGGGTGTTAAGGTATGTATATTCTCTAGTGTTCCCCCTTGGAGATACCCTTAACTATTATTTTAAAAATATGGATGGGTATTTTAGATTTGGAACTAACTTTATGAAAATCAATGCAATTATTAAAAAAATATGCAACCCTTATCATGAGAAATTTTATTATTTTATAAATTTTGAATTTATCAATATTTTTCATAGTTTTATCATTATTCTCATTTATAAAGTTTAAATAACGATTTTATATGATATTTATATTTTTTTATGTTGAATATAAAAAGTGAATTTAAGGTTATTCCTTTTTTTATCAAAAAAATTTCCATCATGATTTTTTTGATATAATGAATATATTATTTAGGGACTATTTCGATGAATTTATCATGGTATTTATTAATTATATAACGAAATAATATAAAATAAATGAATAGTCTAAATATCATTCAAAAATAATCCTTGATATCCTTAGGTAAAATAAATTATATGGGATATTTAGTATCTAGGAATTTTACCTCACGTATGTTTCATGTCTGAGCTATATTGTCACCAATAATGGAATAAATGTTGATCCTTAAATGAGAATGGAAACCAAGGAAATCCCCAACCCTATTTAAAAAAATATTATAGGTAGTTTATTGTTAATAGAAAGATAATATTGATGATTTTTTAAAAGTATTTTCCAATTATAAAAACATTTAACCATGTTGACACATAAATCAGATATGTTCTCATGGGAAAACTAATGAGAAAAATGTTTTCATAAGATATAGAGTATATTTTTCAATGAAAACCTACATAATATACTATATAAAGGGAAGGATCTATGATATATATTGATATTTAAAAGAATGTAATGGTGTATTTCTTTATGGGTAATTATTTAGATGTTTCTTTTACATCAATTTGGTTTATGATTCATTAGATTAACTATCCAACTTATTGTATTGGGTTAGTAGATATAATCATTTTCTTATAAATATGAAGACATATATCTATGGGTTATGATATTAAATATATATATATATACATATATATTTAATTTTGACAATATAATTTCTTAGACTGGGATAAATATGAGATAGAGGACATGGTGGGAAACACTCAGGGAAAATAAGAGATCATTATATAACAATCTTGTGATGAAAAAAATGTGGCTCATGGATTGAGTTGGAAGGACCATGTTGTATTAACCATGATGGGGATAAAAAGGTATTATAGTCTCTTGGATTTTGTAGTTTTGGATTTTTCAATAGTAAGGGAAAGAGTGACATCATTTATTTTCCAAAATATTTGAATATATATATAGTAGTAAAGATAGTAATGCCCAAATAATATTATGAGGTTTAACATAAGAAAATTAAAGTAATAAATTTTGGATGATTAAAAATAATCATCAATAATGATTGGGTACTTAAATTTTGATATGAAATATGTGTTCCATAGATTCATATACAAATGGGATAATTATTTAATGAATCTCATAGCTCAATTATCACAATTTACCATGGTAGTACTATGATAAATAGGGATTTGATGAAATATTTCAGATGAGATGACATAAAAGGGTCCTTTTAATGGTGTACCAATTTTTTTGGTACCCCAATAGTTAAATCCTAAGAGAAAATATGTTAAGGGGGTCATATAACCTCTCCCAATAACAATATGGATGTGGGAAATTTTATAGTCTACTTTTTCTATAGATTTTTATAGGCTCCAAAGAGAAATGATTCTATATGGGTCGTGGAGAATTTCTTTACTAAATAAGAATATTTATTATCACTATGGTTTAAACTAACCATTGAGTACATTAAAAATAAATATAATAAACAATATTTGATAAATAATAGTATTTTTCTATCATTTTTATATAATAATGGCCCTTAGATCAAAAAAAATTATAGAAAAATATAAAAGTTTTTTGACACTAAAAAAAATTTAATCACTGTATGTCATCCTAAAACCACTGTAGAATATAATATCACTATTCAGTCATTATAAAAAATTATAGGACCATGATACCTTGAAATTGATGATTCATGGGACAAATATCAATCATAGGTGGAAATTTTATTAAATAATGGCACCCATTCAATCATTCTGATGGATAAATATAGAGTATTGTACTTGAACAAATGTCGTACTTCAAACTAATGGGATGAATTAAATGAAATAAATCTAATTTTACTAGAACATTATTAAGGAGGCAGGTATAAAGGTACATGCTATTCTAGATCATGCAATAATAACTAAATTTAAATTAAAACATTATGATTATAATCAAAAGAATTATATGGACTTTCAAGTGGTGGATTAATTATTTTTACCATTATATATGTGAAAGAGAGTTATATTGATTAGTATTATGGTATGTTGAGTTCTAGATATATCAGGACTCTTGAAATTTTATAGATAATTGGATTTATGATATCTCATCAGGTTGTTCCAATGGACTAATCTTAATGGAAAATCAACATCGATAATTCAATGTCAAGAAAGAATATGGAAATCCCAATGAACATACACACCATTGAGATGATAATATTTGAATCTATATTATATTATAATTTGGAGACTACCAGAAATTGTATACAAAAAAGAGCCAGTTTTTTGATATTCGATAACATAGTTACTGAAATTATGATAGAGGAATCACAAGAAAGAAGAGGACAATATCAACCTAAATAGGAAATGATGAAGAATTTCAAACATATATTACTGAGGAAATATTTATAAGAAATTTCAAGGAAATTATTTTATTTGGTATAGAATTAAATACCAAGGACTCTATTATTTTTAGTAAAAACTAAATCCTATAACTATTTCACAATTTGAGTTATATTTGAATAGAAATAGATTTTATTCTAAGTTATATTTAGTTCTTTTTAGATATAATTTTTTTATCAAAATGAACAAATTTTTTTCTTCATCATCTAAAAAATATTTTATGTTGGTTTATTTATATTTTCTCAATGATATGATTTACAGTTATTTTAATATAATAACATTTTTGTTATTACAATAGCATTTATAACATCACTATAGAAAATATATTAATTAAGAATATATGAAAAAATTATCTGGACCCAAAATTTATTGATGTAGTAAATCAATACATTAAAAAGTCTTTTGTTTAATAGAGAAACATATGAATGATTTTTTAGAACCGTTGGTATATTATATTCTTAGGAAAAAATATTTTCAGTATTTCTTCTTTAATTTAACATTTATAGGTTTATATTGATCTTTGGTTTTATTTAAAGGTAACATAAATATATTTTATTTATTAATATAAAAAAAAATTCATGTAATTAAATAGTATAAAAGATTTTGGTGTAAATTAATTTTTATTCTTAAAGTGAATTTTTCTAGAAACTATTATTATTGGGTAACACTTACTTATGTTAAAATAAATTTATACCACATCAATAAATTTATCCAACTAAAAATGTTAAAATATTTTAAATAAGAATTTTTATATTAGGTAATAAGTTTAATTTCATTTTTTCGATCATAATATGTCACCTTGGTAGAAATTAGTCACCATAAAAAATGGTAAACTGGGTAGAAGATGTTAAGTTAATGTACAAACAAAAAATGTAACCAAAAAAACATTATCATTAAATGGATGGATAGAGTCATTATAATACCCCTATTACTATTCATTTTTAGCCATTTTAGATTTATTTTCATTGAATTATATTTTTATTTTTATACTGAGAAGATATTTCTTTAATTTCTTATATTACACCATAAACTGATCATTTCACAATCACTATTATTTTCAAACTAAATTCATCTTATCTAAGAAATATTCTCCCTTAGACTCTCATAAACCTTTTCCCTTGTTCTAGAGGTTCTAGTCACAAGAATTTAATATTATATGATGGTGTATTGAGTGGTTTAATGTGTAATATCATACAAAGTTGAAATTTCTATAATTAAGTTGTATCATGTGTGTTTCTTATTTAAACATTTCAGATTTAATTATAACCATACCAATAATATTAAATTAAAATGATTATAATTGTAAATTATTATTAGGTTTATGGAGTAGCCATTATCTACCTCTTTTCAATTAACAACATTTTTCATTTTTAATAGTCACATCACATGGATTCTTATGAAAAATAATTGAATAAATAAAATAGAAATTATTTGTTAAATAACGTTTTTTTGGAATGGAAATATTAATTTTTAATTCATTATTATTATACCACTTTTAGTTCATTATATATTTAAATAAAATTTATATTTCATTATTATTATTTAATTTATTTAAATAAAAAACTATTGGAATAAATATAAAAATCGAAAAAAAATTATGGAACATACATCAAAATAATTTTAACATTATGTAAATAATAAATTTTTTGAAATTAAATTGTAAAGGAAGCTATCATACTAATGTAAATTGGGAGCAATTAAAACAACAAACACTAATGACCAATAATTACTAAAAATAAGTTATACATATGTAATAAATGAATATAATATATTAATACAATTTTTTATAATTATGAATATGTTTTCAAAATATATGAATAATGATTATTGGTTTATTATAAAGTAGGTTACAATGAATTAAATAAAGAATAAGTATAAGGTAGGGGTATTTCACCTCAACTTCACATAATTACGTCATATTAAATATTATGTAACAATTTTTTTCATATTATTTATATAATGCCAAATTAAAATATTATACAACAACTATAGCAGTAAAAATTATATTTTATATTCTATTTCAAGGGATTACTTTCAAATGTAATTGAATTAAATGTCACAAAAACTAGAAGGGTTTCTTTTCCAATCGTACTTATTTTGTTTCCGATAATATTTTTGTTTAGTGAAGTTTTTTTATTATTTTAATAAATATCTCTCTATATATCTCTTTGAATATTTTAGGATTTTTTATATTATATTTTAATATTAATAAAAAATCTTACAACTGAATATTTTTATCATTTTTCACTTCTGTAATGTTTTATATTACAAACAAAATTTAGTAAATAACGTTCTTTAGAAACATTCATGTTAATGTATTTTACCACTGTTATTTTGTTTCTTCATTATCAGGATTCTGTTATAAATTTTCATGATTTTCAAGGAAATTTTTTTCCCACTGTTCAATTTACGTTTTTTAATTTCTAAACTGTTTCCAAAACAACATCATATTTCATCATATTTTTTGTGTCATATTTTTTATAACTTTATAAAAGTGTTTTTTAACTTTTTCAACATTCATTAATATTTATTATGATTTATAGGGTATATAATCTAATGACTCAATATGACTTATTTATCATTATGTAAATTTATTATCTTATATTTATGGTTTTAAGTAACCAATTTTCTTTCATGGGTTAACTAAGATATTGTAGAATTTTGATCATTTGAGGATTATACTAACTAACAATAATTTTTGATGAATTGATGGTCATCATATATCCCTTATTCATATTTATTATCAGTTTCTCTATCACTCATCATCATCATATTGATTTTTTCCTTCTTGTCTATGTTTTTAAATCTCATTGATATATTCTATATCATATATTATTTTCTAGAGGGATATTTACTCAACCAATACGCATATATTACCATTTAAAAGGGTATATACAATAAATGTTCTTTCATTTATTGACTGATGAAATATCAAGAAACCATTTACTTTTTGTAACAACTTTTATTATTATTTTTTATTATGAAATTATGAATATTTATTTTATTTTGTATTCAGTCCTTTCATATGATGAAGGCAATGGGCATATTTAGTGAAGTGTGGGGCCATAAATTATGTGGCACCTAGATGCATCAATACATGTCATGAGATAATATATACTAGATATATATGTTATGCATTACTTATTTACATATGATGTATTGAAAAGATTCATTGACAGAAATAATACGATGTTCAAGATTATGAACTTCATCATAGATATACCAGTTATTGTTGTGATTCTAAATATTTATGTTGTTTTGTTTTACATGGATATATTCCTTTCCCTATAATTTAATATTCCTATATTAATTTCATATCATCATGAAATAACATTCAACCTTCTCTTAATGGTCTCTTGAATTAACATCAAAACTATAACGACCCATACTTTACATACATTTTTATTACTTCAAAATTGAAGCACACTTATTACAACATATAACAAAACCAGGAAATGGCCGTATAGCTATAGTGTCTTTAGAAACTGGGAAACATAAAAAATGGTTCATAAAGCGTCTACAATGTCTCCCATTTATTTCTCATATCTATAGTCCCTTTTGGAATATCTTACTTAATAAAATTCTTCCTGACCTGGGGAAAGAAAACATACAAAAGGGTGAGCTCAAATGCTTAGTAAGGGTAAACAAAAGAAATATCAATCACATCATATTCATAAGAACATAAATTTTGGAAATCTTAACCTGCAAATGAGATCATAATTTCATAACATGGGATAAATCATAGTAGTGAAAAGTAATCACAATAATCATAACGTAAAACATGAATCTTTGTGGCATATACACATAATCATAGAGAATCATTTTTATTAGTCAAGACTCATTTCCAAGACTATCTTAGTGGACAATGTCCATTTCTGAACCGAGTTCATTCCTCGTTTCAGTCCTGTTTCACTGAACCAGTTTAACCTACCGTTCCAGCCATGTATATCTCATGAGATATAAAATATTTACCCAATACATTGGAGGGAGATATAGGTCCCACACATCTCATATTGATACCATTCATATGTGTGCCACAAAATCATAAATCATGCATCATTGCATAACCCATGTAATAAAAATGGGATTCTTAAACAACATGACATCATAAAACAATTCATATAAGATAAAGGAATTCATAAAAATAATTCCATCACAACATAATAAAATCAATCTAATAATTGTGATAGAAACAGTACCCTATATTATCTTAGATGGAAAATAATTTTGATAAAACACTCGAACTCCATTCTTGAGGAAAATATCCTTTCTACATCAAAAACACTTTTCATTTCTTAACATGTCATAAAATTCTAAACTAAAAGAAGTTGATTAAAATTAAACTTGAAAACATGTAAAGGACACTTCTTCAAAATAATGTTTTAAAATTCTATTCATTCCATATAAGTTGAAAAAACATTCTTCTCGTACTTTTGTCAGAGAAGTCAAAAAGTACCTCGTACGAAAAACGACAAAAGATTCCTTTCATATCTTTTACTAAAAGCACACAAAATGGAAAAATTGTATTTAAAAATTTTTAGGTGGATGGATATAATATTACATATTGAGGAAACATGGATGTGGATGATAAAATACACCCCAGTAAATACCAAAGTATAAACAATATCGGATAAAATGATATTGTGATATTTTCCCTTCCCTTAGGTCCGATTTTTTTCGTAAGTGTCCGAACCTCCTGTATAATGATTTAAATATTGTTATTAACTTATTCCGGAATCATATTTATTTTTATGATATCATATATGGTCATATTCTTAGCTTCTTATTAGTAATATTTCATTACTACTTGTTATTCGGGTGCATATTACTTTTTGTTCTTATGCGTGTTTCGTCGAATAAATTCTAATTATTCTTTTTAGGTTATAAATACCTCATTTCCAGAATGGTATTAGTGTAATATATATCATATTAATTCATTCAGTTCATTTTTATAATAATTATGCAATGAAGATCATGTAGAATGAGTCACATCACATCGTGGAGACGGTATTTCGTACGTACGCACGAGCGATGATATCGTTCCCATGATCGTGGAATTTTATTAGAGTGTATGTATACTATTTTAGAATCAATATCAATTTACATTAATCATATATATTCATTCTTTACACCATTATACCCATCCAAGTAAGGTGGTGGTGGAAAATAGATTACACCACGGCGTGGAGACGGTATTCCGTACTTACGCATGCACGGTGATTTCGTTTTCTGTATGATGGATAGATAGTGAAATAAGATTGTTTCATACTTATAATAACATATCAGTATATTTTTGATACTGATGTTATTACTTCATAATGAAACAACTAAAGAAGAAGAAGTGGAAGACGAAATAAAGATTAAAGAATCGGTAACGGACATTACCTCTTCTTTGAAGCGCTTCTTTGAGACCTCCTTTTAGGGAACTAAAATTGGACTTTGAAGAAGACCAGGACCTCTAGGATGTCCCTAGGGAAGTGGAGAGAAGAAATTGGTAGGGGTTGGCCGATCTTGAAGGCTCAATGTGTTGTGAGGAAGAGGGGGAGGAGGTTCCCATTTATAAGGGAGGAGAGGGGCTCCTTTGGAAAAACTAAAAATATTATTTTATTATAAAGCCTAATTCGGTTTTTAATAGCTCCAAATTGATATATTTCGAAGATAAAGTGGTGATGGGTAGAAATCCTCTCATCCAATATAATTTAGACAACTTTAGGTTCCTATTATAACCTTATCATTTAGATTTAACAATAAGTTAAATAATTTTACTTTTACCGTGTCTTCTTGTGTTCTTACACTATAAGGTTAATAAACTTACTATAACAAGGAAAACGAACCCCAAGTTGTTTATTATTATTATATATAACCTTATCTAAGTCATTTGTCAGAACCATATATTTTTATGAATAAAATAACAATTAATAATATAATATTATTTTTAAAAACTATTTTATGTTAATTTTGACACTATTTGGTAATTGATTTTTGTGAAAATCATAACAGAATGATTAGTTAGAAAAAAATTAATTAAATCAATAATAACATGTCATATTAACATATAAAATAATTTTAATTCATAAAAAGTCTCAAATTACATTTATTTGTGTATTTATAACCTCAATTATGTCAATATTTCATTAATAAGATAATTATTGCATCATCATTGTGTCATAAATAAATTAAATTATTTAATGTATAAAAATTATAAATAAAATACCATTATGTTTTAAATCGTTTTAGCTTTCTAATAAATATTTATAGTCGAATTTATCTTATGTATAACCCCATATTAAAAATTATTTAGTTATTAAACTTTGATTTTAACTATTTTAACCCTTCTTTAAATAAATTGATAATAAATGTCCTAATCTAATCCATGTGGGCCGAAATGGTCATATTTTATTACTAAGGTTATTTTTTGTCGAATTACACTTATCCAATAGAATTAGTACATGTGTTAGGGTAATAATAACAACACTTTACCCTTAATTACCCTATTTACTTTTAACAGAGGTAAAAATAAGTAAAAAGTTACTATTCACCAAAAATTATTTTCATCTCATTGAACCACATTTTAGTACTTGATATTAACCGTGTCTCTCTGATTTTAAAAATTCTACTCACATAAGCGGTAAAATTAGGTTTTATGAAAAATTCAGTTTTTTTCACTACCACTTAGTGGTTTCACTATTCATCAAAAATGAAAGTTTCCAGAAAAATACCAAAAATTAGGCCTATGCTATATTTGATATTATGAATTCAAAAATGATGTTTATTTTACCAAATTCAATACATATCAGTTACATTAACTAATTTAAAAATTAATTCCCGTCGTCCAAACAAATAGCGTGTTTTTAAAAGATAATAACTATCAAAAGATTGACACTTGTTTATGTCTGGTTTAATGTGAAATTACATCCAAAGAAAAACATTGTATTAAATTGTAAAAATATATTCTAAATATACATTAAAACAAGTCACATTAAAAATTTATCACTATTAATTATTTCGATTAAAAAAAGTTGTTTTTAATTAAAATTTAATAATTTTCACTATTCATCATAATATGAAAGTTATCCAAAAAGTACCAAAACTTCACCCAAAGATAATTTCGATATTCCGAATCCAAAAATGAAGTCCATTTTGAAAAATAAAATTTATAAAATTTCAAAAAGTGGTTATTACTATTCATAACGGTTAGTTTTAATAATATTTTAATAGCATATCATTGTTTAGTGAAACTCGATATTGCGTACGACGCAAGCTATCGAGTAAGGCCACGATTGCGTGTAAAGAAACACAAGCTAGTGTTGTGTGTAGTTAAAGATTCCTTTGATGATTTATATGACATAAACACAAAATATTTCTCATAAAAGTCTCGGGTGTTACATTCTACCCCCCTAAAAATTAATTTTTCCTTCGAAATTTTTCACTTTGTAACAAACAGATGAGGATACCTCTCCCTCATCAAATCATCAAGCTCCCATGTAGCTTCTTCTAATTGGTGGTTTCTCCATAAAACTTTCACCAAGCGAGTGGTCTGGTTTTGTAGGACTTTTTCACTACGATCCAGAATCTCTATCGGTTGTTCTTCATAGGAAAGATCTTGTTCCAGCAGTACAACTTCTGAGATGAGTATATGTGAATGTTCAGGTATGTACTTTCTTAGGAGAGATACATGGAACACATCGTGATCTTGAGAGAGATTCGGTGGAATCACCAATCAGTAAGCTACCATTCCAACACGATCCAGTATTTCCAAAGGACCAATATATCTAGGGCTCAACTTCCCCTTCTTTGCAAATCTCAAGACCCTCTTCCAGGGATATATTCGTAAGAACACTTTATCACCCACTTCAAACTCTAGGTCTTTTCTTCTGTTGTCGGCATAACTTTTTTGTCGACTCTGAGCTGCTCTTATGTGTTGTTGAATAGATCAGACCTTTTATGCCATCTCATCAACAAGATCAGGTCCTAATAGCTTTCTTTCCCCAACGTCATCCCAGAAAGTTGGAGTCCCGCATTTCTTTCCATAGAGAGCTTCATAAGGATCCATCTGAATATTGGAGTGAAAGATATTATTATAATAAAATTCCACCAAAGGTAGGTGTTGATCTCAACCACCTTTGAAATCCATAGAGCAAGCTCTCAACATATCTTCTAGAGTTTGAATTGTTCTCTCAGACTGACCGTCTATCTGAGAATGATAACCAGTGCTGAAACTCAACTCTGTATCCAGAGTATACTGAAGACTTCGCCAGAACTTTGAGGTAAACCTTGGATCCCGATCAGATATAATAGAAAGTGGTACTCCATGCAATCTTACCAATTCCTTTATATATATCCTGGCAAGTTGATCCAGAGATAAATCCTCTCTAATAGCAATGAAGTGTGCAGATTTTGTAAGACGATCAACTATGACCCAGATAGCATTATTGCCTTTGGATGTTTTAGGAAGTCCTATGACAAAGTACATAGTGATGTTTTCCCATTCCCATTCGAGTATGGGTAATGGTTGTAACATCCCCGTAGACTTCTGTATCTCAGCTTTAACTTGCAGACAAACCAAGCATCGAGAGAGATATTCAGCAACATCTCTTTTCATGCCATCCCACCAGAAGTAATATTTCAGGTCCCTATACATCTTCGTGCTTCCAGGATGAATAGATAATGAAGAACTATGAGCCTCATCCAGCAGCTCCTTCTTTAATTCGGGGATGGGAGGAACACAAACCCGATTCTTGAACTTTATTATCCCATCACAATCAAGGTTGAATTCAGGAATATTTCTCACCTTCTTTTGTAACTCTACATCTTCATTCTAAACCTCTTTAATCTTCACATGTATAGATGGTTGAACATTCATTTGAGAAAGATACGATTTTCCCCCTTCCATTTAAATTCCAAGATCCATCCTTTGTAAATCCATAAATATTGGATCTTTTGTGATCCTCATCATGGATAAATTGGCATGGTCTTGTCGACTTAATGCATCTGCCACCTTGTTTGCTTTCCTAGGGTGGTAATGGATTGATCAGTCATAATCCTTAATCAGCTCCAACCATCTTCATTGGCGCATATTCACCTCCTTTTGTGTGAAAATATACTTTAAACTTTTATGATCAGTATAAATGTCACACCTTTCTCCATAAAGATAATGCCTCAAAATCTTTAATGCAAAGATTACCGCATCTAACTCCAAATCATGAGTTGGGTAATTTTGCTCATGTATTTTCAACTTCCGTGAGGCATAATCTATGACCATATCATTTTTCATAAGAACACACCCCAATCCCTTCTTGGATGCATCACTATAGATCACAAACCTTTATCAACTACAAGGCAGTGTGAGCACAGGTGAACTGGATAACCTTCTTTTCAACTCCTTGAAATTCTCTTCACATTCTTCTGTCCAAAGAAACTTAACTCCATTCCGAGTCAACTTGGTGAGTGGATTAGATAATCGTGAAAAATTTGCACAAAACGTCGATAATATCCATCCAAACCAAGAAAACTTCGGATCTTAGTTACTGTTGTTGGTCTTGACCATCTTTCGATACACTCTGTTTTTGCTGGATCCACAAATATCCCCTCTTTTGAGATTATGTGACCCAAAAATGAAACTTTTTGAAGCCAAAATTCACACTTGGTAAATTTGGCATAAAGCTTCTCCTTTCTCAGGGTCTTCAATATAATTCTCAAGTGATCTTCATGTTCTTCCTTTCTCTTTGAATAGATAAGAATATCTTCTATAAAGACTACCACAAACTGATCAAGATAGTCTCTAAAGACTCTATTCATAAGATCCATGAAGATATCAAGGGAATTAGTAAGACCAAATCGCATCACAATAAATTCATAGTGTCCATACCTTGTACGGAAAGCCATATTTGGTATATCCTCCCTTTTGACCCTTAATTGATGATACCCTGAACGAAGATCAATCTTGTAAAAGTATTGAGCTCCGTGTAGTTGGTCAAATAAGTAATCAATGCATGGGAGAGGATATTTGTTCTTGATAGGGATCTTGTTATGTTCTCGATAATCAATGTAGAGTCTCATTGATCCATCTTTCTTCTTAAAAAATAGAACATGTGCTCCCCATGGTGATGCACTAGGGCGTATGAATCCCTTATCAAGATTCTCTTGGAGTTGCTTCTTCAATTCTTGCAACTCAATTGGGGCCATTCTATAAGGTGTCTTTGAAATAGGTAAAGCACCTGGTATGAGTTCTATTGAAAAATCAACATCACGATTTGGTGGAAGACCCAGAAATTCCTGCGGAAAGACATCGTCAAACTCCCGTACAATGGGATTATTCTTAATCACGAGTTTCTCACCAACCATTTGAGATAAATAACCTTCATTTAGTGGAATCAAGACCCATAAGATGGAATAAATTTCCACTGGAAGGTTATGTTCATCCTTGCATCGATAGACGATCAAAGATTGATCTGGAATATGAAATGTGACTTCCCTTCATTGGAAATTGATATGAGCTCCATATAAAAATAGTCAATACATGCCAAGAATCACATCAAATTTCACTATAAGAAGGATCACAAGATTTGCAGGAACCACTTTCCCACAAACTTCAATCGGAGAAGAATTATAAACTTTAGATGCGACTATTGTGCCATTAGGGGTTGTCACAACTAACTCAACATCTAATTGTGGAGTTAATACAGTGATATCCTTAGAAAATTCTTCAGAAATAATAGAGTGGGTGGATCTAGAATCAAATAAAACATTTTCTACTTTAGAGTGGATGGTAAGTGTACCTTTCACTAAATCGTTATTGTACTCCACATCGCTGATAGAAATTGCATGTGACATTCCTTTGTCTTTAACCTTAAGAGTCTGTTGACGTCGACCATCATCATCAACCCTTGGATTTGGTCATTGATTGGCATAATACCCCATCTCCTTGCACATGAATCATTGAAGTGTAGTAGGTTCATTCTATGTATCCCTTCCTTTGTTTTCATCATTAGACATCTTCTTCCCATCATTTCGGCATTCAAATGCTCAATGACCTTCCTTTTTACATTTGAAACATTTACTTGTCCCTTTAAGACAACTCCCTCCATGTTTCTTTACACACATTGAGCATAAGGGAAAGATCATCATCTTTTCAGTGTGCTCTTTAGATTTTCCTTTGAATTCCATTTTCCTCTTCTTATCAAACCCATATAACTGATGGGTTCTAATATCCATATCAACTTTCAGAGAACATCGAACGATTTCCTCATAGCTATTGAAGTCCCTTATGGCTAAGGCCCTTAGAAGACTTGGTTTTAAGCCACTAAAGAATCGATCGATCTTAATCTTAGGTTAGATAATAATACCATAAGCGTACCTTGAAAGTCTTGTAAAATTTTCTTCATAGGTACCAACAGATTCATCATCCTTTTTCTTTAGATCAAGAAACTCTTTCTCCATCTTTGTTTGGAGAATACGAGGGAAGTACTTATTGAAAAATAAGTTTTAAACTCATCCCATTCCATGGACTCAATTTCATATCATTGCCTCGTATTCTTGATAAGATTCCACCATTGATCAACATCTCCTTCCAAATGAAACACTGATAGGATGACTTTATCATGTTCAGAACTTTGAAGAATTGAAAATATCTTTTCAGTATTTCTAATCCATTGTTTAGCAACTAATGGATTAGTAGATCCGCTGAATGAAGGTGGACGCTGCCTCATGAAAGATTCAATATAATGTTGCTCCCTCCTTTGCTCGTTTGGAAGTCCTGCATGATTCATAGCAAGAGAAAGTTGTGTGAGCATGGTTACAAAATTTTTCATTCCAGCTCCCATAATGTTTGGTTGCTCAGGGGGACAATCATTGCATTGCTCGTCGCATTCCGCATTAACATGATTCCTTCGGGTTCCAGCCATTGACTAAAACCAAGAAGAATAGTGTGAGGAACACTAATTATAATAGGAAAACCACGTAATAAAAAATAAAATTTCGTACTTAAGGTCTTATCCTAGGTTACTCATTGCCATTTCTAAAACACTAAGATTGTGTTCTATGCTTAGACTTATCCTTAGGGTTCTTACTAAGGCATTCACATCCTAGTTTTTAAAGGTTGACTATACCTTTCCTCTGATACCAACTACAACGACCCATACTTTACATACATTGTTATTACTTCAAAATTGAAGCACACTTATTAGAACATATAACAAAACCAGGAAAAGACTATATAGGTATAGTGTCTTTAGAAACTGGGAAACATAAAAATAATGGTTCATAAAGCATCTACACTGTCTCCCATTTATTTAATCATATCTATAGTCCCTTTTGGAATATCATAATTAATAACATTCTTCCTGACCTGGGGAAAGAAAACATACAAAAGGGTGAGCTCAAAATGCTCAGTAAGGGTAAACAAAAGAAATATCAATCACATCATATTCATAAGAACATAAATTTTTGAAATCTTAACCTGCAAAAGAGATCATAATTTCATAACATGGGATAAATCATAGTACTGAAATGTAATCAAAATAATCATAACATAAAACATGAAGCTTTTTGGAATATACACATAATCATAGAGAATAACTTCTTATTAGTCAATACTCATTTCCAAGACTATCTTAGTGGACAATGTCCATTTCTGAACCGAGTTCATTCCACGTTTCAGTCCTGTTTCACTGAACCAGTTTAACCTGTCGTTCCAGCCATGTCTATCTCATGAGATATAAAATATTTACCAAATGCATTGAAGGGACATATAGGTCCCACCCATCTCATAATGATATCATTCATATGTGTGCCACAAAATCATAAATCATATATCATTTCATAACCCATGTAATAAAAATGGGATTATTAAACAACATGACATCATAAAACAATTCATATAAGATAAAGGAATTCATAAAATTAATTCCATCACAACATAATCAAATAAATGTAATAATAGGGATAGAAACAGAACCCTATATTATCTTAGATGGAAAATAATTTTGATAAAACACTTGAACTCCATTCTTGAGGAAAATATCCTTTCTACTTCAAAAACACTTTTCATTTCTAAACATGTCATAAAATTATAAACTAAAAGAAGTTGATTAAAAATAAACATGAAAACATGTAAAAGAAGATTCTTGGAAATAATGTTTTAAAAATCCATTCATGACGTATAAGTTAAAAAACATTCTTCTCGTACTTTTATCAGAAAAGTCAAAATGTACCTAGTACGAAAAACGACAAAAGATTCCTTTCATAACATTTACTAAAAACTCACCAAAGGGTAAAATTAGATTTAAACAATTTTAAGTGGATGGGAATAATATTAAATATTTAGGAAACATGGATTTGGATGATAAAATACACCCCAGTAAATACCAAAGTATAAACAATCTCGGATAAAATGAGATTGTGATATTTTCCCTTACCTTAGGACTGATTTTTTTCGTAAGTGTTCGAACCTCCTGTATAATGATTTAAATAATGTTATTGACTTATTCCAGAATCATACTTATTTTTAAGATATCATATATGGTCATATTCGTATCTTCTTATTGGTAATATTTCATTACTACTTGTTATTCGGGTGTTTATTACTTTTTGTTCTTATGCGTGTTTTGTCGAATAAGTTCTTATTCTTCTTTTTAGGTTATAAATACCTCATTTACAGAATGTTATTAGTGTAATATATATCATATTAATTCATTCAATTCATTTATATAATAATTATTCAATGAAGATCATGTAGAACGAGTCGCATCACATCATAGAGACGGTATTCCGTACGTAAGCAGGAGCGATGATATCGTTCCCATGATCGTGGAATTGTATTGGAGTGTATGTATACTATTTCAGAATCAATATCTATTTAAAATAATCATACATATTTATTCTTTACACCATTATACCCATCCAAGTAAGGTGGTGGTGGAAAATAGATTACACCACGGCGTGGAGACGGTATTTCGTACGTACACACGCGCGGTGATTTCTTTTTCCGTAGGATGAATAGATGGTGAAATAGGGTTGTTTCATACTTATAAAAACATATCAGTATATGAGTGATACTTATGTTATTACTTCATAATGAAACAACTAAATAAGAATAAGAGGAAGAAGGAATAAAGATGAAAGAATCGGTAACGGACATTACCTCTTTTTTGAAGCACTTCTTTGAGACATCCTTTTAGGGCAATAAAATTGGTCCTTGAAGAAGGTCAGGACCACTAGGATGTCTCTAGGGAAGTGGAGAGAAGAATTTGGCAGTGGTTGGTCGATATTTAAGGCTCAATGTGGTGTGAGGAAGAGGGGGAGGAGGTGCCCTTTTATAAGGGAGGAGAGGGATACCTTTGGAAAAACTAAAAATATTATTTTATTATAAAGCCAAATTCGGTTTTTCATAGATCCAAATTGTTATATTTAGAAGATAAGGTGGGTATGGGTCGAAATTCTCTCATCCATTATAATTTATACAAGTTTGGGGTCCTATTTTAACCTTATCATTTAGATTTATCATTAAATTAAATAATTTTACTTTTACCGTGTCTTCTTGTGTTCTTACACTATAAGGTTAATAAAATTACTTTAACAAGCCAAAAGAACTCCAAGTTGTTTATTATTAATACATATAACCTTATCTAAGTCATTTTTTCGAACCTTATATTTTTAGGAATAAAATAAAAAATAATAATATAATATTTGTTTTAAAAACAATTTTATGTCAATTTTGACACTATTTGGTAATTGATTTTTATGAAAATCATAACAGAATGATTAGTTAGAAAAAAATTAATTAAATCAATACTAACATGTCATATTAACCTAGAAAATTATTGGAATTCATAAAAAGTGTCAAATTACATTTATTTGTGTATTTATAACATCAATTATGTCAATATTTCATAAATAAGATAATTACTGCATCATCATTGTGTCATATATAAATTAAATTATTTAATGTCTAAAAATTATAAATAAAATAAAATTATGTTTTCAATCGTATTATATTTCTAATAAATATTTATAATCGAATTTATCTTATGTATAACCCTATATTAAAAATGATTTAGTTATTAAACTTTGATTTTACCTATTTTGACCCTTCTTTAAATAAATTGATAATAGATGTCCTAATCTAATCCATGTGGGCCTAAATGGTCATATTTTATTCCTAAGATTCTTTTTGGTAGAATTACACATATCCAATAGAATTAGGACATGTGTTAGGGTAATAATAATAACACTTTTACACTTAATTGCCCTATTTACTTTTAACCGAGGTAAAAAAAAGTAAATCGTTACTATTCACAAAAATTTATTTTCATCTCATTGAACCACATTTTAGTCCATGATATTAACTGTGTCTCTCGTATTTTCGAAATTCTACTTACATAAGTGGTAAAATTATCTTTTATGAAAAATTCCATTTTTTTAACTACCACTTAGTGGTTTCACTATTCATCAAAAAATGAAAGTTTCCAGAAAAATACCAAAAATTAGGCCTAAGATATATTTGATATTATGAATTCAAAAATGATGTTTATTTTACCATATTCAATACATATCAGTTACATTAACTCATTTAAAAATTAATTCCCGTCGTCCAAACAAATAGCATGTTTTTTAAAGATAATAACTATCAAAAGATTGACACTTGTTTATGTCTGGTTTAAATGTGAAATTACATCCAATGAAAAAAATTGTATTAAATTGTAAAAATATATTCTAAATATACTTTAAAACCACTCAAATTAATAATTTATCACTATTAATTATTTCTATTAAAAAATTTGTTTTTAATTAAAATTTTATAATTTTCACTATTCATCAGAATTTGAAAGTTATCCAAAAAGTACCAAAATTTTACCCTAAGCTAATTTCAATATTTCGAATCCAAAAATGAAGTCCATTTTGAAAAATAAAATTTATAAAATTTCACAAAGTGGTTATTACTATTCATAACGGCTAGTTTTAATAATATTTTAATAGCATATCATTGTTTAGTGAAACTCGGTATTGCGTACGATGCAATCTATCGAGGAAGGCTGAGATTGCGTGTAAAGCAAGACAAGCTAGTGTTGTGTGTAGTGAAAGATTCCATTGATGATTTATGTAACATAAAAACAAAATATTTCTCATAAAAGTCTCAGGTGTTACAAAAGCACTTTTGTATCTATAAATAAATGTCTAAACAAAAGTTTTTCTTCATGTAAACATCACAACTGAATCATTCAATTATTATTATTTATTTTTATATTTAAAAAAACATTACATGATTATTCTTACATCCTCTATTTTTCTTCTTTTTATTTTTTTCAAATCAAATATGCACAACACTCCTTTATTTTCCACTCTCTTGTTTCCTCTTATTATTCCCTGTTCATGAGTAAAAACTATGTACACAATTTATCATCATAATGTTGTTAAGTAATAGAATGTGTATTGGGATTATTATCCTTGAGGTAGGGTATCCTTCTAATTTAGACTAGTATATTTTCTCTTGAATGATATTGTTGAACTCCTTTTAAATCATGTACACTTCTTAAATTTTCTCAAACATCCTCTTATTTTTACATGATATATATATATTTAATAAATATTACAGTTGCATCATTACATCCTCTATATATATCTTAATAATTTTTCATTCTATAATTTTTATCATAATTAATATTCCATATTATCAATTACTATGATTTGTAATAATTAAAAATAGCTGAGATATTTTTTCATTAATTTTCAGATACTCAAATTTCAAAAATCTCAGGAGGCCTAGACTTCCTCCATTGAATTCATAATAAAAAATAACATTAAAATATTAGTTTTCCCTCTTCATTTAAATCAATGATAATTTTAAATATCATGTAGCCTTCACACTAGAAATATATACATATTTATAATGTATTCAAATATTCATATTCAACATTCTATTGTTACGGTCATCGCTCTATTATCTCGTGGAACACATGAAAAATTTAAATAATCATATTCCTTCACCAAACATAAAATATCAATTATCATTCGTATTAATGGTTATTTACCAGTAAGTATATATTCCACCATATTCATCAAAAAACTTGTATCATAATGAAATTTATCATGATATATACTTACATTTAATATATGTTTTCCTATAATCATAAAAGTCAATGCTAATCATGGATCAAATATTTCTAAAAACTTATATAATAGTTCATCTTAATTTCTATCAATAAAACTCTTGGAAAATAGGTTAATTGTATTCATCATGAAAAATTATCTTAGGTAGTGTTCAAACTACATACATCATGTTTTACTTTAAAAAGAAGTTTTATCGGTGAGTAATTACAATAAGTGGACCACCAGGTTAGAAAATTTTTTATAGATGGATATTCACATCAATTAATATTTCCATATATATAAAAAATAATTCGGTATATATGAAATATCATATCTGGATTTTTTTCATACGCATAACACATATTCATTCATGAATTTTTGGTTTTCTAATTCGCTATATAGATTCCTATAAATTATCTTATTCATCATTATATCATATTTATTATTTCACTTTTTATAAATGTAACAATTTTCTTAAATATTGGTATTCATTATAATGATATTTTACATTTATAATAATAATTACCATTTCATTATCCAATTAGAATCCACCTCTTATATTCATACAGTCGATGACTCACTATAACATTACAGACATTTGTAGTCGATGAATATTTATTTATTCTGTTTCTTAGATTTTATAGAATTATTTATAAAGAATATATTGTTCATTCTTAAAATTAACATGTTATTATTACTAAGTCTTTTCATATTTTCATGTGGTTATTTCTATATTTCTATGGATGATTTTCATGTAACATCCAAGCCCATTTTAAACTAAACTGGTGCCCCAAACTAGTTTACGACAATAACTATAGAAAGCCTTCTTGTATGCCAATTATTGATGAATAGAATTGGATTGTTAATGTGTTGATGTTAGGATACTATAATCCTACATCATTGTTCTCAACTAAAACTCAAAAAAACATCAAACAAATTATAGTATGAAAAATAAAAAAAAATTAAGAATGCGCTATCAAATTGAAGCACTGTAAAATCCATAATAATAATACCAAACATACAACATCGATCTACCTCTGGTTTCATTAAATATTGTTATTAAACAATTGAAAAAATAAATTTGGCTCCACTATTGACTTTGATCCATGTAACGTACCCAGTTCTAGAACCATATCGATCTTCCCCAGCCCGATCATCATATTCCACATGATTAAACTACTAAATCATACAATCCAAGGACATTATTATATTCATTGATCAATAGTTTACAACTTGTAATTAAACATCAATTATGTTATCCTATCATGGTTCATGTTTTGTGGTTTTGAAATAAATCTTAGTAGGTGACTCGCAATGTTGAACCAATAATATGCTCTCATAAGTGCTTTCTAACAAAATATTCTTATCCACGACAAAACATAACTGAATAAGGTATGTCTATCAAAAAATTATTCTTACGTACAACTCCTAAATAAACTATAATTACATTAAGAAATTAAGGAGTATTTTTGAGCACATATCAGTGGACATTCATCATATATAATAAGAAATGACCACTTTTATGGAAACCCCAACCGAGACTCGTGACATTAACTGTTATCTCCCATTCAGTACCTAAGCGCAAAAATCTCAGTTACTCATTCAATGTCAAAGTGTAACCAAATATTGTTGAGTCAGATTGATATATTTCCTTCTTAATATAATCAAAAGTTTCCAAATCATCATTCCAACATCAAATTGTATGTCAAAATAGTATTTCTTTTAACATCAATCCAACACATACGTATGGTTTTGGAACACCATGTATGTCACCCAAATCCAAGGATAACTACTTCCTTGTCCAAACCCCTAATTTGTGAATGATTCACCCCATGTTTATGATCCTAAATCATTGATGTGGAATTCCACTCCCAACACCCAAAATTGTGGATAAGGAATGCCATGTCCAACACTGTAAACTATGGATGAGGAAATCCATGACAAACACCCTAAACCATGGATGTTGAGCATCTGTCATCGATTCATTTACAAACACACACACAATCAGACAGAGAGAGATATATATATATATATATATCACTGATCCCAGAGTTTCATTATGGAATGCAAAACATGGATTTGGGGTGTCATTCTACCATCCCCAAAGAATGTATATAAATTACATTATGTGTAGAGTATCAGTGTGGAACCTAAACAATAAATTAAACTATGTGCATTTAGAGCCTCAGTCTAACACATATAACATATATTATACTTTTAATGCTCATAGTTTTATTCTAGCCTCTCACCAAAATATATAGTTCCGCATTTAAAATATTTTTGTCCACCTAAAAAACCAATCGTGCCTAGAACGTCCACCCTACCCCCTAATCCGAATCAATAACTATTGGTATCGATAAAATGTTTTTTGTTTAATATTCACAATCAAAAATATCTAGAATAGTACATAAATAGCAACATATCAAACTCTCTCTGAATATTGGAACCCCATATAATATCACAATATCCTAATGGTTGTAAACTATGTTTCAACCCACACAAAAGGTGTAAACAGAGAAATGGATGGATGAATGCCCATTCATATCATCAACATTTCATCCCCGTCAATTCATACATAAATTTTGTCCTATAGAAAAATCTGATTCCATTACTATCCAACACCCACACCCACATGTTTTAGTCAATAAATTGGGTACAAATATTGTTTTATTGTTCTAAATATAAGAAAAAGTTCCCCTATAATAATCTTTTGACGTAATAAACAATCAGGATTCTTTTTGAGTTCTTGAATCCCAAACCCAACTTCTAGAAACTCATGGTCCCATAAGCCTAAAAGAGATGAACATCACAAGGGATATGGCCTCATCAGTCTTCCATGTGATCTTATCACACAAAATATTCCCAATCCACTCTTAGATAAATTGTTTAACATTAATCCCCAATTCCCATCAAGTATGACTCAATTAATAAATCAATCCAACCACTATGATAATTTGGTTAATCTCACATCCACCTTAATTATACATTTTAACTCACACATTATCATTTATATTAAAGTTTTCACTCCATATATAGATATAATTATGTTATGACACCAATGGAAAAAATGAGTTTTGTGAATGTTCAATATTATACATTTAAATCTATAATAATCATATTCAACCCATGGAGACAATTAAATAGAACATGGTGTCTAAAATACATTCCACATACATATGTAATTATATTTTCCAAACTATGGGTAAATCTATGATACCACCTACCTCATATATTTCCATATTCATTCCAATGATTAATGTCCTTAAAAATGTTTATCAATGTCTCGTTTAGTGAAAAATATTGTTACCTTTATTAGGTAATTTTACACCTTTTTTAATACCCTATTTGGTTAAGAATAATTTTATGTGATTTTTCTAGTGTTTACTGATGACTACAGAACAGGTACACGCCTTGTACCTGAAGTACACATCGTGTACTTTGCGATGATTGCATGTGGTGGATTGGGAGATCATGTCATGAATGTAGAGATCTTTCCATGAGTTGGTACACATCGTGTACCTGAGGTACACGTCATTTAGGTGTTAAATTTCATTTTTAAATCCATGATGACGGGTTCTTCCACATATCTTATCTAGCATGGACAACACGTCGTGACCCTGGGGTGCATGTTGTGACCCAACCTGCGTCCAGTTTTAAAATGCACTATTGGTGGTTCTGCTCGTCCCTTTTCTTCCTATACCTCTTGGATCTCAACCCTAGATCATTCCTATGTGTTTTTAAGAGGCTACCCATTTTTAGATCGATTACATTGGCTTTGGATCATCATTACATCTACAGTGTGATTCTTGGTTTAGGGTTATCCTGTGTTCTTCAAGTTCCTCTCCTTCTCCCCTCTTGGGTTTTTAATGGATCATTTAGGGATTGATGAATATATTCTATGAGGTTTTGGATATATCTTATCGGTTGAGTTTCATAAACATCTTCACCTTAGTTCTCCTTGACGGGTGATGTTGTTAGTGATATTGTTGGGAAAAGAGGTCAATCATGCCTTAAATTTCTTTTATAAAACCCAATTCTGATTAATTTAGACATTTGAAATGGTTTTGGCATGAAAATTTGGAAAACCCCCAATTCCATTGAATTGGGGTGGGTTTATGGAAATTGTTTGATTTAAATTGTTAAATATAAATTTCTAATTTGATGGATATTGTTTCAATTAAATTGTATCATTTAATTTTTAAAAAGGAATTGTGAAAAGGGTGGATTTGGTTTTGAATTAATTTCAAACATTCAAATGGATTAAAATGATTTGATAGAAACCTAGTGGTTTTGTCCTGTGAAAAGGCATGTATTTTAATAAAATTTGTTTTGGTTTTAAATTTAAAAAAATAGGGATTTTTTAATGGAAGAATGGGATTGATCATATATTTATTTAGTCTTATTATAGTTCACCCAGCATGTTCATGCAGGATTTTGGTATTTCTTTAGTTATTTAGATACACTCTATGATACGACAATGTTATAAAACCAACACACATATGGTCATATTCATGATAGGTTGGTGATGGGTCTCCTTTTTCTAATTTAATAGGGTAGGTTGTATACACATTTTTTTTGTTCCCATACAGTGACGAATCCTATAACTGGTTAATACCATCATATCATTTGGCATATGAGCATATTGCTTGTTTGTTTATCTATATTTGAGATATAAATGTATTCCAATGATTATTTAAACTAATATACAACCCTACTAAATTTATATAAACTTTTTTATGTTAGTTATTACATAATCCACTATTTTAGAAATATTCCTTCTCTTGTAATGTAATGTATCTACTTTGAGTAAATTTTCCATCGATTTGAAATTGTTTAGCATGTTTTGTTTTAAAATGATTTTGAATTTCCAAACCTATTAATTTTAAAAAATTTATGCTTTTTATTGGATAATCATTATTTGGAAACAATTATGGATTATTTTGTAAAATTCAAATGGGATTAGGTTCACACCCTACGTTCACCTTCAGGTGTTTGTAGACATTCTCCATCTGGGCATGAGAACGTGGAAGGGATATCTTGGAGGGGCATTCAACTAGTGAGCATTGGATATAGTGAGGTGTGTCCTTCGAGAAATTGGGGACGTTTTCATATTTTAGAACATCGGTTTTAGTATTTTGGCTTTATGTATTTTTTTATTCTATTAGATTACTTATGGTGGATTTTTCATTGGTATGCATACTGTTTTATTTTTATTTTTCTTCCACTTGGTTGTGTAAAAAATATTCTTCACGTGTATATTAAATGATTCCAGGTACATTTCATTGGCTAGTGGGGATGAAAGATTCCCTTCCGGATATGTGTGGACTGGATCGATTATCATCTTACCAGGGTATCTGCACAAGATCATGAAATATTAGTATTAGGAGAGGATATAGATCCTTTACCTCGAAGTCAGTATGAATTTTTTAAATATTTTTGGGACGTAGGAGGAAGTTTTGATTGAATTCCTAGCAAGATAACACATAAATAAACATTAATTTTCCAAGGGTGGTTAGGGAAAGACATCTTGTTGATTAGTTATTGTCCTTTCTCTATTGAGATTTGGATAAAGAGAAATTGAAATCTTGTTTATCCCTTATATTTATAATATATTTACCATTATAATCATTTTGAGAGTTAATATAATGTAATAATTTTCTATATTAATGTTTTACAACATCATTCCTCTGAGAAGACATACATATTAGTTTAAAGAAGGTTATACTACTGAACCTCATTAAGAAAATATTTTTTTATAGAAATCTTGATGAGGTGATTGTGCACACTATTTATGATCTAGTACAGGAACCACCTCTAGTTCCTCCTTAGGATCTAAATTTAGATCCTGAATGGGATTTTCTTTTGAATTGTTCTTAAGAGTTCCTTCCCTAAAATCCATCAATCTAAAAATTATCCACGGATCCTCAACATGGTGAGGAATAGTTGGGCATGATTGAATGTATGTTTGAGTTCATGGAGACACCTGATGTGATCAGGGTGAAGTGTGCCACCATTGTGATGGAGGGACTGAGTAGGAGATGGTGGTACATGATAGAGACGATAGGGAAACATGAGGTCTTACAGTGGAATGACTTCAAGGTTCTTTTCACCAATCAGTTTTATCCTGAGTCAGTGGTGTTGGATAAGGCTATAGATTTTTTTAAGATTTAAGAGGCTGACAAAACCATTCATGAGTATTCAAATCTCTTTTATTAGCTAGTTTAGTTTTCTTCTGAGAATGTATATTATTTGTGGATGAATCCTTGATGGTTCGATTTGGGACATCAATGAGATATCCATTCTCATGTGTTCTTGCTGAAGCATCCCACATATACGGATATGCTGGATAGGGAGATGATGGTTGAGATGGACATGGATGGAATGACAAGACTGAAAATTGTCCCTTTTTCTCCCAGCAGTGGCATTAGTTCCTTCAATTGAAAATTTATTCTTGATAGTCCTCATGGAATTTCTTGACCGTAGAGTCACTCCCAACCTCCTATAGCTCCAGGAGGATGTTCTTTGATTTTCTATCAGTGTGGTAAGACATGATATTCTAGGAGGGTTTTCACTATGGAACTAATGAACTATAGCTCATGCAGATGTCCAAGACACATTCAATGGTCCTTCCATCAATTCTTCACTTCGTGTAGTGGGTCATGATCGTATACTCATCTTAACAGTGCTGGAAAATAAAATGATGCACGTCCAAAGGGGTTCCAAACATAGGCACCCAGAATGAGGCTTCTTCACGTAGTAAAATATTCTCCAGAAAAAGAATACATGGGTCCAGTGACTATGAGAGGAATTGTTACCATTTCTTCCTCATTAGTGACTTCACTTTTTGTTACCAATACATCTCACTCTTTTATTTCAACTTGTTTTGTTAATATTCTTAATATTCCTTCGGAGAAACTATCTTTTTGAATGGATATTTCTACACCCCCTAGTATAAAGAGAGATTAGGGCCTCTATATTCTAGCACATGTCTTCTATATATCAAGTGTCGATGAAGCATGGGGTTATCTGGTTCATGATATGAATTATATTGATGTTGTATTTTGAATGGAATGGTTAATTTCCAATAAATCCCAAATTGATCGTCATCTTCAACATGTCTACTTTACTACACCAAGTGGTTTTCCCCTTGTTTCCAAGGAAAATACACACCATAGTCAAGCATAGATGGACCTTCTTATCCAATTTTTTGGAAAGTGATATCAGTTATTTCTTTCACCTGGAGTGAGATTCAGTGGTTGTTAATCTTCATCTAGTTTTCACTGAGTATTCCAATGTGTTCCCTTTGAATTTATTTGGTCTTCCACTGATGTGAGAGGTTTAGTTTTCTATTGATTTAATGCTTGATACTCAACCGGTCATTATACCCCTTTAGAGCATGGAATCAGATGTGATAAATGTTCTAATGTCTCGGTTGGATGTTCTTCTTGAGAAATGCATTATTCATCAATGTGTGTCACTAAGGGATGTGTCGGTCCTCATTTTTTAGAAGCAAAATGGTTCTCTTCTCTTATGTGTTGATTATGAAAACCTTAATCAAGTTACGATAAATAAAAAATACTCATTGCCTTGGATCGATGATTTTTTGATTATCTAAATGGGGTGAACTGGTTTTAAAAGGTTGACCTTCGATCTAGTAACCATCAGTTGAGGGTAAAAGAATTTGAAAATTAGAATACATCCTTTCAGAGTATGTATGAGAACTTTTGTTACCTTGTTATGTCCTTTGGATTGAAATATTCTCATGTTGTTTTTATGTCTTTAATGAACAATATTTTCAATGGGTATGTTGATACCACAGTGGTAGTCATTGTGGATGACATTCTTTTATACTCCATGTCTGAGGAGGGTCATATGAAACATCTGAGAATAGTTTTAAATAATTTATGAAATCACTTCTTATATGCCAAACATTTAATGTGTGATTTCTAGATTCGATAAGTGAAATTATTAGGACACGAGGTGTTTGAACATGGTGTAACAGTTGATCTTGAAATGGTAAATGCAATTATCACTTGGGAGAAACCATGAACTGTATTTTTTAATCAGAGAAACATGTCCTTACCCAGTTATTACTGATGGTTCATGAAGGACTTCATGAAGTAGTATTCTCGAATTATTTCTCTAACTCACAAGTGGGTGAATATTATGTGGGATGATATATGTTATTGTTATTTTGTTGAGATGAAATTTATATTGACTAATGCACTAATGTTAACTCTTCTAGAATCTAGGTAGGCCTATAAGGACTTTTTTAATGCACCAGGTTCCATCATGGGATGCTTTATTATGTAGGGTAATTATATAGTAGTGTATGAATCTCGTCAGCTTTGTCCACATGGGATGGATTATCCTACCCATGTTCTGGAACATTCATCTGTGATGAACATGATTAAGTGATGGCAGCACTACCTTCTGGATATTGGTTTATGGTGTATTCATACCAAAAATTCTATGTTATATATTATATCAAAAAAGATTTGAATCTTTAACAGAGTCATTGGTTTATGTACATGCAGTCATTCGACATTAACATCACTTATACCTTGGGGAAATGGAATGTTTTTTTGGACGCATTGAGAATGAAATTTTTGACCCAAACTGTGAATGAATTTTCAGAAGAGTAAAACATGATGAATCTGTTTTCATAACATCATATTAGAGTATAGAAGGAAGTATAAAATGTTTCATTAGCTAGTGTTCACTTAATGTCTACCCTTCTCGACATTATTCTCTAGGACCAGAAGCTTGATGATGTGTTTTGTAGAATTAGAGAATCCCTGTATGATTGAGAGATAGTTTTCTAGTGGGTTTTCTCCAATGATGGTGTAATATTCTATTGGAACTTCTTCTTTGTGTCGTTAGTAGTGATAGAAGAATTGATGGGGGATTTCCATAATTCTCAGTGGGTTGTGCACCCAAGAACCACTATGATCTTCTACTACATGAGGTGGTAGTTCTGGTGGCCAGGAATGAGATGAGACATTGTTGAGTTTTCATATCACTGCTATATGTGCCAACAGGTGAAAGCCAAGAAGTAGAATCCTTCATGTTTTCATTAAAAACTTCTAGTCCCTAAATGGAAGTGGGATGATATATATTTGTACTTTTTGGTTGGGTTTCCTCATACCCATTGAAATATGATTGGAATATGTGTTGTGATCGATAGGTTGACCGTGTTGGCACACTTCATACCCATTCGTGATTCAACCAAATTTGAGGAGTTGGGAGACCACTATGTGAAAGAGATTATTCATTTGAACATGGTTCTATATTCTATAGTCTCCTATAGGTGTCCTATTTTTTACTTCTCAATTTTGGGGAGGCCTTCAAGAGGCACTAGGATCTCATGTTCTTTTGGGCACGACCTACCATCCACAGTCAGGTGGTCAGAAAGAAAGAGATATTAAGATAATTGAGGATATGCTTCATGCCTGTTTCCTCAACATCAGTGGGGATTGATATGATCACTTAGGGCTGGTTGAGTTATTTTATAACAATATTTACCCGTCCCTAATCAGAATGACCATTTTGAGGCATTGTATGGATGACCTTGTAAATCTTCGTTGTGTTGGTCGGAGGTTGGTGAAAGTTCTTTGGTTGGACCAAGCATGGTTCCGGAGATGACAACAATGATTCATCTTATCCATCTAAGGATGTTGATAGAAAAAAGCTGATATAAGTCTTATTCTTATCAATGCCTTAGACTGTTTGACTTGTAAGTTAGTGACCAGGTGTTCTTAAAGGCTTCACCCATGTTGGGTAATCGATGACTTGGGAAGAATGAGAATATTTCTTCTCGCTTTGTGGGACCTTTTTACGAATTTGAGTTGGTGGGTAATGTTGCATACCATTTAAAACATCCACCATTGTAGAGGTGGATACATAACATGTTCCATATATCACAACTGAAAAATCATCTATTTGATCCATCTCACGTTTTGAGCTCGAGTGATCTTCCAATCGAGCCTCATTTATCATTAACTGAGCAAACTGTCATGATAGTTGATTCGGAGACCAAAGTGCTTCATGGGAAGACAATAACAATTGTTTATTCTCTTTTGGAAAATGGTTCTGATATTCATAAGATGTGGGAATGAGAGGCGTTGATGAAAGAGGAGTGGCCCCATCTTATTGGCATTAAACCTTATTTATAGGATTCTTGGTGATAGAATGTTTTTATTGTTGAGAGGTTGTTATATCACATTACCATGATTGGGTAATTTCACACATTTTCACATGTCCCCATTGGGATAAAAATCCTTTTATGTGATTTTCGTAGGTTTACTGCATACTACAGAATAGGTACAGACTATGTCCCTAAATTACACATCATGTACTTTGTATTGGATGCATGTCAGGGACAGGGAGATCGTGTCATGAATGGAGAGATCATGATGTGATCTGGTACATGTTATGTACCTAAGTTACAAATCTGGTATGGGTTAAATTGTTGTTTTTAATATGAGATTATGAGTTTCTCGGCATAATTTGACCAACATTGACAACACATTATGATCCTAGGGTACATGTCATGACCCGGCCCATGTCGTGTTTTAAAATGCACGATTAGAAGTTTTTCTCTCTTCATTTCACTCCAAACGTCTTTCCTATCAACCATAGACCCTTCCTAGGAATTTTTTTGTGGTGGTGATCCTTCTTGTTTGATCCGATCAGATTCAGATCTTCATTTCATCTTTGGTGTGATTCTTGGCTAAGGGTTCCCTTGTTCATCAATTTTCCCTCCATCTATCCTCTTGGTTTTTCAATGGATCATATAGGTATTTATGGATCAATGATATCTGGTGTTGGATATTTTTTATAGGTTGAGATTCAATATCACATTCACCATCAATATCATTGATAGGTGTCATTGTGGGTAATATTCTTTAGCATAGAGGTAGGTGGATCCATCTCGATTCGCCAAATTGATTACCATATTATTGATTTATTTTTTTCAACTGATGATTTAAATATAAATTCAAAATATTTCATTCAATTTCTCTAATAAACCCCAATTTTGGTAAATTTGAAGATTTTAAATGGTTTTGATATGAAATTTAGAACCCCCTCCCCCCCCCCCCAATTCAATTGAAATTGGTTCAGTTTATGGAAATTGTTTGATTTCAATTGTGAATTTGATGGAAATTATTACAAATATTTTTTTTAATTTAATTGTGAAAAAGGAATTGTGAAGTTATTTTATTGGATTTGAATTAATATAAAAATTTGGAATGGTTTAAAATGATTTGATAAAACCCAGTGGTTTTATCTTGTAAAAAAGGAATTTTTTTAATAAAACCTATTTTTTTAATGGAAAGAAGTTAGACTTTTTGAAATGTAAAAATTGAATTTATAAGACATTTATAAAGTCTTAAAATATTTCTACCATCATGTTAGATCTCAGGAAATACATAGGTATTTAGTGAGTTATTTGGATACACTCTAACATATGACAATGTTCTAAAACATACATTCAGCAGGTCACATCCCCAACGGGTTAGGGACAAGTATCCTTTGGCCAATGTCATAGGGACGTGTGAATACAAATTTTTCTGATTTCACATAGAGATGTTGGAATACTATATCAGGTTAATAATATCATACCTTTTGGAATATGACAATGTCACTCTCTTGTTTATTAATATTTTAGAATTAAATGTATGACAATTTTTGTTAGAACGGATTTACATGGTTGCAGAACTTATATAATGTTTTACTTAATCCATTGTTTTGGAAATATTCCATCACTTGTAATGTAAATCATGTGCTTTTAGTAAATTTACCATTGATTTGAAACTGTTTAGAATGTCTTTTTAAACCTTCTTTTTAATATTCAAACCTTATTATTATAAATATTGAAATCATTTATTTGGGTAAACTATATTTGGAAACTGTTATAAAATCATTTGAGGTATCCTACTAGGCTCAATCTCACATCCTAATTTTTCCTTGAGGTGTTTTAGACTTTCTCTATCCAGGCTCGTGCAAAGGAAAGGGATCTCATGGAGAGGGATCCAGCTGTTGAGCTTTCGACATGGTCAATTGTGTCCTTAAGGAATTTGGGAATGTTTTCTTGTTTTAGTGCATGGGTTTCAGTACATTAGATTTATAATTTTTTTTTATTATGGTACCATACTACTAGTAGTGTTTTCCTTTGATATGCATATTCTTTTGTTTTTCTATTTCATTCACATTCTTCTAGAAAAAAAATTTCCCACGTCTATTTAGTATGATGCTTGGTGCTAGAAAACTTCCTATGGGGATCTGGAATGCCCATCAGGTTATGTTAGGACTGGCTCGATCATCAGGTTTCCAGGGTATCTATGATGGTTCGTGACATCCAGACTCTTCATCATCCAAGAAATATTATATCAACCACCAAAATCTAACCTCACACCTGGAAACATCATTTGAATAATTATAACTAAAATGATCAATTATTTGACCAAAACCCCACTTAGAATAATGTTAGAAAATTAATAGAGTGCTTACAACTTATCAAAACTCCACAAAACTGACACAATAGGTATAAAATAGACTCCCATAAACATTCCCCATAAAATCCTTAAGAGGTGTTTAAAATAAAAAAAATTATGCAAAAATAATAAAATTCATTAAGTTTCATTCATTTATGGAACATCATGAAATTTCCTGAATAATTCATATCAGAATCTTATTTATAAATGATGACCAAAATACCCATCATCCATGGATGATTCCACAATTCTCTTCTAGAATAGCTAGAAAACAAAATATAGATAACTAAATAATTGGAGAGAAGGAATGGAATGAAGAAATAAAATAAAATTAGGAAAAAATTCAGCCAAAACAAAAATTAATCATAAATAAAAAAACCCTAATTAATGGTGTTGGAGAAGAAAAAAGAGTGTTGGGAGTCCCCCAGTTCATGATCACAAACAATGGTGATAAAATGGGTGGGGTATATTAAAATACATATGTAAATTTTTGTAGAAATATTTTTTAATTAAATTATGTGTAGACTAATGGTTTGGCCAAATGGTTCTACAAACTGTGCACTGAACATGTGGTTGGAACTATCCAGGTCGGGATTCCATCACGGTTTGGATATATGGTTGACCAAACCATATTCCAGACGTACACAACCATCTAAACCACTTCTACTACATGAAACATGGTCTTTATTAAATAAATCACAAAAATGAACCATTTCATGGGACATAATAATCCTCTCATTGTTTTCCTTTGTACCCAAATTGTTTTTTACGTAACCATACAACACAATAATGCTCAATTAAAAATGAACTGAATCATATTCAATATCAAGGCATCACACGGTTTCTCTTAAACCCTGAACCACAGATAAAAAAGTCAAAATGTCTTAAAAGTAAACTAAAATACTCTTAATATCATATGAACACCCATGATACCTCTCGACCATTACTCTTAATAACAATGATACTTCAAATAATTCCATCTATTAGAATTCTATTCCGAGCTCTGTTCCAATTACTGACCCTTCTAGTAATGAATATTAAAAATCGTTAAAAAATTCCGTGATCATCTTGATTTTTGATATTATAACCTACCCTCCATAATACTTATCATCCCCAATAAGTATTATTTATTATCCAACTACACCACCCAACCCCCTTCGGTCACCAAATATAGCCAATAGTCTTTTTCAGTTTCTAAATTCCTGAAAAAAACATTGAATAACATCAATCATATGGAACTCAACTTAGAGAAACACAATCCAAAACACATTATCAAAAAAACACTAAGATGAAAGGTATCCAATCTCATCCAACTAAATCATAAATTACTACATAACCTGATCTCTCACTAGATCTATGTTATTCCCCACAAAAAGTATTAAATTATAACTACCTCCATTTAATGCTTGGCTCCTCTTCCATCTAATAATCGAAAAATATTCTCAAAATCATTCTCATATGATTTTCTTGTAATGGTTCTGATCCTACCATTACCCAATACACACATGAATTCCAATCATCATTATATTCCATTATCATCATCAAAAACCAACTTGAGTGGACGAATTTCCATTATCCATTTACAAACATAGAAGAAACTAACTCCTTCAAGGTCAAGTTTCTATAACAAACAATGTGCTTCACATAAAAAGTGACATTCTAGATATGTTATACAACATTCCATATTTTTTTATTTCCATACCAATATCATATAATACCCAACCATTATTTCTTAAAAACAATCAAATCCAATTGCCAACATGTCTCCATATCATCAGGTCATGATACCATAACACCTATATGCATTCTATGACATTTAGAACATACCCACTAGAGTTCGTACAAGAATACTAATGATATTTCTTAGTAATAAACTATAATGAACATAAACAATCACAATGAACTACCACACCAATATTACACCTTAGACCATAGAACCTCTAACTACATTCCAGAGACACCTCATGATTTAAGTCAATGCTCGACTTAAACATCACCCTAGAGTGAATTTCTACTAGTGTTACCCTCTGAAATTAAGAACGCATCTCATCAGTTCCACAATTTCATCAATGTTCTAACACAACGTATCCATGGTTAGTTCTAAAAATCTGTATCACTTCTAGTATTATGGTCTCACCATTAAGACCAACAAGTCACTCAAAACAATAATAGTGGTGTTGACAACACCTTTCTAAACCAACTCCACCCACCATGTCCCATTATCCTACCACTACTAACACAATAAATAGGTGTGTCTATCCAACTCTAGAAAAAGAAAAAAGCAAAAAAAAACAAGCATCCCTTGTTCCTAGATTTTATGAATGACACCCCTGTCATTTTTCAACATTCAAACTATTACAAGTACCTCACTCAACAATGATCCATGGTGAACATCACACTATATGATTTCACATGTAACTATACATGAGTATAACTTATTATGATTCCCTTCACCTTATCAAACATGATAGTCACATATACTGGAATATAGATTATTATCTCTCGCATATTCTTGATGATTCTATGTTATTGGGCATAATTGAAACTATTCAAATAGTTTGATTGGATGTTATCGAAGATTACCTAAAAACCCAACATCATAGTGAGTCATCAGAACTCATGTATCTAATATTATAGTTATTATTCATCGTTGCACACTCCTCATATATCGCTAAATAGAAAAAATGATCTGAATCCAATGAGGCACATCACATGAGACCTGAGAATAAAATCCCTAAAAAAACTCATCCAATGTTTATGCTTCAAATATACCTAATAACAACTAGACCAAATCAACATATAGAACTATTACATGGGTTGAGAGCCTAATCGGAACTTACCCTCATAAAACCAACCACATGAAAAGACTAGAGACACATATTAGACTCTTCTCAACAAAATGAATCCAAAATTAAAAATTCCATATTTGATTGGGCCCATTGTTCACCACTGTTAAAATTAAAAATCATCCACAATTGCCTCACAAGCCCAAGTGATCATATAACTCAATCGATCCCTCTCATGGGTCACCCAAAAATTACAGACAGCCCCAACACCCCATATAAGAGTCATATCAAGAAGGTATCTAGGACCTCCTACCGACCCCCCCCCCCCCATTTCAATATCATATATTCTTACTAGGTCCTACCACCTTTTCCAATACCCACTCATATAAGGTCACAATTCATGTGGTGTCAAACATGAACCCATTCTAACATTACATAAAATAGGTATGTCAAAACACCCACCTATAGGGTATCACATTTAGAAGACATAAAATGTAAAACTAACTACCCAAAACTAGGGAACTCATCTTATCCTCACATTTGTATGTCAGACCACTCCCCAAATGGGCTGGAAAAAAACCATCCTAAAAAAATACCATCCACAAGGGTCCAAAGGTCATACCACAACACCACACAAACACATGGGGCTATCTTCACCTACTATAAACTCTTACCACATTAGCATATTCATCTTCATGCATCTCTCCATATATCCACAAAACCTTCCATCATAATGAATTCCATAATATCACATACTTGAAGGCCTCTTATATGTGCATCTCACATGCCTAAAATTTTTCATTATATTTTAATTATATTTATTGTTCCAGAGTCAAAATTTATCACTAGCTTCTTGATAATGGGTTATGATCCAAAAATGAATCACATATAATCAAATCTAAATCACTTTTGTGTTTCCCAAGGTGAAAATAATATACAACAATAAAATCAAATAACAAGAACATCAATCCAATGCCTTGGAAACATATAATTTCTACTATAAGAAGTGTTTTTCACACACAAGTTTAATGTGGATAACATTCTCTAAAACATTCCATTATCTCTAGTATACCAAATCCCAAATAAAAAATTATGAAAGAATCATATTTCATTCCACATTGTAAATCCAAGATCAGATTCCACATAACCTGTAACATCCCAGATAAATAAAGAATAAGACACTTTTCATATTTATTAATATTTTTGAATTAAATATTAATTTTAGTTTAAAGGGGTTTCTATGTTCGATAGCGTACCCAATACGCAACAACATGTTTCTTTGAAATCATACGTTGCACACAAATAATATAATATTATTATTTTAAATGGCAATTAAATGCTAGATGTTGTATTGGCGGGAATGAACAAAACTAACTACAATATGATTATACATGTTTGTTAAATGTATTTACATTTATCCAATAAATTTTAGAGGCTTAAAATATGAATTAATCTAATTTTAAGTATGTTTTACATTAAAATGATGATTTACCGCCTTTTAACGGAGTAACCTCATTAAATATTATTTTGATCACTCTAATACATTCTATTTGACAAAATAAAATTCTTATTTAGAATGGGGACATCAAAATTTACTTTGTGTAAATTTTTTGGAATTTTTCTGATAAAGTCCCTTTTTGTTTGAATAGTGAAAAATATTGTATTTTAATTCTAAAGTGCCTTTTAATATAATTTATTTATATTGTTAGATTATATGTTTAATTTTATTTAAAGTAAAATTAAAATATATTTTTTCCATTAAATCCAATTTTGGTCATTGAAATAATTTGACTTTGAAATTAGAAATAAACAAGCATCATTCTTTTAATAGTTATTGTTTCTTAACAACACGAAATTTGTTTTGATAACCGGAATTAATTTTAAAATTAATTAATTACAATTATATGTTTTGAGTTTGAAAAAATAGACATCATTTTTGAATTCATAATATAAAATATACCTTATGTTGAATTTTTTGTATTTTTATGAAAAACTTCATTTTTTGATAAATAGAGAAACCACTTAGTGGTAGTTAAAAAAATTGACATTTTCATTTAAATGAAATTTTACAACATCTATAAATTTAATTTCAAAAATCCAATATAAATTATTGTTATCAAGAAGTAAAATTTTGTTCATTAAGATGAAAATAATTTTTGGTGAATAGTAACTTTTGACATTTATTACTGCGGTTAAAGGTAAATAGGGTAATTCAAGGTTAAAGAATATTATAATAATGAAAAATTACCTTAAAACTTGTCCAAACCTTACTGGTTGATTAATTTGCGACCATGGTCATATTTGGGTCGGTTTTTGGACCCCATTAAGCTACTTGGGAGTGATAATGACAATTTAGATTAATTAACTTAAAGTAATGGAAAAAATGGCAAAAGAAAATATCATTTATTATATTAATTTTTAGAAGGGGTTATATAAATTATAATTTAGACTATAAATAATAATTCTAAAGAAAAAAATATTTCCTACATCATGTTATTTTTTATAATTTTTATACATCAAATAAATTATATTATTCTTGACACAATAATGATGCAGTATTTACCTCCTCAATAAAAGATTTAAATAAATAATATTATAATGACTAAAATATTATCCAAAACATGTCCAATTCTAAATGGATTATTTTATTTCTATTATGAGTCATCTTATCTTAGAATATAATTATTTTTGGACCTTTAGAAACCTAATATCATTATATAATAAAATAACATTTACACACTTTCCTAAAGAGCCCCTCCTCTCCCTTATAAGAGGAGACTATTTCTATTCAATTACTCACACCTCTAAATCCATTTGGCTCGACCATACTCTATCCCATAAATCTCCCTACATCCCTCTCCTTCACATAGAAGCCTTACCTTAGGCAGAAGGCACATCAAGATGTCCTTTGGTTCAAACCAAAGGGAGTTACCCAAATTAAAGGTAACGGTTTCTCTTAAATTGTTTTATTTTATTTTACCTCTCAAACCCCTAAAATATTTTTTATTCATTTATTTTGTAACAAAACAGTATCCTAAATATACTAGGATTTTGGTATGATAATTATTCGAACTACATTACACACACCCCCATCTAATGGGTGAAGAACATAATGTTTCTATGGATTGCAAGCTAACGCCTCACGAGATGATGATTGTTCAATTACCTCTTATCTCCTCTCATGGTGGCCATTATGATGGAAATGTATTTATATATGATATATATGTTATTTTTATGATTTATTTATTCTTCTTTACTTCCCATTTATAGCACACCTTTTGGTTTCCATAGTGGGTAAATATGATAATCTCATTTGAGGAAGTGTGGACTATCGCCCTCTCAAAGTGATGTGACTCATTAACGCCTTATGTGGGATGTATAAAGGATAGAGTTAATGATATTATATATGATATTATACTTTAATTATAATATATTTTTGAATCATTATGTTTTAATTACATTGAAATATGAAATAGAAATGAAAGTAGCGTTCATGCGTATGTACGGCTTACCGTCTCCATGAACGGTGCATTTCATTTCTTACCTCCAAATGTTATGTACTATTATAAATACATTTATATACTGGATATATATTATATATATGATATCCAAATCATGAATATAATTCTGGATATAATTAACCATTGACCACATGAACAACATGTGATTATAAGAAGTCTATTTTTTACTCAAGTACCAAATATCGACAAAATGGATGTTCGTAACAAAAATGATTAAATAATGTTTATAACATTGTAATAAGTGATATAAAAGGAATAATGAACTTGAAAAATTTTATTAATAATGTTGAAATTAAATTTAGTTTATTATTCAGGAGATTAAATAATGATCGATTCAAGTCGGACACAAGGTAAAGAATTTTCTTATATCACTTTTAAATTCGTGAGATTTCCATTGTTAGCCCCTTATTCATTGCATGTTGTGTATTGTGTACATCCATTTGATATATTTTATCATGATTATCATTATATTCATGGTAAAATGTGATTACTTTTGAGTTTAATAACTTTTAGTCATATGAATCAGTTGATTACAACGTGTTAAAGGGTTTCATATCACTTTTTATTCCAGTGAGATTCATGCTATATTTTTCACTATCTCCTATTGTGTGGTGCATGTATTCCACATGATTCTTCTCTTTGTTTAATATAATTTCATTTATGAGTATTTACATCTTCTTTGTATGATCATTCTTTCATGTGGTGCATGTTTTGTAAGTTACCAAATCTGTAAGGGAACCATTCACCCTCCTTCTTTTAAAAGCCTTCTTTTTTGTTATGTCTTTTAACATAAATCTTATTATGTTGGGACATGTTCTTATATATCCTTATTGATGTAAAATTTATGTCCAAGGGATGAGATACCCTTTTTATCTTATCAAATCATTTTCTGAATTTTAATGTGACGTTGTTACGTTGTCGAATGTTTACAAGGGAACTTCTTAACCCAATTTCAATTATTTGGGTTCAACTTGTACTTATTGAATATTTCATCCTATGAATATGTGTGAATGACTTCTAATTGTTTTACACTTAATATCCACTTATATTGGGTGTATTTATATTTGTCACACATAATAATGTGATCGATTTATCCTTAATTTAAGGATACCATCTTTATGAGGGATTTTATGTCAATTTACATTTCCATTGAGACTTCATTGTTGTTATGCACCAATTCACTCTTATATGGTGTATATACTGTACATTTACATAATATATCTTGAATCCATTTATTCTAATGATATTATAATGTTATGATTATACGTGTTTCCTCAATTATTTGTATTCAAGTGTCTCTCTTTTTGTTAAAAAATCTTTAACTAAAATATAGTTTTAAATGTTTTAAAGATTTATTACTCTAAATATTTCTCATTAATTTTCATGTTTTCAAAATGGATTTTTTGATTTATTTATATGGACATTAATTTTTTTCAAATGGTAATTCATTTAAAAGCTTCAAAGTAGTATGGGACACATTGATTCAAAAATTTATTTTTAAATGGTTTTGAAAATGATTTGATGAAACATTTTTTTTTTCAATATCTTTTATTTGATATATTGGAATGTGGAAATGTTATATTTCCTTTATAAATGTGTTATAGGTTATGATTATGTTATGTTTATTGGGAATTTTTTATGTATATGGGTGGTTCCGTGATAAACCTAGGGCAGGTGAGCCCAAGATAGCTCTTCAATGCATTGGCTAAAGTGACAGATGTGATTGTGATGTTACTCCAAATAGATTTAGGGCATATACCATGATGGTTATTAGAAGTGTAAATACCTATGTATCTGTGATAGATACAATGTATGTTTGATATGGATTCCATAAGTAACCTTTATGATTTATGATTTGTGTGTGTTATTCATAAATCATATGATTTCATAAGGTATGTTAAGATTGAAAAGTATGGTTTCATTGATTTGTATTTATTGTTGGGATAATGCTTTCCTTACTTATTTTATAACCCTTACTAAGATTTTTATGCTCATCCCAAGTTTTTGAAATGTTTTCCACAGGACATAAAGATGAATAGGGTCATGGATTGTATCAAGGAAAATTCATGATATCTAAAACATGGATATAGATATTTTTCTTTTTTAGAGTTTTTATTTTATGAAAAAAAATGGATACTAATTAGTACTGTCTACTTGTAATATTCATGTTGTAATGTAATATTTATGGCCTAATTCTCTAAACTCTAAACCTAAAAATATCCTCAATGTAAATTATTCATTTAATTCAATATTATGTAATGTTTAAGTTCGGGTCCTTACTGTTGGTATCAGAGGTCGGTTTAGATAACTTTACAGGTTAGGGTGCAATTTAAGCATAAGTGACATTAACACAATGGTTAGGATTTTAGAAAGAGTCATAGTTATTTTAATAAATTGAATGAGTTTAAGATAACATGAATAAGTATATCTTAGTGTTTACCCTCATCATAATATATTATATGATGATTTTACTGATATACTCACACTGACCGTTTTGGTTTTAGTAAATGGATGGATCTAACAGGCACCAAAGTAACAGTGGATGTGAATAAAACTATGATAGTTGTCTGAACGAGCAGCTGAATGTTATGGGATCTTCAATGAGAACTCTTTTGGTTATTATCAACAAACTATATGGAGTCATGATTGACCACACGAACCTTGGTGATTTTTATAAGACATCATATATCTGAGAAACAAATCCTTACGGATGTTCAGGTAATAATCATAATGGTAAGTATGTTCAAAAAACCATGAGCCAAATATGTGGAATGAAACACATAGGAAAATGTTTCAAAGGGACAGAAATATGCTATAGATGATGAAATGAAGGTCATAAAGAAATAACATTCCATAGAAAAAGGAAGCATCTAGTTGAATATAGGAAAGAGAAAGAAGTTCTTTCTGAAGTAACAACTGAATGTTTTAAATGTGGTGAGCATGGTCATTATTAAAACACATGTCCTATAAAGATTATTTCGGATTGGGATCACTAGTATTTTACAAATATTCTATTAACTATACCTAATTCCATTACGATTTAGGATAAAGAAACTGACAATGACCAATGAAAGGTATGGATTATTTCTTAACATATGTTTTCTTATTATGAAAATCTTGGGAAATGATTCATGATTTTGTTTGTAGGAATGAAGTATTTCAGAATAAGTTGCAATGGAATGGTTAATGGATCAAGAATAATGTTGAATGAGTAAGAATTCAACATATAATGGATTCAAGAGTCATGGTAGAATTTAGGAGGGTGAAATGCTTAAATGTATTAAGGCTCTTCTGATGATGGGATTAAATTAGAAGACTTTTTATAGTATGTGTAACCCTGATGTTTGATATATGAAAATTTTATTCAAGGAATAATTATCTTCTCTTTTGTGGATATAGTTATAAAGAACCAATTGGGTATGTATGATCATTGAATTTGAGACAATTACCGATTAATACATTTTCGCATTCAAAACAATGTTAATAGATAAACATTGTGGTTAAATATGTTATGGTTATTTTTTATGAATTTATCTCTTTTTTGGAATGTTGTAAAATTATGTAGTTTTTTAAAAGGGACCACACACATACCGTGTGACAACCTGTCACATCAGACGAAGCTGTGGGAATCAAACCCACAACCAAAGTGTGGCTAGTATTTATCGCCTATCACTGGACTATTTGAAGTCCCTGATTAGTATGACTAATTCTTTTTAGTTAGAAGATCTTATGAATGGGGACATCAAAATTTACTTTGTGTAAATTTTTGGAATTTTTCTGATAATGTTCAATTTTTAAGGAATAGTGAAACATATTGTATTTTAATTGAAAAGTTCCTTTTAATATAATTTATTTATATGGTTATATTACCTTTTTAATTGTTTTAAAGTTAAATTAAAATATATTTTTACGATTTAATACAATTTTAGTGATTGGAATTAATTTCACTTTGAAATTAGACATAAACAAGCATGAATCTTTTCATAGTTATTATTTCTTAAAAATATGCTATTTGTTTTGATAACAGGAATTAATTTTAAAAATAATTAATGCCACTTCTATTTCTTGAATTTGGAAAAAAAGACATCATTTTTGAATTCATAATATCAAATATAGCTTAGGCTGAATTTTTGGTATTTTTCTGAAAAACATCAATTTTTTATTAATAGTGAAACCACTTACTGGTAGTTAAAAAAATGGACTTTTCATTAAAATGAAATTTTACCACTTCTGTGAATTTAATTTCAAAAATAATACTTACATGGTTGTTATCAACAAGTAAAATTTGGTTCATTAAGATGAAAATAATTTTATTGTGAATAGTAACTTTTGACTTTTATTTACCGATGTTAAAGGTAAATAGGGTAATTCAAGGTTAAAAGAATATTATAATAATTCAAAATCACATTAATAATTTTCCAAACCTTACTGGTTGAGTCATTTATGACCATGGTCATCTTTAGGTCTATTTTGGGACCCCATTGAGCCACATGGGAGTGATAATGACAATTTAGATTAATTAACTTAAAGTAAAGGCAAAAATGACAAAAGAAAATATCATTTAGTAAATTAATTTTTATAAGAGGTTATATAAATTATCATTTCGACTATAAATACTAATTAGAAAGAAAAAAAGATTTCATACATCATGGTATTTTTTTTATAATTCTTAGTCATCAAATAAAATAAATTATTTATGACACAATAATGATTCAGTATATACCTCATCCATAAATGATTAAAATAAATAAGATTATAATGATTACAATTTTATCCAAAACATGTCCAACTCTGGTTGGATGATTTTATTTCTAACATTAGTCATCTTATCTTTGACTATAATGATTTTTTTACCTTTAGAGACCTAATATCATTATATAATAAAATAATATTTTCACACGTTCCTAAAGAGCCCCTCCTCTCCCTTGTGAAAGGATACCATTTCTATCAAATTCCTCACACCTCCCAAGGCATCTGGCTCGTCCAAACTCTACCCCATTAATTTCCCTACATCGCTATCCTCCACCTAGAAGCCTTAACTTAGTCATAAGGCACTCAAAGAAGTCATTTGGTTCAAACCAAAGGGAGTTACCCAAATTAAAGGTAACAATTTCTCTTAAATTGTTTTCTTTTATTTTACTTCTCTAACCCCTAAACTCTTTTTATTCCATTTTTTTGTAACAAAACCAGTATCCTAAAAATACTAGTATGTTATTATGTTAATTATTCGAGCTAAACTTACACACACCTCCATTAAATAGGTTAATAACATAATGTTTCTATGGATGGAAAACTAACGCCTCAGGAGAAGATGATTGTTCAATTACCTCTTACTGTGTCCCATGGTGGCCATTATGATAGAAATGTATTTATATATGATATATAAATATATATATTATGTTTATTGTTTCCTTATTCTTCTATAATTTTCATTTATAGCACACCTTTTGGATTCTATAGTGGGTAAATACGATAATCACATTTGAGGAAGTGCAGACAACCGCCCTATCAAAGTGATGGGACTCGTTAATGCCTTATGTGGGATGTATAAAAGATGAAGTTAATGATATTATATATGATATTATACTGTGATTATAATATACCTATGTATCATTATTTTTTAATTCCATTAAAATAAATAATAGAAATGAAAGTAGTGTTCATGCGTACGTACGGCTTACCGTCTCCATGAATGGTGCATTTTATTTCATACCTTCAAATGTTATGTACTATTACAAATACATGTATATAATGGATATATATGATATATATGATATCCAAATCATGAATATCATTCTGTATATAATGTAAAATTGACCACGTGAACAACATGTCATTATAAGAAGTCCATTTTTGACTCAAGTACCAAATATCGACAAAATGGACGTTATTAACTTAAATGATTACATAATGTTTTTAACATGGTAATAAGTAATATAAAAGTAAATATAAAAATGAAAAAGGTTCTTAATCAGGTAGAAATTAACTTTAGTTTATTATTCATGAAATTAAATAATGATCGAGTCAAGTCGGACAAAAGGTAAGTGATTTTCTTATCTCACTTTTAATTTCATGAGATTTCCATTGTTTGCCACTTCTTCATTGCATGTGGTGTATTGTGTACATAAATTTGATATATATTATAATGATTCTCATTAAGTTAATGGTTTTCTGTTATTCATTTTTTGGTTATTAACTTTTAGTCATACAACTCAGTTGATTACAACGTGGTGAAGGGTTTCATCTCACTTTATATTCCTGTGAGATTCATGCTATATCTTCCACAATCTCCTTTTGTGTGGTGCATGTACTTACAATTATTGTACTCTTTGTGTAATATAATTTCATTTCTGATTATTTAAAACTTCTTTTTATGATTCTTATTTCATATGGCGCAGGTTTTGTAAGTTACCAAATCGGTAAGGGAACCATTCACTCTCCTCTTTCTAAAAGACTTTTTTGTTATGTCTTTTAACTTACATATTCTTATGTTTGGATATGTTCTTATATATCCTTATTAATGTAAAATTTATGTCCAAGTTTGGAGGTACCCTATTTATCTTATCAACTCATTTTATGAATTTTAATGTGACGCCATTAGGCTGTCAAATTTTTACAAGGGATCTTCTTAACCCAATTTCAATTCATTGGGTTAAACTTGTACTTACTGAATATGTCAGCCAATGAATATGTTCGAATGACCTCTGATTTTTTTACACCTAATATCCACTTATATTGGGTCTATTTATATTTTTCACACATAATTATGTGATTGATTTATGATTAATTTAAGGATATCATCTTTATAAAGGATTTCATCTCAATTTACATTTACATTGAGACTTAGTTGTTGTTATGCACAAATTCACTCTTATATGGTGTATATATTGTACATTGACATATTATCTCATCAATACCTTTATTCTCATGATATTATAATTTTCTGATTAAATTTTATTCCTCAGTTATTTGTATTCAAGTGTATCTCTTTTTGTTAAAAAACTCGTTAACTAAGATATCATTTTAAATGTTTTAATGATTTATTATTCTAAATATTTATCATTAATTTCCATGTTTTCAAAATGGGTTTTAGGATTTATTTATATGGACATTAATGTTTTCAAATGATAATTCATCTAAAATCTTCAAAGTGGTATGGGACACTTTGATTCAAAATATCTTTTTAAATGGTTTTGAAAATGATTTGATAAAACATTGTTTATTTCAATATTTTGATTTGATATATTTCCATATGGAAATGTTATATTTACTTTATAAATGTGCTATATGTTATGATTATGTTATGGTTATTGAGCATTTTTTATGTATACGGGTGGTTTCGTGATAAACCTAGGGCGGGTGATCCCGAGATAGCTCTCTAATGCATTGGGTAACGTGACAGAGGTGAACATCATGTTTCTCCTAAGAGATTTAGGGAATATACAGTGATGGGTATTCCAAGTGTAACTCCCTATGTAGCTGTGATATCTACATTGTATTTTTGATATGGATTCCATAAGTATCCTTTATGATTTATGATTTGCGTGTGTTATTCATAAATATTATGATTTCATAAGGTATGTTATGATTGAAAAGTATGGTTTCATTGATTTGAATTTATTGATGGGATAATGTTTTCCTTCCTTTTTTTTATAACCATTACTGAGCTTTTTATGCTCATCCCATGTTTTTGATATTTTTTTCCATGGGACATAAAGATGAATAGGGTCAAGGATGGGATCAGGGAAAATTATGCTATCTAAAACACGGAACTAGAAAAGTTTCTTTTTAATATTTTTTATTTTATGAAAAAATGGATATTGAGTAGTAGTGTTTGCTTGTAATAATCAAGTTCTAATGTAATATTAATGGCCTAATTCTCTAAAACACTAAACCTGAAATGTTCGTCAATGTGAATTATTCATTTAATTCAATATTATGTAATGATTAAGGTCGGGTCCTTATATAACCAACGCTTTGAGCTAGTTAGAAAAATACTTCATGTATGCCTCTTTATATTCTAGAGGCTACCGCCTAGTATCTAGGGTTTGAGATGGAAATGTGAGGAGAATATACCTCCTTATTAGAGTTCATAACCAAATGTAAGCAACCATACATCATTCAAATTAGAGAGTATGAAAATATTACGTAAACTGAACAAGAATATTTTTTTAATAAAATGGAACATAATAATCTCCCGAATAACTATTTCATATATTCGACATTGATCTATTATAAGGATGATCTTATATAAAAATTAATCAATACCAATATTACATTAGGCTCTACTGCTGACACCACACCATGTCACATTCCCAGTATCTAGAATATTTTCATGGTACTCCAGCCCGATCATAATACTCCCATTGAGAAACCCGCTCAATCATAAAATACTGGGCATTTTCCTATACATCCCAAATCCATGCTTAACAGAAATGTAGACATAAGGTCTGCACACACCCCATGGATAACCTATGGGAGGTGAGACATAAATTTCTTTATGGCACCCCAAATAGTGAACCTATAATCTTCTACCATGAGTGAATTCTCATCAAGTATGTTCAGTTTAGCCAAAAATATATTTTAAATAAAGTAAAATTGTAGGTAAAGATCTTATGTTTGATATTTTGATCAATTATTAATAATTCAGTTAAATAATGAGTATATCTCATAGCATCTCAGTGACCATGCATCACATGTAAATAGTGAGAACCCCTTTCATGGAAGCCCCCAACTAGACTTCCAGACTTTACCCGTTATCTATCATTTGTTTCTGAGGGACATTAGTCTCATGTAATAATACCATATTAATGTTTTAAAAAACCCTAGAGTTTAATTATTACATCTATCACTCATAACATAAAACAATGTGGTTATATAATCATTGTAAAATCTAACAATACATTAAAAAAAACTATTCTTGGAGCATCAGTCCATTGCCTATGTATGGGTGGGTAATTCCATGTTTGTCATCCTAAATTGTGGTTGATGAATTTAATTCTCACACCATAAAACATTGATAATGAATGAAATTACTGACACCCTAAACCATATACGATGATCAAATTGTCAGACACCGTAAATAACGGATGATGAATTCCCAATCTGACACCCAAAAATATGAATGAGGAACTCCATGTCGAACATCCTAAACAATAGAATTAGAGCGTCATACCAACGCCCTAATAAATATATTTAACAAGGTCCGTAGAAAATTAGTCTTTCACAAAAAATAGGTATTCATAGAGTCAGTCTACAAAACCCAATCCACATATATATATATATAGTATGTTTCCAATATCGTTTGTATGGAAGATTAACTATGAAGTATACAATGTGTGTTCAGATCCTCAGTATAAAGCATAATTTATAATATAATACACATTCCAGGAACATCAGTCCAACATATCAACTAGATATATAGATCTTTATTTTTACTATTCTCATTTATAAAAAATCCCAACTATGTATGGGACATCGAGCCATCATCCAAATCATGAACTAAAACTATTTGTACGTATACAGAGCATCATAACCAACATTCCCAATCATGGATTTTAGAATAAATAAATATTGACTACCATTTCCAACTCTCCCTAAAAAATAGAAAACAACATCACATCAAAAAATACACATGGGTGTAAATTAACTCTCAACCCTCCCAAAAAGTGAAAACTTACCATTGATGGTTGAATTCCCATTGTCATAATAAACATATCATCGCCACAACAGATACATCAACATAGGTATTATAGATATTCTTGAAACAATTATAATATAACACCCACACCAACTCATTATCTATCCATCAATCTAGAACCCACATTCTCCTCTAGTTTGTCACATAGATATGGGCATCTCTCTTGCAATCCATGGTCACAATGAACTCTTAGGTCACCATATGTCTCATAAGGGTTAAATATCTCACAACCCATTATCTCATATCTCAATACCTCATCAGCCTAAAATAAATAAAAATCACATGGTAGATTGCCTTATGGGTCATCTATTCATTCCTGTCACATTAAAACATTCTCAAACATCCCTTGGAGATCTAAAAAAAATTATTTCCATGTCCCATCACATTACCATCAACAAATCAATATATCCAACCAATGAGCTAAACCGAGTTTATCTCACAACCAAAATTATTTATTCCATTCCAATCCAACACTAAAAATTTATATGAATTGGTTCACCCCATGGATTATTATAGGGTAAGTATTGACAAACACCAATTGAAAAAACAATTTTTTTGGAAGGTCTTAATTATACTTTTATATCTAAAATCCGCATACTCAAAAAAAGATTCAATTACATAGAACATGGGATCAAAGGAACACACTTCATAAATATGAATATAAATTTACCAAACTATGGGTAAATATCTTTGACCTCATACCACATCAATTGATTTTTATACAACATTTCTAATGTTCCTTGGTCTTCCCAGATTTCATATAGGTCTCTTCTAGAATATTCTATATCCAAAAAAACATGTCTCAAACCCAAAAGATATATATTCGCACCATGAAACATCTATTAATTAATTATATCTAATATGATCAAAGAATTAGCCAAATCCCAACTTTTGATAATTTTTAAAATTCTCATGGGGATTACCTCTTATTGAATGTCTATGAAACTTCCATAAGAGGTCCCTAATAGACTTAAAAAACTTTTATCAAGGAAATTCTTAAGAGTATATACCATTAAAATAATTATTTAAAGTAATTAATTATTAAAAAACCTATCAAAATTTACCATGGTCACACACTTTAATGGAATATCATTAAAAGGTAGGACGAATTAATATTAAGAATTCTTATACACAAGCCAAAATAGATCCATCAACCTTTTTTGATTCCACCAAAATTCAGTGGAATCATTAACCAAACCTATGCTGCATAACTAAAAATTTATAAAGGGTTTGAATGTGAAAAAAGAAGTCACTTAAGTGAGTAACTAACTATAAACTCCATGGAATCACAAATAACACAACCTAAAACTAGGGGACAAAGATTGAGAATGAGTATTAGGGGCCTCTTAGTTTGTGAACACTAAAAGGGAGTGAAATGGGATGGATTGAATAAAAATCTTGATGGGGAAATTTTGAAAAACCATAACTTTTAATAAATATATGGGTAGTTATATTGTTTAGTAACACTTTTTTTTAATGGTGCACTATCCATGCGGTTGACCCTATCCAAGACAACATTCCAGTAAATTGTTTCCACATGGTTGGACAAAACACACACCAACCATTCACACCCCATAAAACCATTTTGGAATAAGGTGAAAGGTTGTTATAAAACCATGTAAAGGTTGTGCACCATGCCCCATTCCCTCTTCAACCATACATGGGATTACCATTAACCTCATTTGGTTTCTCCTTAACCATGCGGTGATCATTTAGCATATCCATTTTCAATTAAATATGAATTAAATAAATATTGAGCATCAATTTGTGGAATTATTTTTCTGAAATATTTCAAATCATCCCATGAATCATTGTCACACGACTCAAAAAATACCTAATCCTAACTTGATGCCACTTATTCTCATTCAAACATCCGTAATACTTCCTTATTATCATTGATTGTTTCAAACAAAACTATAAATCATTAAAACTCTCAAAATAACATTCTAGGCATGGTTCCAATATTTGAACCATCTAGAAATGAAAATTAAAATTCCATCAATTAATTATAACTCATTCGAATGTAGGAGATTACATGTGAAATCATGTAGTCCCATGGTCGAACCATATAAAATGTTTCTCGTGATCATTTTCTTTATATCCTTCTCCCATTCCTTTTAACTTATCTTTTTTACATCAACCATAATTCAACACATTTATTGCACAGATTTATTATTGATATGGTATATTATTTATTATGAATTCAATTTTAAAAAGAAAATACAACATGAAAACTCCTATTACCTCTATTTAATATTCAAAGAAACTAGGGAATGAACACATCCTCTTCTTTTTTTTCATTTTAATTATGAATAAAATTAAAATTTCATAATCCATCTCTCTTGGGTTCTCTAATTTAATTCGATGATTTTATTCATCGATATAATGATATCAATAGCTACTGATATTCTATTCCATTGAAAACAACTACAATAAACAATGTGGGATCAATAATCACCCGATTTAAATTTATTTTACAATTCAAATATAGAAATAATATGTCAATATTTGATTCAAAATTCATTAAACACCTCCCCCCTTATTCATAGATACATAATTTTAATTTATATCCACTTTATTCATAATTAATAAAAAGTACATGGGAAAAGGTTAACAATTTATTAAGAAGAACTAATTTTCAAGAATGTTACTTTTATTCAACATGATCCATTCTCAATTTATAAAATATAATTGTCTGGTTTATAAAAAAATCAACCCATTTTCTGTTAAACATGATACTAAATAAATGGAGAAAACACTAACTTTCTTAAAATGGTTTTAACTATTTGACTGGATTAATGATATTTTGATAAAAATATTTTTTCGAAGAAATTAACATAAAATTACTCTTCAAATACACTACCTCAGGAATGTTCTATAAAAATATTGATATGGATGAAATATAGGTTCTTGAGTATTCTTATTCATTCTTGACTCATATACCTCTCGTGGGGAAATGTCAATAAATCTATTTCTTTGGTTAACCAACATATACAACATCAAAATCATTATCATGGATGATCACCATAAATTCATTATCTTGAAAATTCTATATAATAGATCAATACAAGATTGTTTATATGTTCATGAAATCTCTCACCCTTATAAAAATATGTTCTCTTTTTCTTCTAAGGACCTATGGCATTAAATCACTTTCATTTACATACAATGTTATCATGAAAAAAATATATACAAAATGTAATAGTTTAATGTGGATATCCTTGTTCATTAATGTCAAAAATAAGATTGAGATAATATTATAAATCAACTTTATATCTTAAATAAAATTCTTAATCTTTATGTTTTATCTTTTAAAAATATTTTTTATATCATATGGATCTATTAAAATCATCAATCAATTTTTGTTAGACGATTCTGTTCACCTTTTCCATCAAATATAATGCATCATCTTGTAATTTTTTTTATTATTTTAATGGATATTTCTTATGGTGTACATATTATTTAACATTATTTAACTGTATTTTGTGACCAAAAAAATATCTAACATAAAACTTCATTATTTGAAAATGTTTTTTACATGTATAAATTTTTTTCACTTCTACTTATTCCTTTATATTTTATTCTTAAAATTTGTTTGGCACATAACTAGTATAACATTAGGAATATTCCGAACAAGGTTGGTTTTTCCATATTATTATTTTAGGATAGACTTTATGGAACCATTATTTATTGATGTATCCCAACTCATAGAATTCATGGGCCTTACTTGAAAAAAATATTTCGATTATTTAGTGTCCATGTCTAACTTCTTTTTATTTTTTATCTTCATGGGTGAATTTTGTATTAAAAAATTATGTTTTTTCTTCCCAATTCTCTATAATATTTATTTATCAATTTATGTGTTGTTATTTTACAATTTTATTGGTATGTTATTATGTGATTATACCATATTTTTTGGACCACCATTATTATATACCAACCACATAACATAAGCAAAAAAAACCTATTTCATGTATGCAGATTCTTCTTAATCTATTGATATTTCTTCATCATGTTTGGAATCATTTTTTTAAATATAATTTAGATAAAATTTATAAATCAAGTTATTTAACCAATAAACAAATTCATTTTTCTCGTAACAATAAGACATGAAAAAATCCTAAAAAATGATCATTTCACAATAATTTATTACTGTCTGATTTGTGACCATGTTATTTTTGGGATTCATTCATCAGTAGTTGCGATAATTATATTGAGAAATCTTCCAAAATCATTCATATATCAACCATAGACAAGATTTTATGATTATAACTATTTTACTTATTCTATATATTTACATATTTTTATTTCTAACATCCAATATCAATGAAAATATATCTATGAAATAATAACAAAAATATAGGGATAAATCAACTTCTTTAAAGGGTTTTTGAGAATAACCATTAAGTGATGAAATGTTCTTAATTCCATATAGTAGAGTTATTTATTTAGTATAATCCACAAAGTATCATTTTGCAGCAGTAACACTTCTTCCATTATATTCTGGTAAAAACATAGATTCGATGTCTTTAAATTTTACAATTTAATTTCATGATCTAGTAACTTCATATAGATAATGTAATCCTCATATCCAAATGAATTAAACTTTTATTCACTTTATATATTAATTCTTCTATAATTACCATCATGGAATTTGATTATTTATTATAAAAATGATTCTAGATTCTTTATTATCATATCTATTATATTTATTTAAGAAATCATTATTAAAATATCTTCTTCAAGACTGTGGAATGTTATTGAAAATTCATTAGTGACCTCATCCTTATCTTAGATTACATTTATCCACTCATCTTCATACATGAGAACCTTGATTAAATATTCACATTATTATTATCCTTTTTCATTAAATTTTTATGAGAGATTTATACAAGTGAATCCCTTTTCTATCTAATCCTTATCCAAAATCTCTAACTCATATTATGGATGGGTGATTTATAATTTAAATCATCAAAAAATTATACAGATTATGAAAAAAATTAATTATAAAATTTTCATTAAATTGTTTAAAGGGAAAACTAATATAGCATTATAACATACAGATTTTTTTTAATCTATAAATACATTGCATATCTTAGGGATAGTGAAACCAATAAGTTTTACACACCTCAAGATAACTTGACTTAATTGATCAATATAAGGGAACATGAATATCTATGTTCATAGTTGAAATATAAACTATTAGTTCTTCACAATAGATTCCTGATCATCATTCATTTTATATAGTAGAGAAACTAAATTTCATTTTTTTTCACTGAATATGGATATGTTCTTCATATTCCTCTTTTCATATTTCTACAGTTAATCATGTCATTAGTATATATTTAATTATAATATGAAACAAAATAAACTTCACCAAAACTTATAATTATTTTTAATATATGAATTAAACTAATTTCCTTAAAAATATAACCACTATATAGTATAATTTAACAAAGTGGTGAACCTTACTCTTAATACCAATTTTTAGGACAATTGTTGATATACTCAATGTAGATAGGTGTGAGATAATATTTATTAGGGATGTATAGTTCAAATATAATCTTTTTATTTTATTAAATCATTGATGGTTAAATATCTAGATTCTGTCATTATCTTTCCACTCTATAATATATCAGCACATAGAAAAAGTGGAAATTTGTTTTACAAGATTCATATCTAAATAAGAAAGAATAATCTATGGTGAAATCAGGATATGATTTCAAATACTATCATCATTATAACACATTTATTATTTAACCCTTATTGTGATTTTTATGCTCATCCCAAGTTTTACAAGATTCATCTATGAATAAGAAAGAATAATCTATGGTGAAATCATGATATGATTTCCAATACTATCATCATTATAACACATTTATTATTTAACCCTTACTGAGCTTTTTATGATCATCCCAAGTTTTTGAAATTTTTTCCATTGGACATAAAGGTGAATAGGGTCAAGGATGGGATCATGGAAAATTCATGCTATCTAAAAGAAGGAACTAGACATGTTTCTTTTTTATATTTTTTATTTTATGAAAAAAATGGATATTGAGTATTAGTGTTTTCTTGTAATATTCATGTTCTAATGTAATATTAATGGCCTAATTCTCTAAAACACTAAACCTGAAATGATCGTCAATGTGAATTATTCATTTAATTCAATATTATGTAATGTTTAAGGTCGGGTCCTTATATAACCAACGCTTTGAGCTAGTTAGAAAAAGACTTCATGTGTGCCTCTTTATATTCTAGAGGCTACAGCCTAGTATCTAGGGTTTTAGATGGAAATGTGAGGAGAATATACCTCCATATTAGAGTTCATAACCAAATGTAAATAAGCATACATCATTCAAATTAGAGTGTATGAAAATATTATGTAAACTGAACAATAATATTTTTGTAATAAAATGGAACATAATAATCTCTCGAATAACTATTTCATATATTCAACATTGATCTATTATAAGGATGATAATATATACAAATTAAACAATACAAAAATTACATTAGGCTCTACTACTGACACCACACTATGTCACATTCCCAGTATCTATAATATTATCATGGTACTCCAGCCCGATCATAATACTCCTAATGAGAAACCCGCTCAATCATGAAATACTGGGCATTTTTCTATACATCCCAAATCCAGGCTTAACAGAGAAGTACACATAAGGTCTGCACACACCCCATGGTTAACCTATGGGAGGTGAGAAATAAATTTCTTTACGCCACCCCAAATAGTGAACCTATAATCTCCTACCATGAGTGAATTCTCATCAAATATGATCAGTTTAGCTAAAATATATTTGAAATAAAGTAAAATATTAGGTAACGAATTTATGTTTGAGATTTTGATCAATTATTTCTAATTCAGTTAAATAATGAGTATATCTCATAGCATATCAGTGACCATGCATCACATGTAAATAGTGAGAACCCCTTTCATGGAAGCCCCCAACTAGACTTCCAGACTTTACCCATTATCTCTCACATGTTTCTGAGGGACATTAGTCTCATGTACTAATACCATATTAATGTTTTATAAAACCCTAGAGTTTAATTATTACATCTATCACTCGTAACATAAAACAATGCGGTTATATAATCATTGTAAAATCTAACAATACATTAAAATAACTATTCTTGGAGCATCAGTCCATTGCCTATGTATTGGTGGGTAATTCCATGTATGTCATCCTAAAGTGTGGTAGATGAATTTAGTTATCACACCATAAAACATTGATAATGAATGAAATTACCGACACCCTAAACCATAGACGATGATCATATTGTCAGACACCCTAAATAATGGATGATGAATTCCCAATATGACACCTAAAAATATGAATGAGGAACTCCATGTCGAACATCCTAAACAATAAAATCAGAGCGTCATCCCAATGCCCAAATAAATATATTTGACAAGGTCCCTAGAAAAATAGTCTTTAAAAAAAATATGGATTCATAGTGTCAGTCTACAAAACCCAATCCACATAAATATATATATATATTATGTTTCCAATATCGTTTGTATGGTAGATTAACAATGAAGTATACAATGTGTGTTCAGATCCTCAGTATAAAGCCTAATTTACAATATACTACACATTCCAGGAACATCAGTCCAACATATCAACTAGATATATGGATCTTTATGTTTACTATTCTCATTTATAAAAAATCCCAACTATGTCTGGGACCTCGAGCCATCATCCAAATCATGAACTGAAACTATTTGTACTTATACAGAGCATCATAACCAACATTCTCAATCATGGATTTTAGAAAGAATAAATATTGACTACCATTTCCAACTCTCCCTAAAAAATAGAAAACAACATCACATCAAAAAAATCCACATGGGTGTAAATTAACTCACAACCCTACAAAAAAATGAAAACTTACCATTGATGGTTGAATTCCCATTGTCTTAATAAACATATCATCACCACAAAAGATACATCAACATAAGTATGATAGAGATTCTTGAACCAATTATAATATAACACCCACACCAACTCATTATCTATCCATCAATCTAGAACCCAGATTCTCCTCTAGTTTTTCACATAAATATGGGCATCTCTCTTGCAATCCATGGTCACAATGAACTCTTAGGTCACTATATGTCTCATAAGGTTCAACAATCTCACAACCCATTATCTCATATCTCAATACCTCATTGGCCTAAAATAAATAAAAAACACACGGTAGATGGCCATATGGGTCATCTATTCGGTCTTGTCACATTAAAACATTCTCAAACATCCCTTGGAGATCTAAAAAAATTAATCCCATGTCCCATCACATTTCCATCAACAAATCAATATATCCAACCAATGAGCTAAAACGATTTTATCTCACAACCAAAATTATTTATTCCATTCCAATCTAACATTAAAAATTTCTATTAATTTGTTCACCCCATGGATTATTATAGGGTAAGTATTGACAAACACCAATTGAAAAAACAATTTTTTTGGAAGGTCTTAATTATACTTTTATATCCAAAATCCTCATACTCATATAAAAGATTCAATTACATAGAACATGGGATCAAAGAAACACACTTCATAAATATGAATATAAATTTACCAAACTATGGGTAAATATCCTTGACCTCATACCACATCAATTGATTTTTATACAACATTTCTAATGTTATGTGGCCTTCCCAGATTTCATATATGTCTCTTCTAGAATATTCTATATCCAAAAAAACATGTCTCAAACCAAAAAGATATATCCTCGCACCATGAAACATCTATTAATTAATTATATCTAATATGATCAAAGAATTAACCAAATCCCAACCTTTGATAATTTTTGAAAACTCTCATGGGGATTACCTCTTATTGAATGTATATGAAACTTCCATAAGAGGTACCGAATAGAATTTAAAGACTATTATCAAGAAAATTATTAAGAGTATATACCATTAAAATAATTAATTAAAGTAATTAATTATTAAAAAACCTATCAAAATTTTCCATGGTTGCATACTTTAATGGAATATCATGAAAAGTTGGGACGAATTAATATTAAGAATTCTTATACACAAGCCAAAATTGACGCATCATCCTTTTTTGATTCCACCAAAATTCAGTGGAATCATTAACCAAACTTATGCTGTAGAACTAAAAATTTATAAACAAGGAACTGAATGAGAAAAAAGAAGTCACTTAAGAGAATAACTAACCATAAACTCCATGCAATCGCAAATAACACACCCTAAAACTAGGGGATAAATATTGAGAATGAGTATTAGGGGCCTCTTAGTTTGTGAACACTAAAAGGGGGTGAAATGGGGTGGATTGGATAAAAAGCCTGATGGGGAAATTTTGAAAAAATGTAACTTTTAATAAATATATGGGTAGCTATATGGTTTAGTAACACTTTTTCTAAATGGTGCACCATCCATGCGGTTGACCCTATCCAAGACAACATTACAGTAAATTTTTTCCACATGGTTGGACAAAACACACACCAACCATTCACACCCCATAAAACCATTTTGGAATAAGGTGAAAGGTTGTTATAAAACCATGTAAAGGTCATGCACCATGCCCCATTCCCTCTTCAACCATACATGGTTTTACCATTAACCTCATTTGGTTTCTCCTTAACCGTGCGGTGATCATTTAGCATAACCATTTTCAATTAAATATGAATTAAATAAATCTTGAGCATCAAATTTTGGAATTATTTTTCCAAAATATTTCAAATCATCACATGAATCATTGTCACACGACTCAAAAAATCCCTAATCTTAACTTGATGCCACTTATTCTCATCCAATCATCCGTAATACTTCCTTAGTATCTTTGATTGTTTCAAACACAACTATAAATCATTAAAAATCTCAAAATAACATTCTAGGTATGGTTACAATATTTGAACCATCTAGAAATGAAAATTAAAATTTCATCAATTAATTATAACTCATTCGAATGTAGGAGACTACATGTGAAATCATGTAGTCCCATGGTCGAACCATATACAATGTTTCTCATGATCATTTTCTTTATATCCTTCTCCCATTCATTTTATCTTATATTTTTTACATCAACCATAATTCAACACATTTATTGAATAGATTTATTATTGATATGGTATATTATTTATTATGAATTCAATTTTAAACAGAAAATCCAACATGAAATATCTTATTACCTCTATTTAATATTCAAAGAAACTAGGGAATGAACACATCCTCTTCTTTCTTTCATTTTAATTATGAATAAAAGTAAAATTTCATAATCCATCTCTCTTGGGTTCTCTAATTTAATTCAATGATTTTATTCATCAATATAATGATATCAATACCTACTGATATTCTATTCCATTGAAAACAAATACAATATACAATATGGGATCAATAATTACCTGATTTAAATTTATTGTGCAATTAAAATATAGAAATAATATGTCAATATTTGATTCAGAATTCATTAAACACCTCTCCCCTTATTCATCAATACTTAATTTTAATTTATATCCACTTTATTCATAAATAATAAAAAGTACATGGGAAAAGGTTAACAATTTATTTAGAATAACTAATTTTCAAGAATGTAAATTTTATTCAACATGATCCATTCTCAATTTATAAAATATAATGGTCTGATTTATTAAAAATCAACCCATTTTCTGTTAAACATGATACTAAATAAATGCGGAAAACACTACCTTTCTTAAATTGGTATTAACTATTTGACTGGATTAAAGATATTTTGATAAAAATATTTTTTTGAATAAATTAACATAAAATTACTCTTCAAATACACTACCTCAGGAAAGTTCTATAAAAATATTGATATGGATGAAATATAGGTTCTTGAGTATTATTATTCATTCCTGACTCATATACCTATCATGGGGAAATGTCAATAAATCTATTTATGTGGTTAACCAACATATACAACATCAAAATCATTATCGTGGATGATCACCATAAATTCATTATCCTGAAAATACTATATAATAGATCAATACAAGATGGTTTATATGTTCATGAAATCTCTCAACCTTATGAAAATATGTTCTCTTTCTCTTCTAATGACCTATAGCCTTGAATCACTTTCATTTACATACTATGTTATCATGAAAAAAATTAATACAAAATGTAATTGTTTTATGTGGATATCCTTGTTCATTAATGTCAAAAATAAGATTGAGATAATATTATAAATCAACTTTATATCTTAAATAAAATTATTATTCTTTATGTTTTATCTTTTAAAAATATTTTTTATATCCTATGGATCTATTAAAATCATCAATCATTTTTTGTTAGATGATTCTCTTCACCTTTTCCATCAAATAGAATGCATCATCTAGTAAATTTTTTAATATTATAATGGATATTTCTTATGGTGTACATATTATTTAACATTATTTAACTATATTTTGAGACCAAAAAAATATCTAACATACAACTTCATTATTTGAAAATGTTTTTTTACATGTATAAATTTTTTTCACTTCTACTTATTCCTTTATATTTTATTCTTCATATTATTATGGTACATAACTATTATAACATTAGGAATATTCCGAACAAGGTTGGTTTTTCCAAATTATTATTTTAGGATAGACTTTATGGAACCATTATTTACTGATGTATCCCAACTCATAGAATTCATGGGCTTTACTTGAAAACAATATTTTGATTATTTAGTGTCCATGTCTAACTTCTTTTTCTTTTGTATCTTTATGAGTGAATTTTGTATTAAAAAATTATGTTTTTTCTTCCCTATTCTCTATAATAATTATTTATCAATTTATGTGTTGTTATTTTAAAATTTTATTGGTATGTTATTATGTAATCATACCATATTTTTTGGACTACCATTATTATATACCAACAACATAACATAAGCAACAAAAACCTATTTCAGGTATGCAGATTCTTCTTTATCTGTTGAAATTTCTTCTTCATGTTTGGATTCATTTTTTTAAAATAAAATTTAGATAAAATTTATAATTCAAGTTATTTAACCAATAAACCAATTAATTTTTATCGTAATAATAATACTTGAAAAATTCCTAAAAATGATCATTTCACATTAATTTATTATTGTCTGATTTGTGACCATGTTATTTTTGGGATTCATTCATCAGTAGTTGGGTTAATTATATTGAGAAAGCTTCCAAAATAATTCATATATCCACCATAGACAAGATTTTATGATTATAACTATTTTAATTATTCTATATATTTACATATTTTTATTTCTAACATCCAATATCAATGAAAATATATCTATGAAATAATAACAAAAATATAAGGATAAATCAACTTCATTAAAGGGTTTATGAGAATAACCATTAAGTGATTAAATGTTCTTAATTCCATATAATATAGTTATTTATTTAGTATAATCCACCCAGTAGCATTTTGCAGTAGTAACACTTCTTCCATTATATTCTGGTATAAACATAGATTCGATGTCTTTAAATTTTACAATTTAATGTCATGATCTAGTAACTTCATATAGATAATGTAATCCTCATATCCAAATGAATTAAATTTTTATTCACTTTATATATTAATTCATCTATAATTATCAACATGGAATTTGATTATTTATTATAAAAACGATTCTAGATTCTGTATTATCATATCTATTACATTTATTTGAGAAATCATTATTAAAATATCTTCTTCAAGAACATGGAATGTTATTGAAAATTAATTAGTGACCTCATCCTTATCTTAGATTAAATTTATCCACTCATCTTCAAACATGAGAACCTTGATTAAATATACACATTATTATCATCCTTTTTCATTAAATTTTTAAGAGAGATTTATACAAGTGAATCCCTTTTCTGTCTAATCCTTATCCAAAATCTCTAACTCATATTATGGATGGGTGATTTATAATTTAAATCATTTAAAAAATTACACAGATTATGAAACAAATTACTTCGAAAAATTTCATTAAATTGTTTAAATGGAAAACTAATATAGCATTATAACATACAGATTTTTTTAATCTATAAATACATCGCATATCTTAGGGATAGTGAAACCAATAAGTTTTACACACCTCAAGATCACTGACTTATTTGATCAATATAAGGGAACATGTATATCTATGTTCATAGTTGAAATATAAACTATTAGTTCTTCACAATAGATTCCTGATAATCATTCATTTTATATAGTAGAGAAACTAAATTTCATTTTTTTCACTGAATATGGACATGTTCTTCATCTTCCTCTTTTCGTATTTCTACAGTTAATCATGTTATTAGTATATATTTAATTATAATATGAAACAAATTAAACATCACCAAAAATTATAATTATTTTTAATATATGAATTAAACTAATTTCCTTAAAAATGTAACCAATATATAGTATAATGTAACAAAGTGGTGAACCTTACTCTTAATACCAATTTTAGGGACCATTGTGGATATTCTCAATGTAGAGAGGTGTGAGAGAATATTTATTAGGGATGTATAGTTCAAATATAATCTTTTTATTTTATTAAATCATTGATAGTTAAATATCTAGATTCTATCATTATCTTTCCACCCTATAATATATCAGCACATAGAAAAAGAGGAAATTTGTTTTACAAGATTCATCTCTGAATAATAAAGAATAATATATGGTGAAATCATGATATGATCATAAACTACATTACACACATTAAATAACACATCTATGCTGAAATCATGATATGATCATCAACTACATTACACACATTAAATAATATTTCCCTGTTATTTTATCTCCTTGATGTATAGAAATATCATGCAACCACCTTTCCAAATAATCAATACATGTATGATATATTCATAACTATATTTATAATATTCATTGCCTTTAATTTTTAATCCCTTACTTATCACTACATAACTCACCATTCTTTATTACACTTCTTTCATCAAGGTGAAAATTTTTATGCTTCTTCATTTATGCTCAAATTTCCTTAAAACTATATTTCCAGTACATTTAACAAATAGTTTATACCACGACATTAATTCTTTTTATGTATGTTTTAAAGTAATACTTGTTTACTTAAAATCCTTATAATTTCCTCCTTTCATGGATCAAATCCAGATACAAAATTCCCTCAAGTCCTTTTCATAATCTATATTGAAAAACTAAGCATACAAAAAAAATTTGTACTATGTGATCAATTCTCATACATAGGTCTCTAATTGAATAAATTGTGTCTTACATGCATAGAATGTTTTCATCCATGGGTAATACATGGATAATTTGTATTCATGGATGTTAAAATATCTATATTAATTATTTTTATTTATTTATATGAATTAATATTTAAATATATATTAGTAAATTTTTGTATATAGAAAATAAAAAATGTGGATATTTATATTTTTATTGAAAATTGAAGATTTACATATATGACACTACACTTATTCAAATAGCTTCATGAACGTCATCTTCTTATATGTTATGTGTTATTTCTAATTACACTCTTAATAAAATAAACCTTTTATAAGAACAAATCACTTTTCATTATTCGATTTGTATCCATCACAAATAATCTTGGCGTTGATGACCCACTATATCCTTTACTACACATGTTGTTGATATGAATTTTTTTAGGTGGTATATTTCTCACTATATCTTCCGTAACTATGTTTCTCATGGTTACTCTTATTCCTACCACTCCATTAGTCATGTTTATACCAGAAATTCATATGTTCATTCATTTCATTCTATGGTCATTTTTCCTAACATGCATGTCCCATGGATACTCCATAATTCATGCTTCTCACTATCACTTCGTTCATCTTACTCTCCCATTACATTAATTTTATCATTTATATATAAACCATTATAAAAAAATGATATAAATCCTTTATATAGAGATCACATAACATTCATTATTAGATTAATTCTCCATATAACTTTTATATGAAAAAACCTTTTTCATCCATATAATATTTCAAATTAGTTAAAACATGAACACTTCCTCTACTTTTCTCAGTTGACTTATAAAAAGTAATGTTCAGTATCACAAACCATTATTTTCATGTTCTTAAATTTTAATCTATTATCTCTTTTTGAAAATATTGACCTCGGACATCATTTTATATTTATGTATAATGAAAAAGAAATAAACAACACAAATTGTGATCAACACCTACTATGACAATAATGAATTCTATATTTCATGATAGCTTCCACTAAACAATTGTGAAACCCAGTGTTTAAGGAATTCATAATTTGATATTTTTCATATATTATTTTATATTTTTATGTGTTTTATGAGGGTTAGAGGGATTCGTGAAGCTGGAATTAAAATGTGACTAGATCGGAGGACATGCCATTGTTGGAAAATCTATACTTGTTCTTTTGACTAGCAAATGGGGATTTATTTGTGTGGATCCACATAAAATATGGAAACCTTAATTGGTAAAACATATTCTGTCATATAGCCAATGGCTACTTAGTAGCACTATTCAAGTCCTAGTAAGACTGGGTTGGTTTTATTTTTTCCTTTTTAAATAAAATCACATCCCTCTCTCATTTTCCCATTCTATATATCTTATATGAGCCCCGAAAACATAAAGATCCAACTTTTTATGATCCTGGGTATCTCTATAAGGTATTTTCTACATCTGTTTCAGTTAAAGACCTTTATTTGTGTTAATAAGGTTATTACCCATGTATTTAATGAGGTTCGGGGGAGTTCTGGGGGTTTGGGACATGAAAAATTTGAAAAATGGATTTTCTCTATAGGTTGCATGGTCTGCACACTGTTACTGCTAACTGTGAGGACAAACTAGTGAAACCATGTAGGAGGTGTGATATTTGAAAGTGGCATATGTTCGGTTTGAACACGGTTTGGAAAACCGTGTGGCTAAACCATGCATCCCAGAAACTATTGAGAAATTACAAAATTGACACTCTAGGGTTTTCATGTTCACTTAGGATTATCCTCTTCCACCTCCCTTTCTACCCTAGGAAAAAAAAGATACCATGGTCTTCTAAGGATCGATCTCGTTCGATTCTTGAACCTTTGGATTTTCTTTTTATGTGAATCGAGGATATGGGTGATTATAATCTCCTCCTCCTCTCTCTTTTTCAATTTAGAACATGTATTTTGACCAATTTCCATCTGAATCTATCAATACTCTCTTTTTCAGTGATATCATGGTTTATTAATAAAATTATTGTTGGATTGGGATCTAAGGCCTTGGTTGAGAGGGAGTTCATCAACGGATTTGAAGTATGTGGTCTATAAGTTATGTCCCATAACTTTTATGAAGATTTGGGCATATATGTTTTTGATTCTTGCACTCTTGTAATGAGTTCTTCATCTCATTACTATGATGTGATGTTTAGGGTGTCTAAAATCCTAATGGAACCCTTATTATCCATACGAGATGCGTGGAGGAATAAGTGACCTATGTTAGGCCCCCCCATTGGTTGGGCCTATGTTCCAGAACATAGTATATAGCTAAGTAAATGTAGGGTAATTATACCAGAACATAGAGCTCCGGGTGAATATGATGTTAATCTTAAAGGATATGAATGGGAGTCCTAGTAACACACCATGGTTGGGCAGTAAAGGATGTGGGTGTCCGGTTTTCGTAAAAAGAGTTATGTTAGATAAGGTGAAATTATAAGTTATTAGCTTTATAAATTATTATACTTAGTGAGATATCCATGGGAAATAGGAAATGGGGATAAATTTTGTGGGTTAAAAATGAAGAATGTTTTAATGGACTATGTCATAATGTTAAATTCCCATTCACTAATATTGTTGTGATGTTTCTAATGACATTAGCGGTTCATGGTTGCAAATTGTGGTTGGATGTGATGAATGTTAAATAAATAATTGGCTCATGGCTTGGTTATTTGGGGTACAGACTAAATGTCTTACGCCCATGGGACGAATTTTGACTAAGGTTCCAAACTACACACACTAAATGCATGGGTTGGGGAATGGGAAATACTTTCATTTCTTTAACGGTTGCATCCACTTGGACTGAAGCTTTGAGGTGAGGATAAAGAAAATTGTTATGTTATGGTGACTAGTGAGATATTGATTGTTTAATTCTCTCATATTGTGAATTCTTATCATTCTAATTCCATTGAACACATATAAAGGGTGAATTGATAAATAGTGTATATTGGAAAGAGTGTGGGTTATTTGACTATTTAACTGAAAAGATCATAATTAATCTTCTCCTTCTAATCTATTTTCTTTACTTCTGTATTACCACTACATGAACTATCTGTGGGCTGGATTTTTTGTAGACACCATTGGTGGTGGACTACGTAGTTGTACTCACACCCTACGTGGGCTATCGTTGGTTACCCATGAAAATTTCATGGTTGCTGGTAAGGAGAGGGGAAAGGTCCAAGTGATTGGGAATTGAGTTGGGATTCGGGATGATATTGGTTGAGGATTGATGCTTAGTTCTAGGAACATTTTTGGGATTTCCATATTTGTAATAATTTCAGTTTTGTTCACTATTAACAATATCATGTCATGACATACTTAATGTAGGTTGTGTTGTACCCAGTTTGCGAATAGTTTATTTATACATTATGTTGTTTTTTATAGTTTATCTACTTTTTATATTTTATTTTTGAGGCATACTCTGGTAAATGGGGGTATGGTCTCCCCATGTGACTACTCAGACCCTCACTGCTTGTTATAACCCCTAGCATATGGGGAGGCATGCTTGTGGTCATGTAACCCCCGGATTGAGGCACTTGTTAGTAGATCCTGGGTCTGGGACATTACAAAGTGGTATTAGAGGAGGTCCTTTCTCTTTCTTACTATTTAGGGATGGTATATAGATGGGTAGGGTAGTGTTGGGCATTGGTAATGAGCATGTACATGGGATTATATAACCCATGTACATGGGGAAACCCAAGTCACCGTTAGGGGGAATTGTTGGTCTTGTTATGTGTTGTTACATTAGATTATATTTCACCATTTGGTGATGTACTTCTTCTGTGATTTGAAAATTCTGTGATATTTCATTTTTGGCCAGAATGGCACAAGTTTGTGAATTCATGCATCATCCTAGGAACATATAAATATAATTTTCATTCATTATGGTAGACACACACACGTAATGAGAGAGTGGGATGAAATGTTTAGGATGCATTATTTATCTTAAAATTGATGATGTTATGCCTAATAGAATGTTGTTAATGGTTAACAAGGGGTGTAAAAATGCTGAGTTATAATCAAGTAACCTGTTTAAAAAGGATGTAATGTTAGTTAATATTTTGTTAAAGTAACATGAAATGTGGAATGGTATGAAATGGTGTATGAAATAAATATTGAAAATGTGTGAGTTGGTTAACTGTGTTGGCCATGGTCCTAGGATGAATGGAAAAGGGTAGTGTCCCAAATGTGATTATCATAGTGAAATGATGTATCAAAAATGGTTGATTATGGATAGTGATGAGCCTTACTACGTTATCCCTTCATTTCATGATATATTTAGTTCTTTGATCTAATGTTGTGTTTCGAATTATAGACCAATGCCACCACGAAGATGTGTTCCAGTTGGGCAACCAGAATACATTGATGAGAATGCTTCTAAGGAAGTGGAGTAGTGGAATATAGAGGTTTAGGGAGATGGGGAGATAATTTCTATGATTACATTTGTCGTTTTATGCAGAATATGGTACAAGACCTAGGGTGGGTTTTGCCGAGTATGTTCGAGATGCCTAGAGTGTTTCAGCTACAACACCCTCTAACTATTACTCAAGAGGCACGACTAGAGGCAGTAGAGGACTGCATCGTTTCTATCAATACTATTCTCCATCCTCTAGAGAATAATTTTGAAAAGGGATTCATGTTGGCAGCTTATAAGTTGAGAGGCCAATTGAAGCATTTTTTGGACATCATGGTCAAAACGAAACAGGTTGAGGGAATTCTATAGAAGTAATTTCATGAGAAGCTTCATGAGAAATTCTATATAGAGACCCTAAGGTAAGAAAATGTGTAGATTTTATTTGTTTTACTCAAGGGTAGATGTCAGAGATGGACAACTCTAGTAGTTTCACTGATTTACGTCGCATTGTTATAGCTCTTACTAGAAACTAGGAAGCTATGGAGAGATGTTTCTAGGATGCTTTGAGACATGAGATTAGGTCTCAGGTATGCATAATTAATCTGAGGAGGTTTTCTAAATTTTTATATCAAGATAATATCTTGGAGGGAATCCTAAAGGGGTCATCAGGTATTGATCTTGTAGGGGAAGCTGGGTGAACCAATAGTGTGGCTTCCGAGTGCAGGAAGTGCCATTTTAGAAACATTCAGTAGGGTGGATGTTTTTTGAGTAGAAAGATGAGGGGACCATCCTCTCCAATTGGTGACTATATTTTATTATAAGAGTGTGGTAGTCCGGAGAACTTTCATGGATAGTGTCCCCTACCACTAGTCGAATACTGGGCATGCTGCAGGTTAGGCAATGAGCAGAAGTTATGTAGGAACTCGTGGTTGCTGGGAAATGAAGGAAGTCATAATCTGATATCGAGTGCAGGTAGAGGGTAGGTGACCCCAAATCAGGCTGGAAGATGGAGCTCTACAGGTCGTACTGGTATGGGTTGTGGACCTAGAACTCTGGGATGAGACCATTCTTACCATCAAGGTAGAGCATTGTAGGGTACCCAGGGTAGAAGTGTAGGTCAACTCCATGCAGTTCAGACTATACCTAATGGTGGTGAGGTCATATCATACATTGTTCAAGGTAAGAATCTTATAGGTTTTATGCCTTCTAGTGAATTATTTTATAATGTTTCTACACATTCATTTATTTTTTTTCTCATTTTGTTGTTGGGTTTGTTTTGACCATGGAGAATGCATGTGGGCTAATGGGACATGATACTCCATTGGGAGTATGAGTTGAGATCATCAGGAAATGTAAGGGTTGTCCTCTTAATATTGGGCCTTAACATTTTTAGTGGGATCTTTTTGTTATGGACATGTCATGTTTTGACTTCATCATGGGAATGGATTGGTTTGTGTTGTATCAATCCCACATAAATTGTTATCAATTTCGGGTAATTTTTACATCTCTTAATGGAGACACATATCTCCTTTAGGGTGAGTGGGATGCTCGATTGGGCCATGCCTAGCCTCTTTGCTAGCAGTTGGGAGATATCACAACCCTAGTAGCATGCCTTATTTTAAATAATGTGTAGAATGGGAAACTAATATTCCCATCAGTAGTGGATCTGTTTCAGGATGTGTTTCTTGAGGAATTCTCAAGGTTACTACCTGAGAGAGACGTTGAGTTCCGTATTTAGTTGTCACCAAGAGAAGATCTAGTCTCCATTATTCCATATCATATGGTGCCGACAGAACTCCAAGAGAAGAATGTTTAGTTGGATGAATTGGAAGACAAGGGTTTTATTAATTTTAGTATAACACATTAGGGATCACATATGGTTTTTTCTAAAAAGTATTATGGGTCACTTAGACTTTGTGTCAGTTATAGGTGGTTGAACGAGATAACAGTGAAGAAATAATACCCTCTTCCAATAATCGATGATCTTTTTGACCAACTCAGAGGTGCTTAAGTGTTTTCAATTTGAGATTTGACATCAAGATACCATCAGTTAATGGTGAGACCTTCTGAAATACCACGAACAACATTCCAAAAAATGTATGGGTTGTATTAATTTTTGGTAATGTTTTCTTGGTTAACAATTGCACCAGTAATGTTCATGGATTTGATAAACCAGATATTTTACCCATATCTAGACCAGTTCATTGTTATTTTCTTGATGATGTCTTAGTATAATACAAGACCTGTGACAATCATTACCATCCTCTTGACATCATTTGTGTACACTAAGAGATCTTTTTCTTTATGCCAATTGATCATTGTGTCAGTTTGGAATTTTTGATCTGTACATTTTGGGATACATCATCTTAGAATATGGTTTGTCGGTGGATCCGAAGAAAGTACAGGATTTGATGCCTTGTGAGCATCCCTTGATCATTTCTAATGTTCATAGTTTTCGTGGTTTGGCTAGTTATTATTGGAGGTTCATTATGGACTTCTCTCATTTGGTTGTACCACCCTTCGGTCAGAAGCAAAAGGGAGTTATTTTTGAGTGGTCAGGATCATGTTATAGTTCTTTTCAAGAGATGAAGAAGCGGTTGACTAATGAAGTGATTATAGTTTTACATGAACTGGGAAAAAAGTATACCTTGTTTTGTGACAGTTCAGGTGTTGACTTGGTGTAGTGCAGATGCAGGACGAACGAGTTTTTTTCTAATGGGTCAAGATAGTTGAGACCACTTGAAATAAATTACCCAATTCCTGACCTTAAACTAGATGCAGTGATTTATGTCTTGATGTTTTGGAGGAATTACTTATTGGGAGAACCTTTTATGGTGTTTACCAACCATAAAAGTCTCATGTACATTTTCTCTCAACAGGATCTGAATCTTTGACAACAAAAGTGGGATGAATATCTAAAATCCTGTGATTTTGACTTGGTTTACACATCAAGAAAAGGGAATAGTGTTGTTGATGCTCTGAGCTGAATGACTCAGAATTAGGTGGTCAAAGAATCATCATCATAGTCGATATTGATGACCTTTTTTCTGAGATGCACCTGGAGGTACAGGATGAACCAATGAATACTACTCATACATCCATAGCAGTTGACTCTATGCTTTTGAGTTGGATGTAGGACATCCAGTGGGCCGATATGGTGTGATTATCAATGAAAGAAATTATTTAAGGTGGGAAGTCACTTTATAGTTGGGTTTTTGGTGATGATGGTGTTTCTCATGTTTATGACCGTGTTGTGGTACCTGTAGGAGTATGAGAAGAGTTGATGTGCAAGTTCCACACATCAAAGTGAGCAGTACATTTGTGTTTGAATAAGATATATCGTAACCTTGGATGGTTATTTTGGAGGCCCTGAATGAAGAAAAAAGTTGCGAGCTTTGTGGCTTAATGCCTTACCTGTCAATAGGTGAAGGCTGTGCACCAACATCTAGGTGGATTTTTGCAATCATTACCCATTCTGAAGAGGAAATGGTATGAAGTGATAATGGACATTATGATTGGTCTTCTCAGGATGCCTCAGAAGAGTGATACAGTTTCGGTGGTCGTGGATCTGTTAAAGAAAGTGGATCATTTATTTCCAATCCAGGAGACTATTACAGTTGATCAGTTGGGTGAGTTATATGTTTGAGAGTTACTGAGGTTTCCGGGTGTCTCGAGAACCATAGTTTGAGATCATGATCTGTGTTTTAGTTCACACTTCTAGAAGGGGTTACATAAGTCACTTAGAACCCAGATGTTGTTGAGAATATCTTATCACCCATATATTGACTAGAAATCGGAACGAATGATTGTGTATTTAGAGGACATGTTGAGGGCATCTGTTTCGGATTTTGGTGGATTGTGGGAGAAAAACATTCCAATTGTTGATTTTTCCTACAATATCTTTTTCCAGGATACAATTAAGATGATTCATTTTAAGGCACCCTAAGAGAGACTCTACAGATATCTGCTGTTTTGGATAGTGTCCAGAGAGAATGAGTTGTTGGGACCATGTCACATGAGGAAAACGTCTCCGATGGTTTGATCGATTCAGAAATGTATGGAAATAGAATAGGGTAGGAAGAAGTCATACACAGATCAACATCATAGACCTCTAGATTTTAGGGTGTGTTATATTTTGTTTCCCCAGGTGTTATCAAGGTTGGGTCCCTGTCGAATTTGGATGTAGGAAAATTTGGCACCGAGGTATGTGGGTCCATTGGAGATTGTGGAGATGATCGGGCTGGTGGCTTACCGATTGTCTCTTTCCCAATGATATATTGGGACGCATGATGTGTTTCATGTTTCAGAGCATCAGTAATATCACCCTAACCCATATCGTGTTCTAGATGATGATGATATTGAGATTGATGTTGATTTGTTCTTCGAGGAGCATCTGGTTCTTGTCGTGGACCACAGTGAGAATGTTTTGCGAGGAAAGGTTTTTAATTTCATCTATGTGTTGTGGAAGAACAAAAATGTTCAGAAGGAAACTTGGGATTGATAATCGGATATATGGGCTTAATGGCCCAAACTCTTTTCTTATAAACTCGACGATTCTCAAAATAGAGGCTCAAAGACAAGCCATTATATGGTGGGGAGGGTGTAAGATCTTGGATGTCTCCATAAAGTATGTTGTAGTTATGTATCAGTTTAAGAAGTTTATATTTGTAAATTAAGTTCTACCCAAGTCGTTAAGGAGACTTATGGGTTTTCTTAGCTTTCAATACAATAAAAAGGAGACAAAAATAGGATTTTCAGGGTAGGTCGCACAGTATGGGAATGGTTATTTCTAACCATGTGGACAACCCAAGGAAACTCTGAAAGGGGTTGGATTTTGGATAGTGGAATCCCCAAGGATTGTGCATAGTTTGGAAAACCGTGCAATCCAAAAACATTTCAAAATGTACAAAATTTTTACTTTGAGTTTTTTAAGTTCACTCGATATTTTCCACTTCCTTTAACCTTAAAACCCTTGGAATAAACAAAATGAACCAATAGATTCCAATGATTTATCTCCTTCGATTCATGACCATTTGGAGTGTTGGTCGATGGGAATCAAAGATCCGAGTGAGTATCAACTACTCTTCCTATCTCTTTTCCGGTTTAGGTCCTGTGTTTTAGATGATTTCTATCTAAAACTCTCAAACCTCTCTTTTTCAGTGATATCATGGTTGAGGCTAGAATAGGGTGTTTTATTGAGATTTATGGAATTAATTGAGAGGGATTTAATCGACGGATTCAGGGTAGGTGGTCTATAATTTAAATCACTTATATTTTTTTGGAGATTTGTTCATGTAGGGTGTTGATTCATACCCTATGTTGATGATTTATTTGTTCCAATACGATGATGTGATGTTTAGGGTGTCTAAACAACCTAATGGAACCCTCATGATCCCCATGGGATACAAGGAGTAATATGTGACCTTTGTAAGGGCCACCAATGGGGTGTGCCTAAGTTCATGGACTTAGAGATTAGCCAAATAAATGTAGGGCTGTTGTGGGAGAATATCGAGCCCATGGTTATTATGATATTAAGATTGAAGGGTGTGAATGGGAGTCCTAGTAAGACAACTTGGTTGGGTGGTCACCTATGTGGGTTTTTGGTTCGATTTAAAGGGGTATGTGAGATAAGGGGAAATGCTAAGAGATTAGCTTTATACATGGTAATGATTATTGAGATAGGCATGGTAAATGAGATATGATGATGAATATTTTGGGTTTTAAATGTACATTGTGTTAATGGATTGTGGAATAATTTTAAATTCCCATTCATTTATATTATTGTGATGTTGCTAATGACATTAGCAGTTCTTGGTTCTGAATTATGGTTGAATTTGGTGAATGTTAAATAAATCTGGTGCCCATGTCTTGGTATTTTAGGGTATTGAATTGAGGTTCTACCCCCATGGGTTGAGTTTGCACTAAATATCCAAACTCCACCCAATAAATGCATGGGTTTGGGAAGGGGACAGAGTTCCATTACCCTAACGGTTTCATCCACCAGACTATGGGTTCATGGTGAGGATAATGAAAATTGTTGTGTTATGATTCCTAGTGAGATACGACATGATTAATTCTATCATGTTGTTATTGATGATCTTTCTAAATCCATTGAACACATATAAAGGGTAAATTAATAAATAAAGTATCTTGGAATGAGTGTGGTTGGTCTGATTTGTTAACTATAAGGAACATAGTTAAGCTTGAACTTCTAATCTATTTCATTTAATTATTTGTTATTACCACTACATGCCCTATATATAGGATGGATATTTTGTAGAAACCATTTGCGGTGGCCTACATAGTTGTACTGACACACTACTTGAGGTACTATTAGTTACCTAGGAATATTTCATGGTTGTAGGTTAGGAGAAGGGAAAGAGACCAATTTCCTGGAAATTGAGTCGAGATTCCAAATGATATTGGTTGGGGTTCGAGATATAGTTCCAATACCATTTTGGGGATTCTGTTGTTTTTCTTCATTTATGTTTTTTCCCTTTTCATTGAATAATTCCATGAAATACATTATGTTGGTCGGGTTGAAACCAGTTTGAGAATTGTTTATTTATGCATTGTGTTGTTTATTTTATAGTTTTTATGTTATTTATATTTTTTATATTGTGCATTACTCTATTATAAGGGGTTATAGTATCCCCATGTGACTAATTAGTCCCTCGGTGCTAGTCAGAAACCTCTAGGATATGGAGAGGCATGGTTGAGGTCATGTACCCACCTGGCTCAGGGAACCATTTGTTGGCTCCTGCGTCGGGGACGTTACAATCCTCTTGTGAATTTTGTCTCCCACCACTTCTTAAATATCTATCCTTCGATGCTCATCCATTGGTTTGATCCCACACTTCTAGTATAGTGGGTTATGTATAGATTGAGGTCAATTATGTAATCCTTTACATAATAAAAACTAGTAACATTATAAACACCATGATTGAATAATATGGTTTTGTTATTATCTAACAAAATAATTGTTCTAAATTGATAGAATTAGAACCTACATTCACATAATTGGAATCTATGTGATGTTTGGAGGTAGATTATTGTTAGAAATGGATCTTCTTAAGTATGTGTGATATCGACCTACAATTTGGATGTGGAAATATCACTAATAGTTGTTCTAGAAATATAATAATTGTGAATTAGCAATGGTTCATGGATCAACAATTGCGTAATTATACTCTAATATTGTCCCATGTAATTGTAACACCATTGAAACCAATATTGGTTGTTCTTATCATTAGTCTATGTTTATATGGGGTTTTATTGGACTTTTGGTTTACGTTCATATCTCTATCAGATGTATATTTTTTGTTTAATCACATGATGTGTGTGTGCGTGTGAAATTTTTAGACGCGTATTATTGATGATTGGTTACATTAGATGTGCCTATGAAGCAGCATGAGACCTATGATTTATTATTTATCTCATGTGGGTTGTAATGGTGTTATGTTTTTTCAAATATGGAAATATATTTCTTTTTATTCCTATATCATTGAGATGTACATATTTTTCCCCTATATATTTTAATTGAGTGTATAGGTTGACCCATAAAAGATATACTTTATTGTGCATGTGTTAAATTCTCAGTCGGCAAGTAAATGGGTTATCTTTTAAAGGTGGGTTTTTGAATATCATTTTATGAATATTACATCAAGGGGTTGTGATAGGATTATAATTGGAATTCCTTCCAATAGGGAGTTGAAGTAGGTAGAGATGATCTAAAGGGACTAATAAATGTTCATCTTTTGATACGCTTTCTATTTATCTATGCCCTATTTACTATCATGTAATGCAAAAATAATTTTTTGAATTTATATTAAGAACCATTTGTGGTATTCAATGAAGTTTCATGCTCAAACCCAACTCAAGAATATCGATGCATAATTGAATTTTAATACCATAGTTATAGAGATGGGCATACACTATATGGTGGATGTTTCAATATTTTTAGTAGAAGGATGTTGTCATTTCTTGGAGGAATTTGGTATGGATATTTTTTTAAAATCTACTCAGTTACCTTTATCTTTTAATTTTATCTAGAACCTACGGGGATCATTACCATAGTCTATTTTGTGTGGCTATCATTCTATTTTTCTATTATATGTGTTGGTACTTTATGTATATTCTATTACTCATTTTATTATTATTATATTCTTTATTGTTGAATTGTTTATTTTAACATCCATTTTAGACACTACTGTTTACCTTATATTGAGAGAATAGTTTCACAGTGTGGTCCCTCTTCCACCTTGCCACTTGTTTATAACATCTTTCTAATGGGGAGTCCCAAATGTGGTCATTTTTTAATCCTGACTGGATCTAGTGACTAATGTAGCGGTGTTGCAAATTGGTATTATGGTCTGTGTTGGAAAACATTTTCTCATCATCTTTGTTTTTTGCGATAGGTTAGATAAGAGAAAAGATAGTTATTACTTTGGAAGGGTAACTCTATTAGTTTCTAGCCAATAATGTGTAGTTGGAACCCCATTTTCTATGAAATTTGGATTTTATGCTCTTATTATTGAATTTTATCCTTGATGGGATTCACATTGTTCGGTGACCATGATGTTTTTATTCTTAATTGTACAATTTTGTTCCCATTCTTGCATCATGTTTACACACATCAGATAACATTCCATTTGAATTATTCTTTAATTAGATAGATACCAAATAATTAAAGTGCTTCTTTGAATTTATGATATGTTATTTGTGGTATTATTTTATATACATCGGTGTTTCCATTGGTTGAGTGAATATATATGGTTGTGACTAACATGTATTTAATAAATTCTTGGAATGTTCATTGGTTTGTGAACGGGGTTCCATCAATTGTTTTTGTGGGTATACTCTTCGGTAAAACCATTCTTGTTACCCTTGTGCATTCTTGTGATCCGTTTTTTGACATTATGTTTTAGTTGGTGGATTTATCTTTATAATGTTCTGTAATTTCAAGAAATGTATATTCATAAACATATTGTTCCACCTATTGTGAAGATTTTTTATTCTAAAAATTATATCATGTATGTTCCAACAATATAATATTTAAAACTTCTTTAGATGATACTCTTCAAGAAAGATCATATTCTTGTTAGAGTATCCCAAATGGGTGGGATGATGAAGGTTGACAATACCAGTGGATTCATACTAAAAAAATTATAGTTATCAAGGAAATTGGATGATACCCAAATATATAGTGGTGGATGATATTCCCCTAGAAGATCTTTAATATAGAATATATTGTGAACGATTAAGAGTTTAATCTTATACCCTTTATTCTTTTTTTATTCTATAAATTAGTTAGAAATTAACCTTGAGGATAGTATATGTGAGTAGTTGATGTGAGTTCCCACTAAGGATATCTTTTTTGAGGATTTCCCATGATTTTTTTCCATATAGGATATGCTTTAGATTTCATCGAGGTTTCACTTAGGATAATTTTTTTTGATTGTGTATTCAATATGTTTCAATGAGTTTACTCACTTGGATCCTATTGTATTGGGAAATGAGGATCAGAATGTAAGTAAATATAATTTTTCCTTTGTTTATAGATTAAATTATTGTTCTGGGACTGTTATATGATTAAAAAATCTATAGATCATTGTAAATATTTGGCGATTGAATGGAAAATCGAGGAAAATAGCCCTGTTGATATTCTTCCAAATTTTACTGGATCAAGAGGTTCATTCTATAATGTGATTCTATTTAAATACTATGGAATTGTGAAATGGAATTCATCTAGTGGATTCTTGAGTGTAAATTGACTATCAGAGATTGTAACAAGATCTTGCAATCCCTCTTTAGAATATAATGATGGTTGAATTTACTGTGGGAAGAAAGGACTCTACCAAAAGGACTATATTGTTTCTCTAAAGACTTGTGATTGTGGTCCCATAGCCATTCATGTGAAATTGTTTTATTCTAAGTATTAATCGATTTATATATAATATTTGTACTAATATTTCATTGGGGGATATGGTAGGGGGTATAGACCCCAAACGGGTCAGTGAATTAGGAAACTCATAAGCCTTTTAGGAATCATAGATTGGATTTTAATAGTGTTTATACAGATGATTGGTCTACTAATTACTATAGAGAGTGACTATTAGTTTTTCATGATATGAAAATGATCTCTTTCACACTCTATGATTTTTTTTTCAATATAATAACATCTAATTTGTTTATGCCAATTCATGTGGTTGATGGGTTAGACATATCATTTATATTCTCTTATAAGATTTTATATATCGAAACACCACATGGAAATGAAATTTGATCATCTTTATATTTTATCAAAATATCTGATTTCATTTTTGTCATTGATAATGGGTGGAGATTAATAATTTATGAGATTTTAGGTTTTTATATGGTCCTTAGCCTGAACTAGTTGACCAATATCCATGAAAACACTAATTATTATTCGATAAAAGTTAATTGTATTCTACAAAAAGCATAGAAGTTAACTTTTGTTGGTGAATGGGGTATTTAAGTTGGTATAGTGGGACAACATCCTATTTTGTGACCAGCATTTTTTGGTACAATTGTATAGAATGATCCTAGATATGTATAATCCAGGTATACATTCCAATTTTAATCTCGTGGTCATCCTATAATATGATGAATTACTATAATAGTTTTCTTTTATACCATCATACATGAGAGATGAGTTTGAGATAGGCAATTTAATATATTCACATAGTATTTTAATCCTCCTATATGATTTGGAACTAAAATAATTGAATGATATTATGGTATAACATGATAACTTGTATGATAATTTCTTCATTAGAATAAATACACCCTCTTGAGGTGCTCTAATATTTTTTTTCTAATAAGGTGAATGATAGTTATTGAATTTGTTAAAACTATATAAGGTTTAACCAGATCTCATTAAAAATAGGATCCCATTTCTTTATAATTGAAGAATTCTCTTATCTACTTTCATAGTTGACCTAGAGAGGGAGGCCTAAAATTTAATTATTCATGATGAGATGTGAGTTATATGAGAATAGTGTTATGCCTTTTGGACTGATGAATACCCTTTAAGGTTATGGATGACCTAAAAATGATCCCCCACACATACATGGACTCTGTCATTATTGTGTTCAATAATGATATATTGATATTATCAAGTATGTTTAAATAACATGATAGACATATTAAGATATCATTATGTATTCTTCTAGAACACATTCTTTAAGACACGTTTTCAAAGTGTAACTTTTACATATTGGATGTTAAATTTCCTGGGCATGATGATTCTAAATCTATAATATTTTTTGATATGGAAAAGTTAAACTTATTTATGTATTGGTAACATCTAATAAGTGTGTTATTGATCGATAATTTGTCTAGATTTTTTGGGAACTATAAGAGGTTTATTTATCACAATTATTTCCTAATAGTGTATATGACTATTTTTACCATGAGGGGATCCGATTTTGAATGGATAGTCACAAGTATGTAGTCTTTTTATTTCTTAATGAAATTTTTAAATCTTCTTTTATTCTGATTCTTCTTATTCCTAGTGTCTGTTATGTAGTTTTTAATGATTCATCTAGTGTTGGATAGGGATATATTTTGATATAGGGTGATAAGGTTGTTTCTTACAAGAATCATAATATATGAACCAATAAGAAGAACCTCCATACTCATTAATTATATTTAATATACATGTTCTTTGAATTGAATCATTCCTGACATAGTCTCTTCGGTGGGAGATTTATCGTATGCACATACCACAATAATCTACAATATTTTTCTCCTATCCTAATTGGAATATATATAACAGTCATTTTCTATAATACCTTTCACTATTGCCTTTGATATAGAGTTTTCTCCTAGGAAAAGGAATTTTATTTCATATTATCTTAGTAAGAAGTTGTACAAATTTATATAGAATAAATTTGAAGAAGTTTGGAAGCTTGTGGATTTAATAAAAGAATATAAGGAGGGTGTAAATTAGGACAAATGTGTAGCATGTTGTCCAACCATGGTGATCATATCATCATTAGTGGAATGATTGAATTCCAGTCATTACATTAGGAAGGATTGTGTTATAATTCATGATAGGTTGGAAGAAAATTATTCTATTTTAGTATGGAATTTATATGGCTGTTTTTTTCTTTTGGATCATGGATGTTTGATCTCCTCTTATTCAATATGTTAATAGATGATGAATTAATATCATGATATTTTGTGGGTAGTGTCAAAACCCATCCCCTGGGGCCCGTTGTGTGACTACCCTAATCCCGCCTTCAATATGTCAGGGGCTGGAGACTAACACCAAAAGAGTATTCCCTAAAACATGAAAGGAATTGCCTTTATATCCTATAAACACACGCAACCATGAACACAAAAAATTATGAACACGAGTAAACTGTATAGTAAAAGTGTGAGTACATTATGAAAAAGGGGCTAAAATACAAGCCCAACTGGAAAGTACAGGTAAACTGAAAATTAGAAGTAAACTGGAACAGATCATATGAACACCCGCCGATGATCAAACCTGAAGGGTAGGTACAGCTCTCGAACGGTCCTCTCTACGGTACGCCTTGTCTAATGTCCACCTCCGAGAAACCTCTTGTCCTGGTACCCTCGTCCTTAGTCAGAGTTGTCTGTCGTCTGCACCAAACACAACAATGTGCAGACATAGACCATGCATGGGTGACTATAACGACACTCAGTTGGGAACCAGAGACCCTCATGGTCTCACAAAATCCACAAAGGATAAACCACAAAGCATGAAATCAGTTGAAAACCCTAATTAGTTATATGACCATACGTATACCTAAGTTATCATGTATGCCAATCTCAATCATGAGGAAACAAAGAGTCCAACTCAAAATCCCAAGATCAAGTTTCCCACAAAAGAAGGTGCACCACGAAGGTAAGTACCACACAGGTATGCCACACAGAAGAATGCCACCAAGGTCTTACCATAATGGAAAGTACCACACATGTACGAACTTATCTCACACTAGGTATAACTTAGGTACAGTAGTAGAGATAATTAGATGTAACTACTAATTCATCTAACTCTATTAAGAGGCAAACCCACGAAGGATCCAAAATCATCATTAGACCTACAGAGGATCGTAGTACATCGTCAGACCCATATAGGATACTAGTACCTCGTCAGACCCACACAGGATCCTAGTGCATCATCAGACCCACACAGGATCCTAGTACATCATCTGTACGTCGTCATACCCACACAAGATCCTAGTACATCGTCAGTATGTCGTTAGACCCACACTGGATCCTATTAGATTTTTAGTACGTCGTCATACCCACACATGATCCTATTACATCGTCATTACGTCATCAGACCCACCCATGATCCTAGTACACCGTCAGTACATCGTCAGACCCACACAAGATCCTAGTACATTGTCAGTATGTCGTCATACCTACACAAGACCCTAGTACATCATCATTACTTCGTGAGACCCACACAAGATCCAAGTACAACATCATAGTCAGCTATATGGTTCTTGAACAAAGCTCGCTTGTCTTTTGGAGGGTCCACTCCTCAAGGCACATGTCAATACTCCAACTGTAACAAATTCACACGAAGAAGTATCCCTACGGATCGTCATGTCATAGGGTTCTCAATGCAACAGACGGTGCGTCAATCAGACACCTGGTCTATAAGTTATTTTCTTTTTAGTCTCGATGGCCTGGTTAGATTTGTGCTCGATCCAACCCAATCGTACCTCAACTTTATCTAAATCTATAGTGGCATATACCAAAGAGACCGTCTCACTCCAAGGTTTCAAACTCTATAAAAGGTTCATCAAAAGGACGTTGGGTGACTATGTTATGTAAAAATGTATGGAATGGGTCGAAACTGGTCTGGGTCAGGTCCGACCCCGCCCGACCCGCTGGGTCCAGCCCAGCCCACGGTGGGGCCCGGCCCACTGGACGACCCACCGTACCAGGTGGCTGTGGTGTGGCGGGGCGGCCACGGTGCGGAAGAGCGGCCGTAGTGAGGCGGTCCGCCGCGATCGGCCAGATGGCCAGTCGTCCTCTTCGCATGGCATGGTCGCACGCCGCGCCTTCACCGGTGGTCGTCTCGGCCGGACATCCTCCCTTCGTCGTTGCAGAACAAGCCATGGTTCTCTTCTGTTGGGTAGAACGGTTGCCCCGTCACCTTTGTCACTTCCAGCGGTGTGCCAACCACCATATCCATCTCTCACCAGTTCCATTCACCGACACTGATCACTGCTCTCTTCCACTGTTAGAAACACATAAAAAATCCCAATAAATTGTGGAGAGTTCATTCCATGATTGTTTATACTACACCCTTCACGTTAGGGTGGTAGCAAGCGGCCTGAAAAATCTTGTATGAAGAAAATAAAGACTGGTAAGGGGGTACTCAAAACATCAAATTCTACCTCGATGGATCACTAACGTGTCGTGAGATGAAATGATGAAGGGGAAGAGGGTGCCAACAATTGTTTCCTCATCAACAATCTTCCTAATTCAGGCTCGTGCGTTTTCCTCTTTCTTGGCATTGAAGAACATTCTTTAATGGAGGTGGAATTCTTTTTTTGGAGGAGAATTTATAATTTGGATAGTAAGGGCATGTTCTTCATTGGAGAAGATCTTCCACAAGTTCTCCCCTTCTCCATTTCCAATCAATCCTTTCAAATAAAAGTGGTTCCAATAAAAAAATATAATTTTGTTGGCACAAAAGGAGATGTCCTAATTAATTGTCTCAATTAATTGGCTCAGTTAAATGAATTGTTTTGGCATAAATAAAGTTGGGGAGTTGAAAGTTTTTCTTCTATTAAAGGGGGTTTGGGTAGTCCCTGGCACTAGAATTCAAATTTAAAGGAATTAATCTAGGTGGTCCCCACCTCTATAATAATCACATGGGAGGTTTCAACAAAAATAAAATAGTAGTGTCTTTGATTTTATTTTTATTTCCACAAAGAAGTGAAAAACTATTTTTCACCCTCAACGTACTGTGGTCAAGGTAATGGTCTCCTAAAGAAAATATCGGTGTTTCGAGTTCAACAGTGTCCTCGGATTTCAATTCTGAGCACTGGTTCATAAGTTACAAAAACCCACTCGCACTTTATTGAACGTAGTTGAAATTTTTTTCAGACTTTCATTCCGGGCACACCGGGCCTCAGAATCACGTGCCAACAATTTTTGCGGACATGTAAAATGCCCATATAATTAAAATAATTACATGTAAATTCTAGGTCTTTACAAGAAGTGCTCCCATGATCCAAAAAAAATGTATCAAAATGTTGGGAGACAATTATTGTGTCCATTCATGAAATGAATCATTGCATGCCTTGTTTCCCATTGTCCGAATTTTTATAAGATCAAGGATGGGAATCTGATACCTAGGGAGAATCTCTATACACTCCAAATTCTAATATTGAAATGGGATGAGGTGATCGTGGATTTCATTATCAGTATTCCAGGACAATTATCGGTTCAAGAATCATGTTGGTAGTGGTGGATCAGGTTACTAGAATGCCTTATTTCTTACACACCTATTTGTCTAGAACATGGGATGAACTATGAAATCACTATTTTTGGTTGAAATTATGAGATCATGTAGTAACTTTTAGGGTATTATCTAATAGAGATGATCATTCAACATATTGGTCTTTGAGAGGATTTTAGAAGGGGATGGTGAAATATTTGAGCATGTGAACATATTTTCATATTTACTCCAATTGTAAGTAAAAAAAATTTACATACCATGGAGGATATGATTCAAGCATGTTTCATGATTTTCATTAGGGTTTGTGATAATAACTTGGATTTGGTGGAGATATCATTAATAATATTTTCTTCTCATCGAATCAGATGGCTATACATAAGACTATCCTTGAATGAAAATATCATTCAACATGCTACACATATGAGGGTGGTTAGTCTTACGTTTTTTGACATATCATGATGTGGGATACCATATATTTTTTGAATATGATTTAAAATTTACATTGTACCACTCAAATAAAAAATCAATCATATATTGATTATAGAAGATAACACATGGATTTCATTGTCCTTGATAGAGTTATCAGAGATGTTTGAGGAGGGATGGGATATTGGCACCAAGGAACAATTGACCATTCAAAATCAAGAAACACATTAGGATGGTGTACTATAAATTGAATCATTATCATGGTATCAAAGTAAGAATAATCTATTACATTTGTCTCAACATCAGAGTTATGATCCACATCTCTTGCATCTAACCGACTATGAGGATACTTGTAATGGACTGGACCCCTCCGGTCCATTACTTTGTTGAAATTGATGTGGTCAACACGGCGCGCGTAACAATGATAATTGTTAATGATAAAAACGAAGAAGAATTTATAAAAAAATTAAAAGATGATTTGTCAGTTTATTATATTAAATAATAAATATGGTGATATAAAGTACGTGATTAGTTAAATTAAAAGGGGTTTACCTTCGTCTCTCTTTTTCATGCAACATGCGGGGTGGGATATTTTTCTTTTGTTCCATGGGATGCAGTTGAACTTTAAATAAAGATAATAACCAGATAAAGAAGGGTTTGGGGTTTTGTGCTGTTTCTCTTGCCTTCCAGTTTCTTTATCTTCTTATTGTGATTTTGGATTGAAAGGCCTTTGCCTACTGAAAATCGAGGCCGTTGGTGGCCTTTGCGTGCGCAATTGATATCTGAATTGTTTGTGGTTGGTTTTGTTAAAACATGGAAAATGGATAAGCACGTAAAGACTGGCTGATTAAATGAGAATGAAAACCTTGTGTGATCACCCCGATTGAACAAAGTTGGAATAATGAACATGTTGGTGGTTTGGTTGTTTTTGTGGAAAATTCCTTTATTTATTAAAAGTGTTTTGATTATGAAAAGTGTTTTGAAGTAAAAGGTGTTTTCAAATGCGGACATGTTTTGTGTGTGGAAAGGGTTTTATGTGTGGAACATTGAAATAAATGAATGATGGAATGTTGTATGGTTGTGATAATCTCTTGTAAATGAAATGGCATGTGGTTGCTTGCGTTTTACCTAACCTTGGTTGTGGATGGCAGGGATATGTTTGTGAAAGGTTTTGTCTGGATGATAGTTCCCAGTAGTAATAATTTGTTAAACCATTGCATGAAACATGAAAACCTAAATGGGGTTGGGGGATGATTTTTTGGTTGCTGATGCATGCTTCGTGGTAGCAATGCCGAGGCACATGCTCAGTTTCTCTTTTTAAGAAGCCATAGGTTGGGCTGTGTGTTTGGTATATGTATATATATAATTGTATCTTTGTGTTTTGTCGCACCACACCCATGTCAAGACCTAGTGCCGAACACTCCCATTTTATGGGAGAGGGTGTTCCCCCTTAGTTACTAGATCCTTCCTGCTCCTTCTTCCATAGGCTATGATGCCTTGAGGTGACCTTACACCCAAGACTCGTTGGGTAGGTCTCGGAGGCTGTGATGGCTTGAGGCGACCTTTAGCCCAAGACTCTTCGGGCAGGCTTACCGTTCCCAAGAACCTTCGGGATGAGGCCCAGGTGTCTGCGGGCGGGTTAGTGGTTGTGGCCCAGGTGTGTGCGGGCGAGATGTGTGGTTGTGAGGCCCAGGTGTGTGTGGGCGGGATGTGTGGCTTGGCCCAGGTGTGTGCGGGCGGGAAGAGTGTGGTAGCATCAGGACGTTTGCCGTTAGGAAGAGAAGCATCTAATTAAGTGGGAAATGGTTCGGGGTACCTAATACTTTTGTTCTATATATATACTAAACTTGTTTGTGTTACTTGGTGAGTGTGACCAGTGAGGCTGGGTTGATTGTTTTTCCTTGTTAGTTTCTGGTTCTTCTGTTTTCTCACGGGACCTTAGGGTGTCTCCCCACTTGTGCACGAGAGCTTCAGGTTTCCCTACTGAGTATACTTGTATGCTCACCCTACGTTTACTTTCAGGTTTCCAGGAGGACTACCAGGGCCGTGCAGGACCCTACTAGTCGGGCTGTTGGAGTTGTTGCAGTTGTTGTTCTCTTGTTTTCTTTGGCATTGTACTTTTTACCTTCCTTGTACTTGTACCTTGTTATAAAAATTGTTTAAACAAGCATGTGGACTTGGTTTGGGTTTATTTATATACACTTGTTCTTTTCCCTTTTTGGTGGTTGACTTGTCCTATTTCCCGATCCAAAATAATAAAAAGGGTAATGCCTCCCATATTTGTGAAAACTCATACCCTTAGTGCTAGTAGCCAACCCGGGGCCTACTGGAGGCGGGACTCGGGGGTCATTATCTCCCTTTCACCATTTCCAGCTCAGGAGGGGCATCTTTGGTGGGAGGGGGTCGTGATAGAATGGTATCAAAGGATGATGGTTGAGAGATTGGATGGAGTCTGGAGTTAGGCACAGTGAGGATTGCATGGGATGGTAGGGCAACAGTGTTCATTAATCTTGGTGCGTGACATAGGCCAGGGAAGACCAGCTAGGACACGGGATTTTAGGGCCCCCCGTGATCTGATGCAAGGACTCTGAGCCTACCGAATGACCAAGTGAGACTATATTGATTGCAGGGTAGAGACCCTATGGAAGGTACATGCATCATCATGTTTGTGTTTTACTTGATTTGGGTGTTCTGGGAAAGAAATTGAAATAAAATGATAATTAAAACATTGAGTTTTTCCTTACTACTTGGGCTTAGGCGATCCTTTTTTACCGTACATCTATGGCACTTGGACGTTAACAGAAATGCAGAGGAGTGGGACGTGGACAATTTCACGCAACAGAAGTGGCAACCCCAGCAAGTTGAAAGATTGAGAGAGATGTTTCATGTTTTACTTAAATTCTCTTGTTTATGTTTTTTTTAAATCCAGGAGCATCACACTCAATTGTTGAAACTCATTCTCGCCCATGCTTTGGGCCTGGACCTTGTTTTTCATGAGTCTATAATGCTATGTTGTTTCCCTCTTTTCATTAAATGTACGTGAAGAGCCCTATCATATGGGGAGGGGAAGACCTAATCCCTAATCGAGATGCATTAATGTGGATGCGATTTAACCCATGCAGGCGAGTCAGTGCCGCCTAAAGCGGATAATATCTCAACATGGGAGAAGGAATTCCTCAAGCCATGTGTCTGGGCAGTGTGTGGGTTGTACGTTGTTGGGTGTAGTGTAAGTTGGAAAAAACCTAATATATGGGAAAGGAAAAACCTGATCCTTAATCAAGACGCATTAATGAGGATGCGATTAAACCCGTGCAGGCGAGTCAGTGCCGCCTAAAGCGGATAGTATCTTGACATAGGAGAGGGAATTCCTAACTCATAGAGTTGTCGGTTGTTTCTGGTTATGACAAGATCCCTAAGAGGTATCTTGCGGAGTGGTTGTTTGGATCCTTTCATATTCTTGGTTGGTTTTTAATTCTCGAGGACGATAATGTTTTAAGAGGTATCTGATGTAATGGACCGGACCCCTCCGGTCCATTCCTTTGTTGAAAGTGATGTGGTCAACACGGCGTGCATAACAATGATAATTATTATTGATAAAAACGAAGAAGAATTTATAAAAAAATTAAAAGATGATTTGTCAGTTTATTATATTAAATAATAAAGATGGTGATATAAATTACGTGATTAATTAAATTAAAAGGGTTTTACCTTCGTCTCTCTTTTTGGTGCAACATACGGGGTGGGATATTTTTCTTTTCTTCCATGGGATGCAGTTGAACTTTAAATAAAGATAATAACTGGATAAAGAAGGGTTTGGGGTTTTGTGCTGTTTCTATTGCCTTCCAGTTTCTTTATCTTTTGATTGTGATTTTGGATTGAAAGGCCTTTGCCTACTGAAAATCAAGTCTGTTGGTGACCTTTGTGTGCGCAATTGCTATCTGAATTGTTTGTGGTTGGTTTTGTTAAAACATGGAAAATGGATAAGCACGTAAAGACTGGCTGATTAAATGGGAATGAAAACCTTGTGTGATCACCCCGATTGAACAAAGTTGGAATAATGAACATGTTGGTGGTTTGGTTGTTTTTGTGGAAAATGCCTTTATTTATGAAAAGTGTTTTGATTATGAAAAGTGTTTTGAAGTAAAAGGTGTTTTCAAATGCGGAATTGTTTTGTGTGTGTAATGGTTTTTGTGTGTGGAACTTTGAAATAAATGAATGATGGAATGTTTTATGGTTGTGATAATCTCTTGTAAATGAAATGGAATGTGGTTGCTTGCGTTTTACCTAACCTTGGTTGTGGACGGCAGTGATATGTTTGTGAAAGTTTTTGTCTGTATGATAGTTGCCCAGTAGTAATAATTTGTTAAACCATTGCATGAAACATGAAAACCTAAATGGGGTTGGGGGATGATTGTTTGGTTGTTGATGCATGCTTCGTGGTAGCAGTGCCGACGCACATGCTCAGTTTCACTTTTTAAGAAGCCATAGGTTGGGATGTGTGTTTGGTATATGTATATATATAATTGAATCTTTGTGTTTTGTCGCACCACACCCATGTCAAGCACCTAGTGCCGAACACTCCCATTTTATGGGAGAGGGTGTTCCCCCTTAGTTACTAGCTCCTTCCTGCTCCTTCTTCCATAGGCTATGATGGCTTGAGGTGACCTTACACCCAAGACTCTTCGGGTAGGTCTCAGAGGCTATGATGGCTTGAGGTGACCTTTAGCCCAAGACTCTTCGGGCAGGCTTACCGTTCCCAAGAACCTTCGGGATGAGGCCCAGGTGTCTGCGGGCGGGTTAGTGGTTGTGGCCCAGGTGTGTGCGGGCGAGATGCGTGGTTGTGAGGCCCAGGTGTGTGCGGGCGGGATGTGTGGTTTGGCCCAGGTGTGTGCAGGCGGGAAGAGTGTGGTAGCGTCAGGACGTTTGCCGTTAGGAAGAGCAGCATCTAATTAAGTGGGAAATGGTGTGGGGTACCTAATACTTTTGTTCTATATATATACTAAACTTGTTTGTGTTACTTGGTGAGTGTGACCAGTGAGGCTGGGTGGATAGTTTTCCCTTGTTAGTTTCTAGTTCTTCTATTTTCTCACGGGACCTTAGGGTGTCTCCCCACTTGATCACAAGAGCTTTAGGTTTCCCTACTGAGTATACTTGTATGCTCACCCTACGTTTACTTTCAGGTTTCTAGGAGGACTACCAGGGCCGTGCGGGACCCTACTAGTCGGGCAGTTGGAGTTGTTGCAGTTGTTGTTCTCTTGTTTTCTTTGGCATTGTACTTTGGAGCTTCCTTGTACCTGTACCTTGTTATAAAAATTGTTTAAACATGCATGTGGACTTGGTTTGGGTTTATTTATATACACTTGTTCTTTTCCCTTTTTGGTGGTTGACTTGTCCTATTTCCCGATCCAAAATAATAAACAGGGTAATGCCTCCCATATTTGTGAAGACTCATACCCTTGGTGCTAGTCGCCAACCCAGGGCCTACTGGAGGCGGGACTCGGGGGTCATTATCTCCTTTTCACCATTGCCATCTCAGGAGGGGCATCTTTGGTGGGAGGGGGTCCTGACAATACTGAGTTAGAAACTGATACATATTTTATTAAGAGGGTCATCTATATAGTTGAATTAAGTGATAATGTAATATTATTAATGTTTATTCCCCATTATAGGGTTTAATATTCATTTTTTAAAATATACAGGGGAGTGGGAGATAAAAATTTACCTATAGTGGCCCCAGTTATTCATGAAAACATATATGGATACTTTATAATGATGAAATTTCATAAGAGGAAGATAATTTTGAGACTAACTATTTTAGATATTCATAATTTTAAATAATTTAAATATTTTTTTATATTTTTATGTTTTTTAAGGATAATGGAATTTTGGTGGCAATAAATAAAAATGGGATACAGTGGCTGACAAATCATACCATGAAAATAAAAAATTGTCCCACAAACACTCTATTGGGGCTCCACTGGTCATCCAGTGGAGTCTATTAGATTAATAAAAACACTTTATATCTGATTGGATAGTTTATAGTAAATAACTATCTATAATGGAAGATACTATGGTCAATCCAATCCTATACAACAACTATCAACCAACTGATAAAAGAAACTAGCTCACTAGTGGCGTCGTTCGAGCACCAATAACATTGGTCTGGTTGAATTGATTATAAATAAAATCATTACACATATCCTATGTTTTCAGTAACCAAGGGATCACTCGTCTCTATTACCTTAGTAGCTATCTTCTATGATTCTGGGCTCTATTCTATCCATCTATACCCTCCCTTCAAATCAAAATCATTTGTTTAATCCCCCACATCCAATCTAGTTATTTATCTCAAGAACGAGATTAAGTATGTCTTTTTAAAAGTTGTTGAAACAAATTATTTTCATGATTTATTGTTCAAATGTAATGTTTTAATCATTATATAATGATGTTATTTTTTGAAATTGATAGAATTAAAACCTTATTTGGAGAATTGTAATCTACATATCATTTTGACATAGATTGTTTTCGATTGTGGATATTCTTGGGTATATATGTACTCATCCAACCTTTTGTGTTTTGAAATATATAGAACATTGTTTCTATAAATTTAATCATGGTGGATCATTAATGATTCTATGATCTAGGGTGGGAAAACTAGATATTGGTAAAACCCTTCTCCATATAACATCATGCACCTATGGTAAGTGGTCTTTGTCATCATTCCATGTTTATATGGGTTATTGGAAAAATTGTTGGTGTTCATACATATCCTCGTCAGAATTATGTTTGATGTTTGATCATATATGGTGTTCCTATATATCCAAATGAGACATATTGTTGAAGCTTTTTCACATGAGATGTGCGTGTATATGTCTATGAAACCAATATTTGAGGTTTTCTCATATGTTTATTCTCATTACAATGATTATTACTTAACAGGATGTAATATTGTTATTTTATCCTCTATTAATGTGTTTTATGTTTATTTATTGTATCATTTTAGTTCAGGGTGCATGTTTTTCTATATATAATATCCCTTAAGGGCAATGTGTCATACGTTGGGTCAACATGTACATGGAACATCCCTTCAAGAGAGATGTTCTAGACATGTTTTTAGACTATCATGTAGAGTGGGATGTGTTTGGTAGATCATTGTATGTCCTTCAAGTATAGAAATAAAATAGTTAGATCTGGTCACTATGGACTCAACACATATATTTTTATTCTGTGATATACATAATTTGTATCTACACTCTATTCACATTCATGTAATGTACTATTATATCATATTTACATATTTTAAGAAAAATTATTGGTATCCAACATGTATTCATAATCACAACCAATATAATAATATTTATTTTTGTGAATATTTTATCACTATGGATAGATAAATTGAAAGGGAACTATTATGGAGTGTTGAGTTGTTTAACTAGAAGATACAAAAAAATTGGTGGGCTTAGGGATGTATTAATACAAATGTTCTTATTAGCTATTATTATCTCATTAAATGATCCACCACCCATAGTGTCCCTTTAATTAGTGTGGTTTGTGTGACTAACATGAAAATTATCATTAAATGGGTTGGTATTTTATATATATGCTACCACTCTGATGATTATTCTTTTTTCATTATTATTAAATTTTATTATTATCCCTTTGTTTTATACATTTATTACTACCTGATATTGGGTGAATAATCTTCCCATGAAATCCCTTATGCACTTTTCCACTAGTTATGAACATCATTCATAGGTGGATGCTTCTATGGGGTCCTTTGAAACTCCATCTTGGACCTGGTGATTTAGGTTGGGGTGTTAAAACATACCCCATTCGAGGAATCTGGTCTCACCATTTTATTTCTATTTTCCATTCCCATGGAAACCCTAAAGAGAACTCAATATTTTTCTCTAGATATAATATATTGGATAATAAATATCTCAATGAAAAGTTATGTGGTATTTTTTTCATATATAATATTATTATCACGTATGTATAGTGTTTTATAACACAACAAAATAGTTTCATCCTTTTTTATGTGATTCATTATATTCTGTACAAATGTTATAAATAAACGACTATCATTGTAACATACCGCGTAAGTAATGAATAATATATTTTCTTATCTATGTCTATTTATGAATTATATACTGTTTTAAGATGCATAAAATCAGAATAAATCCAATCTTAAGCATAGAATTTTCTATTACTTTGAAAAGATTGTTTTACCGCCTTTTGATAGAAAACCATTTTTAAATCTATCTTTTGACAATTATATAAGTTATATTTTTAAAACTAAACTTATTCCTTAGTATTGGGACATTTAAATTTACTTTGGATAAATTTTTGGTATTTTTATGACAATGTTCATTTTTAATGAATAGTGAAAAAACTACAATTTACTTCAAAACTGCTTTTTCATCTAATTTAATTATATGGATGGATTATTTTTTTAATTGGTTTTAAACTGTAAATAGAATATATTTTTACCATCTAATACAATGGAGAACATTGGGATTAATATCACTTTGAAATTGGACATAAACAATTGTCAAACTTTTGATAGAAATTGTTTCTAAAAAACCCGCTATTTGTTTTTACAACAGGAATTATTTTTAAATTTATTATTGAAATTTCTGTGTTTGGAATTTGGTAAAATGGATTCAATATTTGGAATTAGAAGTTACAAATTATGTAATTAAGGCTCTTTTTTTTTGGACATTATGAATAGTAACGATGGTAATTATCATTAATTATCGTGATTAATTAGTAATCGGGTAGTTAAGGGTAATAAAATAATATCATAATAATAACAAATGATCCCAACATGTGTCCTAATACTACTGGTTGTGTCACGGATGACAATGTGTTGCCTTGTACCAAACTTTGAGGCTCCATGGAATCACTTTTGTGTGATAGTGACTTTTTATCTTTTTGTTTTTAAAGAACATTATATATAACAAAGTATGTAACACATAAGTAAAACAATTTTAATTTTGTTTGTGTAAATGATCACTTAGACTATAAATATTCTTTGGAAATCTAAAAAGATTTCCTACATCATAGTATATTTTTTATAATTTTTAGACATTAAATAAATTAATATTTTTATGACACCATGATGATGCAGCGATTACCGCACTAATGAATGATTTAAATAAAATGAAAAGATAATGTAAAAATTGAGACTTACACTTGTCAAAAACCTATTGTATGAGTATATTTAGAACCCTTATCACCTTATCCTTGAAATATATCAATGTGGGAAGTCTAAAATCCGAAACTCATTTTAATATAAAGCAACATTTCTTGAATTTCCAAGAGTGCCCCTCCTCCCTCTTATAAAAGGCCCCCACCTCTACCTCCATACCCACACCTCTCAAGAAATTGTATCGGCCAAGAACTTCTCATTTTATCTATCCAAATCCCTCTATTCATCCAAGAAGCCTTACCTTAGGCAAAGAGTTCTTCAAGAAACCCTTTTGGTTCAAACCAAGAGGAGTTACCCGATTTAAAGGAGATTAAAGAACGATCGAGTCAAGTTGGACACGAGGTAAGGGACTTCATCTCAATATCCTTTCATTGAGGGGTATTTTTTTACACACAACTCTATTTTATACGATATATAATCCCCTTTTACATTTACTTTTCTTCAAAAGGAATCTTTTTATATGAAGTGTTTTACTAAATGATAAAAGGGAATGTTTTTGTCGTACGTATGCACCGACAATGACTTCTCCTCCACCGTGACCATTATTAGAGTTTCATCTTCCTCTTCAAGACATAACTTTTTTTTAAATGAAAAATAAATACCATGTTTTACTTTTATTTTATTTTGGTATTGAAAATGGTTTTGATAATGTTTTTATTATATAAATGTGTTATTGATACCTTGTGATTGAAATGTGGAAATGTTATGTTTTTGTTATGCATGTTTTATGAGATACTATTATTTTATGGTTATTGTGAATTGTTTTTGAAGACAGGTGGTTCCGTTATAAACTAAGGGCAGGTGAGCCTGATATATCTCTCCAATTCATTGCGTAATGCAAAGGAGTTTAATGCTAAGGTTTCTCCGAAGAGATTTAGGGAATATACTGTGATGGGTATTCCAAACGTAACCATGATGGTTACTCCCTACGTAATAATGTTATGAATGCCTCAAGTTACCTTTATGTCTTATTATTTCTATGATTTATTCATGATTTGATGATGTATGTTAAAGTGCTTATGTTTTATGAATAATTAATGATTTCATTGATTCTTATGTATACATGGACTAATGTTTTCATTTCATATTTTTATATACCTTACTGAGCTTTTAATGCGCATCCCAAGTTTTTTAAATGTTTTTCACTGGTCAAGGGAAAGGTACATGATGTGATTATAGTTTCAAGGAAGTGTCATGAAATATTCCATGTTATGTTTTAAATATGTCTCCTTTGATGAGAAAAAGGAATACTGTCTTTTATGTAACCACCTAGTTTAAATATGGAATAAAATGCATGATTTATGATCTAATTTTCTAATAATCTAAACCTGAAAATATCCTCAATGAGTAATCTTGTAATAACTCAAGATTAAGTATTGTTTAAGGCTGGGGCCTTATAGTTGCTATCAGAGGTTGGATTAGATAACTTTAGGAGTTAGAATTATCATAAATGATTATCCAATAATTTTTTTATGGTCAAATTGAAATGATATAGCATTTTAAGATTACCATGTTGCTTCATCTAAGACATGATTGTTCAGAATGGTTTTCCGCAGAGGAAACAGAGAAGCAGTGCTTGGAAGGAATATAGAAGGAAATGACTTTCCAAATCAGCATCCTGAGATGGTCGGAATTGGAACTGAACAGTTTATTGCAGTGATGGTGCAGTTCACTCAAGCGATAAATGGTGGTGGTATCTATGCACAAGATCAACTAGATCAACCGCAGAGGAACATGTCGGAGGTGGAAAATTTCATGAGGCAACATCCCCCATCATTCAGAGGATCATCTGACCCTCTGCTAGCAGAAGGGTGTATTAAAGCAATGGATAAAATTTTCGATGTCATGGGCTGTTCAGACAATCAAAAGGTTAGTCTTGCAATTTACCGTTTAGAGGGTGTAGAAGATCAGTGGTGGTCGATGGTTAAAAATATCAGGGACGCTGATGGGATTGATTCTCTCGACTGGGATGAATTCAAAGGTATGTTTCTCAAGAGTTATTTTCCTATGGGTGTTCGACTTAGGATGGAAAAACAACTATTGGAATTGAGGAAAGATGAGGACTCAATGGCTACTTATAAAGAGAGGTTCACTTGATTGGAAAGGTATGCTCCAAATTTTATCTGATACCTTGATAGTAAAATCAATCATTTTTACTCAGGATTAAAGCCAAAACATCGAAGGGCTTTAGCTTATCGTGAGTTTAAGAGTTATGAAAAGCTTGTTCAATGTGCTGAGAAGGTGGAAATGGAGTTTTCCGAGGATCAAGTGTTCTATAAAAACCAACAGAAGAAGATGCCGAGGTGTTAGGAGAATGGGAAGAATTATTCAAAAAGGTATGATGGTAATAAAACTAAGTTTCCAGTTTGTGATAAATGTGGTAAAAGGCAAGTGAGGGAATGTCTTCTAAATTCTGGAAAGTTATACTGATGTGGTAATATGGGACATAAGGCTCGTGATTGCACTGAAAAAGATTATGGTGATAGTAAGACCAAATTTGATTTACAGTTAGTTAAATGTTTCAGGTGCAATGATATGGGTCATTATGAAAATGAGTTTTTGACAAAGAGCTCAAATGATGGGAAGCAGTCAGACTACAAGAAAAAAAGGAGTGGTGAAATCCTTTGTAACTACTTCAACAGATGTTGGGCCATCCAATTAAGTGGTATCATGTACTTTTTTTTGTTTTCTCATATTATTCTAATGTGTTGTTTGATTCAGGGTCTACACATTATTTCATCTCCAAAAACATTTCTAGTAAATTGGGAATCCCATCTCAATAAATGACTCCGGAACTTGTGGTAAAAATACCTGGGGGAAATGTTGAGGCAAAAATAATTAATAATAATCTCCATATCCTTATCCGTGGAAAGAACCTACTTGGAAACATTATTGGTTTACCTCTAGTAGAGTTTGATGTTATCCTGGGTATGGATTGGCTCTCTATTTATCATGCCAAGATTGCTTGTAGAGCTAAAGAAGTTTCTTTTCATAAAGGATTTTAGTTTTTGTACAGGAATGAACCCTTACTGTTGATAACATTTCAAGAGGCTGAGAAACTTGTAAAAGATGGAAATGAATTTTACCTTGAACATGTTGTTGAAAACAAAGGAACTGTTCAGATTAATGATGTGCCAGTGTTAAATGAGTATCTTGATGTTTTTCCTGATGAGTTTCCTTGAATAATACCAGATCGGGAAGTTAAACTTACTGTTGACTTTGTACCTGATTCTAATCCAAATTCAAAACCCCCTTATTGAATGGCTCAAATTGAACTTTTAGAGTTGAAGGAGCAATTGCAAGATTTATTAGAGAAATGTTTCATTCGACCAATCACATCACCATTTGGTGCACTTGTTTTATTTGTTAAAAATAATGATCTTTCAATGAGACTTTGCATTCATTATAGAGCCTTGAATAACATCAATGTTAAGAACAAATATCACTTTCCTCATATCGATGATTTGTTTGATCAGCTCCAGGGAGCTCAGTTTTTTTTCAAAGATTGACCTGAGATCGGGGTACCATCAAATGAAGGTAAAGGAAGCAGGTGTTCCGAAGACCGTGTTTCGTACAAGATATGGCCATTATGATTTTCTAGGAATGACTTTTGGGATAACCAATGCACATGTTGTATTCATGGACCTTATGAATAGAATTTTCCAGGAGTTCTTGGATAAGTTTGTGGTTGTTTTCATTGATGATATTTTGGTGTTTTATAAAAGTAAAGAGGAGCATGAAAGTCATTTAAGGGTTATTTTGAAAGCCTTAAAATAAAAAAAAATTGTATGGGAAATTTAGGAAGTGTGAGTTTTGGTTGCAAAAAATTTCTTTCCTTTTTTATATTGTTTCTAAAGATGGGATAACTATTGATCCTGCAAAAACAAAGGTTGTTGAAGAATGGTCAAGACCCACAAATGTAACTGGGATTCATAGTTATCTTGGATTGGAAGGCTTTTACCGAAGGTTTGTTAGAAATTTTTCCTGGTTATCTACTCCAATGACTAAGCTAACTCGGAAGGGTGTTAAGTTTATCTGGACAAAAAAATGTGATGATTGTTTTCAGGAACTAAAAAGAAGATTGATGAATGCTCCATTTTTTGAACTAACTTCCAGGAATGGTGAGTTTGTTATCTATTGTGGTGATTCATTTAAAGGACATGGTTGCGTCCAAATGAAGAATGATCAGGTAATTTATTATGCTTCACATCAGTTGAAAACTCATGAGGTAAATTACCCTACACATGATTTGGAATTAGCTGTTGTTGTTTTCACTTTAAAAATTTAGAGGCATCATCTGTATGGTGTAAAGTGTGAAATATATACTGATCACAAAAGTTTAACGTATATATTCACTCATAAAGAATTGAACATCAGACAGAGGAGATGACTAGAATTAATCAAAGATTATGATTATACAATTGATTACCATCCAGGAAAAGCAAATAACGTGGCTGATGCTTTGAGTCGAAAAAGTAATGCTTCATTAACCATGATAAGTTTGGAACGTGATCCTTTGGTTAAGGATTTGATGAACTTTGGCATAGAAGTTATTGGTGTAGGATGTTCTTCTGTTTTGTTTCAGGTATCAGTGAAATGTTCTCTATCAGACAGAATTAAGCAAGCACAGAAGAAAGACAGTGAGTTGCAGATAAAGGTAGAGCTGGTTGAGAAGGGTAAGTTTCCCGAATTCAACATTGATAATGATTGTGTTTTGAGATCTGGGAAGAGATTGTGTGTGCCCAGTGATTCACAGTTGAAGAGAAAGTTGTTATGTGAATCTCATAGTTCTCCGTTTTCAGTTCATCCTGGAAGTACTAAGACGTATAGAGATCTTCAGGAGTATTACTGGTGGGATGGAATGAAAAGAGATATTATTGATTTTACTGTGAAGTGTTTGACTTGTCAACAGGTTAAAGAAGAACGACAGTTACCGAAGTGGATGTTTCAGTCTTTACCAGTACCAGAGTGTAAATGGGATAATATATCCATGGAATTAGTTGTGGGAGTGTCGAAGACACCTCGAGGTAAAAATGAAATCTGGGTTATTGTTGATAGCTTGACTAAATCTGCTCATTTCCTTGCTATACGAGATACTATTTCCCCTATATCAACTTTCTTGTTTGTATCTTAAAGAGATAGTTAGGTTACATGGAGTTACCCTCTATATTGTATCTGATCTTGATCCTAGGTTTATTTCTAACTTTTGGAAAGGCCTTCAGAAGTCATTGGGTACTGAATTAAATTTTAGTACATCTTTTCATTCTCAATCAGATGGGCAGTCAGAATGAATGATTCAGACTTTGGAAGATATGATATGTGCTTGTTCGATGGATTAGAAGGGAAGTTGGGACCAACATATTTCTTTGTTTGAGTTTTCTTATAATAACATTTTTTATTCTAGTATACTAATGGCACCATTTGAGGCATTATATGGGAAGCGGTGTTAAACTCCAGCTTTTGGGATGATGTGGATGAAAGGAAGTTGATGGGACCAGAATTGGTAGAAGAGTTGGCAGAAAAAGTTCACCTGATACAGAGACACTTGAGAATAGCTCAGAATAGGCAGAAGAGTTATGCGGACAACAGGAGGAAGGATCTCTCTTTTGAGGTAGGTGATCATTTTTTCCTCAATGTTTCACCATGGAAAAGTGTGATGCGATTTGGCAAATAAGGGAAGATGATTACAAGGTTCATTGGACCATATGAAATTCTGGAGAGATTTGGATCAGTTTCATAACGAGTGTCTTTACCTACGAGTTTATCTCAGGTACACACTATTTTTCTTGTTTCAATTTTAAGGATGTACATGCCAGATCTGTCACATGTTTTGAGTCCAGAGGTAGTTTAGATGGAAGAGAACCTATATTATGAGGAAAAACCAGTCTACATTCTTGACCATAGGGAGCATGTATTGAAAAATAAAGTGATTCATCAAGTAAAGGTTTTTTTTGGAAAAACCACATGACTGAAGAGGCAACATGGGAATCTGGAAATGCAATGAGGAATAAGTACCCCAAGTTATTCGATAAGTAAATAAATTGTGGGGACGTAATTTTCTGAAGGGGGGAAGGATTTAACATCCCAAGTAAGTAATGAATAATATTTTTTCTTATCTATGTATATTTATGAATTAGATAGTGTTTTAAGAGGCATAAAATGAGAATAAATCCAATCTTAAACATAGAATTCTATAATACTTTTAAAAGATTGTTTTACCGCCTTTGATGGTGAACTATTTTTAAATCTATATTTTTAAAAAAAATTAATCTCTATTTCTAAAAATAATCGTATTATTTAGTATTGGTACGTTGAAATTTATTTGGAAAAAATTTTGGTATTTTTATGACAATGTTCATTTTTTTAAGGAATAGTGAAAAATACTGCATTTTATATCAAAACTGCTTTTTCATCTAATTTAATTATATAGATTGATTATCTTTTTAATTGGTTTTAAACTGTAAATATAATATAGTTTTACCATTTAATCCAAAGTTTTTAATTGTTATGAATTGCACTTTGAAATTGGACATAAACAATTGTCAATCTTTTGATAGAAATTGTTTCTAAAAAAACCAGCTATTTGTTTTGACAACGTGAATTATTTTTAAATTAATTATTGCAATTTCTGTGTTTGGAATTTGGTAAAATTGATTCCATATTTGGAATCAGATGTTCCAAATTATGAAATTAAGACTCTTGTTTTTGGACATTATGAATAGTAACGACGGTAAATATCTTTAATTATCGTGATTTATTAGTAATTGGGTCGCTAAGGGTAATAAAATAAAATCATAATAAAAACAAATGACCCCAATATGTGTCTTAATGATACTGGTTGTGTCATGGATGACCATGGGTTTCCTTGTGCCAAACATTGGGACCCTATGGAATCACTTTTGTGTGATAGTACCTTTTTTATCTTTTTGTTTTTAGAGAAAGTTAAATATAACAAAGTATGTAACACCTAAGTAAAACAATTTTAATTTTGTCTGTGTAAATGATCTCTTGAAATATAAATATTCTTTTGAAATCTAAAGAGATTTCCTACATCATAGTATTTTTTTAATAATTTTTAGACATTAAATAAATTAAATTTTTTATGACACCATGATGATGAAGCGATTACCTCACTAATGAATGATTTAAATAAAATTAAAAGATAATGTATAATCTAAGACTTAAACTTTTCCAAAACCTATTGTATGAGTATATTTCTAACCATTATCACCTTATCCTTGAAATATATCAATGTGGAACATCTAAAATCCAAAATTCATTTAAATATAAAGTAGTATTTCTTGACTTTCCAAGGGTGCCCCTCCTCCCTCTTATAAAAGGCCCTCACCTCTACCTCCTTACCCACACCTCTCAAGCCATTGGCTCGGACAAGATCTACTAATTTTATCTCTCCACATCCCCCTATTCATCCTATAAGCCTTACCATAGGTAGAATGTTCTTCAAGAAACCCTTTTGGTTCAAACCAAGAGTAGTTACCTGATTTAAATGAGATTAAAGAACGATCGAGTCAATTCGGACACGAGGAAAGGGACTTCATCTCAATCTCATTTCATTGAGGCATATTTTGTTTTATACACAACTTTATTTTATACGGTGTATAAACCCCATTGACTTTTACTTTTATTCAAAAGGAATCTTTTTATACGAAGTGTTTTACTAAACGACAAAAGGGAATGTTTTTTTCGTACGTATGCGGGGACAATGACTTCTCTACCACCATGACCATTATTTGAGTTTCGGCTTCCTCTACAATCCATAACTTTTTTTTAAATGAAAAATAAATTCCATTTTTTAATTATATTTTCTTTTGGTATTTAAAATTATTTTTATAATTTTTTTATTATATCAATGTGTTATTGATATCTTGTGATTGAAATGAGGAAATGTGATGTTTTCTATATTCATGTTTTATGTGATACGATTATGTTATTATTCTTGGGAATTGTTTATGAAGATGGGTGGTTCCATGATAACATATTTCCGGGTGAGACCGATATAGCTCTCCAAGGCATTGGGTAACGTGAAGGAGTTAAATTCTAATCTTTTTCCGAAGAGATTTAGGGAATATACTGTGATGGGTATTCCAAATGTGACCATGAGTGTTAATCCATACGTAAGACTGTTATGAATGCCTCAAGTTACCTTTATGTCTTATTATTTCTATGAGTTATTCATGATTTTATGAGGTATGTTAAATTGATTTTGTTTTATTAGTAAAGTATGATTTCATTGATTCTTATGTATACGTGGACTAATGTTTTCATTTCGTTTTTTATATACATTACTAACCTTTTTATGCTCATCCGATGTTTTTGAGATGTTTTTCAAAGGTCAAGGGAATGTTAAATGATGTGATGATAGTGTCAAGTAAGTGTCATGAAAGAATCCATGTTTTTTTAATATGTCTCCTTTGATGAGAAAAAGGAATATTGTCTTTTATGAAACCACCTAGTTGAAATGTGGAATGAAATGCATGATTTATGATCTAATTCTATAAAACTCTAAACCTGAAAATATCTTCAATGTCTAATCTTGTAATAACTCATGATTAAGTATTGTTTAAGGCTTGTGCCTTATAATCATTAGGTTACAATAATTAGGGTTGTTATAAATTATAAATTTGATGAATAACATCATGTGAAACCCATGTTGTACCCATATACATGACATGATTTTTAAATCCATTTCACACAACTTATCACTCTCCAAATTGAAGATATATGCATGAAGATAATGTTTTATTAACCCACCTAATACATGACATATTACATGACATGTGATCCACACAACATTACATTTAATTAATGCTAAATTTCATGTATTGTGTAATTTGATAAGTAACCCCATGTTGCTCACTAGTTAATTATTTAAGTATTTAAGAAGCTAGGGATTCCCAAATTGGTTATTTTCAATTCATGGAGATAGGAATTTTGATCACACAGAGTCACAAACATTCAATCCAAAATTAAATCTTATTGCCAAATTTTTTCATATTTAATTAATATAGAAATGAAAAATTATCCATAAATTATTTAAAATCACATAAAGGGAATATACACTCTGGATGCATTGGGTGGTGTGTCAATTTACATTTTTTATTCAAATATTATGACTACTCTCAAAATAAAAAAAATATATGAAATCGATCCTTAAGTAGGATCATTAGACCTAATATATAGTTAATTATTCAAAAACAAATTAATCTAAAAGACTTTTGATTTGATCGTAGACCCCTGTTGGAATTTCTATTTATTTAAAAACAAAAACTAGAGTTTCATTATTGATATCCACACATGAACCTCAAATATCGGTACACTGGACATGATTAATTATGAGCTATAATTGGAAAGTCAATTATTTTTTAAATGTTTGATATCAATCACATGATAATATATTTCTATAACTAAAGATAATATGATAATAACCACTCAAATTCACTCTAAAATTTTTCTGATGAGAAAAAATATATAAATTTTATACTGGATAGTTTAAGACATTTTTCTTTTTATATTTACATTTCTATTAACATAAATTTAAAAAATAAATATTTAATTAATCTATATTGAATAATATTTCTATGTAAATTATTGAATAATATTAATAAAATAATTTTTTTACTTAACATGGGAATATTATGTCACTTCATAAATTAAAAGTATAGTAAAATAAATATTCATAGTGATATTAAAATATTTTCTTTGGACTATTTACTAATTTGTTGATCTCCTTATATATATTTTGATACTCTTACAAAAAAATAATTATATATATTTAATAAATTAACCTTTATTTACTTATCTATAATGAATTATTTAAAAACGTTATAAGATATAATATAATTCTATTATTTTGACCATAATTTTATTATTGGATTCAAATTGATATAACTCAAACAGACATATGTACCAATTAAATTGTTATATTAAGGGGGGGATAAATATAAATAGTCGATGATAATATTTTCAATGAGAACATATTCACCCCTTTCATAATGAATGTGGTTCTAACCCATACACCATGATCGATAACTAGTTACACATCGAGGCCCTATATAGAAACAGAATAGGATTAGAAATGAAATCCTTCCAGAAAATTCTACAGTTTAATATATTCTCTTAATTTATTAAAGATCTTCATCACGAATGTTGCATAAATATTCAATCACCCTTAATTCCTAATTTATCACCCTTTATTATATCATAATGATTATTGATGTAATCTCCCCCATCATCAAATTTATTCATAAACATACATTTCAATCAATTTTTAATATAAATTATCTTCATAGGATATAGATATAATATTATTTAACATGCAAGAAAAAAAATTCAATATTAATTATTCAATTCATTGCATAAAAATTAAGAAACACAACATGTAATCTACATTTCATGAATCATGTGTTCCATGGTTCTCATTGTGTTCTAAAAAATTTCATTTAGGATATGCATTAATATTATATTAGAATAAAATAAATGAACACAAAAAATAGTTGGATTATCCAATGACACAAAATACATGTTAAATTTCCATTATAGTTCATATGAATTATATATGTATTAAATTCTATATTAATATGATGCTTTTAAGATATATTAAATGATATGATATGTGTATATCATGATGCATTTTATGAAACATCATGTCATTTCATACATCTAATCATATGATATGATTAAATAATATTATTGTCTATGATATATCCCATCCAAAGTTTTATAATATTTATATTTTGATTGGGATATGGAATGTTATATAAAAAAACATGATAAATACTCTTCAAAATCTATCATTATTAAATGTTTTATGAGTTTAATGGAATATGATTTGGTTCGGTTATTGGTTATGAAGATTTCATAACTGAAGAATATCATAAATTTTTTTATATCATATTATAGGGGAAATAAATGTCTTGGGAATATTATAAGATTTATATATAGTCCAACACAATTATGGTTTGGTGTTCGAGTGAATTCTTGTCTAAAAAACTCTCATTTGGTGATCTCATCCATTTGTTTACTTCGAAAGGGACAAGAATGCTTTGAGTAAAAAATGATGTTCCCGCTCATGTGATGTGTAATTGATCACATCCCATGGAAATGTTTTGGATATGGTATTATAACATTTACCACTATGTTATATTTACTATGCATCTATGAATATATTAATAGTATTATACATCAATGAATGTTTCACGAGTTATTTATTTTATAGTATTCATGTTTTTATATTATCAAATGTTTAATCATTATTTATGGGTTTTTATATGATTCAACTAATTTTTTTAAATATTATAATTCCCCTTCAAACCCAATAGTTGTATCAGAACCATTAAATATCATTTGAAACTTGAAATCATCTCTAAAATGTATATTAAAACAGTTTTATAGAATACAAAGAACCATCTAGTATTATATGACTTAGTGTGTGTAATATAAAATAACTAACTAAAAGAGTTATTACTAACAATATATGAAAAAATACCAAAATAATGAATTTGTTCTATTATTTGGTTATGTCAAAGTGTAATCTACATTTATTTCCATTAAAATACATCATGTGATAGCTTAATAAATGTTAGTTTCCATGATATTATGTTATGATATAATTAAATCATTGGTGGATTCCCTATTTTTTTTTATTTTGTAATGTAAAATGCATTGCAGTCCCAAAAAATAAATACTTTTATAAAAAAACTATATTGGGTTCCCAAATATTACATTTGATGATAAAGAAATCTTCATCAGTCTAACATCCCATTACCTTTTTGACAGATATAATCTAAACCATTTGTTGTTTTCCTTTTTCAATGACTTTATAGGACTGAGGATAAAGAGGGAGGATACCTATAATTGTGAAGTCTATGATATGTAGGATTTTCAGATTTAACAAGTCATTTATTAATCTTGTTGAAGAATCACATGTCATAAAATTCGGAAACATGTCTTGTAAATCCGAAAATGGAAGTAATTCTTTTTAGTAAGAGGGGACTAGTTTTTCAATGGATATTAGAATTGTCACGACCCGTCCTCAGAGATCATGTCGTGACATCCCCAAGTCCGCCTTCCATAGGCCAGGGGCTGGCGACTAGCACCAAGGCGTAATTCCCGATAAAAAGGGAAGGCATTTCCTTTGTAAAGTAATCAAACATCACATAGCAAGCAAGCAGAAGTAATCACTAAGTAAAACTGGGTACAATAGAAAGTGCAGAAAAGTAAGTGGGCCAGAATAAAAACCCAAACTGAATGTAAAGTAAAACTGGAAAGAAAGTACAGCAACTGAAAGGTAAGCCACAACGTTGAGCCATCCACTGGAAGTCCCACCTAAAGGGTGGGTACATATAGTCTCTATAGCTCCATGGGTCTAGTCGTCCCCTCTATGTACGTCCCGCCCAGTGTTCCACCTCGAGGTACCGACTACTCCACTAGCCTATACCACGATCAGCATTGTCCGTCGTCTGTTTCCAACACAATGTAGTGTGGGCATAGACCGCGCAGGGGTGAGTATACTCTACTCAGTAGTGACCCCGAGACCCCCGAAGGTCTCCCAGAATCCACAAAGGATAATCCACAAAGGAAAGATACAATCATGAAGTAACATATGACACTACTTAGGTATATGCCCATACATATACCTAAGTCATCAATTCCAGTTCGGCTCCAAAATCCGAGCCCATGTTCGATCACGTCCACACAGGATAGCACAACACAATCCACATAGGAAAGCAAGTCAATCATATCGAAGATAATGATTGAAAGTCAAGAATCTGCTCACAAAGGTATACTTCTTCGTATGGCAATAGAGATGATCAGATGTAGCCAATGAATCATCGAAGTCGTCGGACCCACACAGGATCGATAATTACTAACCCCCACAATGACCCACATAGGATCGATAGGTACTAACCCCCGCAATGACCCACAAAGGATCGATAGGTAACTAACCCCCACAATGACCCACACATGATCGATAGATAACTAACCCCCGCAATGACCCACATAGGATCTGACCCACACAGGATCGGAATGCGCAGGACCACACAGGACCGCTGAGTGCTGACCCACATAGGATCTGACCCACACATGATCGGTAGCACTGATCCACTGAGGATCGCTAAGTGCTATAGTCGTCACTGTCGAACCCATGGAGGATTCACGTACTGTCTTCATCGTCGTCACAGTCGCAGCCAGCTCTACGGTTCCCACACACAGCAAGCTCATTCAGGAGGGGCCGCTCCCCGAGCCGAGGGGCTGATACATCAAAAAACACGAAGTCTGGATTTGATGAATCCAAAACATCTGTATCGTCAACAGGAACTCAACGTCACAGACGGCGGGTCAATTGGACGTCCGGTCTGTGAGTTATTGGTGTTTTCGTCCCAGGGACCCAGTTGGTTTTTAAGTCAAAACCAACCCGACTATACTCCAATTGCATCCTAACCTCGAGCGAAGTAAGACAAAAGGTCCGTCTCACTAAGAGGAATCCATAAAAGTTTACGGCATGTCAATCGGACGTCCGAAGCTCAAGTTATAAGTGTTTCCGCTCCGAGGTCCCAGTTTGTTTTGTGTTCGAACCAACCCGGCCGAACCCAAAGTTCTATGAAACCTTAATTGTAATATACCGAAATGACAGTATCGATCCAAGGATCGTATCTCAATGGATGGTGCGTCAATCGGAGGTCTGTAGCCCATGTTATGGGCGTTTGAATGGTCCTGTCTAAAAATGGGGGTTTCGGGCCCGGGCCAACCCGGCCTGAGACCCCCTGGGTCGGCCCGAATCGGGTCGACCCAAACCGGGTCCGGGTCTGTCCTGGCCGGCGCGGTCCACTGTCTAGCTCAGCATGGCCGAGTTGAGCGGATGGGGGGCGCACTACCCCCTATTTAATGAAATGCGGCCCCCACGTGGGGCCGCTCCTCCTTCCAGCCGGGGGTTACGAACCCCCGGTCTCCCCCTGAACGTTCAGCCCGCTCCAGTTGGCCGGTTGCTGCTACCACGGGACCGGCGCGGTCCCGCACTCATACTCCGGCTGCCAGATGCTGGCCACCACTCCCTGCTCCGCTGCGGCTAAAGGCCGCAGCCTTAGTCCGTCCAGCGCGGTGCGATGGTTTCGCGCCCCTCTGTTGCAGCCCGGCTCCGGCCGCGGTCTCTTCCATGTTCTGCGGCGCGGCGCGACGGCACGGTGTGACGGAATCGCGCTTCTCCGCCCATTCTCATAGTTTCCGCGCGGTGCAATGTCACCGCGCCGCCTTACCCGTGCCGCAACAAATTCAAACAATCATGGGGGGAGGAGGGTCAGTCGTGTTCGTGCGGTCCAACCTCATCCCGTTATTGTGATAACAGGCTACCCAATTTGAAAATGAAGAATGTAGACATAATTAATCACGAACAAACAAATAACCCCTACCTCAAGCATTGTTTAATGAAGGCTTGTCGAGGAATTGAACGTCGTGGATGAAGGATTCATGGAATAAGGATCTGTACACATTGATGGAGATCATCCGAGGAGGAACGGTGTCTCCCTTCCCTTGATGCGGGAATAAGGAACGAAGGAATGTGCGTCACTATTCATCACGTTCTTCAAGGAAGATGATGAACTTCAAGACACCGAGCTTCTTCCCCCAATCCTCTCTCAACAAGCTAACAACAATAATAAAATAAGTTTTTGTCTTATTTTATTACTCATTCCATATGTTTTTGAATTTCAAACATTCGAATTAAACTCACTTAATTAAATAAACTTATGTTGTCATATTAAATGGAGGGTTAAGGGAGTTAGGGAATATGAAGGGGTGGGGTTCGTGTGGGACCCACACCACAAATATCTTATCTAGGTTAGTTCCCCAACATCCACACAATGGATAACCACATAGTAAAGAGAAATAAAATTGTAACTCAATTTTATTTCACTTTCCACAATTTTTAAAAACTCCACCCGAGAAAACGCAACCCCAGTTAAGGTCTTCTTTAATAATTACCTATGTTGTGGTTACATCAGTGTCCTTGGATTTCGATTCCGAGTACCGGATCAAAAGTTAGTAAATCATGCTCGTTCATTCACTAAACGTACCTGAGCTAATCTTCGGAAGATTATTCTGGGCACTCCGGGCCTCGGAATCAGGTGCGGTCAGAAACTGCGTTCCTGTAAAATCCCAAAGGAAATTAAGAAAAAAAATTCCTTGAATTTTTACGAGTCTTTAAATTACTCCCACCTCAGGGATTTACGTCCTCGTAAGGATACATCATAAACTAGGGGAACAAATGTGGGTATGGTGCACGCATCGGAGCCTCTCGCTCCCAAATGCTCTCTTGGAGGTTCCCGTTCTACCATATGTTTCTCACTAGAGAAATCAACCGTCCACGTAGGACCCGCTCTTGTGGATCCTCGATATCCACTGGGAACTCCGCAAATGTCTCCCCATCATCAATGTCCAACTCCCCATGGTCAATGATATGTGTCGGGTTGTGCACGTATCTCCTCAGCTGAGATACATGGAAGACGTCGTGCACCCGGTGCAACTAAGGTGGTAGAGCCAAGTGATAAGCCAACTTGCCAATCCTACTAAGGACCTGGAATGGTCCGATGAAGCGTTGAGACAACTTTCCGCCTCGTCCAAATCTCTGTAATCCACATCGAGATGAGACCCGTAAGAAAACGTGGTCGCCATCCTCAAACTCTAGTGGCCTCCTCCTCCTATCAGCATAAGACTTCTGCCAGCTCTGAGCTGTCCTCATCTGCTCCTGGATGACCTGGACCTTCTCCGTCGTGGCCTGGACCATCTCTGATCCAACAAGTGCTGACTCCCCAAGGTATGTCTAGCACATAGGTGATCTGCAAGGTCGGTCATACAATGCCTCGTATGGTGCCATCCTGATGGTGGAGTGGTAGCAGCTGTAGTACGCGAACTCCACCAAGGGTAGGTGATCCTCCCAGCTGTGACCAAAGTCGAGGACACATGTGCAGAGCATGTCCTCGAGATTCTGAATGGTCCTCTCCATCTGACCATCTGTCTGAGGATGAAATGTGGTGCTCAGACGTAGCTACGTCCCAAACGCCTCCTGCAACCCCTTCCAAAGTCGGGAAGTAAAGCGAGCATCTCGATCGGAGATGCTAGAAGATGTAACACCATTAATCCGTACAGTCTCTTGAATGTAGAGGCGTCCCAAGCTCTCCACTGAGCCCTCTCTCTAATTGGTAAGACGTGGACCAACTTGGTGAGTCGGTCGACAATCACCCAAATTGAGTCATGACCACTGGAAGAGCGTGGAATTCTAGTCACGAAGTCCATAGATATCCCATCCCACTTCCACTCTGGTACCTCCAAGGGCTATACCAGGCCTGCAGGTACCTGGTACTCCGCCTTCACCTGCTGGCAGGTGAGGGATCGAGAAACAAACTCTGCCACAACCTTCTTCATACCCGGCCACCAGTGATTTCGTCTGAGATCCTAGTACATCATTGCAACTCCTGGATGTACCGATAAAGGGGAAGGGTGAAACTACCCCAGCACCTCCTCCTGTAAATTAGCTGGTACCATGGTACGTCCTCTGAAAAGGATGACGTACTCACCTCCCACAGAGAATCCATTAGGTGCTCGTCCTGAGTATATCTATGCATGCCGTGTCTCACAGTCAACATCCCCACGCTGTGCCTTTCTGACCCACTGTAGTAGAGGAGGAGTGACTGTGAGTGACTGCAGAAAAGCAGCTCCATCACTATCCATGAAGGATATCTGCAATGTGTCTAGATACTCTGTCGCCTCACCAAGTAGCTGGATGACCGTCCTCCTACTGAGGTCATCAGCTACTACGTTCCCCTTTCCGGGAGTATATAATATCTCAAAGTCATAGTCCTATAGGAACTCGAGCCATCACCATTGTCTCAGGATCAGGTCCTTCTGCGAGAAGATGTACCTGAGACTCTAGTGGTCAGAATAGACAGTAAAGCGCTCTCTCATCAGATTGTGTCGCCACATCTTTAGAGCGAAGACCACTACTGATAACTCCAGGTCATGGGTAGCGTTGTTCTGCTCATGCTGCCTCAACCGACGTCATCCATAGGCGATCACTGCCCGCTCCTGCATCAAGACACATCAGATTTTGGTCCCTGATGCATCGTAGTAAACTACGTACCCTACTCCCTCTTTCGGAAGCCTCAAGATAGGTGCGCTGGTCAATCTCTATCTCAGCTCCTGGAAGCTCTGCTGAAATCTATCTAACCACACGAAGGGTTTCACCTTCTTCGTCAAAGCTAAAAGTGGTGCCACAACTCTGGAGAATTATGGCACAAATCTCCGTTAGTACCCAACTAAACCCAAGAAAATCCGCACCTCCGTCGTGCTCCTGGGTGGCTCCCAAGCTAGAAATGTCTCGATCTTCGTAGGATCCACCGCAACTCCCACATCAGAGATGATGTGTCCCAAGAATTGGACCTCATGTATCCAGAACTGACACTTTGAGAGCTTACCATAAATCTGGTGCTCTCGGAGTGTGTCCAGTACAACCCGCAAGTGGTAGGCGTGCTCCTTCTCAATCGCCGAGTATATCAATATATCGTCGATGAAGACCATGACAAATCGATCGAGGTAAGGCTGAAAGATCCTTTTCATGAGGCCCATGAAAACTGTTGGAGCATTGTTCAGGCCAAAAGGAATAACCAAGAACTCATAGTGGCCATACCGACATCTGAAGGCCATCTTCTGCACGTCCTCGTCCCGAACACTGAGCTGATGATAGCCTGACATGAGGTCTATCTTTGAGAACCACCGTGCTCCCTTGAGATGATCGAAGAGATCTTCAATACTCGTTAGCGGATACTTTTCCCTCATGGTCACCTGGTTCAGGCGACGATAGTCGACACAAAGTCGCAATCTCCCGTCCTCCTTTTTTGCGAACAATATCGGGGAAGCCCACGGTGAAACACTGGGTCGGATGAATCCCTTGCCCTGCAAGTCCTCCAGCTGTACCCATAGCTCTCGAAGCTCGACGGGAGATATCCGATATGCTGTGGTGGATATCGGGGTTGTCCCAGGGTACAGGTCAATATAAAATTCTACCTCTCTACGAGGAGTTAGTCCTGGAATGTCGTCGGGAAAAACATCTCCATACTGATCCACCACTGTATGTAAGCTCGGACTCCGCACGTCAACTGCTCCAAGGATTAGGCTAGACAACTGATGATTGATGGGTTTTCCTCTCCTCTACGTGAGTCCATCCTATGCTGCAAAGGCTCCCTTCTCTCCGGTGAAGGTGAACCTGCTCCCATCGTTGCGAACACATCGCACCTTGTGCCTAATGTAGTCGATCTGAGCATGGACTGTAGATAACCAATCCATTCCCAAGATGATGTCGTAAGGCCTCAACGCAACTACCAGAAGATCCTAGCTGAAGCTCTCGCCTCCTAGAGTAATCTCACACTGCCGGCACCTATGCGTAATCTTCGAGTCTGCTCCCGTAAGAGTCTCTACCTGTAAGGATTGAGCCAACGGCTCCCTCAGAATATCCGAGGTCCGAACAAGGGAAGAAGCAATGAAAGAATGACTCGCTTCTATCTCTATAAGAACTTCAGCAAGGGTGGAATAGACACAGATGGTAACTCGAATCATCTCGGGCGCCCCGTGGTCATAGGCCTCCGCTGCCGGAAGTTGTGCCTGTCTCTACCCGCCAGCTCCCTGTAGACCAACACGGTCGACCCTCTGCCTCAGCCTTGGTGGTCCCTCAACCGTCTACTGCTCCTCAGCATGGCGGGTTAGGCAGTCACGAGCCATGTGGCCCTACCCACCGCATGCGTAGCACTGTCTGCCTCTTGTAAGACTGGCTCTGTGCTATGTGCCCCGCACCTCTGAGCCAGTGTCCTGAGGTCGTCCGCCTAAGGGTATGGTCTGCATGGACCCATGTGTCATCTGTCGACTACCATCTGCATAAGACTTTGCTACGTGCCACCCTGCGGTAGGTCTTGCTACTGGTGTAGGCTCAGTAAGAAAACTCTCAATGAGAAGGGCTCGCTCTAGTACTCCTGCATGTGTCAGAATGCTGAGGGAGATCATCGATGCCCTGATCTCATGCCTCAATCCCTGCTCGAAGGTCCAGGCCCAGAAGAATGGGTCCCGAACCATGTCCGTCAAATAGCGTGAGAGATCTGTAAATCTCGCCGAGTACTGGGCGACCGTCAAGCTGCCCGACCACAGCTGTAGAAACTTATGGATGCGCACCGCACAGAGGGTGACTGGGATGAACTCCGAGCAGAAGAGGCTCTCAATGTCCGTCCAAAGGAGTGATGCCTCGTCGTGTAACTAGATCATCAAGCTCCACCATCTGCCTACTTCCGCGTGCAGGAGACTCGCTGCAAGGATCACCATGAGGGCTTTTGGTGTCCCTACCAAATGGAAAACTCATACAACTGCCTCCAGCCAATCCTCGACTGCCTGAGGGTCCGTCTCCCTGCATAACCATGGGGGTCACTGATGCTGAAACTCGTGTAGTGCACCAAGGCGACGTGCACTATCAGCGGCTGGGGCTGGTAGCATCGGTGGCTCGGCGGGTAGAGGTATTGTCGGTGCCTCTTCTGTCAAAGGGCCCTACACCGAGGCCTCGTCGCTCGGTGGGCTGTCGTCACGTATAAAACTCGGAACCCCTGCTGGCTACCGTCGGGGGGACATCCTGAAACGAGACAGGTGAGCCACGGTCAAAACAGTATACCTGGTGAGCTGACACAAAGTAATCACAATGAAAACTTGAAACACACATGCAATCAATGTTTTCGTGCACTAAGTCGGAATTCAGAATTCAGGGTCCTCGTGTATAGATACGTCGGTCGCCGTACCAACACTAGAATTCCTAGACTGATAACCACACTCAATACTTTTAACACTATTGCTTCACATAGAAAAAGATCAGATTCATGTGTTCTGCAGTAGAACCGATCTCCTCTGATAATAATTTCTCATGACCCGTCCTCGGGGCCCGTTCCGTGACTTCCCCAAGCCCGCCTTCCATAGGCTAGGGGCTGGTGACTAGAACCAAGGCGTAATTTCCATTAAAAAGGGAAGTCATTTCCTTTTTAAAGTAAACAAACACTACAGAGCAGGCAAGAAGAAGTAAACAATAAGTAAAACTAGGTACAATAGAAAGTGCAGAAAAGTATGTGGGCCAGAATACAAACCCAAACTGAAAGTAAAGTACAACTGAAAATAAAGTACAACAACTGAATGGTAAGCTGCAACGTCAAGCTGTCCACTAGAAGTCCCGCATGAAGGGTGGGTATAGATATTCTCTACATCTCAACGAGTCCAGTCATCCGCTCCGTGTACGTCCCGCCCAGTGGTCCACCTCCAGGTACCGACTGCTCCACTAGCCTCTACCATGATCAGCGATGTCCGTCGTCTACATCCAACACAATGTAGTGCATGCATAGCTCGTGTAGGGGTGAGTATACTATACATAGTAGGGACCCTGAGACCCCCGAAGGTCTCCTAGAATCCACAAAGGATAATCCACAAAGAAAAGATACAATCACGAAGTAACATCTGACACTACTTAGGTATATTCCCATACATATACCTAAGTCATCAATTCCAGTTCGGCTCCAACATCCAAGCCCAAGTTTGATAATGTCAACACAGGATATCACAACATGATCCACATAGGAAAGCAAGTCAATAATATCGAAGATAATGATTGAAAGTCAAGAATCAGCTCACACAGGTATACTTCATTGTAAGACGAAAGAGATGATCAGATGTATCCATTGAATCATCTAAGCCGTCAGACCCACACAGGATTGATAGGTACTTACCCCCACAATGACCCACGTAGGATAGATAGGTACTAACCCCCTCAATGACCCACAAAGGATCAATAGGTAACTAACCCCCGCAATGACCCACAAAGAATCGATAGGTAACTAACCCCCGCAATGACCCACAGAAGATCTGACCCACAGAGGATCGGAATACGCTGGCCCAGACATGACCATCGAGTGCTAACCCACACAGGATCTGACCCACACAGGATCGGTATCACTGATCCATTGAGGATCGCTGAGGGCTGTAGTCGTCGCTGTCGAACCCACGGAGGATTCCCATACTGTCTTCATCGTCGTCGCAGTCGCAGCAAACTCTAGGGTTCCCGCACACTGCAAGCTCGTTCGGGAGGGTCCACTCCACGAGCCGAGGGGCTGATATATAAACTGACACGAAGTCCGGAGTTCATTTTTACAAATGTTCCCTATCCTCAATAGGAACTCAACGTCACAGACGGTGCGTCAATCAGACGTCCGGTCTGTGAGTTATTGGCTTTTTCGTCCCAGGGGCCCGGTTGGTTTTTAAGTCAAAACCAACCCGACCTTACTCCAAATGTATCCAAACCTCGAGCGGAGTAAACCAAAAGGTCCGTCTCACTAAGAGGAATCCATAAAAGTCTACGGCACATCAATCAGACGTCCGGAGCCCGAGTTATTAGTGTTTCCGCTCTGAGGGCCCAGTTGGTTTTGTGTTCGAACCAAACCGGCCGAACCCAAAATTCTTCGAAACCTTGAGTGTAATATACTGAAACGACCATCTCGATCCAAGGATCTCATCTCAACTGATGGTGCATCAATCCGAGGTCTGTAGCCCATGTTATGGGCGTTTGAATGGTTTTGTCCGAAAATGGGTGTTTTGGGCCCGGACCGACCCGGCCTGAGACCCCCTGGGTCGGCCCAAATTGGGTCGACCCGAACCGGGTCCGGGTCCGGCCCGGATGGCGCGGCCCGACCTGGCCTAGGCAGCCTGGCCCGGTGCGCTGGCGCGGTCCACTAGCCAGCTCGGCGTGGCCGAGTTGAGCGGATGGGGGGGTGTTGCCCCCCTGTTTAATGAAATGTGGCCCCCACATGGGGGGCCGATCCTCCTTCCTGACGGGGGTTACGAACCCCCAACCTCACCCCTGAATGGTCGGCCCGCTCTGGCCGGCCTGTTGCTGCCGCCACGGGATAGGTGCGGTCCCGCCCTCCTACTTCGTCAACCGGAAGCCGGCCGCCGCTCCCTGCTCCGCCGAAGCCAATGGCCATGGCCTTGGTCCGTCTGGTGCCGCGCGATGGTGCCACGCCCCTCCGCCGCAGCCCTGCTTCGGGCGCGGTCTCTTCTAGGTTCTCTGGTGCGGCGTGACGGCATCGTAGCTTGTGCGACTTCAACGGCGCGGCGCGATGGCGCAGCACTTCTTCGCACATTCTCATAGTTTCCACGCTGTGCAATGACACCGCGCCGCTTTACACGTGCCGCAACAAATTCAAACAATCAAGGGGGAGGGGGGTCGGCCGTATTCGTGCTTTCCAACCTCCTCCCGTTATTGCGATAACAGGCGGCCCAATTTTAAAACGAAGAAAGGCGATGAAAGTAATCACGAACAAACAAATAACCCCTACCTCGAGCATTGTTGAACGAAGGCTCGTCACAGAATTGAACGTCGTGGAAGAAGGTGTCGTGGAAGAAGGTTTCGTACACATTGACGGAGATCGTCCGAGGAGGAATAGTGTCTCCCTTCTTTTGACACGGGAAGAAGGAACGAAGTAATGCGCGTCGGTGTTCTTCACGTTCTTCAAGGAAGATGATGAACTTCAAGACACAGAGCTTCTTCCCCAATCCTATATCAACAAGCTAACATCAATAATAAAATAAGTGTTTGTCTTATTTTATTTCTCATGGCATAAGTTTTTGAAATTTAAACATTAGAATTAAACTCAATTAATTAAATAAACATATGTTTTCATATTAAATGGAGGGTTAAGGGAGTTAGGGAATATGAAGGGGTGGGGTTCGTGTGGGTCCCACCCCACAAATATCCTATCTATGTTAGTTCACCAACTTCCACACAACGGATAACCACTTAGTAAAATGAAATAAAATTGTAGCTCAATTTTATTTCACTTTCCACAATTTTTAAAAAATTATCCTGAGAAAACGCAACCCCAGTAAGGGTCTTATTAAGCAATTACCGGTGCTGCGATTCCATCAGTGTCCTCGGATTTCGATTCTGAGTACTAGTTAAAAATTAAGAAAATCCTGCTCGTTCATTCACTGAACGTACCCGAGCTAAACTTCGGAAGATTATTCCGGGCACTCCGGGCCTCGGAATCAGGTGCTGTCAGAAACTGCGTTCTTGTAAAATCCCGAAGAAAATTAAGGAAAAATTTCCCTTGAATTTTTAAGGGTCTTTACAAGAATTACCAATTTCATGATACGTGACTTAGTTACACACCATCTAAGACCACTATCCTTGTTTTTTAACATGAATTGTAGATGAATATTCCATAGTTCTTCATTTAGAATTTATTTCTCTCTACATAGAGCCTTTACCATGATATTTTGCGAGCCATGAACCCCTTTCTACATTTTTGTTTGATTATTTATTGTTGTGTTGATCATGGTGAGTCTTTCTTGGTAAACATTATTAATGAATCTCAATCTCATTCTTTATAATTTAAATAGAGCTTGATTAATCATATTGTGTTTTATGGATCTAATCTCTATCTTATTGAATCTCATTTCTAGGTTGAGTTAAAAATATATTCTTTTCCTTCATTCTTGTTGGTGGGTTTTATTACAGGCATTGTGTTTTCTCCAGGAATGTAGCTGGTACCGTCCTTGGTTGAAAATTTATTTGACATTTAATTTCATGAATTTAATTTAGTTTTATTTCAAATAAAATATATAAAACCAAATAAATTTCATTTCATTGTTTTATTAAAAATAAAAATATCTTGAATAATAATTTTTTTCACTTTTTCCAAAAATTGGGGAAACCCCCAGTTTCATTGAAATAGGGTGTGTATGTGAAATGGATGGAAACTCTATGAAAATTGAATTTATGGATTTAACTGTGAAATGTATTATAAAATTACATGAAATATTATTAAATTCTCATTTTTTGAAAATGGATAAAAATATTTTTGATAAAACTCCATTTGTTCAATCAAAAAACGAATGTTTTAAAAAATAACATGTTATGGGTTTTAAAGAGAAAATTTAAATATTTTTAATGAGGGGAATGGGATTTAATTTTATTTTTTATAGTCTAGAAATTAATTTATCATCATTGTTTGTACTTTATCACATAAAATCATTAGTTAGTTAGTGTGTTCATTGTAAATCACATTACAATTTACAATGTTCTAAAACATTATTTCATCACATCCCATTACATAGGTGATGGTGCTAATTCACTATTCCATTATGCCAAAAGAGGCATATTGAAATACTTTCCATTTCATTGTGTTCTGTCCCTATAGCATGGTACTTTTGTACCTATTTGGAACATGACCATTTTGTTCACATGTTTGAACTCAAAAATAATATTCAATTATAATGAATTTATTTACATTCCTTTTATGTTTATATAATAGATTTAATATAAATGTGTTTATATAATCCAATTTGTGAAAAGTTTCATTTTTATAATGCACACTTTGCTTAATGGGAAATTACATCATGTGAAATTTATTTTCATCATCTTAAATGTGATTCCATAATTTCTAATGTATTTCCATCTCTTAAAATATAAAGTATGATTTGTTTAAATATTATATTGTGAATGAAGAAACTTTTTTATTTCAAAATTTAAATAAATTTCTTAGTTAATTTGATATTGGAATCATATTATGGAATATTTTGTGAAATACTATAGGGCTTTATATCACACCCTACTTGTACCGTTCGATATCTGTTGATTATCTGCTTCTAGGTTAGAGAAAGGAAAAGGGATCTCTTAGTGGTGGACCTAGTTGTTGAAAAATAGGCACGGTGATTTGTGTCTATTGGGACATCAGGAATTTTATATATTTTGATAAATATCATGTAGTACATTGGGAATTAATTCCTATTTGAATTTGGGTACATTACACCTAATGGAATTTCTTTTTCTATTAATATTGTTTTTTTCTTTTACCTCCACAATTTATTTGGAAATGATATTCCCAATTTTAGTGTGTATGATTCCAAGTTCTAGTCTCCAACTTGTGGGGATTGGGAACATCATATAGGATATGTTTGTTTCATCTTCGTTATAAAGTTACCAGTGTATCCGGATTGGTTTCTGACAAATATGTATCATTATAGGTTGGAAATTTGTCTTCATGTTAGCATGAATTTGTAAAATATTGTAGGGAATTAGAAGGAAAATCCTATTTAGTGTATAGACAACTCTTACTATAGTGAAATTTTTATTTCAAATGGTTTTTAGGGAAATATTTCTAGATGATTACTACAATTATTTTCATTTTTTTTGATTTGGATAGAGTGAAATTAAAATCATTTTTCTTCTATCTATTTTGAATTATTACTCTGTTTGAATGTTATTCTGATTTCTTCGTTGTGGCTCGTTGATCTTGTAAAATATCATCAATATGAGAAGATGTGAAAATAATATCCATGGAGAAGCAACTATAGAACCTCAAATATAAAATCCTATTGTGGACATGAAAAAGATTGATGTGACTATTGGTACTGTCCAAGCTCTAGGATAGATTCCACATCAAATTCATGTTCAAACTCCGGTTATGGAATCTAAGAGATACGTTCTCAAGATTTTTTATCAATGGTTACTTCAACAAAATATAGAACTTTTCAAAGGATCAAATGATCCTCAATATGATGAGGAGTGTTCAATTATGAAGGATTTTTTTTTGGTTCATGGACACACCTGACGAAATCAAATTGAAGTGTCCCAACTTCATGATGGAAGGACCGAGTAGGAGATGGTGGTACACTATGGTAAATGGCAAGAAAGATGATGGATTAGATTGGAAAGAATTAAAATTTATTTTCACTAAACAGTTTTATCCAAAATCAATGATGGTGGAAATGTCTGCCGAGTTTTTCAAACTTCAGTAGGCTAAAAGGAATGTGACAGTGTATGGAATCCATCTTAATGTGTTTATTTATTTGTCAACTGAGATTGTATCAAATGGAAAGATTAAGGATCAAAGGTTTGGGTTGGTACTTCATCAGGATATTTATTCTCATATTTTCGTAGTGATGTTATCTTATTATATTGATGTAATGGATAGGGATATTTTTGTTGAAATGGACCTAGATAGAAAATAAAGGTATCAAGAGTTTTTCTCTCTCCAAATAGTAGCATAATCTCTTTAATGGGAAATTAGATGCATGATGATTCTTTATTTAGTTGCTGAAAACAAGTTCATTATTGAACCCAAGTAGTTCCTGGAATAGTCCCATTAGTTTGTTAGCAATATGAAAAGAAGGGTCATTCAAAGAGGGTTTGCACTGAGGCACCAAAAAATGGTGGCTCCTGATGACATTCAGGTAACATACACTGATACTACCATATTTATTACACTTTTCATAGTGGACATAGATTTCATATCCACCTAAAACTATGGGGTAGTCAGATTATACACATGTAGAAGGGGTATATCCAAAAGTATCCAAAATAATGAATTTTCATTCAGTGTAAGGGTTTCTAGAGGTAGAGGATACGAGTCTAGCGATAGTAAGATGTACAACCACTATAGCTTAATAATTAGTGACATCCTTATTTGATACTGGTGCATCGTATTCATTTATTTAAAAAGGTATTTCTCATCTTATTGATATTTCTATATAGATTTTATCTTGTGTAATTTATATTACTACACCACTTGGTATAAATAGAGAGTAGAGTCTCAGTGGTCCAGCTTGTGTCTTATCTTTATTAGTGGTTGAGATTTCATAGATACCTATTTTTCTCAACATGAAACCTATTTATGTTTTATTTTGGATTTATTGGATCATTACCTACAATGATGGTATTGATTTTTATCTTTGATGGATCTTCTTTACTAGATCGAGTGGTGTGTGATATCTATTCTAAGGAAAATAGGACCCATGATCTAGTAGGGTGAAGCCATCTTGTCGAATGTTTGAAAAATAGATATTATAATTTTCCTTGGATCTAGAGGGAAAATCCATGAGTGGTATTATTCCTAATGTTTTTGTCCAGTTTCATGACTTTTTTCCTTCTGAATTCTCCGGTTTTCCACCAGAAAGGGATGTTGTGTTTTCAATTAACTTAATTCCTAGAACTCAAACAGTATCTCTCCCCTCTTACCATATAGACCCAAAGTTAATGAATGACACGAAGTGACAATTATTATATCTTATAGATAGTCTTTATACACCTGACTAGGTTACGTTGGATGGTTCATATTCTCTATTCTATGAAATTCAATGATTCACTCTACCTTTTCATTTGATTACTGAAAGCTCAATCGAGTTCCTATAATGAAAAAAATATCTACTTCAATTAATTAATTATTTTTTTGAATAGTTTAAGGGGACATAGTTGTTCTCAAATGTCAATAATAGATCTGGTTACCATCAATTAAGAATAAAATAGTGGGATATTAGAAAACCCACCTATTGGAAGAGGTATAATCATTTTTTGATCCATGTCATGACCCTTTCTCTAACAAATTATCCTACAGTTTTCATGGTGTTGATGAATATAATTTTCAATGAGTACCTTGAATCCTTCATGGGAGCCTTTATTGATGTTTTCCTCATTTACTATATGTCTATGGGGGATTATGTTCATCATCTATGTCTTGTTATGAGTATTCTGAGAAATCACACACATTGTTTCAAGATTTTGAAATGTGCTTTCCTGATTTAGGAAGTGAAGTTATTCTGAAATGTGGTGTCAAAATAGTGAATATCATTTGATTATATGAAGGTGATGGATCGTATGAAAATGGGATATTGATGAAATTCCTTTAAGACTCATTTATTTTTAGGATTAGCAAGATATTATATCCATTTCATAAAGGACATCTGAAATTTGGATTCTTATATGACTTCACTATCTCAAAATAGAGTAGTGCTCTTTTGGGAAAAAATGCCATTTTTATTTGTTTGAGATGAAACATATTTGGAAAACTATATCAGTGTTGACTCTTATAGAGTTCGGGAAGGGCTATGTGGTTATTTTTATGTATCTGGTCTAGTCTAAAATAGTGTTCTTATGCAGGGTAATCATGTATTTTCTTTTGTCTCTCCTCAACTTAGGCCACACAAGAAGAATTATCTGACCCATTTCCTTGAACATGTAATTGTGATGCACCCATTTAAATATTGTATGAATTACTTTCATTATTAAATTATAACCACAAATTATGACCAAAATCCCATGAGTTATATCTTCTCTCAAAAATAATTGAATATTCGTTAGGGGATTTGAGTGGAATACATATAGTTGTTTGATTTCGTCATCCCGTATACCCCAAGTAAAAGTAATATCATTTCAAATGTATCAAGTTGGAAACATTTAACCCAAGGAGTAAAATAATCATCCGAAGTGTGGAATTTTATTTCTCTCATGGCATAGATAAATATTGAGGTTTAGGATAAAGTGTAAATTGTTTTTTTGTACATTGTTTCATTGAGATCCTCTCTTATAGAATTATATATTCAAGAGAATCATCTTAATGATGTGTTAGGTAGCATTAGAGTCTCTCTATGAGGGTAAATAGTTTCTCAGTGGTCATTCTCAAAAAATGTCATTTTATTCTATCATAATCAAATTGGTGTATTGTCTTATGTAAGGAAGTTTGTGGTATGGGATTGTCATATTTCCTAGTGGAAAGTTCACCCAAGATCCACAAATATATTCTATGACATGAAAAAATAGTTTCGGTTGATAGGTTTGAGGTGGGGAATTGATAATGTTTTTTCACATTCTTATACATACCAATTGGTTATGGATGAGCACTAGAAACCTTGAGGTTTTCATCAGAAACTTCTAATTCCATAATAGAAGCGGGACTAGATCTCAATGGGTTTTGTGGTTGGGTTTTCATGTACCCAAAGAATGAATAATGGGATATGGGTTCTAATCAATAGGCTGAATAAATTGGCTCATTTTATACCCACTCGTGAAATCGAAAAAGTTAAAGAGTTTTGAGATCTCAATATGAATAAGATTGTTCATTTTAAAATATTTATCCTGGTTATAGTCTCTAATAGATATCCTCGTTTAACTTATCACTTTTGCCGATGATATCTTGAGGCATTGGGATATCATGTAAGTTTTAGTACTACATACCTTCGGATTTTGGGTGAACAGATAGAAAGAGCTATTCAGATTATTGAGGATATGTTTCTTGCTTGTGTTATCAAATTCAGTGGAGAATGAGATGATCATTTGTGGATGGTTGAGTTTTCTCAAAAAATAGTTTCCATTCCCCACTAATAATAGATAATTTTGAGGCCATGTATGGATACCCTTGTAAATCTCTATTTTTATTCTCAATGACATTTGAATGTTCCTTGGTTGGATTGATATTGGTCTAATAGATGATAGAAATTATTTAGTTGATTCATAATAAGATTTTTCTGTAATGGATATGATATAAATATTTTTTGAATCATCACCATATGTCTATGTAGTTGTTCGTTGGTGACTATGTTTTCTTGAAGGATTCACCGCTGTCAAATCCACAAAGTCTTGGGAGGAAAGGGAAGCTTCCCCCTCATTTTCATGGACTTATTGAGGTTTTCGATCATGTGTGAAATGTTTTATATCATTTAACACTACCATCACTGCATTCATCGACACATAATGTGTTTCTTGTATCTCATCTCAGAAATTGTATTTCTAATCTATTAAACATTTTCAGATGGATTGATCATGAGATTGAACCTAATTTATATTTTACTGAATGGATAGTTGAAATGGTTGATTATAAAACCAAGTTACTTCAAGGTAGGATGATACCTTTGGTTTGAGTTCTATGGAATCACAGTTCAGATTTTCATGAGACGTGGGAATGTGAGGCATTGATGAGAGATCAGTGGCCACATCTTTTTGGCTTCCAAGTTTATTCACAGGATTTCAAGGGATATAATGTTTTTATGGCTGTGACATTTTTAAATCACATCACCTTTATGATAGGTACATTATAAACCATTTCATGGCATTCCTTTTTCATTGTATGGGTATGACTAAGGAGGAATTGGAAGGATACCTATAATGGTTAAGTCAAAGATTTTTTGGATTCTCATCATTAACTTGTTTTTTATGTAGCCTATAAAATAATTAAATTCTATTATCTATGGTTACATTCCATGTAAATCCTCAAATTAAAATAACTCTTTTTTAGTAAGAGGTGATGGGTTTTTGGGTGGATATGAGAATTACTAATTTCATTACTAGTAACTGAATTACATGATATGTAAAACCATGAGACTTGTCTTATTAATAAAATTATTGGATGAATTTTCATTGGTACTTCCTCCAAAATTCCTTTATATTGTCCTAGTACATTCCCCAAGCAATTTTGGGAGCCTCCAACTCCTACAGACATTTTCATTCGATGATTGATCATTTTGGAGATCACGTTGTGTATTTTCGTTTAAGTGTTCTTTAGGTGTATCCCACTATTTTTTTCTTCTTTATCTAGATTTTAAGATATGATCATGAGTTTTATGTATCTATGATATTTTTTGTTGAAACATATTTCTAGGTTTTGTTCCCAGATCTTCTAGAACATTATACTTGTTGCTGGCTTTTGTTACGAGCATTTTTTTTTCATGGGGAAGGTTGGTTGTTTTGTCCTTGGTTTAAAATTTTTGTAACCTTTAATTTATTGATTTAAATTCAGTTTTATATAAATATAATTTCTCAAATCCAATTTATTGATTTTAGTCATGTTAAAAAACCAAATTCTAGTGAATTTCCGTTTTGGTTCTCTTTGGAATGAAATGGTAAATCCACAATTCTAGTGAATTAGGGTGTATTTGTGAAAAATATAGACATGTTATGAAAATGAAATTGTTTGATTTAATTAATAGATGGGAAGTAAAATTTCATGAATTTGTTATAAATCCACATGTTATTGATAATTGATTTAAAATGGTTTTGATGGAAAACCAATGGTGTCATAAAAAAAGCATGATTTTGATTAAAAACTCATTATGGTTTTTACATATAATATTTTAATATTCAAAATGAGGGGAATGTGATTTATTTTTATTTTAAGAATTCAGGAAATTAATTTCCCATCATATTTTGTACTTGAGCACATGCGAGACTTAGTTTGTTATTTTGTTATTTGGAAATTACATTACGATTAACAATGTTCTAAAATATTATATGAGCACATACCATTAAATATATATGGTAATGAGTCCCCTTTACCTTAGGCCTAAATGGGTGTATGTTCATACTTTTCAATTCATAGTGTTGGGTCCCTAAAACATATAACATCCGTACAAATTTGGCACATGGGCATGTTTCTTGCTTGTCTGTATTTCAAATGTATATTCTATTGATATGAAATGATTTACATGCCTAGTAAATTTATAAAAAGACTTTTTTTAAAGTAATTATTTAAGATATTTTGTGAAATGTTCTATTTGTATAAAACATCCATTGTTTAATGAAAATTCAATCATGTGAACAGAACAACCATCATCTAAAATGTGAATCATGAATTTAAAATTTATTTCCATCTTTAAAATTGGATATCATGGTTTTATATATTTTTTTATAAAGGAAAAACCTATTTATATGAATATTAAAAGTTATTTCTTAGTTAATTTGATATTGTAAAATTTTTATGGAATCTTTGGTGAAATCCATCTTGGTATTGGGTTACACCATATGTTTGACTTCGAGCGTTTTTAGATTATCTCCTTCTGGATTTGAGGAAGGGAAATGGATCTCTTGGGGTGGAACTAGTTTTTTAACCTTATCCTAGGTGAGTTGTGTTTGTTGGGTCTTGGTCCATTTTCCCTATTATGATACTTTGGTTATACAACATGGGGATTTAATTCCTATTTATCTTTTAGTGCATTACTCCCAGTGGTGTTTCATTGGATATGTTTATTATCTTTATCCATTTACTTTCAAAATGTTTGTGGAAAAAGCATTCATTCTTTCATTTTGTATGATGTAATGTTCTACTCTTTTTCCCAAGGTTATAGGTAACACCCTTCATGCTATGTTAGTGTTGGCTCAGTTATCGAGTAACTATGGTAGTCAAGTTGTTTCATAATAGTTAGGGTCACATAACTTGATATCTCATTAGATTGCTTCAAAATGTTATTTCTTTATTTCAAATTAATAATATGTTTTGATAGGGGTATTGTATTGTTACATTTTATAAAAAAATATAATATCATATCATAGAGATGATATTAATGTCTATCATTTGACACAACATATCAAATGTCGAAGGATTTTTCACACACTTTATATCATACCATAAATATCGATAACTATTGATGAATTTTATGCACCATATATTGATTCCTACATAGTTGATAACATATCACCTCTAATGATTATATATATCATTAAATTTGAATACCAACGAAACTTTTTGATTTCCTTGTATTTTAATTTTTAATTTAATTAATTAATTTCTAAAATTATAATAAATTAGAGAAAATTAATTTTGGGATACTTATTAAATTATATTAATATTTACATTTTCATTATTAAAAAAAGTATAATTAATTTAATTAATTTTTAGTTGAAATTAATCAATATTAATTCCCTAAATATTATCATTTAATATAAAAATAAATTATTCCAATTTGTATGCCATATATTACAGTTAATATGTATAATGTTATATATGGAAGTTATATGTGTAATTTATAATGTGTTAATAAATTAAAAAATAAGGCGATACTATAAAAGAGTTCATATTTATAATAATTAATTTTTCATATTTATTTAATATGAGTTTTTCAAATAATATAACATAATGAAAAAATTATTTAAACTATATCAAAATATGTTTTGATAAATGATTTAAATAAGGTTAAAATAGTGGAAATTTTTTGATATTTTGATTATTAAAATAAGGTAAATAATAGAAAATGTGTTATAAGGTAATTATAATTCATATAATATAAAATATTTAATGAAAATTCCATATAATGAATTTGAAGGATTTTATATTTTGAATAAATATAATGTTTTTATTTTTATTTGATAATCGAATTTAATAATGAATCGGAAAATTATAATGTATTTTTTTATTATATTTTACTTATTTTCTTCTCAAAAATATTTTATTAGATATTTAAATATTTTAATTGTTCAATTAAGAATTCCCAGCATTTTTTAATATTATAATTATAATATCATGAATTGTTATGAGTCTGTTATAGTTTAATGTTGTTAATATTCTTCTAGATATTTTCATACATACATTTAAAGGGTCACATTATATATATGATAATGGTTTTAGTTTTTCATTACAATAACATTAGCTCTTATTGATTTATGAGATTGAATTCATTAGTTAATTAGGATACATACGTATTACATGTTATAATTATGAAAGATTTAATTAATCAATCAATTAATGTCTCTCGAGGTTAAATAGAATTTAGTCGAGTTGGTAATTTTCCTGGAAGATTTCGTATTATATAGAAAAGAAATGTTTGAATATTTAATTCAATAGGCACACTCATATGGGAATTTTTTATTTCATCTTACTCTCTGTAATCACATTGAAGGGTTTAAAATAATTTGGGATTGGGATAAATTTGGATATGTATTGAAATAATTGGATTTTAATTTTGGGTAGTAACACAATATATTAGCTGTGTAAAGAGATTCACATCAATATGAGATAAATATATTTATTTATAATACGTAATTTGATTCAGACTAAATCATTAATAGAATTCATATATGAAAAAAATCATAATAGAATAGATAGTGAGATTTATTTCGATTCAAAAGATTAAGTGATATATTCCTTCTAGTAAAATTGTTTTCAACACATTGATCATTTAACAATGTAGTTTATTATAAATATTACTCCCCATAGATTATATAATATATGGTAAAAAAGTAATTGGTGGCCCTAATATGATTAACATCCCATTCTTGGTAATTTATTTTGATTATACATAGTCAAGAGAACTTAATATTATTGGTTTATTAGGGGGGATAATGTCAATATAATCCATATAATGGGAAAAATAAAGTGTTATCAACCATAATATTCATGATTTATATATAATATTATTAGAAATATGCTATTACTAAATAGATAAGTAATGAGAGAAATGAAAAAGTGACTCAAATTTTGGTGAAATATGGACCGTGGAACACTAATGGATATATGGTTTTTAATATGGGTCATCATCATAGAGAAAGTATATTTAATAGAATATAATTTTACATATTTATCTACATGACACACAATTTATAGAAGTTATTTCAGTAAATAAATATCATCAACATCACTAATATTATAATTGTGATAAATCCTTTAAAAGGGTAAGCTTAATGCATGAAATCCAGATGAATTGTTACATAAGAAAAGTTATTAAATTAGAATGATATAAATTTTTAGAGAAACACTATCATGAGTAACAAACTATTTTCTTTTATTAATTTGTATATATTGATTACTATGTTAATTATAAAATTATTCATTTAAGGATTCTAAAACATTAAATGAAAAGTTACCATGTTACTTTACTTTCGAATCATATACTAAATATGACATTAAATTCCAATGACAAGGCAAGGATGGTTATATCTTGAAAGTCTTGTTTTAGTCAAGAGAATCATCTTTTTTCAAAAATTTAATGATTAATTAATTTAATTATTTTATGAACAATTTTGATGGTATTATTAAATTGTTTAGGATTGGTGAACTGGGGAAATTAATGTCCACTGTCTAGTGTTATTTTGATTTTATATGTCATTAAAAGTACAAAATTATAGAATAAAATAGTATATAAGACTCCAAGAAATGATTTATTAGGATGTATTCCAAGATAATTGAATACATTAGTTTTCAAGATGACGGAATGATGATTTCATATTATAGAATTACCTAATGTAATTGATTGAGTTTAGAAAGCTCTATGGAATGTCCTGACTTCTACCCATGTTATAGAAATAAATTTTTCCATTTTGAAGTGTATATGATAAAAAATCTAATCTTTTAAAATATTATTAATGTATTGGGAGGAAAATAAATTGTTTTATAAATTTAGAAAATTATTTTTATTCAAATGATCAAGTAAGGGGTTATTAAATAAAATATTAAAATATAAAGGAATATTTTATGATCAAATGGATCTAACTAAATGATGTGTGTTTCATCATGTTTAATTATTTGATAACAAAATTTGAATAAAAAAATGATTAATTATGAAAAAAAATATATATTTCACATAGTTATTGATTTATGAGGTTATATTACATGTTATTGAATGAAAATATGGACAAAAATTATTCATGTAAAATGAGTTTAACCAAGAAAAATTTTAAAATATAATGATATAGTTTCCACCACCATTAATGAAATATTTAAATAACAATAATTATCTTATGGGAATAATACAAACAAATAGATTATAATATATGATATTGAAATGATGGTTTATTTTTAAAATATTCAGAGAATAATTAAATACGAATTATTATGTTACAGAAAAATGTTTTGTATTATAATAATATGTTGTGATGTGAATAAATTTCCAACATGATAATTGTAATATATTTAAGTTTTGATATGTTTTATATTTCAAAAAATAATTATTCCAGTCAAAATATAAGGTTATTTTTACCGTGTTTTAAAAGAGATAATGTTTTGTTGGTTAATTAATAATTAAAATAGTTACATTAGAAAAGTTTTTTTCAAGGAAAATGTTGTTCAAAATATTTTGAAGATTATTTTAAAAAAAATCAATGATATTATAAAAGAAAAAAGTTTTCAAAATTCATTATATTTTAAAAAACATTTTTCATAGAGGAAAATGTGTTTTACCCGATTAGTATTTTTAATTGAAATTTGAAATATTTATTTATAATAAAAGGATATAGAAATCGTTTTAATATAAGTATTTTCAAAGAATGGAAATTTTTCTTAAAAAAAATTTTGATTATTCAAAATCCTTCTCTATATAAGATGACATTTTCTTATAGTGTTCTATTTACTGGGGATATGATCCCAGTTAAAAACTCATATTTATTATTTAATGATCTATATTTTGATTGCATGATATCTATAACACATTTTTATCTTCCTTTAGTTATATTCTCTTGACAGAAACATTTTTCATGGGTTATGCTTTGATGAAATTATAATGAAATGTATCGTTTTCCACATGTTATGGTATGATTTCTTTTTTATGACACCCATATAATTTTATGAGTTATTATATTGTTGTTTATGATTTTGTGACAGAAGTGTGAAAGATTTTATTATGATATGGGTTGGACTTATATCTCCCTCCAATGAACTTGGCAAATTTTTATATCTCATGAGATAAGGGGGGGAATAATGTCAACATATTTGATCCAAAATGTAAAAAAAATGTGTCATAATCCACTTTGGAAATATGGGGAACCCCGATGAACTTTGGGAAGATGGGCAAACCTGATCCACTATGGGAAGATGAGAAAATTGGATCCCTTTTGAGGAAGGATTATTACTAGGGATGGTGGGCCGTCCCAACAAAAATATATAGTCCCCATGAAGTTCCCTGAAAGTGTTTGGAAAAGTGAATGGAATTATAGGTAAATGTATTACATGTTAATATGTTTGGAACAAATTCTATTTCTTATTCCAGTGATACACTCACATTATTCATTTTCGTGAATATCATTTGATTATTGTCTTACAAACATAAAATATTTTTTCCATGGCTCATGTTTCTAGTCTTTGAAATGAATGTTATAATCCTCAAATGTTATTTTCAGGTTCTCATACCCTAATGTCCATGATATCATTATGTATTTATATTATTTACCATTATAGAGTATAATATCTCACCATTTTCATGTGTTTTTTTACCTTAGTTATGATAAACAAATTTATGCATATTTACTAAAGGAAATTATCTTTGTGGTAAACATTTAATTTCATTCTCCAAGACAGAATATGTTTCTCCAATTTTCCAAATACACTAAACTCTTTGTATCCTTGGGCATATAATTTTGTAATGCACTAAAAATTAATAAAAAATAATTAAATATCCATATTTGTTAATCCTAGGAATCTATAGTATGTATCAATGTATGAGATTAGATAACCTTTAGAAAATAGGATGATAAAACATTAGTGAGATCCCTATAAATATTTCTAAGGATATGTTTAGGGATTTATCTAAGCATAAGACTAAGGATGAGTTAATGCTAAAGAAGTTATCTAGGAATTTTTGTAAGTGATTGAGTGATTAATTTCATAGTAATAAATTTCTATATGGATACTAAAAGTTGATGTGTCTCTAGAATTGAAATACATAGGGGTATCAACACTAAAAACATGATATCGTGCTAGACTCAGTCGGAACTGTTGCACGACAGTGGGACATGATGCACACCAGGTTGGACACTACCAGGGGACGTTTTTTAGGAAATAAAAAACAATTTTTGAACATTAATAAAGGGCTTAAATGGAATATTAATATAAATAAAATATTATGTACTAAAATTTCTATATAATAAATAAGAAGGTTTTATAATTTATTTATCATACATGTAATTTGTTTCATGATTATGTGCATTTTCACTATAATAAGTGGTTATTACACAATGATTTTTGGTTTTAATCAATGGATGGAACCAAACATAACATGATTAATGTTGAATGCCATTTACCATTTTCTAATGAGATTTCAAATGGTATGATCAGCAGACTGTTGTTATTTGTGATCATGACAAATTAGTTTTCATGGATCATGATTAACAATATGTACCTTAACCATATCTCGGACTCTCCAATATATAGAAAGAAAAAGTACACTAAGATTTTGGGTGATAGTGACCATGTAGAAAAGTTGATTCCTTTCATTTGTGTGAAGAATGTGGAAGGATTTACCAAAGTGTATGTCTTAGAAGAAAAATAAGATTTTATGAATATGGAAAATAAGTAAACAATGAAATTAACTGAAAAAGGAAAAGAAATGAAGGATTAAGTTAATGAAATGGATGGTAATATTCTCCTACCTAGTACATAATCTATGGTTAAATTCATCATTTGTGGAAAAAATGGTCATTATGGAAACTGATGTACCTAGTAGAATGATCACAAAGTGAATCAAATAGGTGGTACAAGTAATAGTCATATTGTTGATGATAATTATACTACAAATGAAATGTGAATTTAAATACATATTATGTAATAAGATTATGTACCCTTTTTAATAGATTAATGATGATGTAGAAAAAATGAAGGTTTTATTTATATGGATTCATAAATTATGAACTATGAAATATATAATGATTTTTTATTTTATATTATTTTCTAGGGATTTAAAATATTATGTTAAATGGTTCTGATAGAATTTAAGCCTTATTTAATAGTAAGGTGATATTCAATGGAAAAACGTGATTAAGGGAATTATAACCCATATTATGTTCCTAATGTTCAGATAATTATGTTTAGATAACTATGTGTTGGATAAAAACATATATACTAGATGTTATATATTATCTCAATACTGATATTGGATTTTTTGAAAACTTTTTTATACTATAATTGAATAAGTTTACAACATTTTTGGATTTATATAATGTATCCAATAATCTTTGCAATATGTAAACATGAATTTTTTCAACATGAATTTATGATAATTCATGTTATTACCATGTATTAAGAGAATAAAAGATGAAGGTATTCACATGTTTGGAATGATACAACCTCTTCCACCTTATGATATAGAAGGGATAAATGTTAAGTGGACTTATTTAATTTGTTTTGTTTTTTCAATTTCACAAGGGTTACAAATTTTAGAATTTATGGAATAGTTTATTATAAACATTGAAAGTGGTTTTAAATATTAAATTATTATCTCCCCATTTAATTATTTATGCATATCGGATAACATGGGAAATATATATTTATGTAATATTAATAATGACTAATGAAATGACATATTATTCTCTTTAGAGATCTCGTAATTTTTATTTCTTCAAGAATGAAAAATACTCTATCATTACTTAGAATAAGAGATGAATTAGAAATTGAAGAAGAAAGAAAAGGGTTAGGATGTCCTGAAATCATGTAAGTATATATTCTAATGAAAATTCATCAAACTTTGGAAAAATTATCTTGAAACCAAATATTTTATCCTAGTACCTTCATTTCTGATCAATTAGATGCCGCTTAGATCGTTGCATTTTTATATCTTTTTGATCATCCATATTATACAACCCATGTTCTCTCTCACTCTCTATAAAAACATGTTAGTTATATTTCTCTCCATTTCCAAGTTTCTTCCTCTCACATATATTCTACAACATAGAAACCAATTTAGTTGTTACTTTTGGTAACCATTATGTTTCAAACATTCTATTTTTAATGGATGTTTTGTTATTAATTTTTTAGGTGGGTTTAAAAGAAAAGAACATTAATGTTTTAAAACATTGATAACTCAGATGAATTTTTAGGGAAAATTTAATTTTAAGAGGGTAGAATGTAACACCCTGAGATTTTGTAATTAAATTTTCAATCAAATTATTTAAATATTTTGATGTTTTACATTTCACAGACACTGAATATTTCTTTTTCATATAAAATCACTATGTGTGACATGCATTATACGCAACACCAAGTCAATAATTCACTACATGAAACACTTATATTATCTCCCAGTATATTAAACACTATGGTTTTCTTCTATTACACTCTATTCTAAGACCCTTTAATAGCTTCTGTTACACGCAAGGCCGAATTTTATCAAAATATAATATAATATTTTTATTTTTATTAAAATGATATTGTAGGTACCAAATAACTATTAAAATATATGAAAAAAATAAGATCATTTTTTTAAATATGTGTTAAAATTTTATATTAAATGAACCATTTGGTTATTAATTTGTAGAATTGGAAAAAAGAATGATTTAAAAATAATGCAATTACTTTTCTAAGAAAACTGCTATTCTATGTACAAATAATGTTTTATCTCAATAAATTAAACTAACAACATTTGATTAATTTTTTTTAAAAAAATATATATTATATATTAAATCAATATTTTTTATACTCACCAAATAGTTTTTTTTGGTATAAGATAAAAATACATCCATTTTTATAAATATAAATTTCTATTTTTCTAAAAGTTAATTTTACTACATTTCATTAGGGAACCCATTTTAAATATGATTTTTGATGTTTAAATAATTTTTTATTTTTAAAAATAATCTTCATTTTTATAATATTAATAAAAAATTTTATTTTGATTTTTTTAAGAAGTTTTATTTCATGAAGCCTAAAGAAAATCACTGAATTTTAGTTCAAAATGATTTTTTGCTTAATTTATTTATATCGTAAAAATTTATTTCAGTGTGGTTTTAATGTTTAATTACTGAAATTTTAAATCCCTTAACCTGAATTAGGACATTGGATCCATGTACACATTGATATTTTATAGAAAAACATTTCAAACATTTGGAACTTTTCTCTTAAAAACCTACTGGCGTGGAAAATCTATAGGGCCAATTTTAAATTAATTCTAGAAATTATGTGATTTTTATTTTCATAAATGGAAAAAAATATTTAGAAAAAAGAATAACTTATAAATACCAATTAGATAAAATTAATTTTTGACCAAAACTATTTGTGAATGTCATTAAAATTAATTATTGTGATTAAGTGAAAAAATAGCTAAAAAATTACTAAACCTTACACTTATGGCCCACAATGTCCTAGAAACATTTCTAAAAGGCATTTTCTATTCATATTTAGATCATGTAATCCATTTTCTGGGTTTTATAAAATTATTTATTCCATGATTCATTGGAAAAATGTGGATTGAATTCCCATGAAAAAAAATTCCAAAACTAAAATTCATCCTCCACATTAAAAATGCACTCATCCCTACAATTATTCACTCATATCAACACATTTTTCACTCTCATAATCTAAAAAAATAATCTCCCAGCATACCCGATTAATAATATAATCCTTTCATTAGAAAAAAAAGGTTAACTAGGGAAGCGCCTTGGTGAAAACCAAGGAAAATAATCCAAAGAAGAGGTAACATATTTCCTCAAAATCATTTGTATTATTTTAATTATCAAACCCCAAAAAACTTATTATTCCCTTATTATATAAAAAATATAATAAATATAATTATATTATTTAATTCTATGTTTTAAACCAACACTCACATACACATCCATTGTTTGGGTAACAGTCTTTTTGTTTTTTGTTCAGAGAACTACCGCCTCACAAAATGATGTTGTTTTTTTTTCAATTACCATGTCACATGGTTGAGAATTATGATAGAAAATATTTTTTTAAGATATAAATTATATAAATTATATATTTCTTATTTTTAAATTATCATATTAAACATTCCATTATGCATTTCAGTTTGTGTAGATACGATCACTGCTTTTGTGGATGTGTTGACTATCACCTTCTTAAAGCGATGTTATTTATTCAAACATTATATGGATTGTATTAATGATCTATTTATTGAAATTATATGAAATATATTAAATTATAACGCTAATGTAATGATGTATTATATATATAGACATATATTTCAATTATTTTATTTTTTTAAAATATGATAATAAAACATAGACCATGTTCATGCATATGTACGACCTACGGTCTCTATGAACAATGTATTCCATTTCACACACACACACACAGATATATATATATATATATCTTATTAATAGTATTATAACTATCTATATAATTAATATTTAGGATATATATAATTTCTTACATTTTATAAATATTTAAATCTGTTTAATTATTATAGTATCGATAATAATAAGTAAAATCATTTATGAAAATCAACGTGGATATTACCTAAAATATACTGTTAACATTGAATTGGTAAGAAATTAGTAATAAAAAGTCAGAATAAAATAATATATGGTATTATATTTTATAATATGGTTCTATGGTAGATTAATATTAAAATTATATTTGTTATACTGGATTGTTGAATGTGTAAGAATAAATAATAGAATTATGATAAGTGAATTTAATTTCAATTTTTATTTCCATGTAATACATTCCATATTGACCACATAATTATTTTTGTGCTATATATACTCTATATAAAATGATATATCATTAATTTAGTTTATTTAATGATATTAAAATAATTAATTGATTTTCCTATTTGATTAAGATCATGATTCTAAAGATACTCCAGTAGTAAGGGTTTTCTCAAATAATATTTATTTCAGAGAGACATATGACAAATTCACCATGAATTATATTTTATTGGGTGAATATAAAACCCTTTAATGTATTATATGATTCATATACATTAATTTACTAGTATTTACATTCCCATTTTTTGGTTTTTCTTACATGGGGATTTTGGTTCAAATGTTACCAAATCGATAAAGTAATTGTTTTCTCAATTTTCATTCTTTGAGATACATGTCATGTAATGGACCTATATTATTATTTGTGGTATATATAATTACAATTTAAATATTATATATTTAGTTCCATTTCTTTTTTATGATACATTAATCATTATGTAATTTTAATCTTTCCAGAGGATAATTTACCAATGTTACGGATGTTGAAAATGTTTTCTGCTACAATCTCATTGTTTATCAGGATTGTTACTGATTATTCTTCCATTGATGAAATATTATTATCTATATATGAATTAAAAAATGAATTTTAAATTCATATAGTTTTCCATGATATCTTCATGTATTAGAAAAATTTTCCCAATATTTTGTAATTAATATCACTAAGAAAATGTTATATGAAAATTCGACTTTATTTATCATTTATGAAGGAAATGTGCGATCTTTTAAAATTGTGTTTTATAATAATGTTTTCCAAAATGTTTTACCATTATCATATAATATTTAATGAATATTTTTACCCATATTTTAGTGTTTTACGAAATTGGACTAAAATTAATTATCAATTAAATTTCTAATAAAGGAACTTTTCCAAAATTTTGAGTTGAAAAAGAAGGTTTGGGATGTGTGAACATTCTCACCACCATGACATTAATTTTCATGAAGAATACATTTTATGTTTTTAATGTTATTTTAAAGAAAAAAATCCTAATATTATATAAATTTTTGAAATTGGAATTGGGTTACAAAGAGATTTTTTTCAAAGTAAAATTATGTTTAAATAGTCTTTTAAGTGATTTCTAAATATTCATTCATTTAAATAAAAAATTATATTATTTAATAAAATGATTTTAATGATTTCAAGATTTATTTATATGTTTTTAAATCCATTTTCTAGAAAGGGTTTTCAAAATCCTTCTAGGGCTTCTTTTTATGATTTCAATAAATATTCAACGAAAATGACCTTAAAAATGTTTTCAAGATTTATTTAGGAGTTTTTAATGTGTTTTAATGGAAAAATGATTCGAAAATATTTTTGATCTTCCCTTATATATATTCACATCTATTTTATAAGCATTTTTTCATAATGATGAATATTTTAATAATCAATTTTCATAAAGAAAAAATATATTCTCCTTAATAAATTTTTAAAATGAAATAGTAATTATTTCATTATATGAAAAGGATTATGAAATGTTCATTGAAAAATAATTTTCAAATAAATTTTATTTTACTTATGAAAATTTTCATGATCTTTCAAAATCATTCTTTATTGATGCTTATATATTTTGTTATATATTTCTCTTTATAATGGATATCATCCAAAAATACAATTAATATTATTACATTAATGGTTTTTGTTTTAATGGAATGTTTTATATGAAACTTATTTCTCCTCCAGTAGTTATATTCACTTCAATCCCACTTATTTTCATGGGTTATGATATGATGAAATGATTAAGAAACCCATATTGTTAAGAGGTTATGTTGTTATTGCAGTTTTATGAAACCCATTTCATTTCCTGGGTTATGATATGATTGATTACGATTTTTCTACACATGTAGGTATGATTTCATTATTAGATGCTTGGGAATTTTATCCCCCTCTAATTCATTTGGTAATAATTTTCATCTCATGATATAATGATGGTACAAAAGTTTATGAAATTGATCCAAAATGGGAAACAGGTGTGTCCTAATCCACTATTAAACGATGGGGGAACCCAATCTACTTTGGGAAGATGGTAAGACATTGTCCAATATAGTAATATGGGAAAACATGATCCCTTGTAATTAATGTAATAAAACTGGGGATGGTGGGGTGTCCCACTATATAGGTGTAGTCCCCATGAAGATCCTTAATAAGATTTTGGAAATGAGCCTTTACTAATAGGGAATGATATTAGATTTTTATATGTTTTGCTCATATTATATGTATTATGCATATGATATGGTCACATGGTTTATGTTCTTGATTATCTTATGATTCATGTCTTAAAAACAGACAATATTTATGACATTTATCATGTTTTTAATCTTTAATATGAATCATATGATCTACAAATGTTATGAACATGTTATTATACCCTTATGTTCATGTTATTAATATATATTTTTATTATTTACACTTACTGATAATTGAAGATAACCCCATTATTATGTTTCATTTTCCCAGGATATGATTAAAGTATTTAATTAAAATTACAAAAGGGGAACATCACTTTGGGAAACATAGAATATCCTTTACCAATATAGAATTTGTTTTCTATGTTTCCAAAGATACTAAACTATTATGGTCCTCTATCATATTATTTAATAATGTGTTGAATATTCCTAAAAAATGATGTAATATACATGAATATTAAGCTTATTTTTATATAATAAATTACTCCCAATGTGTATAATGTGATATCGAAGAATTGGTTTCTATCCTTTGGGGATTGGGAATACCCTTAATGTCTATGGCTGGTTGGATTAGGTGACAACATATACTGAAGCATGATTTGGTTTTATATGAAGTTTAATCTTTTAAAATGAATAATAATTTTGGAATCATAATTTCCAAAGATTTAAATATTGTGAATTTCATATTTGATTATACAAATAAGTTTTCTTTGTAAAATGGATGAGACGTCAATAAAGTCTAAAATGTTTTAAAATAGGTTATTTTTGGGATAAGACATCAAATAAAAGAAAATACATATATTTATTTTGTTATTCTTGTGTATTTATAACTCCCAACATTTTATGTTTTAAATTGGTCTAATTTGGTACTACATTAAACTGAAAATGAATTTGTACTATTTAAAATTAAAGGATATTTACAAGGGAGTCTGTGAATTGAATTACAATAAGGCACCTATTTTTCTTAGTTATTGACACACATTAAAATACATGGATTAATATAGATATAAAAAACACATCCAAAATATCATAGCCACATCTTAGTTGTTTTATTCTCACCAAAAATCCAACAAAATAAGGATTATGTGTAAGACAATTGATAATAATTGTGGATTATGTAACATTATTAATTGAGTTCTTCTTTGTTTATATATTTATTGAACTCCAATTAATATATTATATTAATAATAATATGATGATTCTATGATAAAAAAATATAAAAAAAATATTATTATGTTTAGGTAATAATCATTTTGTACCTCATTTCCATCTAATCGGAAATGATCACGGGTTCATGAGGACTACAGTCTCCATAAAGAGATATATTTAATTTTCATTCTTACCTCTCATGGATATTTTTATAGATAAATTTAATAAATATATATGATATATAAGATATTATTTTGTTTTTTTGATGATAAATTATTATTTATCTTCATTTCTTCCCATCTATTGATGAAAAGAAATCCTCAGTTGGGTTTACATGCAGCTTCACATCCATTGATAAATGTTACTAATTATTTATCAAAATCTTACATGTATTATTATAAAAGTGTATATATTAATAAATATTATATTTCATAAATTATAAAGGTTCTCTAACTATGAAAAATGTTGATGGACATAAATCAATGAACTGAACCATGCATGGGGAAAACATTTTTACACCTAAATATTGATTTCTATGAAGAAATATTAATTAATTGGTAATTTAAAGATTTAAGGGAAAGTTATATAGTATGATATTTATTAATTTGGATTTTTTATAAAATTATAAAAAATTTAAATGTGTTATATTAGATTTTATTTTCCATATGAAGTAGTTCAGGACTAGATCTAAGGGTTTATGTTATAATTATATTTTATTCAAGAATGTTTATATTTCAATTTTCATTATACGGAATTTTATTATCCATTACTCTTAGAACCTTGATATTTAATTATTCTATGTAAATTTCTAATATTATCTAGTATTCGAAATTTTTCCCATGCTTTTATACTTAAAAATTCAAAAATATTGTTTATAAGAAAAAACAACATTATTTCACCTTTTTCAAGAAATATTTTTCATCCATGTTAATGTTCATAAAAATATTTCATGAATGTTATTTTATACATTCTAATGAATTTTTAGATTCCTTTAAACTGTATTGAAATTTTTATCAATTTTATTTATGAGGGATTATTATAGTGTTTAAAATATATGTTATATTTTTCTTTTTTCAGAAGTGAGAGGATAATTATTTTTTATGTTTTCACAATGAATTTATTTTCCAACCAGTATTTTATTTTTTTATAATTTTTCTTTTAAATTATTTCATTATTTTATAAAAATTAAAATAAAATTCAAATTGTTTTATTAGTATATATTTTCAAAAGATACCAAAATCAAATGAGATTTCCTCTTGTTTTCCACAGCTTAATTTGCATTATTTTATACAATAAAATTTAAATAATGTTAATATCTTTTAATTAATCATATTATTCAGTGACCATATGAATAATGATATCATTCACAATATTTATAGGGTTAGACAATGATGATGATGTTTTTATAGTTTTTTATGAAACCAATTTCATTCCCATAGGTTTGGTAATCTATGTTGAAATGATAACGGTTTTTTTGATCTCCTAACACAATTATATATTTTTTTCATTATGCTATTGGTTATATTGAAATTATATACACCTTAAATTCCTTATGTAAATCTTGGTATATCATAAGATAATATGAAATATAATTTGTAGTGAACCCAATCAACTATGGGATATTTCCACAATATTTAGAGAAATTTGGAGTAAACCCAATCTACTATAGAATGTTCCTATTAAGTTATTGTAACCTTAATAGGTATCCCTGATTAAATAAATGGTTTTATATTCCTATAGTTTTTTGAAAAATTTATGTCTTATGTTTATGATATCAACTCATAGATCATTTTTTATTATTGTTGGGTAAACACTATTATAACTCATATATTTTTCTATGAAAACCCTTTATTCCATAACTCATGATTTATGATCTATGACCTATTGGGTATGGATTTCAAATTTTATGCTCATGCACCTTGACTATTTTTTCATACCATTATAGTCATATTATACTCACTTTTGATCATCAAATTATAAATCACATATTTAACCTTACCAAGAAACTTATCAAACCCTTTATTATGTTACCATTTCACCATGTAAAGAAGAATTTCATTAAGTAGGATATGTCTATGTGGGGTACTATTTAGGAACAAATTCATTGTATATGTTGATGATAAATTAAATAATATGAAAATTATGTATCTTTCCTATAAAGATAATAAAAACAAACTATTCTTATTAATCAATTATTATGAGATGTAATACGTTTTCATAAACAAATGATAGAATATATATGTATGTTATATTTAGGAATATTTGGTTGGGATCAATTTATAGATTCATTATTTTTAATGATTATGTTATCATAAACGAGAGGATAGAATCATTGAAAACCTATTATAAACAAATTTGATATATTCTAAAACTAATGTTTCATAGGTTGATAATAAAGTGTTATAATTTAAGACATAATATTATGAATTTCATTATTATACAGTTTAACACATTGATTATTAATTCTTGATTCTCACAATAAGAGTTTCGGTTTTAGTCAATGGTGAGAAAATTGAGGAATTTTGAGAATAATGAATATGATTTTTGATGACATAATCATCCTCCTATGAAAAAATGGAATGGGATCTCCACTACAAACTATTATATTTATGCCCACCCAAATCCCTAAACGTATGATCTATATCCTTGGTAATGCTAAAATTAAAAACAAATAATGGAAGGAATAACTCTTAGTGGGTATTTTATAAATAAATATCCACCTATCATTAGTGGGTTCATTAATCAATATATAACTATGAAATATATCGATGATATGAATATATAATTTCAATTCACCATTTCAAAATCCATGAGAAGGATTTTTAGGGTTTGTATTATTTGAATGTTGAAGATGATAAATGGTAGAATCTTATCAAGAATACAACGTCGGAGAATTTATTTTACTCCATGATATTGGAAGACTTTAGGAATGTGTAATAAATATTTATTTTACCAAAAATATTAATACTAAAATATAATGGTATTTCATGTAACTATTGTAGAAGAATAATGAATCCATTTGTAGTTGTTAGGTAAATTTCAATAGTCATGTAATTTATGTTTCTTATTTTATCCTCAGTCCTTAATGGGAGATCATTCAATTCATTAGTGTAATAATAGCAATTCCTAAAATTTAATTTCCAATAATAGTTTTTAATATATTTAAATATTTAATTCCCTATACTTTCAATGAATAAATTTATAATAGAGACTCTATTAGTTAACATAATTTTAATGAATATAACATATTAGTGTATATTGAATGAAATTATAATAATAAAACACATGGAGGAAAGAAAATCAATATTTTTTCAACACAAAAAATGAATATACAATCATTAATGATGTTTTCTTAAGTCGATGGGTTAATTTTTTAATTCTGGAAAACATGGTCATCAAGATAATGAAAATAAAATTAGTGTGAAGAGGTCATCTAATACATGAATCAAGAGAAAGCTTAACAAAATTCCCCACCAACACTCTAATGCTATAATTTCATGGGGTGTAGATAATACACCAAATAGTTCATGAATCTAATGTTTAATAGTGAGAATTGTTGTCATCAACATCCTAATACAACATACAAAGAGAAAAATTATGCAAATCAAAACTCTTAATGTTGGTCAGGAGAATGATGTGGTGAAAGGTACAGTTCTCATCCAGACTATAAATAAAAATATATAATTTGATTCATGTTATAAATAAACGTCTATAGTTGAATAAATTTCAAATCAGACCACTTGATTACCCTAATATTTTGATAATGAATTACCCATGAAATTATTTTATGTTATAATGATTTGATTTGAAGAATATAACTCCTCTATTATTGAGGTTTTTGGAAACATGATTCTTCTAAATTACGTTATTCACCATCTAGTTGAATATAATTTCATTTTGGTAATATCATTGATCAGTTGTTATATATCTTATATTAATTGATATGGAATATAAGTCACCCATGATATCTTAATTCTTATTATAATATTCTATTGGTCTAAGGATGAAAATAAATTTCTAATGGAAATTTATTCTTTATATTGTTTTTAATATCTATTTATGAGGGGTATTTTCCGCAAATGACTGGGGAGACACACAAATTTTTTGAAATATTATTTTTTAGGAATCAGATGATTCTTTCCAAATCATTTTCCATGTTATCCATTTAATCCTCAAGAAGTGTTTCCAATAGACTGTATACATGGTGCTATGAATATTTAAACAACTCCTTATAGATTTATGTTAATAAAATTATAGGAACTAAATAAAAATCTTATGCAGAATATGGATAATGGATTTATATGTTGTATTTTATCTCCATGGGGTGCACCTGTTATTTTTTAAGAAGAATATTTTTCATTACATCATATCATTATTTATCAAATACATGATATATGCACTCACAAAAAATAGGCATCTAAACTATATTAACAACAATATTAATAAAATGTTTGGATCTCAATACATTTGAATGATTTACTATAAATTTTTATATCATTAATTGTCAGTTAAAAGGATAAAAATGACCATATTTATGAGGTATGGACAATATCAACTTAAAGTGATTACATTGGGACATACCAATTCCCTTATTTCATCATAGATATAATTAATATAACATTTAGTGATTATAGTTATTTTTTTGTGCTAGTTTTTAGAAATTATATTATCATATATTCAAGGTTAAATAGAGCACACAAGGATCATTTGATTATATTGTTGAATACCATGTGGAATGAGAATATGTTTTCCAAATTCATTCAAATGTTAATTTTATCTAAAGAAAGTATCATTACTAGGTAATGTAATTACTAGAAAGGGTATATCAGAAGATCCTTCAAAGTGAAATGATATTGAAAAATGGACATAGCCAAACAATGTGACCAAAATTTGTAATTTTCATGTATTGGATAGATACTTTAGATTATTTATTTAAAATTTCTCATGGATAACACATCAACCAATAAAGATGATTATTAATATATATAAGTTCCTCTTGATATATAAATAAAAATAAAATTTTAATGGATCTAAATAGAAGGTTGGTATTTCTCATTTTCTTTTAGTAACCTATAGTGTGGAATGGTTTTTGGTTTATATTGTTGGATAAAAGAATGATTTGGGTTATGTTTTATTGTAAAATTATTTTTTAGAATTACATTATTTGGTGACTCAGCACCAGATAGCCTAGATTTGGTGTCTTCTACTAAATACATTAGCATGATTACAAGGAATAAATCCCTGATGGACTAATCAGTTTAGTAGTCTTGGTAAGCCAAGTACATAAATGAGTAATGTATTCCAAATGAATACATTTATTATAAATTATTTTTTCATTCTATCTTAATAAGTAAATCCAGTGATAACACTAATCCAGCTAGTAAATCCATTGATATTTTTTATAGTAATAATTTGGATTCTTGGGGAATGAAATATAATAAGGGTGAGATCAAATTCTCAGAAAGAGGGAAATATATTGGAAGAAATATCGAAACAATGTATATAGTAAATATGGAATGGTGAATAACTTAACACACATACAATGTAATGGATAAAATTAATGGAATGAAATATGCAATAAGTAAGGGTAATAACTGGAAGCACATGCCATTAAAATAACAAGATAAATGAATATTAATATGGAATCTTAGAAAACTAAAATAGATGATATTTATTCAATAAACTGAAAATGATATTTATCTATAGATATATCGACACATTTTCTCATGGATAAATAAAAGTTGAATATTGAAAATGAAATGAATCCATAGATATGTTGACACATAATCTCACAGATGAATAATATATGAATATAAAATAATGGTATTCTTAATTATTGGATTCCATGTGTCCTTGGTACATGGTACCTTTACTATCCTGAACCTTCACAAGGCAGTTTACAAAATGTAGGATAAAAACCCATCTAAGGTAGATAGAAAATTTACTTGTCCCATGAGACTACCAATGCATAGAGGTTCAATCTATAATCGGGCCCCACCAATGTCTTACTAGTACAAAACATTCCTCATCGTTGAAATAATTTTATTAACAATGTTCCTTTCAAATATACTTATGTATTATAGGATATGGATTAATCAATCAATATTCAGCATATAGACCATATGTAAAAGGCTATATGGTTTAGGCATTAGTAATATCCATGATAAATGAAGTTGATAATTTAGGGGAAATGTTCAATTATCATAAGTGACTGCATATTTCAACGGGACTAACAAATAAACCAGGGGAGTTATTTTTAATACTATCCTTGGACAAATAAATCATAAAAACCCCAAAACAAATTATAGATATAATTATTACAATAAATTCTATGTGGAGTATAAATAAAGGTGTTTTGTCATTCATGAAATAAAATTATAGATTTTAAATATTTTATTAATAAAAATATTCTTTGATTTTGAAAATAAATTTGAAAATATTTTTCATTAACAATAGAACATTTAATCCTGAAAACAATGCTTCACAAAAATTATGCTAGATGAATCTGTACATGTCGTATGAGGTAAAAAGAATATTCCTTTTATAAGATAATAGTATATAAATGGCTCGTTTGAAAAATACAATAATATTCCATTAAAACATTAGTCAAATTAAAAAAGGGTAAAATTTTATTTACCAAATTATTTTAGGATCATTTTTTAAAACATTTGTGAAAACATTTTAATTAGAACAATTTTTTAAGAAGAAAACAGGTTCTCTGAATAAAGAGATAAATAACATTGGGTTCTCGGAAAAACATTTTCCAAAACAATTTGAGTACCAAATAATTAATGATTGGAACCAGTACATGAAAATATTCATGAATAACCCAATAAAAATGAATGAGTATATTGAACATTTTTTATATAATTTCCATGAATGGAAATACCTTCGAAAGATCATTAATGATATAATTGAGGAAAATAATCTTTCAACATCCCAAAGTGCCTCATCCCACATTGAAATATTTTAAAACATAATCCTCATGAAGTAATTACATTATATGAATGTTTAAAATATTATTAGAGTAAATAGATTTATTATATATCATGTAAAGGGTAGTGGATACACCAAGTAAAAGAAACTAGGTGCATAATAACAATTAAGCCTCAATTGAATGTAAATTGGTACAAAAATCCCTTACCTTGTGTTTACATTTAGGTGAACATCCTTTAAATAAATTTATAATAAAATGTCTTAAAATTTTAATTATTTCATAACATTTTTAATGTTTATAATTACTTTTATATCACTGGTCATTATGTTTTCTACAACTACTTAAATAATTAAATGAATGTCAAGTGTTTTTGACCAAATTCGGTTTATGTGTGAACTATGGTCAAATATATCATTATATTACATGTCAATAATGATAAAAATTAAATATTTATTATATGTATACATAAATTATACTTTCAAAATCAATCATTTAATATGGTTGTGAAAATGATAATATGTTAGAATCATTAAGATGTTAGGTCATACGTACACATGAGTAACATTCCCATTTTATGTAATTATTGTTGAAAGAAGGTAAGTAACACCATATAATTACATAATGATAATTATATACTAAATAGCATATTATTGAATCATACATACTTACATAAAAAATTATGTGACGTAAAAGGATTCACATCATGTTTATGAAGCGGTAGTCAACACATCCACGAATAAGATTATCACTTTTTATGTGTGTGAATGGGTAATAAAGAAAATGATATATATATATATATATCTATAGAGATAATTATTTCATGAAAATGTTACAGATGTTGTGTTTTTTATTATGTTTAATTATGTCTATTCATTTATACATTCCATGTATCATGAAAATGAATCATATCTCTTTGAGGGGGTTGAAATCCACACTTAGTCAAACGTGATTATCGTATTTACACAACGTGGAAATAATTAATTAATATTATAAATTGAAAATACATATAGATAATATATTATAAATAACTTATATATCATATATAAATAGAGTTTCTATTATAATGGACACTATGAGAGGTGGTAATAGAGAATTTAACAATCATTGTTTCATCAAGGAGTTATTCACCATTCAAAGAAACAATATATTTTTTTCCCATTAAGTAGATGTGTGTGTAATTGTAGTTTTATCCATTATTATAAAAAAAATATCATATTGAGGATAATTGTATTGTTTTACAATAACATAATAAAGTTATTTTAGGTGTTGGATAATGGAAATTAGATTTGAGAGATTGAGAATAGGCATTTCCATTTAATGGAGTAAATTCTTTTGGATTAACCCAAAAGGAATAAATTTATGGTATTAATCTTAAATAGATGATTCTATATCTATGGGAGGGGTTATGGGGGACCATTTGGGTATATCATGTCCAAACATAAGGATTTATTGGTGCGAGGAATACGAAGAGGAATGGCCTTTTATAGTGAAATAAAATGACTCACTTGGTATTCTTGAAAAAATATTCGGTTTTCACATGTTATTACAAAATAAGAGTGATTCCAAACCACCAAAACTCATGAATGGAAGGTTAATTGCCGAAATATTGCCATAAAATTGGTTTTGGAAAAGAGGATAGGTGATTTGGGCCCTTCAACAAAGTGTTTTTTTCTATTTTAAGCCTAATTACACATTAATCATTGTAATTAATTTTAATCCCATTCAATAATCATTTATGTCATAAATTATGATGGTATTATTAGTAAACAAGTAATATCTTGATTATAATGGTGTATTTAGGATTTTCAATATTCAAATCATAGAATCTGCTGAATTAAGATTACTGTTATTCTCACTAACAAACGTATTAACTGGTTTTAGTAGAAAAATGTTCAAAAGATTGTTATGTTTTTATATTCAATTGAATTTTTTTTCCTGAGAAAATTGTGAGTTTGTACCCATGAATAAAATTAAAATAATGATTACAAAAGTCCTAAACTATGTATTTTAAATTTTTCCTTATTTAATAAAGGCAACAAATCATTTGGAAGGATGCTTGGTAATAAACAAACCTCCTCATTCTCTCCCTTATTTTCTACCACATCCACTATGGTATTGGCTTCATGATAGACATTTGTTATTATGTAGATCATAGAAGTGATAAAATCAAGACAATCGGCCTATATTTCTAGTAATTTCTATTAAATAAATACCTTTACAATTTTGACAGCTTGAACTATTGTTGTAGAGTCACGTTCAAACAAAATTTTGTCCTAGTACATTTGTTTAGGGTTTTGACAGCATGGATTAGGCCACACATCTCAGCTTAAGGGTTATTTCTATTATATTTTGACCATATTTAAAATCAATAACATCACCATTGGAGTTCATAAAGACATGGCCATATCTTATTGGTCATGGATTTCCCTTCTAATCCCCTTCATAATTATATTTTATCCAACCCGTGAAGGAAGAATACTAGAAGAACACAAAGGTGTGGTAAGGAGGAGGATAATTCCCTCACAGATTCAGCCTTCTTAAAAGAATGAAGTAAGTCACTGAGTAGTTGTAGCATGTATAGTGCAGCGCATTGGAATTCTGAACTGCAGACACAATATGACCAATGTGAGTGTTCAAGTTGAAGTAAACCTTTTTGTGGATGGCTTTGTTCCAGCCTCACTAATGTGTGTGAACTAACTCCATGTAGGTAACATTAAAAAGAATGGTATTTTTCTTTGACATAGGGATTTGAATCAAGTTTGGTAGGAATTTATTCAGCGAACTTGTTATATGAAGTTGTACTATAAATAAGTCTGAGACATCATGCCATGTGGATGAGGTAAAAGGAAGAAAAGAAAAAGGAGTTCAATGTATTCTCAGTGTTGGTGACAAAGAACACATATTGAGAAAACATATATTTCAACTTGTTAGATATTATAATCAATAAGATGTTTATAAAAATTAATCCTCTAAAATAAAATGAACTTGGAGGGGGCTCTATTTCTTGTCGAACTTGATAATCAACATTCTAGTTCCTAGAATGAGATTCAGGTATAACACATTGGAGTCAATTTCCACTTTAAGAGATTTATACCAAACAAGAATGTCACCATTGTTAAGGAAATCATAATTAGAAATATTATGTACAATGTCATCATGGAGTGAATTATGGTTGGACATTTGGTCTCTTATGGTGCTATTGAGATCTGTGTCCTAGTTAGAATAATATATCGCTTCCATTATGGGGTTTCCAACCCAATTGTCATGCCAAAAACTCAAAGAGGGGTTAGGACATACCAAAACGTAATACTGATTTTTTTATATGAGAAATATATTTGAGACCTTGCTAAACAAAAGATTCCATAAAGAATGTGTTCCCTTCTCTAAGCTTGTACAGGAACCTAAGTCATATAAAAGCAAGCGTGTTAGTACTATTATTGATGAACATCCAAATAAAATTTTCCTGATGTGACTCATTGAAATATTTAAGCTCTTGAAGCCAAGTCCCTTAATATCAGTGTGAATACAAAAAAATTTCCATGATAACGTAATGGCCATTATTTTAATAATATTCCAACTCCAAACAAAGATCCTCATAAGAGTATTGACAGTGTCTATAAAAATGTTATTTTAATATTCTTTTGGTTATTATATTTGTAACACCCAAGGTAAATAAAGAGTATAAAATTTTCACATTTATCCATATTTGTGAATAAAATATTAATATAACTTTAAAGGGGACGCTATGCTTGATGGCGTACCCAACACGCAACAACGAGTTTTTTCAGAATCTTACGTTGCACTCTAATAATAAAATAATATTATTTTAAAAGGTAGTTAACGCCTAGATGTTGTGATGGAGGTAATGAATAAAACTAACTACAAAATGATTATATATGTTTGTCAAATATTTTTACTCTTTACAATAAATGATAGAAGATTAAAAATTCGAATGAATCCAATATTAAACGTGAACATTCTAATATTCATTAAAATGTCGATTAACCGCCTTTTGATGGTGTACCTCTTTTAAATCCACTTTTTGACAATTTTATGTGTTATATTTGACAAAATAAAATTCTTCTTTAGAATCGGGACATCAAAATTTACTTTGTGTAAATTTTTGGTATTTTTCCGATAAAGTTTATTTTTTAATGAATAGTGAAAAATGTTGTATTTTAATTCAAAACCACCTTTTAATCTAATTTATTTATATGATTATATTATATTTTAAATTGGTTTTAAAGTTAAATTAGAATATATTTTTACAATTTAATCTAATTGTTGTCATTGGAATTAATTTCACTTTAAAATCGGACATAAACTACTGTCAATCTTTTGATACTTATTATTTCATAAAAACACGCTATTTGTTTTGACAGTGGGAATTAATTATTAAATTAATTAATGCAAATTATACGTATTGAATTTTTTAAAATAGACATCATTTTTTAGTTCGGAACATCAAATATAGCTTAGGGTGAATTTATGGTATTTCTCTGAAAAACTTCAATATTTGATGAATAGTGAAACCACTAAGTGGTAGTTAAAGAAACTGATTTTTTGTTTAAATGAGACTTTTCCACCTCTGTGTTTTGAATTTAAAAAATCCGACATACATGGTTGTCATTAGGAAGTAAAATTTGGTTCAATGGGATTAAAATAATTTTTTGGTGAACAGTAGATTTTATGTTCTTAATCGCGATTAGAGGTAATTAGTGTAATTTATGGTAAAAAAAAAGTTTTAATAATGTGAAATGACCTATACACATGTCCTACCCTCACTGGATGTGTCTTTTACGACCAAGACAATCCATGGGTCAACATGAGGACCCCATGGAGCCACTTTGGTTGGAAAATGACATAAATAACTTTTTATTTAAAGTTAAAATAAAAATGTCACAAGCATGAGATGTTTCACTAAAAAAAATTCAATGGGCTTATACAATTCATATTTTTTACTATAAATATTCATTAGAAAGATAAAACTATTTCCTACATAATGATATTTTGTATATAATTTTTAGACATTAAATAAATTAAATTATTTATCACATCATAATGATGCAGCGATTACCTCATTAATAAAGGATTTAAATAAAATGGAAAGATAATGTAAAATCTAATACCTACACATGTCCAAAACCTATTGGATGAGTATATTTCGATCCCTTACAACCTTATCCTCGAAATGAATCAATGTGGGACCTTTAAAATCCGAAACTCATTTGAAAATAAAGTAACATTTTGTAATTTTACAAGAGTGCCCCTCCTCTCCTCTTATAAAATGCCCCCACCTCTACCACCTTACCCGCACCTCTAAAGCCTTTGGCTCGGCCAAACCCGGCACATTTTGCCTCTCCACATCCCTCTATTACTCCTATAGGCCTCACTTTTGGTAGAAGGCTTCCCAAGGAAGCCTTTGAGCTCAAATCAAAAAGATTTACCCGATTATAAGGTAATGTCTTCACTTATGTTCTTTTGTTTCATTTTTCTTCTCCAACCCCCTAAACTCTTTTTATTCATTTATTTTGTAACAACTCCAGTATCTTCAATATAATAGGATGTTTTTATAAGAATCATTAGAGCTACACATACACACACCTCCATCAAATGGTTAAAGAACATACTATTTCTACGGATGGCGAATTTCTGCCTCACGAAACGATTATTGTTCAACACTCATATAACACCTTAAAAGGTGGCCATTTATATGTCACTATATTTATATATGATATTTAATATGTTTATTTTTTACTTAAGCTTCTTTATTTTTCTTTTGTGGAATACCTTTATGGTTTCCATTGTGGGTAAACACGATAATTTCATTTTAGGAAGTGCAGACTACCCCCCCCCTCAAAGTGATTTGATTTGTTAATGCCATATGTGGGGTGTATAAAGGATGTATTTAAAGTTATTATATATTATTTATGTTACATATAAATGATGAATATAATTCTGGAATTAAAATATGCATAGCTTTCATTTAGTTTTAATTCCATTAATATGACATAGAAATGAAAGTAGCATTCATGCGTATGTACGGCTTACCGTCTCCATGAACGGTGCATTTCATTTCTTACCTCTAAATGATTATGTAATATTATAAATACATGTATATTCTGGATATATATTATATATATGATATAAAAATCATTAATATCATTCTGGATATAATGATCCTTTGACCACACGAACAACATGTAATTGTAAGAAGTCCACTTTCGACTTAAGAACCAAATATCGACAAAACAAACATTATTAACATAAATGATTAGATAATGTTTATAACATGGAAATAAGTGATATAAAAGGAATAATGAACTTGAAAAAGGTTCTTAAGAAAGTATAAATTAACTCATGTTTATTATTCAGGACGTTAAAGAATGATCGAGTCATGTCGGACCTGAGGTAAGGGATCTGACCCCTCTCTTTCTTTTAAAGTACACTCTTTTACGTCATTCCTTTTAGGCTCATATTTCGTATGATTGGGATGTTATTTTATATTAATATTACTGTAAATTTTATGTTAATATGATGAGAGACCCTATTTTCTCTCATCAATCCATTTTTGACGTTTTGATTGGCGCCGTTAGGCTGCCGAATTTTCGTAAGAGATCCAACCTCTCTCTTTCTTTTTAAGTACTCTTATGTCACTTCTTTTAAGCTCCTCTTTGTTATGTTGGGAGATGTTATTTTATATTCCTATTTATGTAAATTTTATTTTAATATGGTGAGAGAACCTATTTGATCTCATCAATCCATTTTTGGAAGTTTTAAGTGGCGCTGTTAGGCTGCCGAGTTTTCGTAATGGATTTTTCACCTCACTTTTATTCCCGTGAGATTCATGCTACATTTTCCAATATTTCCTTTTGAGTGGTGAATGTACTCTCCATTATTCTAATCTTTGTGTAACATACTTTCCTTTATGAGTATTTACATCAATGTTTTATAATCCTTCTTTCATGGGGTGTACGTTTCGAAAGTTACCCAAATCGGTAAGGGAACCTTTCACCATCCTCTTTTTAAAAGACTTATTTTGTTATGTCTTTTAATTTTCATCTTATTATGTGAGGATATGTTATTATATATCCTTATTGCCGTAAATTTTATGTCCAAGTGATGAGATACCATTTATCTCTCTCATCAACTCTTTTTCTAAAATTTGATGTGACGCCGTTAGGCTGTCAAGGGAACTTCTTAACCCAATTTCGATTTCGTTGGGTTCAACATGTAGTTATTGAATATGTGTGAATGAACTTTTATTTTTTTACACTTAATATCCACTTATATTGGGTGTATTTATATTTTTCACACATAATTATGAGATTGATTGATCCTTAATTTAAGGATACCTTCTTTATAGGGGATTTCATCTCATTTTACATTTCTATTGAGACTTCATTGTTGTTATGAACCAATTAACTCTTATATGGTGTATATACTGTCTTTTGGAATATTATATCATGAATTCATTTATTCTCATGATATTATAAAGTTCTGATTATATGTTATTCCTCAATTATTTTATTCAAGCATCTCTCATTTTGTTAAAAACCCTTTAACTAAAATATGGTTTTAAATGTTTTAATGATTTATTCATATAAATATTTCTTGTTAATATCCATGTTTTCAAAATGGTTTTAAGGATTTATTTATATGGATATTAACGGTTTAAAATGTTAAAACCTTCAAAGTTGTATGGGACACTTTGATTCAAAGATCTCTTTATTAAATGTTTAAAATGGTTTCGAAAATGGTTTTATGAATGGATTGATTATTTCAATATCTTAAAATGTTATATTGTTATTTAAATATGGGAATGCAAATTTCCATTATCCTTAAGTTATGTGTTATGATTAATTTATGGTTCTTGGGCATTGTTTATGAAGACGGGTGGTTCCATGATAAACTAAGGGCGGGTGAGCCCGATATAGCTCTCCAATGCATTGGGTAACGCAAAGGGGTTAAACGTTAAGGTTTCTCCGATGAGATTTAGGGAATATACTGTGACGGGTATTCCAAACGTAACCAAGAGGGTTACTCCATACGTAATAATGTTATTAATGCCTCAAGATACCTTTATGTATTATAATTTCTATGATTTATTCATTATTTTATGAGTTATGTTAAAGTGATTATGTTTTATGGGGAATGTATGATTTCATTCTTATGTATACATGTACTCATGTTTCCATTCCATAATTTTATATCCCTTACTAAGATTTTTAAGCTCATCCCATGTTTTTGAAATGTTTTTCACAGGTCAAGGTAAGGGTACATGATATGATGATAGGGTTAAGGAAGTGTCAAGAAAGAATCCATGTTTTATTTTAAATATGTTTCTGTTGATGGGAAAAATGAATACTATCTTTTATGTAACCACTTTGTTTAAATGTGGAATGTAATGAAAGTTTTATGATCTAATTATCTAAAACTCTAAACCTAAAAAGATCCTCAATGTGTAATTGTGTAATAACTCATGATTAAGTAAGGTTTAAGGCTGTGGCCTTATAGTTTGTATCAGAGGTCGATTTAGATAACTTTAGAGGTTAGGGTATTCTCTAAGCACAAGTGACATTACCATAATGGTTAGGATTTCAGAAAGGGTCCTAGTTTTAAATAAAGTGAATGAGTAAGTATATCTTAGTGTTTACCTTCATCATTAGTACATGATGTTTTTGTTGATATCCTCACACTGACATTTCTGTTTTTAGTGAATGGATTGATTTAGCAGGCACCAAAGAGACAACAGGTTTGAAGGAAAATGTGGTGGTTCTCTGATTAAGATACTAGATAAAATGGGGGATTCAATGAGGAAACTCGTGGTTGTTCTAAACCAACTATCAAGGAGTCATGATCAACCACTTCAACCTTGGTACGATCTGTAATTCATCATGTACGAGATGAAAAATCGATGTGGAAGTTCAGGTCATAATTATAAAGGTAACCATTAGAGTTTATATGATCCTTACTTTTGAGGTAATTATGGGTTATTATATGTTATGATGGAAAATGAAAGGAATGAGATAAACTTGAGGTTAAAATATGTTATGATCATTTTTGAATATTTTATCTCGTTTTGGGTAATGTTTTAAGAATTATATAGTTTTAGAAAAAGGAAAACACGCAGACCATGGGACAACCTGTCGCGTCGGACAAAGCTGTGGGAATCGAACCTGCAACCAAAGTGCGACTGGTATTTATCGCCTACCACTGGACTACGTGAAGTACCTAGTTAGTTTGACTAATTATTTTTAGTTATATGATTTTAGTAATCAAGAGTAAGTTTATTTTGGCTTATCTATGGAAATTATTAACCTATCATCGAGGATATGTGATTAGGTTAATTACTTTTCAGTATGAGAATTTAAGAGCAACTGATGTCATTTCAAGATAAAAGTTAATTTGTACCATGGAAGACTATGTGACTAAATCCATCAAATATTTGGGTTTCAATCTTAGTTTGGATTACTTTGAATAATTTTATGGAGAAATTGTTTATCAAATGATCTTTGTTGAACATTGGGTTTTGTTGGACAAATTTTGGAGATTAAGAATAGATTTTCTTTTTATAAAGTGTTATCCTTTTCTGGATTATCTGATCTTGTACGAACCATTTTGGTTTTGGTTTTGATTAAAGTCTAAAGAAATGGGAAGTATATAGTTCTCTTTTGTGTATTAGGTGATTCTCTAGAAGTTGATTATAGTGAACAAGTCTTCCTAAATACTCGTCTTTTGGAGAAAATATGAGTTTGTGTAAGAAATCTAATAAAAGTTGCAAGTAAACATGATAAGTAATTATGTTTTCCTATGAATAAATTACTCAATAAAAAATCAAAAATGTTGTCTATTAACATTTCTTACTGGGAATCGAATACCGTTTAACCCATCACAAGTTTGTGATTTTCTTATGGTTAACTTTCTCCTAGACATGTTTACTATCACTCTCCATCAGAACATGGCCCTATGTTTTTTTTTCTCCATGTCCATATTTTAATACTTGGAATCCTAGTATGGGATAACTCGGGTGACCTTTGTACTTATCTTTCTTTATTTTAAAGTGATTGTTTTATTGACTCTTGTTCCGATGTGGGATTTTCAATGAAGTTTCGAAGCCCAATTTTAAAATTCCGAGGATGCAATTCCCAAAAGGGGGGATGGATGTAACAACCTAGGTAAATTAAGAGTATGACATTTTCACATTTATCCATATTTGTGAATAAAATTTTAATATAACTTTAAAGGGGACGCTATGCTCGATGGCGTACCCAACATGCAACAACGAGTTTTTTGGGAATCTTATGTTGCACTCTAATAATTAAACAATATTATTTTAAATGGTAGTTAACGCCTAGCTGTTGTAATGGCGCGAATGAATAGAACTAACTACAAAATGATTATATATGTTTGTCAAATATTTTTACTCTTTACAATAAATGTTAGAGGATTAAAAATGCGAATGAATCCAATTTTATGCGTAAACATTCTAATATTCATTAAAAGGTCGATTAACCACCTTTTGATGGAGAACCTATTTTAAATCCACTTTTTGACACTTTTATGTGTTATATTTGACAAAATAAAATTCTTCTTTATAATCGGGACATCAAAATTTACATTGTGTAAATTTTTGGTATTTTTCCGATAAAGTTCATTTTTTAATGAATAGTGAAAAATGTTGTATTTTAATTCAAAACCACTTTTTAATCTAATTTATTTATATGATTAGATTATATTTTGAATTGGTTTTAAAGTTAAATTAGAATATATTTTTACCATTTAATCCAATTGTGGTCATTGGAATTAATTTCACTTTGAAATCAGACTTAAACTACTGTCAATCTTTTGATACTTATTGTTTCATAAAAACACGCAATTTGTTTTGACAGTGGGAATTAATTATTAAATTAATTAATTCAACTTATATGTTTTGAATTTTTTTAAATAGACATCATTTTTTAGTTCAGAACATCAAATATATCTTAGGGTGAATTTTTGGTATTTTTCTGAAAAACTTCAATTTTTGATGAATAGTTAAACCACTAAGTGGTAGTTAAAGAAACTGATTTTTTGTTTAAATGAAACTTTTACACCTCTGTGTTTTGAATTTCAAAAATCTGACATACATGGTTGTCATTAGGAATTAAAATGTGGTTCAATGGGATTAAAATAATTTTTTGGTGAATAGTAACTTTTATGTTCTTAATCGCGATTAGAGGTAATTAGTGTAATTTAAGGTAAAAATAATGTTTTAATAAAGTGAAATGACATAGACACATGTCCTACCCTCATTTTATGTGTCTTGGCCGACCATGAAAATACATGGGTCAACTTGGGGACCCCATGAAGTAACTTTGGATGGAAAATGACATAAATAACTTTTTATTTAAAGTTAAAATAAAAATGTCACAAGCATGAGATGTTTCACTAAAACAATTTTTAAATGGGGTAATACAAGTCATATATTTGACTATAAATATTCATTATAAATATAAAAATATTTCCTAAATCATGATATTTTTTTATAATTTTTATAGATTAAATAAACTAAATTATTTATGACATCATGATGATGCAGTGATTACCTCATTAATAAAGGATTTAAATAAAATGGAAATATAATGTATACTCTAGGACCTAAACATGTCCAAAACCTATTGGATGAGTCTATTTAGAACCCTTACCACCTTATACTCGAAATACATCAATTTGGGACCTTTAAAATCCGATACTCATTTGAAAATAAAGTAACATTTTGTAAGTTTACAGGAGTGCCCCTCCACTCCTCTTATAAAAGGCCCCCACCTCTACCACCTTACCCACACCTCTCAAGCCTTTGGCTCGGAAAAACCCTGCTAATTTGGCTCTACACATCTCTCTCTTACTCTTAGAAGCCTCACTTTGGGTAGAAGTCTTCCCAAGAAAGCCTTTGAGCTTAAATCAAAAAGAGTTACCCAATTTTAAGGTAATGTCTTTACTTGTGTTCTTTTGTTTCATTTTGCTTCTCCAACCCCCTAAAATCTTTTTATTCATTTCTTTTGTAACATCTCCAGTATATTAAATATACTAGGATGTTTTTATAAGAAGCATTCGAGCTACACTTACACATACCTACATCAAATGGTTAAAGAACATACGGTTTCTGTGGATGGTGAATTTCTACCTCACGAAACAATGATTGTTAAACACTCATATAACACCTTAAAAGGTGGCCATTAAGATGTCACTATATTTATATATGATATATAAATGTTTATTTCTTACTTAGGAATCTGTATTTTTCTTTTGCGGCATAATTTTATGGTTTCCATTGTGGGTAAACACGATAATTTCATTTTAGGAAGTGCGCACTACCACCCCCTCAAAGTGATTTTATTCCTTAATGCCATATGTGGGATGTATAAAGGATGTATTTAAAGTTATTATATATGATGTATGTTACATATAAATGATGAATATAATTATTTAATTAAAATATACATACTTATCATTTAGTTTTAATTCCATTAATATGACATAGAAATGAAAGTAGCGTTCAGGCGTACGTACGGCTTACCGTCTCCATGAACGGTGTATTTCAGTTCTTACCTCTAAATGATTATGTAATTTTATAAATACATGTATATTATGGATATATATGATATATATGATATCCAAATCATGAATATCATTCGGGATATAATGAACCTTTGAACACACATACAACATGTAATTGTAAGAAGTCCACTTTCGACTTAAGAACCAAATATCGACAAAACAAACATTATTAACTTAAATGATTAAATAATGTTTATAACATGGAAATAAGTGATATAAAAGGAATAATTAACTTGAAAAAGGATCTTAAGCAAGTATAAATTAACTCAAGTTTATTATTCAGGACGTTAATGAACGATCGAGTTAAGTTGGACTCGAGGTAAGAGATCTGGCCCCTCTCTTTCTTTTAAAGTACACTCTTTTATGTCATTCCTTTTAAGCTCATATTTCTTATGATTGAGATGTTCTTCTATATTAATCTTACTGTACTTTTTATTTTCATATTATGAGAGACCCTATTTTCTCTCATCAATCCATTTTTGAAGTTTTGATTGGCGCTGTTAGGCTGCCGAATTTTCGTAAGATATCCAACCTCTCCCTTTCTTTTTAAGTACTCTCCTTTATGTCACTTCTTTTAAGCTCCTATTTGTTATGTTGGGAGATGTTATTTTATATTTATCTTGCTGTAAATTTTATTTTAATATGGTGAGAGACCCTATTTGATCTCATCAATCCATTTTTGGAAGTTTTAAGTGGTGTCGTTAGGCTGTCGAGTTTTCGTAAGGGATTTTTCATCTCACTTGTATTCCTGTGAGATTCATGCTAAATTTGCCAATATTTCCTTTTTAGTGGTGTATTTACTCTCAATTATTCTACTATTTGTGTAACATAATTTCATTTATGATTATTTACATCAATGTTGTATAATCGTTCTTTCATGGGGTGTACGTTTCGAAAGTTACCCAAATCGGTAAGGGAACCTTTCACCCTACCCTTTTTAAAATACTTATTTTGTTATGTCTTTTAATTTTTATCTTATTATGTGGGGATATGTTATTATATATCCTTATTGCCATAAATTTTATGTCCAATTGATGAGATGTCATTTATCTCTCTCATCCACTCTTTTTCTAAAATTTGATGTGACGTCGTTAGGCTGTCAAGGGATCTTCTTAACCCAATTTCGATTTCTTTGGGTTCAACATGTAGTTATTGAATATGTGTGAATGTCCTTTGATTATTTTACACTTAATATCCACTTATATTGGGTGTATTTATATTTTTCACACATAATTATGAGATTGATTTATCCTTAATTTAAGGATACCTTCTTTACATGGGATTTCATCTCTTTTTACATTTCTATTGAGACTGCATTGTTTTTATGAACCAATTCACTCTTATATGGTGTATATAATGTCCTTTGGAATATTATATCATGAATTCCTTAATTCTCAGGATATTATAATGTTCTGATTAAATTTTATTCTTCAATTATTGTATTCAAGTGTCTCTCATTTTGTTAAAATCCCTTTAACTAAAATATGCTTTTAAATGTTTAAATGATTTATTCTTATAAATATTTCTCATTAATATCCATCTTTTAAAAATGGTTTAAAGGATTTATTTATATGGATATTAATAGTTTAAAATGTTAAAACCTTTAATGTTGTATGGGACACTTTTATTCAAATATCTCTTTATTAAATGTTTTAAATGGTTTCGAAAATGGTTTTTAGAATGGATTTATTATTTCAATATCTTAAAATGTTATATTGTTATTGCAATATGGGAATGTTATATTTAGTTTATGCTTAAGTTATGTTCTATGATTATGTTATGGTTCTTGGGCATTTTTTATGAAGACGGGTGGTTCCGTGATAAACTAAGGGCGGGTGAGCCCGATATATCTCTCCAATGCATTGGGTAACGCGAAGGGGTTAAACGTTGTGGTTTATCTGAAGAGATTTAGGGAATATACTGTGATGGGTATTCCAAACGTAACCAAGAGGGTTACTCCCTACGTAATAATGTTATGAATGCCTCATGTTACCTTTATGTCTTATGATTTCTCTGATTTATTCATGATTTTATGAGGTATGTTAAAGTGCTTATGTTTTATGGGTAAAGTATGATTTCATTCTTATGTATACATGTACTCATGTTTCCTTTCCATATTTTTATATCCCTTACTGAGCTTTTTATGCTCATACCAAGTTTTTGAAATGTTTTTCACATGTCAAGGGAAGGGTACATGATATGATGATAGTGTCAAGGAAGTGTCAAGAAAGAATCCATGTTTTATTATAAATATGTTTCCGTTGATGGAAAAAATGAATACTATCTTTTATGTAACCACTTTGTTTAAATGTGGAATGTAATGCAAGTTTTATGATCTAATTATATAAAACTCTAAGCCCAAAAAGATCCTCAATGTGTAATCTTGTACTAACTCAAGATTAAGTAAGGTTTAAGGCTGGGGCCTTATAATATTCATTTCTATTTTTCTGTAATCTATGATTTTTTTTCTAAACAATATGTTTTAATATTTTATATAATAGAATTCATAACATATAGTTTAGATATAATTATATTAAATAGTAATTTTTTATTTATATAACCTTTCTCGATAAGACTCGGTATTGTGTATAGCATAATCCATCGAAGAAGGCTGATTTTGTGTGGAACACAAGCTATAAAGGAAGGTCATTGTTTCGTATGATGTACACTAACGCATTATCACATTCATTTCAAGCTAACACATTGTTTTTGAGATTAAATATATAGAATAAATTTTAAAAATTAAATATATTATAAATTATATTAATATAATATTACCTTATATTCTTGATGTCATGTGTCAAACATGCTATCAAACCAATGGTTCATTAGTTTTTTGAGAGTTCACATTCGTCCCAGGTTATTTAAATTGCATCCACGCAATTTACAATCAATAATAGGGATAGATATTTTGATACTTTCTATGTTTGAAATCCCATATTTTGAGAATGGTTCATATGTAATCTTCATTAAAAAAGAGAATTGAATGTACAAATGTTACATGGAATACAATGTAACTAGTTATCTATGTAGGAGAAAATCACTTACATGTAGATATATGTACCTGAAAGAAAACTATAAATATTTATAGGGAGTGAATGCTGTAATCGATCTAAAATAATTAAATGATCAATGGAATGTCCACATCCTCAAATCAATAAATCTTTTGGGATTTATAAATCCATCATCTCAACATGAATTTTAGTATTGGAAAAACATTTTTACATGGAGGTCATTTTTTTAATATTGGGTTCTCATTTTACTGACAATGAATATAACGAAATATTCATACATGATAGTTTTCAATATTATGTGAACTATCCTATATTTTTTTGTGCTTTGATGAAATTCTGACTAATCCCATTACATCCAAAAATTAATTACCAATAATGATTTTTTATACCTGAAGCACTAAAAGAAATATTTAATGGATCATAAGTCCAATAAAAGAGTGGAAAGTCATAATATATTTATTTATCTATCTCCCAAAATAAATATTTTTAATATATTAAATTATAATTATCAACAATGTTACTACTAGTTCATCATTAATATTTATTCGTTAAATTCTTTAACTAAAAACAATGAAAAAATTACCATGATATTACGTAGGATAGTGGTAATCGTAAAACCCTTATCATCTTTTGGTCATGGGTTCATGTCTCACAGAATTGAATAATTTTGTTGGTTTTTACATGGAATACATGTTTTCCTATTCTAAAACCATATCAATATAATTTCCAAAACATATATGATGGACATCATTTAAATTGGGTTGATCACTAAATTTCATTTTAACTAATATTTTCAACACAACCTCAATAAATAAATACGTTAACCACTTATTTCTACATAGATCCTACCATGGTCTAGATTTTATCCTCTAAGAAGGGGAATTGGCATGGGTAATGTCCTAGTTTCCCACATTTATGAAATAGTACTACAAATTATTTCGCATAATGAGCTCCATTTCATTCCATCACACTCTTCCTTTTTCCTCACCAATCCTATTCTTTACGTCCTTCCATACAACACAAAAAAAATTTACCTGTTCTATTGAAAAACTTTCTCGGGTGTCTCCATCCACACTTCTCAAATGTTGAATGTTGGGCCTTCATTTCAACAGGGTCTTTGTCACTCGATATCGTATCATCCTCCATCATTTCTTTATTTGGTGAGATCAGGAGTTGGTGAAGGTATATATTTTTAATCATAATTCATGAAAACTGAATTTACATAAACATAATATTCTTCAATCCTATCAACATATCATTTGGATACACATTTTTATCATTTTTCTTTATCATTCGACGTAAACATAAATCCTTCCGGTTCTATCCATTGACTAAAACCAAAAATAATAGTGTGAGCAACCATAGTCATATTGAGAAAAGTATGTAATTCTCTTTTAGATATCTAAACAATGACACATTATTTATAAAAAAACTCATTTTTAAACATGATTATTCATTGTCAAAATCCATTAACATTTAACATTAGATTCTTTAAATAAAAATTTTATTACCAAATAATATCTCAACGGAGTGTCAAACCAAGTGCACAGTAAGGATCATTGTCATGTACTAGGTTAACCCATGTAATTCCCATAAATTCGTGTCAGATTAGTTACTCATAGATACATATGTGCTTCAACCATATCCACTTGAAGTATCTATACATAGATATATCACTCAGAAGATCCACATAATCTATACTTTACCAAAATTATAGTGTTTTCATCTATATTTAATCAAATTTTACCTTAGTGTCATGTTATCTAATATATTTTTTCCTAAATATAGTTACCAAAGATTCTACTAAGCATCCATTGATAACAATTTTAGCATCCCTTCCCCAGATATCCTAGAGTAGGTGTCTGCTACAAAATCCATTGGTACAATTATAGGGAATCACGACCCAAAGGATTGATCAGTTTAGTAGTATTGATAAACATGATACATGTATTAGTATTGTATTATAAATGAATACCTTGATTACAACATAATTTTTATTCTTCTCTCTAAATAATTAACTCATAGGATAACTCTATTCCACATAGTAAATCCATTAATATCTTTCATGGTAACAATATTGGATTTTTAGGGACAGAATGAAAATAATGGTGATCTCAAATTCTCATATAGGGAAAAATATAGTGGAATAGATAATGAATCAATGAAAATATTCAATATGTCATGGTGAATAACTGAACTCACATACCATGTAATCAATAAACTGAATTGAATTACATAAGCAATATAGAAGGGTAATTAATGGAAGCACATTCCATTCAAATTACTAGATACGACAATATAAATATGGTTAGTTAGGAAATTGAAACACCTGAAATTTATTCAATAAACTTAAAATGAAATGTATCTATATATATATATATATATATATTTGTCAATGAATTATCTCAAGAATTAATAGAAACATAATCTATAAAATGAAACACATCCATAGATATAATAACACAAAATCTCAGGGGTGAATAATATCAGAATATAAATGAAGGAAATAAATAATTATTGGTTTCCATGTTTCCTAGGTACATGATGCCTTTACCATCAAGACCATTTATAAGATGGTTTAAAAAATGTTTGGTAAACCCCATCTAAGGAGGCCATTCAAATGACTCATCTGATGAGACTACCGATGTATCTAGGGGCTATCTGTAACCAGGCCCCGCCCATGTCATACTAGTCCAAAACGTTCCTCCTCCATAAAATAATAAATTTAGAAATGTTCCTTATCTAATATCAACATGGATTAGAAGATAGGGATTTATCAAAAAACCTTCAATATATAAACTATATTTAAAAAGGTAAATTGTTTAAGAAATTGTAATATATATAATAAATAATGTGGATAATTTAGTATAAAATTAATGTTCAATGATCACAAGTGATTGAATATTTCAAGGTGAGTTAAAATTAAATCATGGAAGTGAATTTGAATAATATCCTTGGACAAAAAAAATCGTAATCCATCTAGATCAATATTAATTATTGTATCAATACAAAAAATTCTATGTGGAGTAAAAACAGAGGGTTCTTGTCATTCATGAAATAAAATAATATCTTTTAAAAATATTAGGGATAAAAATATCAATTGCCTTTGAAAAAACTTTGTAAATTATTTTTCTATAAAAATATACATTTTTAACTCGAAATGGATGCTTTAAGGAAATTATGGCAGATGAATCTTTACTTTTAATACAAAGTAAAAATAATATTCCCTTTGTACAGAAAAAGGTTATAAAATTGACTCATTAGGAATGAAAAAATAATATTCCTTTGAAAATTGGTAAAATAAAAACGGATAAAATATGTTTTCCAAATCATTTTAGGAACATTTTTTAAACATTTATATAAAATAGTGTTTTTAAAAGAAAACAAGTTCTCTGACTAAAGTGAGAAATAATGTTGGGTTTTCTGAAATACATTTTGAGTACCAAATAATTTAATATTGGTACTAATAATTGATAATGGTCATGAATAAACATAAAATAATGAAATGGAATATTTAACAATATTTATATAATTTCATCCATGGGAAATACCATTGATGGATAATTAAAGTTATTTTGAGGGAAATAATGTTTAAACATCCAAAAGTGTCCCATACAACATTGAAATAATTTTAAACGTAATCCTCATGAAGTAAAAATATTATAAGATTGTTTTAAATATCATGAGAGTAGTGAAATTTATGATATATCATTCAAATGGATGTATATACCCCATTTAAAATTGATTATGTGCATAACAACAATTAAGGCTCAATGGAATGTAAAGTTAGACAATAATCCCATACTATGTTTTTTCATTTTGGGTGAACATCATTAAAATTCATGTATAAAAACATATGTTATTTTTATACTTGTTTCATAACCATTTTCATGTTTTTAATTAATTTTAATTCACTTATTAATATTTTTTGTACAACTAGTTAAAAAATTATGTTTTCGCTGGCCGTTTTTGACCAAATTCAGTTTATGTGTCAAAAAAAATATTTTCATTCAACTATCGTAAAAGGGGTAATTATATAACATATATAGAACGATTAAATTGAAATAATTATCATATTTATATATTAATTATATATTTAAAATCAATCATTAATTATGGTTATGAAATTAGATTATGTTACAATCATGGAGACTGTAGGTCATACGTATGAATGAGTAACATTCTCATTTTTATATAATCATTGTGGAATGAAGAAATGTAACACCATATCATTACAGAATGATCATAATATAATAAATAAAATATTATTTAATAACACATACTTTTATAAATAATTATATTGTGTAAAAAGAAATCACATCATGTCGAGGATGTGGTAGTCAACATGTCCACAAATCACCTTAACTGTTTTTAAGTGTCGAGGAGGCGGTACTCATTAAATCATAAGTATAAGATAGCCAATATTCAGGTGTTGTGTAATGTCATTCACATAAACCATCCAATGAGTCAATTCAAATGTAATGAATAACATTAAATAAGAATGTACTTTCAATATCTGTATGGAGTTCCTTGCAATACACCCCCACCCGAGGTTGATATTGAACCTGCATAGAGAAGTTAAAATTAGGGAATAGTAAAATTAATGGTTAAGTGATTAACTTTCACTAAAAATGATCAAAAAATCTGTATACAACAGTCACCGCATTCATATGATGGTTTATCATTCTTATATTTCAGTCACCAACATAATAACCAGAAAGTTGATTTAAAAACATTACATGTGTCTAAATAGTAATGTCAACATAATAACATTCTAGTAACAATTATAACCACATTATAGTTTAAAAAAATCCTCTTTGGGCTGAATTGAAGATGGATGAATGTGTCAATGCCCTAAATATTGGTGTGGAAAAAAACTAAACTAACCAAACACACCAGCCACCTCACCCACCCCTCCCCCATGCCCAGAACCATCCCCCACGAGGACCATCTCCCCTGCCCAGCCACATCCCCACCAGCCCCCTCCCCACTACTCAACAGGCCCTGCCCTCCCCCCCCCTCCCCTCCCCCATGCCTAGATGCTCCCCTCCCCTTTACACCCCCTTTCTACCACCATCCCCCACAAGGACCCCCTCCCATTCCCAGACACATCCCCACCAGCCCCCTCCCCACTTCTCCGCAGGCCTTGCACTCTCCCCCGCCCCTCCCCTCCCCCATGCTTAGCTGCTCCCCTCCCCTTTACACCCCCATGCCCAGCCCCCCCCCCCCTTTACCAGAATAATCTCCCACCATTTCCCAGCACCCCCTCCTCCCCCCTCCCCTCCCCCATGCCCAGCTTGTCCCATCCCCGGCTTCTACTCCCACCCCTTCCCAGCACCTCCCCCTCCTACCTCCTCCACCCCCCTGCCTAGACACATCCCCCACCAGCCCCCTCCCCAATGCCCAGACCCTTCCCCCTCCAGTATTAAATCACATAAATTGACAATTGATATGTAATTAATGAAGAAGAAGAAACTAATGTCATAAACAGTAAGACAGTAGTTGTAATATAAAAACAATGACATTCTGTGGAAATAATCTCAATGGTGTTCATATTATTAAAGGCAAAGAATTATTATTAATTATAAATGTGTTAATGGAGTATGCATACATTTAGTTTTTTATAATAATAATGTACTGTATGCATTTAAAGAAATACAATTAAAAAACAATACACAATGTAGTAAATAGTGAAAAACATTATGTGCATTCATGTGTATGATGAAAGGGAGGGAGGTTAACTCCCCAATTTTAGGAAAAACTACCTAAATTCATACAGTGTGTAAATGAAAATAAAAAATAACGGACAGAAGGGAGGTTAAATCCACAATTTTAGGAAAACACACATGTTGCGGTGATCTTGACATGTAGGCTATTTTAAGAAGGTTTTTAGTGCATAAAAAACAATATATAGTGGAGTAAATAGTGAAAAAAATTACATGAAAACATATGTTGGATGGAAGGGAGGATAAATTCATGATTTTAGGACAAATTACCTACTTTTATTTCCAATTCATGTTTCTGTATTCACATGCACTGAGAAAACAATTAGAAAAAAATAAAATAACTACAAATATTTTATCATGCATATAAAGAAAAAATTCATTAAATGAGGATAGAACACCTTCTCTGTAGATATTCATTTATATAGGTTGAAACTAAGGCATTGACATTGAAGATAAATAATCAAATCCTTGCTTGCTGAAAAAAACAATAGAAATTGAACATTAGTGCACAGAAAAAACAACCAAAACAACCCGACCTGCCCATTGTAGCCAAATTCAATTACATTCAAGTAAAATTCAAGAAGAACATGATTATTGAACCGATAACTTCCTATAAAAATACATGTTTTCTGATGTGAACCGAACTCCGGAAATCAAAATAATTCACACATTAGAATCCGTAACAAGAAAACAATACCATTACTTTTCTATTAGTGAGATTACATTGAGACACTGTTCCAATTAAAAATTTCAGATATTTTTCTAGTCCTGTCCATTGGCGCACCTACACTGATTCTACGGTTGGAAAATTTTTCTAGGTCATTGTAGCTTACTAATCTTGAATCGATCTCTAAATATGACTAATAATTTTCATTATACTCAGAGCTCAAAACCTTTAAACATGAAAACACTTTCTATGAACTTGTAGTTTCCGTAAATATTCTGAAGAATAAGATTCAAAAACAGTGGCAGAAACCAACAAAATTGATAATCAAAAACCAGTGATATACTGATATTGATGGGATTAATTCAATTACCTCAGCTAGAGAGTCTTTGAATTTAATTGAGGTAATTGAAAAATGGCAGAGAAGGAAGAATAAAATATAAATAAGTGGGGAGGAAGTTGGGGAGAGAAGAATATCTCTTAATGAAAAAGAGTTGAATCTTTTGCTGAATAGGAAAAACCTTTAGAGTCTCAAAGAAGAAGAGGATGATGTATAATCTATACAGGTCTACCTGCATAGAACCAGTAATTGTTGAAGTAGTCGGATGAAGAGGAAAAGAAGAGGTACAAGCATACCTGCGAGGTGTTGCATGTAGTAAGTAAGAATAGACCAGTGGTTCAGTGTTCTCATCACCAGGAATAATTAAAGAGTTTTGAATTTCAGTGTATATACACTAGGTTCTATTTTATGGGGTTGTATTCTTGAGATTCTAATTTGAGAGAGACCAACTTACATATTCTAAAGAACTATAAATCTAATAAACAAAAAAAACACTGAATTGGTGGCAACTATTATGGATGATTATAAGGAAGTTGAAGACTATATGTTTAAGGAAGTATATTATATTTGTGATGCAGTAACATCTTGGACAAACTTGGTGATCTACTTCAAAGGATGATGGAAAGTGAGAAGACCAGCTAGTGTGATGAAAACTTGATGAGAGGTGTTGTGGGATGTGTAGAGGTGAATTCCCCTGCACACCCCCTCCCCCTTCCCCAGCACACCCCCCTTCCCCCCACCTGCACACCCCCCTGCTCCCTCTCCCTGCCCCCTGCCCCCCATCTGCACACCCTATGCCCCTCCCCTACCCTTACCTGCACACCCCCTCCCCTTGGCCCCCACCTGCCCCCCCCCCCCCACATTCACACACCCCTCCCCCTGCCCCAGCACACCCCATGCCCCCCCACCTTCACACCCCCCTGCCCCCTCTCTCTGCCCCTTGCCCCCACCTGCACACCCCATGACCCCTCCCCTACCCCCCCACCTACACACCCCCTCCCCCTGGCCCCCAACCTTCCCCCCCCCACACCTTCACACACCCCTCCCCATGCCCCAACACAATAACCAAGGGCTATTGAGTAACATCACAACTATAAATCATAGAGGAACACAACAACCAAGGGATATTGAATCATAATATACTATAGCATATAAGATATGGAATTTCAGCTCCAATGTATTAGAGGAACACAACAACCAAGGGCTATTGAGTAACATCACAGCTATAAATCTTTCATTTTCCAGAGATTGTGTGATGGGAAAATCCAAGAGGGTGAGTTTCAATACATCTTATTTCAATGCTGCCAGTAAACTTGAATACATAAACTTAGATTTTTGGGGGATATCCAGGACTAGTTCTTGTGTTGGAGGATCTAATTTCATCATCTTCATAACTAAAATCTCTAAGAATGTTTGGATTTTGATAATAAAAAGAATATGATGCATTTCAAACCATTAACACCTAAAAATATTCAATCTAAAATCACACTATAATGATTATTAAGACCAAAGAATAGATAATGGTCTTCAATAACTTTCTATAAGGTTCATTCAATTTTCCTAAGACCAAAACATCCACCCCTGACAATAATGATCCAGTCCATGATAAGGATGTCCATCATGATCCCTCTTACAATTTTTAGGCTGAGGCTTAGCCTATTACACCGCCTACTTAGCCCACTGATTCCACTGATTCTATGTATAGCTCTAGTTCAGATTTAGAATCTAAAAATTATAATACTCATAACGATTATCAATTGACCTATGATAGGAAAATGAGAGTCCCCAGACCTCCTGCCCGATTCTTCTAATATGTTGTGGCTTCATATGCTTTTTTATATGGCCTCAAATCTTATTAATGATGAACCTCAATCACATTTGTAGGCTTTAAAAGAAAAAGACTCAAATAATTAGGTATTTCCGATTAATGAAGAAATGTAATAGATAAATAAGAAACATACATGGGATGTTTGTAACAAACCAACTAATTCCAAATTAATTTGTTATAAATGGATCATTGAAAGAAATTAGGACAACATTGCGGGATGTAAATCAAATAAAAATAAAGGCTAGGTTATAAGGGAATCCTTCAAAGAGAGGGAATTTATTGTGATGAATTATTTTCCCTTTTTTCTTAAGAATTATTTAATTATCTTTTGATAGATTTTTCTACTTATAAAGACATTCATATAGAGAAGTTAGTTATTAAAACTGATTTCCAACTTGGTGATTTGAATGAAAAGATTTATATGATACCTCTTGACGATTTTCCTGCTAAGTTCAAACCAAAGAAAGTATGCCATTTAAATAAATCTTGTTCTGGCCTGAAACAATCTTCATGGAAGTGGTGCTTCAATTTTGATTCATTTTTTTATAGGTAAAAAGTTCATTAGCATTCATTATATTGCCTTCTTTTATTTAAACTCAACTAAAACCTTTATTATTTACCTACTATTGTATATTGATGACATGCTCATAATTTTAAAAGACATAAATATGATCTCTATTTTTAAATCCCAATTGAAAATTAAGTTTTAAATGAATGACTTAGTTGTCGATAAGAAAATCCTAGGTGTTTAAATCATTAGGGATCATTAGGGATAAAATGCATAAACTACATTATCTATCATATCATGCTTATATTTTACAATTTATAAATAGGTAACTGTTCGAATCTCTCAATACTTTTAATTTCCTGCTTGAACAAAATTTTAAATTGTCCTTGAATCAATCACCTACTGCTGAAGTTGATGTTGAATTTATCTCTAGAATTCCTTATTCTAACATTGTTGGTTGCAAAGCGTATTCTATGATTTTCTGCTTCAACAACATTTTAGTGGTCATTCTAATTCCCAATAAGATATGGTAAATATTAATGATATTGATCAAAAAAGTAGTGTAATCAGATGCATGGAATATAAGATCAAAATAGATATATAGATGCTCAATGTACAAGAGGGGGGTGAATTGTATACTTTAAAAATTCCTTTGGAACCTTTAAAGTAAGTTACGATTAACTGTGTTTTGCTTAAGCAAAGGAAAGGGATATGTTTAACAAAGTTAAACAAAGAAAATTCACAACACCTCTAACACCGAATGCAAACATGGAATGAGATTCCAAAAGTGGGTTCCGGAAATATGATTCCGGAAAATGAAACTTAATGAAAGATTACAAAGTGAGATTCTACCTTAAAGCGTATAGAATCTAAATGAATCAGAGTACAAGTTAGGAAGTATAAGAAAGTTATACTTTCCTTATAATACAAAGTGCAGCGGAATATAAACAAGTAGTTAAACTACAAGTAACAAGATATAAGTAATTTAACCCAAAGATAAGGGTATCCAACAACATTGGATAAAGGTCCCTTGATTTATACTTTCAAGCAAGTCTGTCTTACCCACACTAGGGTAAGCCCTCAATACAAAGATCGGAGTCTCTGTCTTGTTATCCCCACAAGCCCTCAACTTCAAGGTAGTTCGCGACCTCTATCTTCCTCAGCAAGGAAGCCCTCGAACTTCAAGGTAGTCGGCACCTCTGTCTTCCTATCCCCGGAAGCCCTCGAATGTAATCACCAACATTCGGAGTCGCACAAAGCTTTGAGAGTTAATAAGAGCCCCTCTCTCTAGAAATCACTTCAACATCATGTATGCACAAAACCAAGTTGTTCATCTGTCATCAGTATCGAGCTCTTTCAAATGAGCTCCTATTTATAGGAAAGGTTGGCTCCTTCTCCAACGGTCATATTTTCCTTAAAGATCGGAGGGACCTGTACACGTGTCACTTAGACAGCGGTTAGTTTATAACAAAATAGACGACATCATTTTATAACAAAACAATTGTAACTGAAAGTACGACATCGTTTTAATTTTAACTCAAAAGTTCGGAATGAACACTTCGGAGTAAATGTCCGGAGTGTAATAAAAGTAATAAAGAGTAGAAAAATTATAGAACTGTAAGTAAAATAAAAGTTTGGAGTCTACCAAAAATATTTTTCAGAGTCTGAATTAATTCAGAGTGTATAAAACAAAGATAATCATATTCTATTTAATTGGTGAATTCGGAATGAGAATTCGGAATGGGAATTCGTCATCAGAATTCGTAATGAGAATTCATCATCAGAATTCGTAATGATAATTCTTCATTGGAATTCGTAATGAGAATTCTTCTTCAGAATTAGTAATGAGAATTCGTCATCAGAATTCGTAATGAGAATTAATCATTAGAATTCGTATTGATAATTCATTATCGAACTTCATAAGAATTCGTATCCTGAATCTGGAATAGAATTTAGTCAGAGTTCATATCTGGAATTCGGAATGAAACTTTCTTATAGTTCTTATCCAGAATCCAAATCCTAAAACAGAATGCTTCATATCAAAGTTTCAATGATTCCAACAAAATAGAAATGAATCAGAATCTCATACTTAAGAAAAATATGGATGAAAATAAGATAAGGATAATTTTTCTTATAAAATCGATTTTGCTTATAAAAGCAACTTTCCTTAAGAAAGAAATATTCCTTATAAAAGCAATTTTCCTTATAAAAGCAATTTTCCTTATAAAATCAATTTTCCTTATAAAAGCATTTTTTCTTATAAAAGAAATTTTCCTTATAAAAGCAATTTTCCTTATAAAAGAAATTTTCCTAATGAAAACAATTTTCCTAAAGAAAACAATTTTCCTAAAGGTAAGGTGTTTGTGATTTTAAAAATAGTAAGGAATGAAAAAGTCATAAGGAAAACCTTATTGACTCACCAATCTCCCCCTTTTTGGAAAGCACAAACATCCTTACGAAAAAGAAATTCTAAGAAGGAAAAAACATTAAGACTTATCTCCCTTAGCTTTAAGGAAATTGATGAATACGACTAACTCCCCCTTAGGCTTTGAAACACTAAGGATCGTATTCTAGATTTCCGGAGTGACATTTCATTACGAAAAATAAAGTCTTCTTTAATGAAAAACTCCCCCTTAGATAGACTCTCATTGGAGTTCTTCTTTTTCTTAAGAATCTTTCCTTCTCCCCCTTTGTGATTTTCAAAAAGAAATTGAGGGAATGGAAAAAAAACAAAGTACCTGAAATATTAGTAATGACAAAAAAAGAAACGATTGGCACAATTTTCATTAGTTTTGAAATCTGGACAACAAATAAAATTTTACAACAAAAAGATCGGATTTGGTTATTTTGGATCTTTTTCCTTCGAAATGAGCCCTTTAAGAATAGTCTTGATCTTCTTCAGGTCATTATGATCTTCTTCAGCTTGCTTCTCTAAGACAACTATTCTTGCGGATTGAGCTTCAATGTTTTCTTCCTGGGCTTTCAGCTTTTCTTCCTGAGCTTTGATCTTTTCTTCTTGAGCCTTCATCTTCTCTTTATGAGCCTTCATCTTCTGATCAAACTCAATCTGATGATCCCTTTCAAATTTCCAGTTCTAAGAAACAGAATTCAACTTCCCATTCAGATCTCTGACTTCTTGAATCCAGAAGTTCTTTTCATCTGCCATCTTTTCTTCAAAGGAGGAAGTCAGCTCATTTATCTTCATGTCCTCAGTCTCGAAAGCATCTTTAACATTGTCTTGAAACTCATCGAATAACCTCATGTCTTCAACAGTCTTCTTCGACCAATTTGTCATCCTCTTGCAAGATTTTCTATGAGCTTCGTAGCCAACAAAGAAGGTTTTGAACTGAGCCTCAATCTCAACGCACTTGTCCATAACCATAGATACGGAGTCAGTTTTCTGATTTAAAGCATGTTGGAGCATCTGGCATCTTGAATCAATACTAGAGAATGTCGGAATGGATCCCACCAACTTCATTAAAGACTGGACAACAAAGTCATGCCCCACATGGGATGACTCCGAATCTGAAACTTTTCATGGAGAGTTTTCTTCCTCAATAAGCTCCAACTTCCTTTTAGACGAATCACCATATTCTCTTTTCTTGCTAGCCACTGATTTTGGAGTCTCAACAGGGAGTTGCTTTCCCTTGTCTTTTTTCGGAATCGATTCCTGATCAGGGGTTTTATGCTCACCAGTAGACACTTGAACAATATCATCAACTACTTTTTGAAAAAAATCTTCCTCATTCTTATCCTTCTCTGGAGTTACTAACTTAGAGGATTCAGCCCTTGATGTTTGGAGTGACATGTGTTCTGAAGGCGACCCCTTATACTCATCTACTTCTTTCAATAAGTTTCTTGTTTCACCACTTGCTTCAGAAACTTGTTCTTCTTCTTGCACTTGTTGAACCGGCTCGAGTTGCTCAACATGTTCGGTTGTAACCTCTTCTGGAAAATCAAGGTTTCATCCTGGAGTCTCAGGTAGAGATTCCAAGGAGAAAGATCTTGGAACTGGAATGCTTCCGGATACCATCTCATTAAACGTTAACAACGCTTGGACTACCTCAGCTTTTGACATCTTCTTCTTGAGATTCTTTTCCTTTACTTGTTTTTGAAGCTCATTATCAGTTCTCTCCTTAAATTCCTTTGCTTCGGCAGAGTCCAATCCGAAATGCGGATCCCCTTCTTTCCTTTTCACTTTATCTTCTCTCCACTTCGCAACAACCTCATCAGGGAAGGATTTCTTCTTATTTGGTTTGGGAGGTGCGGTTTGAGCTTCCTTAGATTTAGGATCTTCAACTTCAGCTGCAACTTCCTTCAACTTTATTTTCTTTACTCATTTAGATGATTCTGGTTCAGCAGCCTTCGGAGCCACTTCTTCTTGATTAGGCAGATCGGAGAACTCACCAGTCTCCTTGTTGAAGGCCACATCCATCCTCTTAAGGGTATCATCACTGACCAACAAAATTTTAAAAACCCTTGGCTTAGATCTGCAAGCTTCCTTGAAAGATTCAAGGCACCGAACTATCAATCTCGATAAAATTGCTTGGTACATTATGATCAGGGCTCTGAGATTTCCATTCTTAAGATTCTCAATGGTTATAAGAATGTGCCTCATAAAGTTAAACTTCCTTAGATTTATCAGGAAATCTAAGATGTAGATCTCACTCTTCTTCAAGCTGTCTTTATCACCTTTCCTCGGTACGATAAGCCCTTTCACCCACAACTCTAGAATCCGGAAATTTGTGGATAAACATGCAATCTTCGGAGCCTTGTCATCAGCCAGTCCAAGAGTTTCTAAGGATTTTTCCTTGTTGAAGCTACACTGAGAGTCTGGAAACACATGAGATATAAACTCGGCTTCTCCTTCATAGGACAACCCTACCAAGCTTGCTGCCTTAGTATAAGAAAATTTGTAAGTCTTACCATAAGACTTAAAAGAAAATTTCTCCCTATTATCTTCCTAAAAGAAAGAAACTGATTCAAAGAACTCAACAAGTAAGTCCGAAAAGACATCATCTTGATTCCCCGGTTTGGACACAACAATATCTTCCCAGCCATTCAACTTAATATTCTTCGAAATAAGAGAATCATAGTTGTTGAAGAAATCCGGATGGACTAACCTTTCTCTGTAAATTAACCATTGTGAAATAGACTTAGTGGATGAAATTTCTTGAGATGCTAACTCCGCAGACATTCGGATCTGAAGTCCTCTGGGAAGTTCAGAACGGAGAAATCTGAAGTTCGGAACGGCTTAAAAATAGAGAGGCAGAGATTCGGGACGCGAGAGCTTGAGATCGATGTGGGATGATTATTTGGGTCCCCTTTATATAGGAAATGAGACGACGATTTAACTTCTACGGTTGATCTAACGGTTGTGAGAAGCTGAGATCAGATCTGACGGTTTAAAACTTGAATCCGATCTTTTTGAGGTTTTTATTCAAACAAGGAATTAAGAAAACTATAATCCGAAAACATAATACAAGAAAATTCTAGCAATTAAAATATGACTACGAAAACATGAGTAAGGTAATCATACCTTTCGGATTGGATTAGGAGGATTATTTGTAATGGGTAATATAACAAAGACTACAAAAAAACTTTATTATGAGAAGACAGATTTCGAAAAAACTTTGCTTCAGAAAATAAGCTTAGTATGAAAAACTCATTACGGAACACTCATTATGGAAAACTCAGTACGAAAATTTTGTTATGAAAATACCAGTATGAAATTTTCCATTCCAGATGTTTTTAATATGAATACTTCCATTCCAGAAGTATTCTTTACGAAAATGTCCATTCTGGAAAATTGTAGTTCCGGAAATTCCATTCCGAAATTATAGTTCCGAAAAGTTTGAAAACAAATTTTGAAAAACATTGTTAATCTAACAATCAGATGTACTCCCCCTATGAAAATGAGTTTATTGCTATAAGGAGAGTTTTTCAACAGAAAGTTACTTAAGGAGGATTACCTTACGGTTATCATTCCTAACTTCTGTTTAATGTATTCAAATCTATCAGAAGGCAAAGATTTTGTGAAAATATCAGCAAGTTGATCTTGCGTTCCAATAAACTGAATAATAATATCTCCTTTAAATGTGTGATCCCTACGAAATTGATGCCTAATATCTATGTGTTTTGCATGGGAGTGATGTGCAGGGTTCTTACTAAGGGCAATGGCACTTGTGTTATCACACAAAATTTGAGTTTTGGTAAAACTCAAGCCATAGTCTGTGAGTGTGTGTTGCATCAACAACACTTGAGCACAACAACTTCCAGCTCCTACATATTCAGCTTTAGCAGTGGAAAGTGCTACAGAATTTTGCTTCTTGTAGGACCAAGAAACTAATGAATCTCCTATGAAGTGACAAGTTCCGGATGTACTTTTTCTATCCATTCTACATCCACCAAAGTCAGCATCAGAAAAGCTTTTAAGAACAAAACCATTTGTAGAAGTATAAAATAATCCTAGATCCATGGCTCCCTTAAGGTAGCGAAAAATTCTTTTTACTGCCTTTACGTGAGATTCCTTAGGATTGGATTCATATCTTGCACATAAGAATACTGAAAACATTAAGTCTGGTCGACTAGCTGTTAAGTATAGTAGGCTTCCTATCATACCTCTAAAAGATGTTTGATCTACTGGTTTCCCAGCTTCATCAAGATCTAAAGAGTTTGAGGTACCAATGGGAGTACTTATACTCTTAGTTTTGTCATAACCATACTTTTTTAGAATATCTTTAATATACTTATGTTGAGATATGTAGGTTCCTTCTGGTTTTTGAGAAATTTGAAAACCAAGGAAAAAAGTTAACTCACCCATCATACTCATTTCAAAATCAGATTTCATTTGACTTGCGAAAGAGTCAGTCAAAGATTGTTGAGTTGAACCAAATATGATGTCATCAATATAAATTTGAACAATCAAAACACTTCTCCTATCTTTCTTTATAAAAAGGGTTGGATCTTCATTTCCCTTAACATAGTTATTTTGAAGAAAAAATCTAGTAAGTCTATCATACCATGCTCGTGAGGCTTGTTTAAGGCCATACAATGCTTTGGTAAGTCTAAAAACGTGATCAGGATGTTTTGTATCTTCAAAGCCATGAGGTTGTTCAACAAAAACTTCCTCTTGAACATAACTGTTAAGAAAAGCACATTTCACATCCATTTGGAAAAGTTTGAAATTAAAGAATGCTGCAAAGGCAAGTAGAATATGGATAGATTCAAGTCTAGCTACTTGAGCATAGGTTTCTTCATAGTCTATTCCTTCTTGCTGATTATAGCCTTTAGCAACAATTCTAGCTTTATTTCTTACTATGATTCCATTTTCATCACATTTATTTCTGAAAACACATTTTACTCCAATAAAAGAAGTTTCCTTAGGTCTTTCAACCAAGGTCCAGACTTTATTCCATTCGAATTCATTTAGTTCATCTTGCATGGCTTCAATCCAATAATCATCACCTAAAGCTTCATCAGTGCTTTTAGGTTCTAATTGGGAAAAAATGCTAGATGTTATACTTCATTTCTTAAGTAACTTCTAGTCCTTACAGGTTGATTTACATCACCAATGATACTATCACTGGGATGATTCTTAAGAAACACCTTATTTGGGTTTTGTAAAACCTGTTCATCAACATAGGATAGAATGTCTTCTAAGGTAAATGTTTCAGAAGTATCTTCTAGAACATCATCCTTATCAGAAGGTTTTTCTATCAAAGGTTGACAATCAGTTTTTGAAAACACATCCGAGGAAGAAGGTAGGAATGGTTTAAAAACAAAAGGATCTGACTCATCAAATCTTACATGTACTGTTTCTTCAATAGTACAAGTATTTTTATTAAAAACTCGATAAGCCTTAGAGGTTGTGGTATATCCTAAGAAAATTCCTTCATAAGATTTTGGTGCGAATTTATGTAAGTTATCTTTAGTATTCAAAATGAATACTTTTCAACCAAAAACGTTGAAGTAGGAAAGTCTTGTTTTTCTACCATTCCATAACTCATAAAAAGTTTTATTAAGAAAAGGTCTAATCAAAACTCGATTTATAGTATAGCAAGAAGTACTTACAACTTCAGCCCAGAAATGTCTAGTAATAGAATATTCACTCAACATGGTTCTAGTTATCTCTTGAAGAATTCTATTTCTTCTTTCAACTACACCATTCTTTTGAGGAGTTCTAGGTGCTGAAAAATTGTTAGTAATACCTTTCTTACTACAAAAATTTTCAAAATTAGAATTTTGAAATTCTCCTCCATGATCACTATGAATAGTTTTCAATGGAAGGTTTTTCTCATTTTTAACTTGAGCTCTAAAACTTTTGAAATAGGAAAAAGCTTCATATTTCATTGCTAGAAAATAGACCCAAGTAAATCTAGTGTAATCATCAACTAGAACAAACACATAGTATTTTCCTCCAATACTTCCAGTTTGTGTTGGACCAATAAGATCCATGTGCACTAACTGTAATGCATCGGTTGTTGAGACTTCACCGATTGATTTAAAACTATATTTATGTTTCCTTCCATATTGACATGGATCACAAACTTTAGAAGAATCAAATCTAAGCTCCATATGATCCTTAACTAGTTTCTTCTTAGAGAGTTTACATAGGTTCCTAAGGTTACAGTGACCTAGTCTTCTATGCCATAACCAAGAATGATCTTCCATTTCACTTAGGCAAGGTAAATCTTGGCTTATGAGGTCTTCTAAATTCAGAGTGTAAACATTCTCTTGCCTATTGGATGAGAGAATAAATTCCTCCTTGGAATTGTGAACTAAGCACTTGTCATTCCTAAAATTCACAAGATAACCTTCATTACATAACTGACTTATGCTAATGAGGTTGTGCTTAAGACCTTTAACAAAAAGAACATTTTAAATCAAGGTGTTACCAAGAAGAACAATATTACCAATACCAACAATCTCTCCCTTAGCATTATCTCTGAAATTTACCTTTCCTCCATTCGTTTTGATAATCTTTTCAAAAAAGCTTTTGTTACCAGTCATGTGCCGGGAACATCCACTATCCATGTACCATGTATTGTAGCTGGTACTCTCTTTGTTTTCCTGAAATCAAAAAGAAAATTAGATTTTCGGAATCCAAACTTGTTTGGATCCGAGATTCCTAGTCAATAAAATTTTAGGAACCCACATCTTCTTAGAAAAGTAATCTTTGTGAAATCCTAGAGATTGGGTTTTGTTTAAGGAACAATTCTTTACCCAGTGACCACCACATTGACACTTGGTACAAAATGGGGCACTTTGAGGAACAAAATAATTGTTTCTGAAAATAGGTTTTGCATGGGTATAACCAAATCCAGATTTGTTTCTTAAAGGTCGTATTTGGGAATAAATCTTATCAAAATTTTCCTTACCATGGGTAAAGTTTGATAAACACTTCTTTAAGGAAAAAATTTCAGACTTGAGTTTTACAACCACGTTTTTATCCTCAAAATCATTAGTTTTTGAACTAGAGTTAGGCTCGAAAACATTTTTCTTAGAAATTACTTTTTCTAACGCTTTGGAATGTTTGTTCTTCTCAGAACTTACTTCCTCCAGATTTTTTGAAATAATTTCAAAATCAGCATTTTTCTTATTAAGATATTTAGAACGATCTGATATCTCTTTTGTAAGAATATAATTCCTAGAGTTTGCCTTATCAAGTTTCTTATTGAGTTTGGAATTCTCAATCTCAAGAAGATCAGCAAACCTAGAGACTTCTTCATAAGTAGGTAAATTATTTTCCTCATCAAAAGATGATTCTTCATCAGAAGAGTTATAATACTTACTATCATTAGAATTTAAAGAAACATTGCTCAATGATTCATCATTTCGTACCTTAGCCATAAAACAATGATTATTAGTAGGTAATATGGCTATAAGACCAGGATTCTTCTGTCCTGAAGATTCATAATCAGAAAATTGATCTGAAGAGTCACCACCACTGGAACACCAGGTGTCATTAGCTTTTAGAACTTTCTTAGCTTTAGCTTTTTAATACCTTTTTCTTTTCCTGTCTGAATGCCTTTCTTTTCTTTCTTTCTTTTTGAGCATAGGGAAATCTGGTCTAATATGTCCAGCTCGTTTGCATTCACAGCAGTAACTTCTCCATCTTTCTTATCTTTCCTGTCCTTTTTCTTATACTTGGATTGGAAATTCATTTGGCCAGCTATCTTGTTCATCCTTCGAGCAAGATTTGCTAGTTCATTTTCTGAGACTTCACTCTCACTAGATTCGGATTGGAAAATAACTTTCTTAGACTTGGATCTGGTTACTCTCTCAGGAGTCTTAGCTTTCATCTGATTTGAAGTTGTTGTAAAATCAACAATACCATTTCCATTCTTATTCTTTATGTTGTCATCATCTCTCTTCTTTCTAGTCTCATGTTGTAGAAGAGTTCCAAATAATTCATCAAGAGTAATTTGAGTGACCTTCCTGTTCTCATCTATAACTGTTGTCTTGGATTCCCACTCATTGGGCATAATATCAATTATTTTGTCCACAAGAGCTTCATCATCTAAAGCTTTTTCTCCCATAGACTGTAGACTATTGATGACAGTCATAAATCTCTGTCGAACTGTACAAATAGGTTCACCATATGTAAAATTGAAGCCATGATACTCAGCTCTAAGCATAGCTCTTCTAGTCTCAATCACATTAGAAGTATCAAAGTGTGTAACCTCTAACTTCTTCCAGATACAGTTAGCTGCTTCACAAGAAGAAATTTGGCTATATATATTTCTGGTCATTGAACATAGTAGAGTATTGCATACCTTATAATTGAGTTGATATTCTTGCTTTTCCTGGTTAGTGAAAGTTCTAACATCCTTGTCAGGAATTTTATAATCACTAGTAAGCATAACAAAGTTATCTACTCTAGTGTTGATAACAAAAGTCTTCATTCGATCTCTCCAGTACTCATAGTCATTACCATCAAAGATTGGTGGTCTTGTAGAATTTAGATTATCAATCGAACCAACATTGACTCCTGCCATACTAGAAATAACCTTTGGCACACAAACTTGTTAGTAGTAAAAGATTCGTAAAAACAATGTTCAGAATGGACAAGTTCGGAATGGGAAAAGTCGTAATAAGATAGTTCAGAATGATAAAATGAGCCAGAAAAACATATTCGTGAGTATAAGTATTTCAGAAACCTCCCTCTGATAACAATTGTAGGATCAAAATAGATATATAGATGCTCAATATACAAGGGGGGGGGGTGAATTGTATACTTTAAAAATTCCTTTGGAACCTTTAAAGTTAGTTACGATTAACTATGTTTTGCTTAAGCAAATGAAAGGGCTAAGTTTAACAAAGTTAAACTATGCAAATTCACAACACCTCTAACACCGAATGCAAACTTTGAATGAGATTCCAAAAGTGGGTTCCGGAAATATGATTCTGGAAAATGAAACTTAATGAAATATTACAAAGTGAGATTCCACCTTAAAGCGTATAGAATCTAAATGAATCATAGTACAAGTAAGGATTTATAAGAAAGTTATACTTTTCTTATAATACAAAGTGAAGCGGAATATAAAAAAGTAGTTAAACTACAAGTAACAAGATATAAGTCTTTTAACCCAAAGAGAAGGGTATCCAACAACCTTGGATAAAGGTCCCTTGATTTATACTTTCAAGCAAGTATGTCTTACACACACCAGGGTAATCCCTCGATACAAAGATCGGAGACTCTGTCTTGTTATCCCCGCAAGCCCTCAACTTCAAGGTAGTTGGCTACCTCTGTCTTCCTCAGCAAGGAAGCCCTCAAACATCAAGGTAGTCGGCACCTCTGTCTTCCTATCCCTGGAAGCCCTCGAATGTAATCATCAATATTCGGAGTCGCATGAAGCTTTGAGAGTTAATAAGAGCCTCTCTCTCTAGAAATCACTTCAACAGCATGTATGCACAAAACCAAGTTGTTCATCTGTCATCAGTATCGAGCTCTTTCAAATGAGCTCTTATTTATAGGTAAGGTTGGCTCATTCCCCAACGGTCATATTTTCCTTAAAGATCGGAGGGACCTGTACACGTGTCACTTAAACAACGGTTAGTTTATAACAAAATAGACGACATCGTTTTATAAAAAAACAAGTGTAACTGAAAGTATGACATCGTTTTGATTTTAACTCAAAAGTTCGGAATGAACGCTTCAGAGTAAATGTTCGGAGTGTAATGAAAATAATAAAGAGTAGAAAAATTATATAAGTGTAAGTAAAATAAAAGTTCGGAGTCTAACCAAAATATTTTTCGGAGTCTGAATTAATTCAGAGTGTATAAAACAAAGATAATCAGATTCTGTTTAATTGGTGAATTCGGAATGAGAATTCGGAATGGGAATTCGTCATCAGAATTCGTAATGAGAATTCATCATCGGAATTCGTAATGATAATTCTTCATTGGAATTCATAATGAGAATTCTTCTTCAGAATTCGTAATGAGAATTCGTCATCAGAATTCGTAATGAGAATTAATCATTAGAATTCATATTGAGAATTCGTTATCGAACTTCATATGAATTCGTATCCTGAATCTGGAATAGAATTTAGTCAGAGTTCATATCCGGAATTCGGAATGAAACTTCGTTATAGTTCTTATCCAGAATCCGAATCCTAAAACAGAATGCTTCATATAAATTTTTCAACGATTCCAAGAAAATAGAAATGAATCCGAATCTCATACTTAAAAAAATATGGATGAAAATAAGATAAGGTTAATTTTTCTTATAAAAGCGATTTTGCTTATAAAAGCAACTTTACTTAAGAAAGCAATTTTCCTTATAAAAGCAATTTTCCTTTTAAAAGCAATTTTCCTTATAAAATCAATTTTCCTTATAAAAGAAAATTTTCTTATAAAAGAAATTTTCCTTATAAAAGCAATTTTCCTTATAAAAGCAATTTTCCTAAAGAAAAAAATTTTCCTAAAGAAAACAATTTTCCTAAAGGTAAGGTGTTTTTTATTTTCAAAATAAGAAGGAATGAAAAAGTCATAAGGAAAACCTTATTGACTCAACATGGAACTCGTCATACATTACCAATCCAAAAATACAATTTAAATCAAAAGTGAGTCTCAATATTAGTATCATCCGAATCATGATAACCCTCATCCACACCTCCTACAGAAAAACCATCACCACCTCTCACACCACCAACATCATCATCAGCATCTGTATCCGAACAGGCACAAGCACCGGGTCCAGCACTAGGTCCGGCTCCAGCTCCAACAGAAGAATCTACCTTAGCAGAACGCATCGACATAAAAAAGGCATCAACCGTTGCAGCTGATTCTGGTGGAAGTGTAGAAGAAAGGGCCGACATAAATTTCATCATATTTGCAGTTATTGCCTATTCTGATTTTTGACTTGCTTCTTTGATTGTGTCATTCTTTTTTTCCACTGTGACAAAACCAAAACTCGTACTCGAAGAAACATTATTAGACCAGTACCGAGATGGTACAATCTTCTTCTTAGGTCGACAATGCACTCTACCCTTATTTTCATCTCCTAATACCTGATGTATATGATTGTTTGGGACCAAATTGTCAGGTTCCTTTTCTTCCAATGCTCTTAAATCATTCTGTTGGTTGATATATAACATAAATTAAAATGATAAAATAATATAAGGAATTAAATTCAGTAAAAATCAAAGATATTGAAATATACTTACAATCACCTTCTCGGTGTCTGTATTTGGAATAGTACCATCTTTCGTTTTCCGGCTTGTACAAAACAATGTTGAGCGAGGAACGCTACCCTCGATATTCGATGCCATTTTATGAAAAAAAATGCAATAAATCAAAATTGGACGTTAAAAAAATTACATTAAACAAAGCTAAATATTTTAAATGTTAAATTACCTGCGTCTGCTCATGATCTGGTAGTGAAGTGTGTCCGCGAGTATAAATGTGATTCATTGCAGTCTTGTTTGTTTTATTTATGTTTGATTTCTCCTATAGAAAAATAATTATATAAATTCGTTAACACAAATAAAAAAAGTAATTTAAAATCTTTTTCAAATAAATAAATGAATATATATATAAATTTTACAAACACCTTATATGCTGGACTCTTCCAATAGCTGAACATCTTTTTATATTGGGATATTGTGCAATCTAGAATCCCCGGTACTTCTTCAAGCTCTATACCAACTCTCTTTTTCCAACCAAGATATAAATAATTCTTTTAGGCTCTCCACATTTCACCTAAATCCATTATCCTTGCAGCCTTTGCATTTTTTCCATCAAGAAAATTATATCGAAGCTGCAATGGACATAATATTTGTTAAGAAAATATTATAAATTTATATATATATAAGGTGATTAACATTACCTACCCTAATATCTGCCCAGGCTTTGTCCTTTATTTGTTGTCCAACTGCCTTCCAACTTATCGATTCAACCGGAATGATATTGCTATGTCTAGAAAGTGTTCCCATAAAACTTTTACATTATGTGCCATTTTTATTAATTATAAAATTGTATTAATTGTAATCAACTATGATTTGTGTGTGCCGATTCCAAACCTCGTTCATTTTTGTGCGGCCTCGTTGTCTGGTAGAGGCTGGAGCTAATCATGAAACTAAAAATAAAAGAAAATAATATATATGAATTTATCATTAATCAGTAACAGTAATTTTAAACAAATACCTATAGATGGGTGATCTGCTGACCCCTGAAGTGAAGCGTCTGGAGGAGGGACAGCCTCCATGGTAGGTGTGATATCTATAGGAGTACTATGTATAGTGGATTCAAAGTGTACTGATGGAGGCAGAAAACCCAATGGATAACCCTGTACATATGAGGGTGGATATGGATATGGATATTGCAGTGGGATATATGGGGGCACAGTACCCTGTACAGTGGATGGTGGGAATGGAAAATGAGGGATGGGAGTCTGAGAACTACCATCCGATGTGGGTGCAGGAAAAAAGGGATACAGAAAAGGTTGGTATGGATAATATGGAGGTGGAATAATGGGAGGATGGCCTCCTACTGTCTCAAGTGGCGTAGTAGTATGCTGACCTATAGAATCAGTACCCCCGACCACAATATCATCCTCGGTGTCATAATCCAAGCGTCTCCCCGACGATGAAGCCTAAAATAACATTGATGATAAAATAAAACTAACGATAACAAGATAAATAATATGAAAGACCATAATATTCAAACATAATTTGTACTTAAATTGTTTCCAAGAGGAGACTTACGTTGTTCGTTTCTCGGTATTCTTCTACTCCATCTAGTATCATCATAATCAGGAATTTTGACCTGGAAATTTAAAAGAATATTCTCAAATAAACAGAAATAATGCAAAATGTTAAATAATACGATTTTATAATAAAATAATGAGATACATTTTCATGTGGGATATTTATATTGATAAAATATCAGGACTCTTCTATGTTCAAGATTTACTAGATAAGTAGTTAAGCATAAATTGGTGAGGCTATTAATAGTTTTATATTTGATAATGGTACAAAATATACTAGTTATTTTGAAATTATGTATGGAAGTTAAAAAAACACATACAATATTGCGATTATATCAAGAAAAAACTTACAAATGTGTCAATTCTATGTGGGGTCTGTGACAATTTCTGGTTTACAATCTATTCTAACAATTGCATCATATGTATCATCGAATGCAACATTCAAATAAATACCGACAGGTTCATCTACAACATCATTGTCATCCATGCCTTCATCAAAAATATGTCTAGGAATAATATTAACAATAAAACCAAATTGTGGTTGTAATGGGTCACTTATATAAAAAACATGTTTAACTTGTGACGCAAGAATATAAATTTCATCAAAACGAATCTAGCGGTTCATATCAATCACTCTAAATCCACAGTTATCAATATGCATTCCTTATCGTTTCATTGAATCAAACCACTTTCGTTTCATCATTGTGACAAGACCATGTGTATAGTAATCTAATAAAATGATTCTTTCAACTACACAGTAATATGATATATTTTCTGATTGAGGCTACCTGTTTGATGCACTCACATAACAATCTATTATGGCACTTATCGTGACGATGTCATGCTGTGATGCCATTTTTTTACAACTATTTATAACAAATTTAAATCCATTGACAACCATTGACTTACAATCACGTACCACATCGTTTGGACGAAAGGACAATGCTTTTATTTCATATGATACGTCAATCATTGGTAGAGTTAAAACCTAAAAAATACCAACATAGAATATTAAACAGAGACATGTGATTATGTTATGAGAAGAAGAAAAAGAAATCTATTACCTTAGACATTAACCAGGAAGCAAATTCTTTGTTGGGCAATAGTTCCTTTCTCACAATAGATAGAGAGTGATGTATCTTTTTTATCATTTCTAAATGTTCTCTACAAATATGAAATCAATAAAATTTCCGAAGATATAAAGAAATCACACAATTAGAAAAATACATATTTATTAGTTTACTTACTTGATATAATCAGCATGCACACCACTGTTGAATAATACTGTGTTATGTGCCATTTACCACTCTTCCCTGCTTAAAGTACACAATGAGTACGATCCAGATATACCCATTGTTTGGGGTAGTGAAGGAAATGTGGGATCAATGGGATCATATTGCTCATATTCAGTTCTCATTAGTCCATTAGAACTCGTAGTGACGTTAGCCAAGTAAGATGAACATAAATCCATGCCTTCTTGTGCTAAATAGAATTTCACAATAGAGCCTTCAGGATGACATTTATTTCTCACATAATATTTCATTATAAACATCATTCTTTCGGTAGGATACATCCACCAACTTGAAATAGGACCACCGAAGAGAACTTACATGGGAAGATGCACATTAAAATGTAACATTCATGTGAAAAAAGACAGTGGGAAAATTTTCTCCAAGTGGCAAAGAATAATCAGTGTATCTCTCTGCAATTTCTGAACAACATTTCTGATCAATCATTTGGCACAAAGATCTCAATAAAATTGACATAACTTAATCACCGCAAATCTAACATTATGTGAAAGTAAATGGCGAATGGAAATGGGAATAAACTCATGTAACAATACATAGTAATCATCGGTTTTAAGATATTTGAGTTTCACATCTTGTGTATTCACCCTTTTCGAAATATTACTTGAATAACCATCCGGAACCTTCAAACATTCCAAGGCCTGAAGAAATTGTTTTTTCTCCACATTTGTCATCGAATAACAAGAAACAGGGACTTTCTACTAATTTTTAACAAATAACTCAGGATAAAGCCTTGCTCTTATACCCCAATCCATCAAATCATGATGACACTGCAAATCGTCTTTTGTTTTTCCTTTGACATTTAAAATAGTAGCAATTAACATCTCACAAATGTTTTTCTCGATATTCATTACATCCAAACAATGATGTAATAAATTTGATGACCATTACGGAAACTCAAAGAATGTGCTTTTCTTTCTCCAATTTCTATTGGAATTCGAATTAACACGCTTTCTCTTTCTGATATTTGATTGAATTATTCCAAGAACATAATTCAAATCATCAAGTTATTTAAAAATATTAGTCACTAACATTCGTTGAGGTGTCTCATCTGTCTCGATGGAATTATCGAACTGTCTCTGATTTTTCATGTATGGATGATCCATTGGTAGAAAACGTCGATGCCCTATGAAGCTGAAAGTTCGTCGAAACATTAATCTTCGGAAACGTCTATTTTTCATACAAATTGTACAGGATAATTTCCCTTTAGTACTCCAACCATGCATCATTCTTTAGGTAGGGAAATCATTTATCGTCCATAAAAAGGTTGCACGAAGCATAAAGTACTCCTTTCTAAATGCATCATACGCTTGTGCACCAACAATCCAAAGCTAATTTAACTACTCTATTAATGGCTGCAAGTATATATCAATATCATTTCCAGGATCACTGGGTCCAGATATCAATATAATCAGGATAGTGAATGGCTTCTTCATACACATCCATGAAGGAAAGTTATAAATGTGAATGAAAATAGGCCAAGTACTGTGTGCAGTATGCATTTGGTGAAATGGGTTGAAACCATCACATGATAATCCCAATCTAACATTTCGTGGGTCAGCTGCAAAATCAGGTGTAACCTATCAAATTTATTCTAAGCCATCCCATATGGAGGATGCACTATTTCATCGTTATCCTTATTTCTTTCACCTTCATTCTATCTCATATTCTTTGCCATTTTTTCTGACATAAATTTTTTTTAAATACAGGGAATTAAAGGGAAGTGCCACATCACTTTATGTGGTATGAAAGATTGAGATCCATCTTTATTAGTCTTCCACCTTGATGTGCCACACTGTTTGCACTGACTGAAGTATGCATTCTCCTTCCAGAACAAACAACAATATTTGAGACAAGAATGAATCTTACTAGATGAAAATCCAAACTTTTCAACCAACTCTGAGGCCATGTAATCATTTTATGGAATAAATGCATCATCATTCAGTAAATCCTTAATAAATGTCAGGATATAGTTGACCGCAGTATTAATAAATCCATAAATTGTTTTCCCATGATATAATCGCATTAAAAACTCAAGTTTGCTCAATTTTTCACATGCTTGATATACTAGGGTATTTGCATCTTCCATCAGCTTTCTAACACTCTCAACGTCATCATCCTGATTAATATATGAGAACTGTGTTCCAGTATTCATTTCCTCTTGCACTAGTCTACATGAGGAGCTAGCTTCAGAAACAATATGAAACCGATCAGAAATCAGAATTTTCATACCAATCTTTTCTGCTGAATCGATGTCATTCAACACTTGAGATTTTTCTCCTTTATGATACCACACATGATAATTTTTCAAGAAACCAATTTTAGTGATATGGTAAATCACTTCCTCACGAGTTAACCAAGGTCCTCCAACACAATCAAAACACAGGCATCGAATCAATCCTCCATTTGAATCATTAGTGAATGCAATGTCCAAAAAATATTGTAACTCATTATGAAATTCATCAGTGATCCGATCAATGTTGTACATCCAGTATCTATCAATTCTGAGGCAGATAAACATACATTAAAAAAATAATCTTGAAAATGACTTAACATTATATGCATTGTTTCGTAAGATATTAAGTAATCATCAATGACATGTTAATAAAAAAATCATAACAAATATATTAAAATTATGGTTTAGGGAATTCATAAATGTTTTAAATTATAAAAATTCACGAATAGTCATACATAAGTTCCAAGAATGAGTATTGATTATAATGGATGATATTATTTATAAAGGATAAATTTTTTATTGAATTTATTTGAATATTTAATAGGAGAAGGATTCAGCAACTACGTATGGGTAAAATGTAACTTAAATATATTGTGTAAAGGAAGTTATCAAATATAAGGTTTACGTAAGGGTAACTAGTAATGGTGTAAAGGTAAATAGGTGAGGCTATATAAGGATATCTGGGTGACATGGATAATGGTCATCTGCCATATAGAGGATCATTATGTACAGTTACATGAATATGTTCACATGATCTCTAAAATACTAAATTCATGTAAGGGTAGAACCATGTATGTGTAAGGTAAATAGGCACATAAATAACATAGGATCGTGCACTATGGACTTACTAGCCACGTTATGGTGAAAAAGGAGGAATAATGGAAAAGATTGCATAGGTTTATAAACTGTAAATAATGGGCATGCGTATAGGTCTTTATAGTTGTAAAATATTGTGTAAATTTCCACATGTATTTACATAAAGGAAAATTTATAATCCTTAGTCTTGTGTAAGGGTTTGTGGGTGGTAAGGTTTTCCTACTACTATGTAATGGTATTTATGTTGCATCTCATAAATTTTATATGCATGGATATATAGAGAAGCAGCAGTCTCAATCATCTAGGAAGAATCTAATTCATATCACCACATCATTGAATTGATAATGATAGTTGAAGAACCTATATAGGTTAATGATTTATTATATATGATGTTCTTATGAGGGTTTTATGAAGCCTTAGTATATTCTTGAACTCTTCAATTAATTATGGAAATTTTAATGAGGTGTTTAAAATGTAAATATATATTCCATTTAATTTATAGAATTTAATGGGAAATCCATAAGAATATTCTAGGATATTTTGTAACTTGAATATTGACTTCATTAAATAATTAACGGTTAGAATGTGAAGATAGAAACTAGTTTTAATTCAAAGGGTGAATATTAGGGAGATTTTAATAAAGGATATTATAGTGAGTCAATCTTGATCATTCTTATTTTAAAATATAAAAATATTATCATTCAGTAATATTTTTTTCAAGAATCATGGAGTGATTTTAAATCTATGAACTTTCGTTTCCATATGCTTAGATATTGAAATATTTCCAATAAAATATTTCAAGAGAAGAGAAAAAAATTCAAAGAGATATTTAAGGATTCAATCTTTTCTTATTAAAATGAAATAAAACATGTGATAAAGGAAGGGAAAGTATAACAGGTGTATGTGATAAAATAAGGGGAATAGGGAGAGATTTACATCATTCAGAATTATCTATATAAGAGACGAGGGATTCATCAAGATATCTAGGGAAAATAGGAGGATTTGTATATCTATTTCTAAAGAAAAAAAGGGTATTAAACATATCCTTCACATTCATTTGAGGAAAGGGAGAAATAGAAAAAATCCAATTCAAAATGGGATATTTGGTTCCTATATAAATATAATGATAAGGAGAATATTTCACTAATTCAATCGGTTCAGTGCGAGTGAAAAAGGGATAAAAATAAACGATATTACTATTATATTTGGTTATTGATGAATAAAAATAATAAAGAATAATTCTATTCATAGAATTATCATCTGGATAAGATTTTCTATTATAGTTTGAGGAGATAAGAAGACTCAACTCTCACCAATAAGAGTTTGTTACTATCTAGATTAAAGAAAAGGAAGATCAGCATATTGGAGTTCATTGATTTTTTATCTAGAATAAAAGGTGAAGTACATTTCATGATGATCATGAAGAAGACCCTCACGTTTATAAATAATTGAAGAATATAAGAATCATCTATAAACTATCCCAAACTTATATTAATACATTGTGTGTGTTATTAAAGATTGGAGAGTGACCCTTGAATCTTCATTGAGACTTTCCTAAATCATTTCCATACAAAAAAGTGAATTAGTATTACCCTTCTATAACACCAACATATTTTTGGATGTCTGGTCCTTTTATTAGCTAATATGGGTGGACCAAGTAAAACCAGGTGTTCTTTTGTGCTTTAATTTATGCATGTGTACATTGTGTGTGATATGGAAGTGTTTTATAAAGATGAAAGATTGAATAATTACCTCTGGTGTTGAGGGTTGTGGGGGAGAACCGTCGGGAATGGAGGAGGAGGGGAGGAAGCTCGGAGCAGCTTCGCTGGATGAGGGTCGGGGTGAGGAGGTTCACGACGAGGATGAATCAAGGGTTTTGAGGGTTACTGGTGAAAAGGTTCCGGGGAGGGTGATGGGGGTGTCGACCTCGGTGTCGGAAGAGAGGTGTCGGGGAGGAGGTGTTAGGGAGGAGGGTCGTGGTGAGCAGGAGGGTTGCAATGAGGAGGCGTAAGAAGAGTGGAATCGAGAAGTAGGGTCACGTCAAGGAGGCGTCGGGTAAAAGGGTCGAGGTGATGAGGAGGGTGCGACGAGGAGGCATCGGGAAGGAGGGTCGCGATGATGAGGAGGGCTTGGCGACCAGGCGTTGGGGAGGAGGAGGGTACGACGAGGAGGAGGGTGCGGCGAGGAGGAGGGTGCGGTGAGGAGGAGGGTGCGGCGAGGAGGAGATCACAGGGATGAGAAATCGCAAGGGAAGGAGGGGTTTGTCGGGGGAATGGGAGGGTTTTAGGAAGGGTTTCCAACAAATAGCCATGGTCATCCTATTAAACCGTGGCTATAAACAAGTTATTTCCACGGACTGATAGAACCGTGGATATAGGTCTGTGACTATAGCCTGATTTCCTATTAGTGATATGGTATACTCAATGGGACTGTTTCTCAACGAGATTACCAACGCCGCTAACGGTTTGTCAAACAGAAGTTCGGTCTGAAAGTTATCATCTTTTCCGTTCCACGGGCCCGGTTGGATTTTAGGTACAATCCAACCCGGCCATACTCCAATTGGATCAACATATTGGGCTAAGTATACCAAAATAACCCTCTCATCAATAGGAATCCAACCAAGTCGACGGCATGTCATTCGGACGTCCGGATGTCAAGTTATTCACTTTCCTGCTTCTAGGGCCCGGTTGGTTTCGGTTCAAACCAACCCGATCGTACCGAAACATCACCAATACCTTTAGTGTAATATACTGAAACAACCCTCCCGATCCAAGAAGTCCTACGCAACTGACGTTGCATCGATCGGAGGTCCACAGCTCAAGATATGACCGTTTAACAAAAAAATGGTTTGAAAATAGGGGGTTTGGGCTTGATCCATCTCGGCCCAATACCCCCTGGGTTGGCCAGAACCGGGTTGACCCAACCCATGTCCAGGTCTGGCCCGGTTGGTCGCGGCTCAATCCAGCTGGCGCGGTCTGGACCATGGTCGGCGCAGCCCGGCCCAGCTGGGCACGGCCGGCCTCGCCCGTGTGGCCTGTGGCCCGGCTCGGAAGCCGGAAGCAGCTCGGCGCTGGCCGAGCGGGATGAAAAGGGGGTGCCGCCACCTATTTTCGGAAATAGTGGACCCAGAGGGGTCCACCCTAGCAACAAGTCGGGGGCGTTACACCCTCCCTGGTTTTCCGGGTAACGACCGGCCATTACGGCCAGCCCGTTTGTGATTCGTCGCCGGACACAGAAGGGGTCCCGTATCCTGGAGTCGCCGACGGCTGGATCGGGTAGCCGCCCCTACTGGTCCGTTGTGGCCTTAGGCCACGACTCATCTTCCAGGCATGGTGCGACGGCGCTGCGAACCACCATTGTGGCCACTCCGTCTGTGGCCTTCCTCGTCCCCTCCGGTGCGGCGCAACGGCGCCACACACTGCAATTGTGGCCCGCTCCGGCCACGACCATCTTCGGTCTCTCCAGCGCGGTGCGACGGTGCCGTGCATCACCGCCATGGACCGCTCCAGCTGGGGTCCTCTTTTTTCCCGTGCAGTGCAACGTCACCACGCCACCTTCACCGCATCCTTGCATGGCCGCAGTTCCCTACCGATCATCGCACGGTGCAACGACACTGTGAGCCTCCGCTTCCAACATCAATGAATATCAACATAGAAGAGGGGATGAGAATCGGCCATGTTCATGCAGTCTGATATCCTCCCGTTACGACGATATCATGCGGCCAATTCCTTAAGCAAAGAATAACGAGGAAAAAGGATATTAAAACTTGAACATAGCAACCCCTACCTTGTGACGTGATCACTCGACTGATCTACGGAGAGGTAGCATCATTCATTGTCGTCGGAAGGTGATGTCATCGTTTGCAAATTCCCCACAGCATTGTCTCCTCCCTTAATGGAAATCCATGGAGCGTTCTTCGTCGAGAAGGAAGGTCGTTCTTCGACAAAGGAGATAAACCATTCTTCGTCGGAGGAAGAATTTCTTCAAAACTCTAGAGCTCTCTCTTCGAAAATATTTATCCCAACCAGTGCCAACCCAATTAAAATAAGATTCCACTTAATTTTTATTGAACTCTCAAAGCCATTCCAATTTTGAAAATCAAATCCTCAAAATTAATTAAATATATAGTTGTTTAATTAATTAAGAGGTAGGTTGGAAATATTAATAAGGAAATGGAAGAGTTACATAATTAAAGGTGGGAGTTTATGAGAGTTAAAAGTTAGTTATGGGAATGTGAAAGGTTGGGGATCACGGGGGCCCCACCAAACATTTATCCTCACATGGGTAGTTAGGTGCTCCCACCCCAACTCCCCTATATAGGATAAAACCAACTTAGTTATTAAAATAAAATTGTTTCACAATTTTATTCATTCCTCATTTAATCCACAATTGTTAACTTCTCCACCCGTGAAAACACAACCGCGGTAAAGTTCCCCTTAAGAAATTACCGGCGTTGAGAGTTCATCGGTGCCCTTGGATTTCAATTCCGAGCACCAGACAAAAATTTATAAAAACCCGCTCGTTCATTCACTGAACGTACCCGAACTAATCTTCAGCAAAAAATTCCGGGCACACAGGGCCTCAGAATCAGGTGCCTTCAGAATTTGCATACTCAAAAAACTCCAATGAAATTAAGAAAAAAAATTCCACGAAATTTCCAGGTCTTTATATTACTCCAACCTCAGGTTTTTATGTCCCTGTAAAGCTTCAACAGACACTAAGGAAACAAAAGGAGGTACTGAGCACGCATCTGAGCCTCCTGCTCTCATGTGATCTCCTGCAGGTTCCCGTGCTACCAACGAAAGTGCACAAAAGGATTCGACAGTCCCCATAGGACCCACTAATGTCGATCCTCAACCTCTACTGGAACTCCGTGAAAGTCACCCCGTCATCGATGTCCAGCTCCCCGTGGTCAATAATGATGGATAGGTCAGGCACACATCTCCTCAACTGAGATACGTGAATGATGTCAGGAACCTGGTGCAACTAAGGTGGAAGGGACAGACAGTAAGCCAACTTGCCTACCCTATTGAGGACCCAGAATGGTTCGATGGAACTCAGAGATTACTTTCCGCCTCATCCAAAACTCTTTATACCTCGTCGAGGTGTGACCCGTAAGAAGACATGGTCGCTATCCTCGAACTGTAGTGGTCTTGTCTCCTATCAACAAAGGACTTCTGTCTGCCCTGTGAAGCCTTCATCCTCTCTTGGATGATCTGCACCTTTTTCTTCATAACCTGAACTATCTCTGGTTCTACACGTTCTAAATCCATCTCTTTCCCCAAAGGATATCTGAAACCCGTTCGGATGATGTCTCGCCACTCTTAAAAGTTGAATTCCCAATCTACAACTAAGAGCATCTACTACCACATCCCCCTCTCCAAGAGTATAAACTATCTCGAAGTCATTATCCGGGAGGAAAGAAAGCCATCACCATTGTCCTAGGTTCATGTCCTTCTGAGAGTAGATACACCTGAGACTATTGAGTTGGAAAGAACTGTAGATAGTTCTCTCAGTGAACAATGGGTGATACAAGCCAATTTTAAGAACTCATCTCCACCCTTTTTTCCTTCGTTCTATAAGAGCTGCTGAGATTTCTCCTCTGCCGAAAAGAGAAATCTTGTCTCATTCCCCGGATGAACCACATTTTTTTCCTAATACAATAAATCCTGAAATGAATGATACAATTCATGTCTTGAATGATGTCGTAAGGCCTCGACGCTACTACTAAGAGATCTAACTGTCACTCTCATCTCCAAGGGTTGAGTCACTCTATCGGCATCAGTGCGTGATTACTGGGTCTCCTCTAGTGGGAATCTCACAGGTGAGGGTCAAGTCAACAACTTTAAACCGGAACCTCTTAGTATCAACCAAACAAAAAGGACATGATAGTAAACATCACAAAGATAAGTGACTTTTATTACGGAAGCTCGTAGTACAATGACACAAAGAAAACACAATAGAGACCATAGGAAAACTAAAAACACCAAGAACAAAGGCCTCCATGCCTAATCCCGCTCATGTCCACCTGCTTCCGGAGCTCTTTAATAGTACGCTTCAACTGCCTGAAGCTGAGCTCTCCCATATCCAACCATTTCACTGCATTCGGGGTGGACCTCTTGGTGTTGGTTGTGGAAACACCTCGTTGTGTCGTACACCACCGGCTATAAGGCTGGCTCCTCTGCCCCAGTCTGGTAGGTCCCTCTACGGCATGCTGCTCATCAGCTGGATAGGTTGGGCAGTCTCGAGCCAAGTGACCCTGCCTGCCACATTCATAGCACTTCCTGCTCCTCATATGGTTGGCCCTTCTTTGTGTGCCTCGCACAACCAAATCTACAACCTGAGGTTTACCACATGTAGTTTTGGTCCTCTTAGACCCCTGCATCATCTGTATACTTCCAAAAGATGACTCGGATTCTGATTTTAAACCCTGCGACAAAGGCAGCAGCTCATGAACACGCTCAGAGTCAGAGCCGCTAGTATAAACTCCACCCTAAATAAAGTCTTGAAATCTCCCCAGGTCAAGGTCATCTCATCGCAAAACTGAAACATGTGGCTCCACAAACTCTCATCTTCTCCCAGGAAGAGGCTAATAGCTAGGTACACCATCAAGTCTGCGGGTATCCCAGCAGTGTGGAATGCTCATGTTACAATCTCCAACCAGTGCCCAGCCGTCTGAAAATCAGACTCACCACGAAATATCATAGGCCTCTACCAATGGAACTTGTGCATAATGCTCAAGAGGCATGCACTCTCTGCTGGTGTCTGATCTAGAAGACTGCTCTGTACTGAGGCCTCATCGCTCAACAGTCTGTCAGCATGTACAATTGTCGGGGCTCTAGCTGATCGTCCATGGGGAGGCATCCTGAAAGAACATATTCAACACGGTCAAAAGACTATACCAGGTGAGGTGACCTGGTTTGGGAAGTTTTAAAATAAAATTTTTGAAAACACACCCACAATTAGAGTTTTCGTGAACCGATTCAGAAATCAGAAGTTAGTGTCCTGGTGTATGGATACGCCGGCCACCCGCACCAACACTGGACTCCCTAAACTGAAAACCACACTTAGTACCCTTAACACTATTACATTACAGAAATAAAATATCAAAGTCCTATGTTCTGCGGGAGAACCGACTCCTTTGATACCAATTTTTCACGACCCATCCACAGGGCCAATGCCGTGACTACCCCAAGCCCGCCTTCCATAGGCCAGGGGCTGGAGACTAGCACCAAAGGTGTAAATACCGATAAAAAGGGAAGGCATTGCCTTTATAAAATTAAACATAAACCATAGAGTACAAGAAGAAGTAAACACTAAGTACAAAATAAAGTGCTGAAATGTAAAAGGGCCAGAATACAAACCCAACTGAAAAGTACAACGAAAACTGAAAGAAAGTACTTCTGAAGAAGGAAAACGGCTGTAAGATGGATGCAGCTCCTGGATCGTCCACCTAGGATCCTACCTGAAGGGTAGGTACAGATAGTGAAGCTCCGAAATCATCCCCCTCGAATCATGCCTGAAGGGTAGGTACAGATATCCTCCTCAACGCCCTTTTCGGTCAACCTCTTCAGGGTACCGACTCCTCCTAAGGCCCACCTCCGGGTATCGACTTGTCTTGAGATCCATCTCTGGGTATTATCCAGTCCTCATACACTCAGTCTCCGTCAGCATTGTCCATCGTCTGCAACCAACACAACGGGGTGCGGGCATAGCCCGTGCTGGGGTGAGTATGAAAATACTCAGTAGGGACCCCGAGACCCTCAAGGTCTCACTAAATACAACATGGATAACCACAAATAAGGTTCCCAATAGATAACCCTTACTTAGATATATGCCCATACTTATACCTATGTTATCAAGTAACCCATCTCAAACATGAGGTATCACACAGATATGAAATCAATAGATAACCACTACTTAGGAATATGCCCATACATATACCTATGTTATCAAGTAACTCATCTCAATCATGAGGAAAATCACAAAGGTCAATGAAACAGTTCAAACCAGGATCTTCATTATCAAAACCAAAACTGTTGGAGAACTCCTCCTCTGTCGAGTATAGTAGCCATGTCACGACCTGAGATGCTACTCACTAACCGTAGACTGCTGAAGTACTCCTCATGTCAAGTACCTCGGGTCTGCTACCAAATATCGGGCGCTCCGTCCGTTGTGGGTCTGCTGCCAAATACCGGGTGCTCCCCCTAATAGCCTACAAGGGTACTCCTCCTGTCGAGTACCGCGGGTCTGCTGCCAACTACTAGGCACTCTATTTGTCGTGGGTCTACCGCCAAATACCGTGTGCACCGTCCACTGGGCTAATCGAATCACTCCGACTCAAATCGGTCAAACAGTCATCAGGTCTACAGCTACTAGGTCTCCAGACTCTGTATGCTCATCTCTGGGAGGGTCCACTCCACGAGCCACTGGTCGATACTCCATGTATCACAATGTCTGATGAAGAAGTATCTCAATGGACCGCGTCATCAAAGGGGTCTCAACGCAATAGACGACGTGTCAATCGGATGCCCAGTCTGTGAGTTATAAGCCTTCTAGTCCTAGGGTCCCGGTTGGTTTTGTGTATGAACAAACCTCACCGTATCTCAACTGTACCCCGAACTCTCATAGGAGATACTAAATAGGACTATTTCTCAAAGAGTTTACCAACACCCGGGAAGGTTCGTCAAACGGACTTTCGTTCTGAAAGTTATCGGCTTTTCTGTTCCAGGGGCCTGGTTGGATATTAGGAATAATCCAACCCGGCCATACTTCAATTGGGTCCAAATATCGGGTGAAGTATACCAAAAGTACCGTCTCATCAAGAGGAATCCAACCAAGTTGACGGCACGTCATTCAGACGTCTGGAGCTCATGTTATTAGCGTTTCTGCTCCGAGGGACCGGTTGGTTTCGGGTTCAAACCAACCCGACCGTACCCAAACTTCACCAATACCATGAGTGTAATATACTGAAACGATCGTCTCAATCCAAGGAATCCTACGCAACTGACAATGCATCGATCGGAGGTTCATATCTCATGATATGACCATTTAACGAAAAAATGCTCCGAAAGTAGCGGGTTTGGGCACGGTCCGTCCCGACCCAATACCCCATGGGTATGCCAGAACCGGGTCGACCTGACCCAGGTCCGGGTCTGGCCTGGTTGGGTGCGGCCCGGCCCAGCTCGGCGCGGCTAGCCCAGCCCGTGCGGCCTGCAGCCCGGCTCGGTGCTGGCCGAGCTGGACGGAAAGGGGGCGCCACCCCCTGTTTGTGGAAACGGCGGACCCAGAGGGGTCCTCCCTAGCAACAATTCGGGGGGGGGGGGGGGGGGGGTCACCCCCCCAGTTTTCCGAGTAATGGTCAGCCATTACAGCAGGCTGGTTTGTGATTCGTCGTGGGACCCAGAAGGGATCCCGCCTCTTGGAGTCCCCGGCGGCCGGCTCAGCCAGCCCCCCTGCAGGTCCGTCGCGGCTCATCTAACCGGCGTGGCACGACGGCGCCGTGAACCGCCTCGGCATCCCACTATAGCTGCAGCCTTCCTTGGTCCCTCTGGCGCGGCGCTACGGCATAGTGAACTACTGTCGTGGCCCGCTCCAGCAGCAGCCTTCTTCGGCCTCTCCGGCGTGGCGTGACGACGTCGTGCATCACCGCCTCTGTCCTCATTGTTCTTGGGTGGTGCAATGGCACTACGCCGCCTTCACCATGGCCTTGCATGGCCGCATTTCACTGCCGATAATGACATGGTGCAACGGCACCGTGCTCCTCCGCTTCCAACTTAAATGAAGACCAACAATGAAGAGGGGAGTAGAATCAGCCGTGTTCGTGCAGTCTGATCTCCTCCCGTTACGACGATATCATGCAGCTAATTCCTTAAGCAATGAAGAATGATGAAAAAGGATATTAAAACATATACATAACAACCCCTACCTCGTGATGTGATCACTTGACAGCTCTGCGGAGAGGTAGCGTCATTCGTTGTCGTCGGAAGGTGCCGTCGTCATTTGCAAATTCCCTGCGACGGTGTCTCCTCCCTTGATGGAAATCCAGGGAGCGATCTTCATCGAGAAGGATGGTCGTTCTTCGACAAAGGAGATGAACCGTTCTTCATCGGAGGAAGAAGTTCTTCAAAACTCTAGAGCTCTCTCTCCCAAAATATTTTTCAAAACAAATTCCAACCCAATTTAAATATGCTTCCACCTTATTTTAATTGAACTTCCCAAGCCATTCCAATTTTGAAAATCAAATCCTCCTAATTAATTAAATGTAGAGTTGTTTAATTAATTAAGAGGTAGGTTGGAAAAATTAATAATGAATTGGAAGAGTTACATAATTAATGGTGGGAGTTTATGAGAGTTAAAAGTGAGTTATGGGAATGTGAAAGGTTGGGGCTCGTGTGGGACCCACCTCACATTTATCCTCACATGGGTAGTTAGGTGCTCCCACCCCAACTCCCCTATGTAGGATAAAACCACCTTATTTATAAATATAAATTTTTTTCAAAATTGTATTCATTACTCATTTAATCCACAATTTTTAACTTCTCCACCCGTGCAAACACAACCGCGGTAAAGGTCCCCTTAAGCAATTATCGGCGTTGCGAGTTCATCGGTGCCCTCAGATTTCAATTCCAAGCACCGGTTTAAAAGTTATAAAAACCCGCTCGTTCGTTCACTGAGCGTACCCGAGATAAAATTTAGAAAACAATTCAGGGCACACTGGGCCTCAGAATCAGGTGCCGTCAGAAACTGCATACTCATAAAATTCCAAAGAAATTAATCATTTTCCTTGAAATTTCCATGTCTTTACAATATGATAAGTATCCAGAAGAACCTTCTCTTGTTCAAAACATTGATGTATGGAGAGGATTCTTTCAATGGAGTTGATCCATTGTTCATAGATTGAGGTATCAAATGATCCATTAAATGTATGAGGCCTTTGTTTCATGAATCACTCGATAGCGACTTGTTCTTTCTGGTAGGGGGAGGGGGTTGAATGTTCCTCTTAACCCATGTTTCTATTCAAATAATAAGTTAGCTGAGAGTGTATCATGACAAAGTTCATGTTTCCCACAACCATTGGATTGGTAATCACATTAGAATAGTTGTCACATTGATCATTGTATCAGTTGTTAGCACGAGTCCTCCTATTACTGGCCATTGGCATGAATTAGAGAAAATTTGGGGGTAAAACATAAGGGGTTATCCAAGGAAAAAATGGATGACTTATAGATAAATTTTATCTCCTTAACTTATGAATTTATATGCTTCAATATATTTCATCCATGACCTAATTTCTTAAATATATTCTTAGGGGAATTTTTATTAATTAAATTTATAATGGTTCTTACTAATCTTGTGAAATTACCAAAACACATCCCCTGAGTGTTTTGTAACCAAGTGTGTAGCAAGGTCCATTTTCATGTACCAGGATACCTCAGGTGAATCCTAAAACTCCTTGTCAGAGTTTTCACTCTTCAGTACATTTGTGCTAGAGCTGCCTCTACCGGCTCGTATCCAGAAAGGGATGCATTTTCCTAGTAAACCACTTACTCAATACTCACCAAAATTTAATGATGTTTTTTATACATAATATTATCCCTAAGATTTCATTAGGGTTTCCACATCCTAATCACAAAAACAACTAAACCTATCCTATGATACCAACTATAAAAACCCTGATTTTTAATACACATATATAAATGATTTATTACATAAAACCATCACTTTAAACAACATGGATGATCGGGAAGTCTAATTTATTTGGTGTTTAAAAACATTACATTATGAATTTAAACCATAAACACAACATCTTTATTGAAAACTTCCTTTACATGGGCACTACATTCTTTTGTATTTAGCATTGCATGGGATAACCAGAGGAAATTCATATGAAAAGGGTGAGATATAAAGCCCATTAAGGGAGTAAAAAAGGCATAACATAATGATGAATAGTACATGTTAGAAAATTGGCATATCAATGGAGTTCAAAATAAACATTAACATATAGTCATGACATCGCATGATTATCATATCATTAAAATGAGGTAACAACACTTAACATGGTATTAGCATGAATCGAGGAACATTTCACATGGAGCATGAGTAAACCCTCATTGCACGTGATGTATCAAAAAACTAATCGTTACCCAATGCACTGGAGCTCTATCAGGGCGCATGCTTCATAAACATGTTATTGCATGGATAAGTGTGCCACATGGATCATACAACAAGGATTCATTAAACATATTAATTTATTCCACTATAAATGACTATATAATTAATTCCAGGAAGACTATAATCAATAAGTAAATGTGCATAAATTTGAATACCCTTGATAGATAAATGGGAATGGTATTCACTACACAATGACTTTGGCTTGGAAAATCACAGTTTCATTTCAGCAGCACAACAACGTGGCATAATAATTATTAAAAATGGTTTATGAGAGAGAAATGGGGTTCTCATAATATATACACAAAATGGAATGTAAGGGGGTCAAATAGATACATGTCCCAACAAATGTAATTGAATTTAGATACATAATAAAAATTAATTGTGTTAATGTAAATGAGGATAGAGAAATTCATTACGGAAGTTCAACATGGTAAATGGTGTACATGGAAGGAATTAATGACAGATAAAGGGGGTCTCTCATTATTCAAACATTAATAGGGAAGTATGGGTGAGGTTCTAAATCATAACACAACATTTTTAATTGAAAATAAAATTACATAACAATATTAATAAACTTGGATAAAATGAGAAAGGAAGGAATATTTTACAGAATTTCGGCTGGTAAAAAATATACATGGAATGCATTGATGATAGGTAAAGGGGTATCTCATCATTGAAACATAAATTATATATTATAGAGAAGGTTATAATCATAAACCAATATTTATACATTACAATAATAGGGAATAAAAATATTAAAAAACTTGGATAAAATGACCATGGATGGAATCTCTTACTTGGAAGTGTGATCTCAAAGGCTTGGAAGGTGATTGAGAGAGGCTTCATGAGATATTTGGGTACATTGGGAGGATTCTAGATATAGGAGTTATGTGATTGGAATAACTACAAAGGCATTGGGTGAAGAGGACGTGGGATTTTGGGTGGGTTTATATAGGAAAGGAGAGGGAATTCTTCATTATTTAGGTTTGGGACACCACACATTAAACTAATCAAAACCACAATCCAACACATGGTTTTTTCCCATGGTTTTTTTCAAAGTGGATTTGAAAAATATATTTTATATTTTTAATGGCCTAAACTATTAAAATATTAGGCTTTGTTATGTAGAGGTGAGTCACACTCTTAGGGAAATCAATTTAAAAAAGCTAACAAGTTTTATAAGTCTTGAAGGGTCCACTAATTCATTGTAAAATAAATCAAAAAAATAATATTATTTTAATGTTAAAACATATATTGGAAGAAAATAATGTTTATAGTATATTTTTACATCAATATTGGGTCATTATGATATCATAAAACACATTATATATTTAAAAGGTATTTAATTTTTACCCAAAATGTCGACCGTCAAAGAAAATTATGAAAAATTCACCATTGGATAATTTTGATCTGATTATTCCAAAAAATAATATAAATTTTATCTAAATAATTTTCGAAATATGTGAATTTTTACTGTTAAAATAAAACATGACATTTATCGAAAATTCATGGGTTTAGAAAAAAATAGCTTCCAAACCATAATAAAAATTACAATTATATTCATAAAATTGATTTGATCATTTATGTATACAATAAAATTTATAATAATAATTGTATTTTGTTAAAATATTATTTAATTAAAAAATCCATTATTTCGTCAAAATTTATTTCTTAATTGAATATTAACTAAAAATATTATTTGTTCTTTAAAAACTATTTACAAAGTAACTATAATAAAATGAATGTATAATCATTATACAAAAAAATATACATAGTCATAGTGATAGAGTCTTGTTACATAACCACATAAATCTATGAATAATACCTTAGGGTAAGGTGCGTGAAGGTAACAGACTCTCGGGGTGGCTCGGATAACATTGCATGGGTGGTAATCTCTATTAACATTCATTTCTCTCATAGGTAGTTCCTCTCAAGATTAAAGTGTTCAAGATCAGATTGGGCTTGGACAATAGGTAAGACCAATGATGCCACATCCTTTCTATGCTCGGAAAAATGGGATTCATATGGAGCAATTCTACTGGATGTGGCCATCACTTCCTTTTTCTCTGTAAATTGGATTTGTTAAAGCCCTATATTTATACTAATTATATGATCACTCTTCAACGAATATATTAGAAATGATCACTATTATTAATTGTTCCTTAAAATCCAAAACATAAAACCAATGAAGTGCTTATGTTATATAAACATTACACATAATAAATCATTTTATTAGGTCAAGAGTAATTTTAATTAATTATTTATTGGGTCGTTACATAGTTGTTGTTGTATAGTCATATGATACAACCGTATATGAATATTTTCAAGTATCCATGATTAGTTTTTTTCATGGAATCCAAATGATAATATTTACACTCATCCAATAATATGACTTAAGAAAACACAAGTTTTATTTGTATAAACACTATATATATTGGGGACCTTATATACATGATATTGGGGAGATGGAACATTGTGTGTTATCATGCTTCTTGAGACGGTGATGTTTGGATTGGATATGGAGTGTCATTATGGTATTCCTTTCCTAGTTTCTTGAGAGGTATAGTTGAATATTTTACTTTTCAATTTGACATGTAAATCATGTGTTGTAGTGCTTATATTATTGTATCAATGGATTTTTTTAATGAAACTAGTTTAGGATAATTTATCCCATTTTCATAGCTTTTTATTGATAGAATTCTCATGTGGGTATGTTGGATGAATTCTTGGGGTGTTGCATATAAACTCCCCCTACCTTTTAAGGGGCGACGATGGTTATGTTCATGACATTGTGGAATCTATGGAGTTATTATCTAAAGACAAAGTTGAGATATAGGCGAATCCAGTGTTTTGTGTTGTAAATATGAGGGGGATAATTTTTGAAGTTCATAGGATTATTTTCAATATATGTAACCCTTATATGTGGTGGAAACTTACAAATTCCTACACAATGAGTCTGATAATCATGATGAATAACTTAGGATTTTGTAGCATTGACCACATGGTACATTTTTGAATGCCCACACTTTATATATTCATCAGTTGTATTTTTATACTTCATAACATATGGTAAAGGCAGTCAATGAGGACGTTTATATCCCACAAAAATTTATTTTTATAAAGGTTCATGTTTAACCTTCTGTGGATGATGAGATCCCTAGGACAACACATAGACATGGGGTATTTATTGGAGGAGGTCACAAATTTCATATGATGGTTGATGAATGTTTCAGATAGGATTAATAATTCACATGTCTAAAGGGATAATATGGGGTGCAATATCCCCTATTTGGCTTGGTACCACATCATATATGGTGTCCCCTAGTGAGACAAAGGTCCTTCAAATAAGATTTTTTATTTTGGTACTCATTATGGGTATAGGTTCAGAGGGTACCATTCTTGGGGAACGAGTCCTATACTTTTTCATGGGGTTAGAAATCACTGGATCATATTTTGTTAAGGTCACGCATACAATATTGGGTATTATACTCCCCAATTGAGAAGGTTTTTGGTTATCAAATTATACATGGATATTTTAATATCAATTCTTAATGTTTTTCTTTATACATGTGATTTGTTAAGTCAGTATCAAGGAGGGTGTGGCTCTCCGATGAGAGGAGTAGTTATCCACCATAGTTGATATCATTTTCATTTTTATATGGTGTTGTAATCCCTCAATCACTAAAAGGTGTGGTTCCACCATATTTTAGAGGATTTTGTACCCCCATATGAGGTAGAATATATTCCATACCTCTATATATGTTTATGTTCTTGTTAATGAATAGTGTGAATCTTATAATATATGTTGTGGTACCTCTACCATTATTCAATGTTTGACTTCTACCACTGGTGGGGTTGGATATACCTAGAATGGTTAATTGGAAATTAGAGAGGTGTGGTTCATTCACTATAGATAAATGATCATTGATTGTTTGGCTCTATTTTATGATCAGTGTGATTTTTTAAATGAGAGTGGGGTACATGAATATCATGGTTTTATGCCTTGTTTGCATAGTGAGCTAGATTCTAGGTTTGGGAACCGAGTTATTATGGTTGAATCCCTTTAGTATATGGGAATTCTATGTGCCTTCAAATTTTCTCATAGGTATATCCATATCTTGGATTTTTAATTACGTGATGATGGGTTTTTAGGGAATTATATAGATGGTTGGACCCTATAGAGCCTGAGGTGACAGAGGTGTAGTTTTATTCCCTAGTTGTGGTTCACATGTTTGTCATCACTGACATATTATTCCTAGATGGTGATTTTTCTTTTCAAATATGGGTCTAAAAACACCCTAATAGTTCATTTTGACATGAATAGAGATAAAATAAAAATCTCACATTGGTAAAAAAACCTCACTTGGTTTAGTTTGACAGGGTGAGATAGTTTCGGATGTTATCCCACAAGATTTTCTTCCATGGTTTGGTGAAACATAGTCCAATTTATATAGAGATATATGATCACCATCAGCATGGGTTCAGTTGTGTGACATGTTTTTTTAACTCATCCACGATATATTGTGGAAAGGTCATCTTTCACTACTTTGGGAGTGGGGCATAAATATTGAGAATAAAAATCCCTTAAATGCCTTAACTAGTTACTTCATCTAATTGTGTGTATCACGTCATGCATTAAGGTATTCAGAGGAATAAAAAATATATATAGTTAAATGGGTTTTCTTCATTCCAAATGGCGGGGTTCCTACTTTGATTATGGATTCAAACATTGACCCCATGGTTTTGACTTTCATCGAGAGTTATTGAGGGGATGAATTAGAGGTTGATATATAATATTGTTTTCAGACGTCCATAAATATGACCTCACAAATAGGTCAATGTAATTATATTAATTTTGGGACATTATTCATGTGGAAGGATTCATGTTCATACATTATCCTTTAAAATTTCATTGTTTTGAGTTGACTAGATAAAAATCATCGTGTACTCATTCCCATTCAATAATGTAGCATTCATTTGGTTGGAGTGTCATGATGGAGTACCCTTGGATGCGTCTATGAATGACCATTTTTTGGATTGTTTTTTAGAGGTTGGATGAAACTATGATTTCCCATTAGGATTTAAATAGAATATATCGGGTTTTTATAGAAGGAAAGTAGCTGACAGAGGATACTAGTGTTGTCATGGTGACCCTAAAATCACTTTTGAGGTTATAATGAGGGGTTGGTGTTACCCTGGTTACCTTAACAAATCATTGTTGATATAAGATCACTAGGATCCTGTGATAATAATGTTATAGAGGCCCAGAGTAATGATTCTCTTATTGAGATTACGGAGAGAGGATTTTTGTGCACATTGACTATCTCTTAATGATAGTGTTAGGGTTTCCCATTTTTAATCCTATGAGTGGGAAAAGTTCCTTGAACAAACTATATATGACATAAAACTGTAGTTAGTGTAGATATAATGTTTTTTGGTCATTGGTTTTCCTCATTGTTGTATGTTAATGTTTTTTATGTGGGATTCCTTTATTAGTAATTGAAAATAAATTTGAATGTGGGTGGAAATGTTCCCCTTGGATGGGTCGAGGTTGGATAGTAATGATGAATGAAAATTACAAAAGAAGAACCCACGTTGAGTGTTTTGTGATGTGATGCATTCCTCAGAGGGGTTTTTAGGATCCCTATGTTCAATTACATCCATGATTGGAGAAACATATATGGTTATGCATGTACCTATGATTTGATTTTTTTCTTGGTGGCTTCTTTTAGTGTTGATGTGGTTGTTCCTTTTTTGAGGATAAAATTAACCATAGAATAGAGAATATAATGATACTTATTCTTTTCATTTGAATTAAATTGTGATTTTAATAGTTTTTAATATTTGGTAGTTTTATAGTAGTAAAATGGTAATTTCTGTAACGTTCCATTTTTTGAACCGAATGAAATAGCATAGGAAATAAAAAAATCCTTAACTAGGCAGGTCAGTATTAATTTCAAGCATCAGAACTTCTTATTTTCAATAGTTGACACTATGAAGTGTCATATTAATAAATTTTATCTTATTAATTATATTAAAATTAAAATATTATCAAATTAAATGAAGGGTAAAAACCTTATTAGAACATTATAACATTTTATGAAATATTTTCAATGTTTTATAATTAGTCAGCATGGGATTCCGAGATAGTAGAGTCTTGGCATTGATATAATATAAATATTAAATTTATTTTATTCATAACTGTGTGTGTTTGTTTTTAAATGAATTAGTTATCAAATGGAGAATTGTATGAGAAATATGATACCACTGTTAGGTCCGGAACATCGAGTTTACCATAGGTAGGGTATTACCTTAATGTGCATTGGGTGTTTGGCACCCTCACACATGATAATACCATCGTTAATTTTAATTTATTTATTATTATGTTTTTTAATAATAAATAATTATTATTATCACAAACCGTGTGTCAAATGATAAATTTGAAACCACCGATAGTTCTAGGATGTGGGTTTTACCCTAGGCAGTGTATAACTTTTTCAATAATCATACATTTTTTCAGATCGCTCCCAATGCTAATTTATTTGGGTAATAAATATTTTTGTTGGGAAGTTATACATAATAATAAAAATTTTATTTTTAATATTATTATTTGAGTCGAAGAAAACAAATGAAGATGCACATTCGCAATTAAAAAATTGTGTCGCAGTGTAAATAAAAACTGTGAATTGTAATAAATGTTATATTATTAATTTTTCAATTAAATTAAAATGTGCAATAAATATTTATTTAATAATCATTATTTCTTTTTTTTAATGGTTTTTGTTTTTAAATTATTAATGGTTCTATTTAAGAGTTTTATTAAATAATAATAATTGTAATTATTTTTTATTATTATTATTTTGGGACGAAAGCATGATGTATATATATAGTGTATATCTATATATAATGTGATTAAATATATATACCTAGTTATTTATACATGTGGGGGTGTATGTATATGAATATAAAGATGTGTATATATATAATATATATATATATATATATGGGTGTGTACTTAATTTTGGGTTATATAAGACATTATTAATTACCTATATAATTTCATGTAACTTCTTGGATTAAACTAAGGTCCAGACCTTTTTAGTTTTTAGTAAAAATCCTTAAAGAGACTCAAGGTGCATACTTTCCAACCCTATTATAGTTCAAGAGAATATGTTAAAACTAATTAAACAATTACGTTGGCTTCTGTTATTTTTTTTTACATCGTGACCTAGTGCTGTGTTCTGTATAAATATAATTTAAAAGTGTTTAATGATAATAAAAAGAATTTCATAGAAATTAATTGAATTTGAAGAGGGATAAAAATAAATAATAAAATATATATGGTTGGAGAAAAATAAAAAATAATTAAAATGGGGTAAACCAGGAATAATTATTTATTTCATTTCATCCACTAATTTTTATTATTTTATTTATTTATCTCAATTTTATTTATTTTCCTATTTATTTATTTCCATACATTTTCTTTCTTTCTTTTATTTTTATTCCTCTCCTCCCTCTCTCATGTCGCGCCTCCCCCTCTCCCTAGGTAGTGCACCACCCTCTCCCATCATCGAATTGTTGGCACTCCTATGTTCATCATCAATTTTTTTCATTCAGGTGCGCTGTAAACCCTAAGGGAATTATAATCTTATGCATTTAGAAACATAGAGTTTCGTTGAGTATCTTTTGCATAGTTCACCGCGGAAGGATTTTAACCTAATTTGGGGTTTTTCTAAAATCATCCTTTTTATTATGTTTTTGGTCTAAGAAAATCTTACTGTGGATCATATTATTAGCTAGGACCATAAGGTAAAGTGTCTACTCTCTTTCCCTCTATTTCTTTATGATTAAAAAAATGCAAGATTATATCATTCATTGGTACCTTCCAACATTGTGCAAAATCAATCAATCATTTTAGTTTAATTGTTATGCTTAATTGTTGTAGGCCTAATTATCATAAATTATTTTTTTTATAAATTTTTTCAATGTGTTCAGACACCCCTTTCGGTTTGTCGACATGGTCAGTATAAATTTTGTTAGCTTGAACATTTAATCTAATTAACAGCATGTGTTGTGAATCCCATTTTTGTTATCTTTAATATAAAAAATTATTTTAGAATAATTATTTATTGTGAATTATTTTATCTTTGGTAGTTGTTTCTGATGAATTCTATATTTATTTAAATGTGATTTTTTCTTCATGGGATTATACATTGTTTTTCTATGTTAGTATTATGTTTCAATATTAAATTAATACCTTGTATTACACAGGTGTATCTGTTTAGATTTCAAACTGCAATTACATATTCATTCTATGACATATCTACTACAGTGAAATTATAATTAAATTTTGGGAGGGTTAATATGTTGGGTCCATTATTGAGAGCCACGCTTAGACCCTCCATTCCTGACTGGTTACCACTACGCGTTAGTGGGTCGTGTCTTTGGCTTGGCTAGAAAGAGACGTCCCATGTATTTCTAATACATATCTTGACACCCATTCCAAAATGGCCCATTGAGGATGGGTTCATTGGAAATGTGGCTAATCCAGCCTCAGATGATTCTCGATCCCTTTTTCTGAGATCAGAACAAACTCATGGTTATGTCATACCTCAAGCGACACGTGGTCTTTCGAAAGATCCTCTTAGACGGGCTCGTTGGTGTTGGATAATTTGATGGATTTGTTGTAGCAATACCTTTAGGATGATGTCAGACTCCAATTCTACCCATGATCATTAATAATGATGCACTAAATGTTAATGTTAATACCACTTTGAGCCTCTTGAGATTTGTGATACTTTTCTGGCATAATGAACCACTCCTGGTTGACACATGTCTTAGACCCCGCGTTAAAGAATAAGATTGGTGGTTTGTTTTTTCCATGTTTTTCCTTTCTTTTCTAGGATTTATATATATGTATATGTACATTCATATTACATGTACTTCTTTCAAAATTACGACTTAGGATGAAGTATGTTATTATGGACGTGTGTCATTGGGAACCCGTGCCGAGTTATTTATTTTATTATGAATAGTAAATTTCTTGATTTTATTATATAATGAATCAATATGTTTCTTTTCTTCACGAAATGGAATTGTTTAGACATCGTGGGTTCCAGCGTACTGGGATTTTATCTCACACCCTGCTCAGGCATCGTTGAAACCCTATTATATTATATTCTTGCAGGTACTGACAAAGAGATGTGTGGTGCTTATGATTCTTGATTGTTTGTTGATTCTTAGGATGGATACTGGGGAAAAGGACTGAGCCTTCCTCATCATATAGTTTTCACACTTTGTGCCTTTTCATTTATGTTGATAGTATGATTTGGTTCCTATTTTTTGAGCCTTCACTTTAGACAGACATCATAGCATGACATCATTTTGTATCGGGTTTTATTTATTAGCTCCCGCACTTGATTCCTATTCAGTTGGATTATTCATATTTTTTATACTATATTTTATTAATTTATATTCCTCAAATGTTTATTAATAATTATTGTGTACTTCCGATGTGATAATACCTATTACCTGTGAGGGAATAGTCTCCCCTACAGACACCTAAAAGTCCATTACTTTTAGTTGGAAGCCTTTGGTATTCAGGAAGACGCGCTTGAGGTCATGTAACCCACCGGTCCACTGACCACATAGAGGTGATCTAGGGAGGAACGTTAGAATATGGTACCATAGGTGGTATTTTCTTTTTTTTTTACTATTTTTAATTGGTAGACAAGAGACTAGGAATGTGTTGGAACATAGTTAATAGCCATGCCTGAGACTTATCACCCTACGTACGTAAAATGACCAAGTGGCCAGGTCTGGGAATTGATATTCATGCTTTTTGATATTATATTTGATATGATTTCCCCTAGATTTATTGGCGTAATTTCTGTTGCTTTTGATTTATGATCCCTATAGTATTTTACCCTTGTCCATTTATGTTAAGGATGAAGCATTACTTGCATCATAATAGGCACATGGGAATTCTCATGCCATGCATAGTTCCATGACATGTAATTGTATTTTAGGCTTCTTATTGATTAAAATTGTGTTTATTTAATGTATTCCTTGTCTTGTAATTATTTAGCAATATTTTTTTAGATACCATGTTTTAGTGATATATTTACCATGCAATTTTGTTTTCATATTGTGTTTTTAATACCGTGTTTTGCTTGTAACATGCTTCTGTTCTTACTATCAAGTCTATGTGATTAATATATTATGATTTTTTGATTTCAACATTTATCATTGTTAGATTCTTACAGTGACATGTTAGCTTGTTTTTATATAATTGGAATCTTTGAAAAAAATCGGTTTTGTTTGAAGGAGATCCAAATGACAAAAACTGTAAATTGTATAGTCTATTTATAAGTTAATAGTCACTCATATATCTAGGATTATATGTGTTTGAGTGTGTTATATTTTCAAATGAGTTGGATAACCACATAAAGGCATAACAATGACTGAGTAGGCTATTTGGTGCATGTTCCTTAGGAGATAACTTGGTATGGGTGTTGTAACTCTTAATAATTAAACAATTTTTTTAGGTTGCATTCTAATGAACCCAGGTCACCATAGTGGGGACCATGTAGGTCACATTATCTTCTAAAATTGATTTTATGTGATATATTTAAGAACTAAGGATGTGATGTCAAATAGTTTAAAATATTTTAAAATGGAGTTTTTTAAAACATGCATGTTTTTTCCTTGTGGTGTTGGTTAAGATCAACTACCTTGTGTTTTGTTTGGAAAAATTGTACTGGATGTTTTGGTTAAATATTTTGACGATTAAGGATTAAATGTTATTAGATATAAAGGGCATGGATATGGAACCTATAGTGATTCCCATCTATTTAAGACCCTGGTATATGTGTAGTTTGAGTTTCTCCTTGAGTTTCTTTGGAATTGTAGAATTCACAAGTTTTTGCCCTAATATTGTCCCCCTTTCTTAAAATGGCACCCTTCTTATGGTGGGTGGTCATGATTTACTTGTATATTGTTTTGGGAATGAGTATCAGGTAATTCACTTTTACATCAGATTAGGTACACCTTAGGAATGGTCACTATCTTCATAGGTTGTTCGACCCTCTCTTCTCCATAGCGATGGATGACTCAGTATGTCATTTTCCAAGTTTGAAGTCATCTTGATTCTGTATCACCTCGGGGTGGTATGCGTTCATGCACGCGGTTCCATATAGTTCTTAATATTTTGAAAAATGGCTAAGATTAATGTATTTTTCATGTATTACTTTGTTAAATTCATTTCATGTCATCTCTCTAGTACAATGATTTCTTGGTTTATGGAATCCTGTTATTCCTAATTTTTGGGATGAATTCCAGAGACTCGGGTGTTTTGACACACCATCCAGTTTTTTTGGTATTTCATGTGAATTTATTAAACATTTTCTTTCTCTTAATCTCCAAATCCTCTTAGTGTACTCTTCCTTAAGTGATGAGAATGTCCAATATATTTCATTCATCCTTGATGTATGAAGAGAGAATCACTCTTACACAATGATAAAGATTTAATAGTTCTTTGTCTTGTTAGGGTGGTATTCTCAGTGTTGTATTCTGAAACATCATTCTTATCATGCCTTTGGTTAGTCTGGAGTGAACATCATATTTCCATGTAGGAATTATTTGGTCAAACTCTTGTACACCAACTGTTTCTTCTGACGTGACCACTAGGTGGATGTCGCTCTAAGCTCATTCAACAACCTGTTTTGGATATTGTATCCTTGTACCAATGTCTCACTCATAAAAAGTGTGTATGTTCGACCTTAAGTTAGTTACATATACTAATTTTGTGCCAATTTGAGGTTACCCTGGACTTTTTATTAGGCTCGATGATGCCTAAATGAAGGAATGTCACCAGAAGTCAGGTATAAATTTATGTGGACATGTTCATGGTAAATATGAGATACCATTGATGAAAACATCGTAGTTCAGTTCATAAAACTCCATCCATCTAAGCTGAGTGTCTTCTGAACTGGTTGGTCAGAGTGGCTCGACTAGTTATCTGTATTTTTCAAAGAATCTATTAGTGAAATACATTTCTGGCATGTCATCATGTGAGTGGAGTTCGGTCTGGGTTAGCAAAGTATTTTATTAAAAAACTGGTTTAACATGGGCTTTTAGGTCAATGGGAATTGAACATATTATTCATTCTGGAAATCATACAAGAAACCTAGCTAGAACGTGTAAGGTTGTTTCTAATTGGAAATTATGATGGTGGAAGGTGACATGACTCGATATTTTTCCACTTAAAAATTAAAACCAATGGTGGGAGGTAACATGGCTCGAAGATAATGATATTACGACATGATCGTGTCTCTAACTGAACGTGTTTCCATAGGTAGTATATCGTTTTTTCTGTTGAAAAATGAGCATTGGACAGATCTTAATAGCTTAGGTACTGCATTCCTAACCAATTTTTGAACATGCATTGGGTGTTTGGAAATGCAACACATCCTCTTGTATGATACAACGTGACTCTATAGAACTGGTGAGGGTTGCATTTTTATTGAATTCATCTCAGGGAAAAAAATTTCTAAGGTGGTAATGTTGAAATATTCCATGTTTTGAACTGAACGAAAAATTACTGGAAATAAATTGTTTTCCCTTAACAGGGATGGTTGGTTTTAAAATCGAGCATCAAAACATTTTATTTTGATATTTGACACTGTGATGTGTATTTTAAATAAATTTTATCAAATTAATAAAGTTAAAATTATAATGGAAACTAATTAAATGAATGGTAAATAACTTATTTAAACATTGGAATATTTTATGAAATATTTTCAGATTTTGATGATGAGTCAGTGTGGGATTCTGAGACTGTAGAGTTTCGGCATTGATAAAATAAAAATATTAAATTTATTTTTTTCATAAGTGTATCTGTTTTTTTTTAAATGAAATAACTCTCAAATGGTGCATTGTATGAAAAATATGATACCACTGTTAGGTCTGGAATGTCAGGTTTACCTTAGTCAGGGTATAACCATGATGTGCACTAGGTGTTTAGCACCCACTACTGGAAAACTAACCTTTACCAACGGTTTGGAACCGTTGGTATAGGCCTCCAAACCGTTGGTATAGCCTATACCAACGGTTTGGAGAACCGTAGCCAAGTAAGCCGTTGGGATAGGTCTATACCAACGGTTTTCAAAAAACCGTTGGTATAGGTAATATGAAATCTATACCAACGGTAATGGAACCGTTGGTATATAAATTCCAAAAAATAAAACATCCGCTGGGATTTGATCCCAGGACCCCTCGTTTATAATCGAACGACTTAACCACTAACCTAACATCACTTTGTAAACATAATTTCATAAATATATATATGTATTATCATAATTATTTAAAAAATTTATTTATATAATGTTCTTGGTTAGAAGGCCTGGAAAAAATTTAAAGAATCTATCCCAACGGCTTGGAAAACTGTTGGGATAGCCCTTTCCTAACGGTTTGGAAAACCGTTGGGATAGGTTTGGGTGGGATGAACTTTTTTTGGCCGAAGGTTGAAATTATCCCCTTTCTTTCCCAACGGTTTTGGTGAACCGTTGGGAAAGAGGACCCTTTCCCAACGGTTTTCATGAACCGTTGGGAAAGGGGAGGGAAGGAGGACCCTTTCCCAACGGTTTTGGTGAACCGTTGGGAAAGATGACCCTTTCCCAACGGTTTTGGTGAACCGTTGGGAAAGGGGAGGGAAATAGGACCCTTTCCCAATGGTTTTGGTGAACCGTTGGGAAAGAGGACCCTTTCCCAACGGTTTTAGTGAACCGTTGGGAAAGGGGAGGGAAAAGGGACCCTTTCCCAACGGTTTTGGTGAACCGTTGGGAAAGGGTAGCTATACCAACGGTTTTTACAAACCGTTGGTATAGAAGTGTTGGGAAAGATCATCTTTCCAGTAGTGACCCTCTCACATGATAATACTAATTGTCCAATTAAATACAAATTAAAAATGAAACTGTTCTTTGTATGAGAAATTTGAGACCACTTTTAGGTCTGGAACGTTGGGTATACATTAGGAATTATAGAACCATGATGTGTGTCAGGTGTTTGGAAACCTCACACATGATATTATTCATTTTGCAATTAAGTAAAAATGCACAATCAATTTTTATTTAATAATAGTTATTCATTTTTTTAATTTTTGTTGTTTTTTAATTATTAAAGGTCTCATTGATGAGTTAAATTAAATAATAATAATTTATTTATTTTTTATTTTTATTAGTTTGGTACAAAAACTTTGATGTATATATATATGTTGTATATCTATATATAATGAGATTAAATATATATACATAGTCATATATACATGATAGGTTGTATGTATATGAATATAATGATATATATATATATATATATCACGTATATATATATTTGGGTGAATATTTATTTTTGGGTTAGATAAAAAAAATTATAAATTACCCACATAATTGTATGTAACATCTCGTCTTAAAATAAGGTGTCATCCTTTTAAATGTTTATCCCAAATCCTTAAAGTGACCAATGGTGCGCACCTGCGCTCCCTATTACGTGTCCCGGGAAGCTGTTAAAATTAAATAAATAATTACGCTGTCTTTTGTTAGTTTTTATACATTGTTCCCTAGCGCTTTGTTCATTCTAAAAAAATATAAAGAGTTTAAAAATAATAAAAATAATTTAAAGGAAACTAATTTAATTTAAAGCGGGATAAAAAAACAGTTATGGTTAGAGAGAAATTAAAAATAATTAAAATGGGGTAAATGCATTTTAAATATTTATTTCATTTCTTCCACCATTTTTTTATTTATTTACTTGTTTTTATTTATTTTTCTTTTTAATTTTTTACTTACCTTCTCTTTATTTCATTTCATTTTATTCGATTCACTCTCTCATGTTATGCCTCCCCCTCTATCTAGGTAGTACACCACCCTCTCCCCTATTTGGAAGATCGTCACGCATACATTCATCATCCATTTTCTTTGGCATCAGGTGCATTGTAAACCTTAAAGAAAGGATAATCTTTCTCATTTTTAATCATTTAGTTTTCTTTAGTATTTTATGTGTAGTTTGCTAGAGAAATATTTTTCCCTATTTTAGGGTATTTCTAAAATAATCCATCTTCATACGTTTTTGGTCAAATCAAACCTTACCATAGATTATATGATAATCAAAAACCATTAGGTAATGTGTCAAATCTCTTTCACTCTATTTCATTGAGATTTATAAAAATGCATGATTGTGTCATTCATTGGTGTCTACCGACATTGTGAAAATTCAACCAATATTTTCAATTTAATTGTCATGCATAACAGTTACAACACTAATTATCATATATTTTATTTTTTAAATTTTTGAAATGTGGTCATACACGTTATTGGGTGTGCCGATGTCGTTGGTATAAATTCTGTTAGCCCATACATATAATTTATTTTACAACATGTAGTGTGTAGCCCATTATTGTCGTGATAAATTTAAATAATTATTTTATAATAGTTATAAATATTAAATTGTGGGATCTTTGGTTGTTGTTTGTTCTGAATAGTTTACTTATTTAATTATGCATTTATCTTCATGGGATGATACCGTATCTTTCCCCATTTATTTTACAGTGCAGTAATAAATTAATACCTTATGTAACATGGGTGTATCTTTTTATATTTCAAACTATAATTACATATGCATTATATGTCATATCTACAGCTGGGAAATTTTAATTAAATTTATGGTGGATAAAGAAGGTGTGTCCCATACTAAGGGCCATGCTTAGACCCTTTGTTCCTAACTGGTTACCACTACTCGTCGGGGGGACATGTCTTTGGATTTTTTTGACCGAGACTTCCCCAGGATTTCTAATACTTATGAGTGACACCGATTCAAAAGGTCCCATCAAGTAATGGTCCATTAGCAATGTGGCTATGCCAGCCTCAGATTATGTTCGACAACTTTTTTGAGATCAGAACAGATTCATGGTAAATAAGTTTCTTGAGTGATACATGGTATTTCGAAAGAATTCCTTGGATGGGATCACTGATATTGGATAATTTTAAGGATGTATAGTAGAGAAAAATTCACAATAGGCTCATACACCAACTCTAAACTTGAACATTACTAATGATACACTGAAGGTTTATGTTAATTCCACTTTGATCATCTTGAGAGTTATGCTATTTTTTTTTCTTATTGAATCACTCCTAGTTGACCCAAAACTTAGACCCCAAGTTAAAGAACAAGCTTGGGGGTAGGATTATTCCTTATTTTACCATACATCTATTGGATTTATATATATTTATATGTGCATTCTTATTACAGTTACATCGTTCAGACATCAGGATTAGGCCGAAGCCGATGATTAGGGATGGGTGATGTTGGGAACCTGGGCCATGTTATTAATTTTTTTACTCCTTAGTTAATTATTCGCATTTATTTTAAAATGACACAGTGCATTTTATTACAACATGAAATGGAATGGTTTAAACATTGTGGGTACCAGCCTATTAGGATTTTGTCTCACACCCTTCTCAGGCATCGTTGACAACCAAGTAGATTATGTGCTAGTAGGTATTGATAAAGGGATTCATGCAACTTTCGAAGCATTATTGTTTTTTTATTAGTAGGATAGAAATTTTGATAGAGGGACAAACCATTATCGTAATTCAATTTTCACACTTTGGGTATTTTTTTGGATGATATTATTCTTGGGTTTCTATTTTTTATGCCTTCAGTTTAGACAGACATCATAGCATGACATCATTTGGTATTTGGTTTTATTTATCAGCTCCCACACTTTATTCCTATTCATCTATATTATTCATATTTCTTCTACTAAAATTTATTCATTTATATGACTCCTATATTTATTATTAATTGACCTCTACTTCTGTTGTGATAATACTTATTACCAATGGAGAAATAGACTCTCCCGCAGATAGAAGAAATTCCATCACTACTTGTCAGCAACCCCTGGCATTCGAGGAGATGCACTTGAGGTCATTTAACCCACCAGTCCAGCCACCGTCTTAGAGGTGAGCCAGTTCGGGATATTACAATTTGGACCAGTCAAATGTCATTGTAAGAAATATTATGATGTAACAATTGACTTTTGAAGGTGGAATTTACCCTATGGTAAATTTTTAGTGAAAATCAATGTTAAATAAATAATTAATGTCATTTTATTTTTAATATAAAACTTATTATACGCCTTATGTTTAAATGTTTGTATACCCTATAATATTATTTCTATTTGAATTCTATGTACAGTGTTTTTTCTAGAATAGAGGGTTTTCCTTGGTAAAGTATAATCCCTTTTTTGAGTTATGGTAACCTATTTTGGGAAATTCAAAATGTATAAATTTCTTTAAATAATGGTTTTTAATTAATCCAAATCAATATATTTTCCACTATGTTCATGTCGTCACCTCTCCCCTCCCATATCATGACTTTGTAAGTGGAATGTGTTGATCATGGTATATATCCTCATCTCAGATGATCATAACATGGATCTATATTAGTTGACCATGATTTGGAAATTTGAAATTCACCCATGTGATATTATAGTGATCTTTCAAGAGTTATGTCTTATTATATCATATACCACCATTTTTTCATTCAGTTGTACCTATATTATTTTCATCATAAATAGTATATTTTTTCCTTTTTCCTTGAATTTAATCTATGTGTTCATCACAATATTTGGAAAATGGTAGGAGAACTCTGTTTGGATTTTCTAATGAAATGAAATATTCTGTCAATAACACATGATGTGTACCTATTATTTCATATAATTTTAGATATTTTGTCCCCAAAATATATTGGTTTTATATAAATGGTATGTGGAACACATGGATAGAGGAAATGGATTTTGTTCATATACATGTCTAGAAACGCATGTGCAACACATGGGCATGTACTTGTACATGCCACGCTAGGTGACACTACCCAAACTGGAGTGGGGTACATAGGGAGGTACATAGGAACCATAACACCCTTTTTAGTGCATGAAAAAATAATTTATTAGATAATTATATTTCATCTTTTTCTATAGACACTCCCATAGAAAGGCTTTGGGTGGACATGTTGAGTACTCCAAGTACATATCATGTACTATACTTTTTATCAAAATACATACCAATTATCACCCTGGAGATAGTTTTAGATCAATGGTAATTTCATTATGAGCATTATTATTAAAACAATGTAATGGGTCAGTGTTATTTGACTATAGTTGTTTTTTATGAGATGTTTTGATACATGTTATGGTTCATAATCTTATAGTGATTACTATAAGATTCCAATGATGAAGGAAACTGAGTGAGAGGGTTATCAAATTCCTAGTGAATGATTGAAACTATGGTGTGGAATTTCATACTTATACTCAACTATTTGTATCCTTCTTAGAGATGTTGGAGGATTTTTGTTTTCTCAAGGGGTGAAGTGTCATATAATATGGTGCCGTCCAAGTGTGAGAAATACTTTATTCATTATAGTGTGACTCAATGGGGGTTTGTTAAATGTATGGTTGTGATGGAAATCTATTTCCACCCATGTAACATAGAGTTATTATTCAATCATTAATATTGTTTTCTATGTAGAGAATAGTTTTCCACTATCAATATAGTCACGATGACCTTTGGGTAAAATATTCATTAAAAAGGTGATATTCCCTCCCTCACTCAACTTGCATCTCTATTTATTACACATTGAGTTTGAGAATTGAATTCATAAATTACCCAATTTTCCTCTTAACCAGACAATAATAAATAATTATTATGTAGTTTTTTTAGTGCAGTATCTTGGAATAACTAGATTTCTTATGCATGTCATCTAGGTTGATGGGTGTAGAGACTCTTGATTTATTCCGATAGAACCCCCTGCTAAGAAGGGTGTCAGTCCTAAATTAAAGGTGATGTCCTATAGGATATCCCTCTGATGATTTTAATCCCTTACATTCCAATTAAATGAAATTTACCTTCATATTCGATCTCATAACTTGGCATAGAATGAGATCTATAACACAATAACTATATTGGTTCGACTAGGCAGCAATTGTTCGGCAAGGATATGCCCATGTCTAGATTTGGTACACCCTCAACAATGGTTCTTATAAAGATGAGGGATGAGTCTAAAATAACATATTTAGTTTTCCATGGATTAATGATGATGATGGTGACATCTGCAGATGGTTTTTTCTCTTAGGGTTTTGAGGTGCGCATAGTGATTTAGTTCATTCCCTATAAATTTACTTTTTGTGAGTAGTGAGTGTCGAAAATGGTTATGATTAAAAATGTTATTATCCTTTAACACATGATAGTGTATGGTATGTTGGGTTCTAAACTTTTTATAAATCTTATATGTATGGATTTTCCATGGTTCTTCGTGGTTCGATCTTACTCTTGGTGGTCTGATGCATAGACTCCTCTTTAGCATTCCAAGAGCAATGGTCCACGTTATCTATGACCATGTATATCCCGGTATTGTATGGATCCTTGTTCAAAGAATTATGTAATTAATCTAGTTCTGGTGTTATATCTTTTGATTCGTTATTGGTTTATTTAAGGACTCTTGTTTTCATCATTCAGTGTATAATTATTTGATGGATATCTCATCAGATTCCCACAAGGCCTACTAACGACATTGTGAGGTGTTTGCATTACTCATACTGATCGAGATAGTTTTTTATTATATAAATTATGTTGATAGGTATCTTCCCCTAGAGTGTGAGATCTATTTAGAAAGTCCCTAAGGTATGTTTGAGAGTGTTTTTACTGTTCAATTTGGTCACCTTATGGGATACGGTGGCCTTTCCGTTTGTGGGTTTTGTTGTTTCCAATTCCAGAGTTCATTTCCCTTGGAATTCATTTGAAAATAGTACTGCTGGACCTTGTATTCATGCTTATATAAAAACATATTTCCATTTTATTTATAGGGTGAACTATTATTTATTTTTGTACACAACCCAAAAAATGTTGTCTGTATTCAAATGAAAAATAGAGTGTAGACCATTTGAATATAGAAATGTGGGGCTAGATCTTGATAAAGTAGTAAAAATTAAAAAGCTAGTAGATAACCATTTAATGATGGCATTTATAGTTTCCTTTATTTTATACTAACTTTAGATATATGAATTCATATTTTACATTCTATTTGGACATGTATATCTGGAATGGTAATGGTTATGTTACTAGAAAAGTGGATTTTTTTTAAATGAGGGAGTGTTCAATATAAGGCATTCTAGGGGTTTTTATTAATTATTAGTTATAGTTTAATTCCTTGGAACATTAGGTGTATGATTTAGGTTTTATACACTACTAAACTTCTATATAGTTGTGTCCCGAGTGGGTCAGGTCATGTTGTTATACCATCCATCTAAACCCTATAGTGTAATACTGTATTCCCCTCTCTCAAAGTCTTTAAGTGTAAACATTTCAATAATAAGATTCAATGAATTATGATCCTGAAGTACATGTTATTTAAACAAAATATGTGTCTTGCTAAAATTTTATAACTAGACCATATGAAAAAAATTAAGAGTAATATAATGAAGTATTTTTATTCACATTAAATAAGGGAAATTCAATAACCGGCTCATGAAATACAAGTTCTAATAACATTATCACTAATTGAATGTTAAAGGAATGTTAATATATGATAATAATAAAACATTTATATTAAAAATAGTATAAGTTTTATAGTAATCCATAGTATATCGAAAAAATGATAGGGCGACAATTCAATCATACTTCAATATACAATAGAGTTCAGTGATAGTGATCTCTAATAACGAGAAGTCACATTATATTTATGTTTCAGATGTGAAATGGATTTAATTAGTGGGTCTTTAATTTTACCCACATTATCTATTCTAATAACTATATCATTAGATTTCTATGCAAAATTCATCAGATGGTGATTTATTTGATATATATATATATATATATATATTTGTATTCATATTTTTTGTTTATTTACAATATTTCTTTTTAAATTTTGATATTTTGTATATAATCTAAGGCCATGTAATTTGATTTCAAAACAATTTGATCAATATGTAATCTATTATCTACATATCTGATCAATAATATCTCATAATATATACAATATATCAAAAAATATCCTTTATATATCTCTCATACATTATGATAGTTTTAACTACAAATAGAAATGTCTCCCTTAGATTTTTTGGATATCTATCTACCATGTCTAGGGACTAGGTAACATAGAATATTGCACATAGGATATAATAAATGATATATCTAATCAAATTAAAATAAGGTATTACAATATTTCTATATTTTTCATCATGTTTCAAAGGACACATCTCCGTATAGAATATTATACCATGTGAAAATGGAATCTATATAAAATTTGATTGTATAATCATATATATTTTCAATACCTTGTCAATATATATACTTGAAAATTGTATAATATGACTATTTGAAATATCCTAAAAGATTTTGATCCATAAATTGTTGGTCATTCCACTTATGTCTTTTATAGATATTAATTCATTTAACAATTCCATTCATGGTTTTAACACTATTAATTTTCTAACTGAAAATAACATATCATTAACATATTTCACTAGGAAAAACATGGAACTCCCAAGAAAATTATTATTGAAACATGTTGTACATTTATTTTTATTAAATCCAAATTCACTTATATCCTCATTAATATATATATTTTATGATAAGATTTCATTCTTTATAACAGAGGTATCTTTATAATTATTACAAAACTTGTTGGATTTCATTAGCATCTCAAACCAATTTTACAATTCAAAATAGGTATTTTCCGTAAAATTACCACTAGAAAATGAGGTACCATAATCGATTTTAAATTTATTTCTATATTTGAAGGATGTTAAAGATAGTGTAATTATAATAGAATTTATTATAATAATTAAGGGAATGGTTTCACTGTATCCATTTCCAATAATCTACATAAATCCTTTAGCAACCAATTTTACAATATAGGTAATAATTTAAATTAACATTTACAATTTTATTCTAGATTTACTATTTGTATTTGATGTGATTAAATTAAACTAGAGGGTTTTCTAAAGTGAAAAATTGATTTTGGATAAGGGATAAATTTTTTAATTTAATAAACTTTAACGAACTTGAACATTCATTATTATATACTTCCTACTTATAGAATTGAGTAATGTAATTCACTATAAATGAAAAGGAACCTTCCTCTATGATAATAAATCTGTATCAATAATGTTTTATAACATCACTATTTTATATACATTATACTTTTTTTTCTAGAACAATATTATCTAAAATGACTTATTGAGTACATTATTTCCTCAACTCTTTTTCATCATGATCAATTATTACATCAATGAATATATTACTATCACAATATTGTTAAGAGATTACTACCATTCACTACATAATCAAAAATGGACAATTGAAGACTTTTATGACCTATCATTGATCTCACTGTGATTAACATGGTCTAATTTCTATTCTTAACTATATCATTATAGTTTTTGAGGATAAATTAATTGATATATGACCGAAAACACTTTAAAATAATAAGTAATGTTTTCATTTATATATTCCCACCTTTATATGATTAAAGATTCGTTATATTTTTATCATGGTTATTATCCAATTAAATTTTATTTTCTATAATTTAATTAATGTATTCTTATGTTGGTTGTTTGGTTTTAAAGGATCAGACACCACTTGTTCAATATAGTGAAAAAATGTAAAGATGGAAAAAATATCTATCTTCTATTGAATATAAAAAAATATAAACATACAATAAAGAAATTATTGTATATTTTTTTAAAATAATTCGTTTGATACCACCATTAATAAATATTCATGATTAAGATAACTTAGAGGAATCTTAAGGACTGGATCCCCAATGATGTATCAATAGGTTGAAGATAAATCACTCACAATAGTGGTCATACAATCCATCATTTCAATTATATCCTAGTTTCTCACAAGAAACTGGAGGGAGTAGGAGACCTTGAAAAGGGATAATCAGATAATATAAAAACAACCCACCTCTATGGATTTCACTAGTTTATATAGTTCATAAGAAATGATCCCTCATTCAAATGCATTTACTCATATGTTACATAATAGAAGTTAAATATCATGTGGTAAGAATGGATTATAATCCTTTTCCCACGGACATAACTCTTATGTTCACCGACTGTCTACATTTTAAATGATAACTTATGTAGAAGAGAACCAAATGTTAACATTTTACATTCTACAAAAAGATGGATACAATCCATATGATTTATCCTTTAATCTACATAATGTCTAGTATATGGGCATGTTATCTTATGTAACAGACTACGATACACCCATATTTTTCTATATGATCAACCCAGATACAAATATAATGTGTTATTATTTTAAAAATAATTCAATCAACTTCCCATCTTCACTATTTCCTAATACCCTTTATTATAATACTTCATATATTAAATCATATAAAAAACATATGATATCAAATTGAAAACTAATTTTACATATTTTCTACAACATTGTTGGTTAGCAATCATCAAATTTCACATTAGACCAAATCATATGAAATAAATTGTTCATACCTATTAAACTTTATTTTGGACACACTCTACAACAAATTTCGAGAACCAATCTGAGTAAAACCCAATCACCCTGTATTAAATCAATAAGTTTAACCACATGGGATATTATAGCATTGAAAACAAATATTAATTCCAAAATAAATAAATATAATGAAGGGGTGTCCTATGTGAAATAATAAAAAATAATCATATTTTAAAGTGATCATGCATGATCTCCATAAAACACATATAACTTTAAACATGTGCCAACCAATTACATCATAAGAAAGAATGTACTTTTTTTATCCTTTTCTCAAAGATATCGAGTGACTATAAGAAATAATGTGTTTTAATACTCTATACCCATCTAACATGATCTTGATTCGTGGTTGACTAGGTTCATGAATATATCACATTTCATTCATGTTTATGGATGATCACATCACATGCCCCAAAAAGATATATAGGCACACCATTTTTGTAATATAGTTATGGTTATACATATCCTTGGTCGATCTTCATGAAGGTACCAATTCTAATACATTACATAAAAATTAAAAAATCCCATCATTGTTACACTAAAACTAATTTCTTGTACAAAAATATACCTAACCACCACCTAATTAGCTAATCACCAAGGATTTTATATGAGTAGTTCGAAATTATAAACATTTTCATGATAGATATCTTACCAATATATGGTATGTAGACTCTAAATATAAACCTTGTGTAGGGGTCCAAAGTTTCCCATGATCTTTCTCTATCATTCTGGGGTTTCTGATTGGGAAGGGGTGTTTTATAAAATCTATAATAACATCATAGAAAAATTCAAAAATTACTATTGTTTTGGAAAGGGATTTAATAATTATATAATTAATTTAAATTTTTAAAAGTCCACTTAAATATTATTTTATGAGTTATTGTTAGTAATTTATTAAATTTTGGATGTGTTTTGGAAATTTAGAATTTAGGATATATATTTTTCTTTTCTGTCATCAATTTTTTTAATTAAAAATGTAATAATTTTTAATAAATTATTTACCCTTTTATATTATTGATGTTTCATAAAGCTAATTTTTTCATTGTTTTTTTAATTTTATGTGGTGTTTTTCATATATTAAATATGGGTTATCAACTATTTTCTAATCCCAATTGATGGAAAAATGGAGCCGGCATATGCTATTAAAATGTATTTATGATTTTCGAATAACAATTTAAGTTAACCCGAGAATCCTTCCACTCGCATAAATGTAAGAATATATTCATGTTATGGTGAAACCTGACCCATGTATGTGTTAAAAAGTGTTTTCTTATATTACATAAGGGTAATAATGTGTTTTTATTTCACACATAAGGTTATTTCCATGATTTTGTAAAGGTAACCAATTGAAAAAGGGTAAACCATGTTACCCTTAGGTAGCATATACTCTATATGTAAGTCTAATGTTTTAAATGTAGTTTTTACCCCTGTTTCATATATGCATATTCTTTTTCATTTTTAAATAATCATAATTATTGGAAATATAATATTTAAATTTCCATTGAATCAACTAAACTTTTAGAGGAAGTTTTCAAAATTTTTAAATGGATTAAAATAATTATTTTAATTAAATAAAAATTTTATATAAATATATTCAATATGAAATTTAATATGAAATAAATTTCTTGAATAGAGTCTATATCAGTTCAATATAAAATATCATATATCTCATATTCAAGATTGTATTTATTTCATTCCATCATATGTAAACTATATCCTTTTTAATCAAGTCGTGTGATCCATATATAGTTGATTTTAGTTTTATCCTACTATGTCATATCTTTGATTCTAGACTAAATAAATATCCCATATCTCATAAATTTTGATGTTGTCCATTAAATATTCATCCTTCCAAGTATGGGATCCAATAAATAGTATTTATTTAATGTATATGTGTTAATTTCAAATTTTTAAGACTCATATGAATAGATGAATGAAACTAACCAAAATTAGTTAATAATATATAAAATAAATACATGAAGAATGACTATATGATAATCTAGAAAATTTTATATGGGGAGATGAGATGCATGTAGTTTAATATTGTAAATGAATTATTTCTATAATTTATGTTGAGGATAAATTAACGTGGTATATATTGTTTATACTATTAATGAAAATTTAATTTTGTTGGTTGATACAATTAATAAGATAATGTCCAGATAAATTCTTATTAAATAATTACTTATATAAATTAATATATTAAGAATTAGGAACAGTGACACCTACTAAAATTATTATACTATTATTTATATTCATAATAATATTAGAATATAGTATCACATGAAATAATTATCTATTTAATAAAACTATAATTTTTAATTAAGGGAAAATAATTATCACGTGTATAAATATTTCCTCCAATACCTGGAAATATAAATGAATTTTATATGAAATGTTATTGAAACTTTTATTTATCATGGAAATATAGAGTGGCATGCAGTAGAATATTTACACTTTCTTAATAATATAATTTGAAATGAAATATATGTTTATTAAATATAGATTATAATTATTATTTTTTGTATTTATTAATTTTGTGTTTATTACCACTATAGATTTATAAATAATATTTCCCTCCATGGATAATTATGATTGTCTTAGAATATAGTAATCAAATTATGAATTTATATTTAATATTTTTATAATAGTTTAACAACTTAAATTGAATGATTTATCGTAACAAGTTGAAAAGAATATTTTACTTCCTATTATATTATTAGATTAATGAAAAAATAAATAATTTCATGTTGTATAAGAATTGTGATTTATTGAAGGTTATCCTTGAGAAAAAGTTATATAATCACATTGAGTTTTATAATTTGTGATCAATGAAATAAAAATTATTGAATTTACTAGTTTTAAACATGTTATATAATATTGATGAGAATTGTTTTATTGTTTTTGAATTATTTAATATAATTAAATGAGATATTTTTCATTTTCGATAATATAATATTTCATGATGGAGAGATGAAATTATTAGTTGAGACATTCAGTTTATTATTTCTTACTGATTTTATCATGATTGTGTTCTATTTATTATTAATTTTTTAATCATGATTGAAATTTTTAGAAGTGAAATAAAAACATAAAGTTGAAAATGCTTTGATAGAAAAAGTCATATTAGAATAAATAATGTAGAGTTTCCTAAAATATGAAAGAAAAAATTAAGGCAGAACACTATATTAAATAAATAATATTTAGAATTCAAAATTGGTGTAGATGACAATAAGATTGTTTATAATTTATTAATAAAATAATTAAGGATGATTGTTTAATTTAAATGGTAAGATAAATCATTTCATTTTGGCTTAATGAGCCCGTATATGTCTGATGAAGTCTATAATTACTTGTTTTATTTTTCCATAATTTTCCTTGAGGTTACGTGTCAAATATAATACAACATATATCTATTATCTATATATCATACTCTTGAAATTATTGGTTGATAACCTTGTGTGACATGAACACTTGATGAGTAATGGGATGGGATTTCTAAGGCTCTAATGATCGCACATGGTGTTGGTTGTGGTGACGCCAGTGGCATGTGATTCCAGTTATGATGTTGGGGGAGGAATTTGGTTCTATTTATGGTGATGAATTTTTAATGAGATGATATAAGTGATTTAATACATCATTTTTTAACACACAAGGGTTTTTTTATTATATTAGAGTGCGGATGCTCATTGATTCTTACATCTATCTTATGGAATACATAATGGACAATGGATTATTGTTATCTATATAAATAGATTACAAATATGGGACATAATTTAATGATATCCACTACCATTGAATCCTATATTTGATGTCATAGGATGATTCTTATGTTACTAATTTTTCTAGAAATTTTAAATTAATTAATGATATAATGAGCTTGGTTCATTAAGATTAGTTGTGGTGATTACATACTTTTGAATACAAGTAAGGATAAATTCTTCAATCTTCACATAGATTATAAAATTTAAAATGATTATATTAAAAATAAATTTGGAATAATACTAATTAATTGTTAATTAATTAATTAACTATTACCCTCATGTGTTTATGCTTATTTATTGTCGAGACCTTAGTAGTGGTATCCATGTGTCCACTGTGATAACAAAGAAAAATAAATATAAACATTGGTAGTTTCCCTAAGCGTGGTTGTGAGCTATATCTAAATTTATCATTTTTTTATTTTAGAATCATCCATCCAATGTCTTAAAAAAACTAATAAATAAAGGTTTTATGGTTTGTTTCCAACAACATAATAGTTTGTGAGGGTACAGATAGAAAAATACCCAATTATCTGTACTTTCTTATTAATTGTTGTATTGCATGTAGGTATGAAAAAGGGTTATTTATCTTACATTTGTGTTACATGCTTTTATGGATTAAAATTATAATGCATAGTTGTATCTGTTGATGGTGCCCCTGGATTCCCTTGGGTGTAATTTCTTGGACATGGATGGATTCAATATTTAAGAATTTAATGGGATATAGTGTTTTTAAGACATTAACTTTGTTACAAATTGAATGGTGATGATGATGATGATATGGATATGTAGATAGATTAAAACCTTATATGGTGGTCCCTATATGTGAATAATGTGGGTAGTTAAATGACTGACTCACATTAGGGATGAACAGATTATTATGGAAGCAATGGTGTCTCATGAAGTGTAACATTAGGGAGTGAGATAAGAAAACTAGTCAAGAAGTGGTTTCTATGTATCCATATATATATATGTGTGTGTCTTTATGTGTTTGAGTTTCTATATAAATATATTTATATGTGTGCTAAATAATATTTTTATACTTCATTGAATTAATTGGGGATTGGGTTATATTGTGGTTTAGAAAAGAGTAATAAACCTATATTGGTGATGGAATTGTTCTGTTTGATTACATACTCATATTTATTATGATTATTTTTCATTTATCCAGAAATTTTTTATAGAGGATCCCACTAAGTAAAAATTTCATCCTGAAACTATTTATATATATTAATGTTATCAAGATATCTTTGGTGATCGTGTATGACATTAACAGTTCGATGTGTTATTTGAGAGGTGGTGGAGTTTTTTAACTATTGATAATTATAACATTATTAATTCCGATTTTTTTTAATCCAGGGATATTTTACATCACATCACGTATGGGTATTACATCATTATCTAATTTGAGGATAAGTTTTTGGTGGGTTTTTTCATATTATATATTACATATAAAATCTTTATGATGGTAATGCCCATTTTTTAAGATTATGTACCCTTAATTCATATCATTATCACATGGTATATTGGAGTTGGTATTTAGGAATAATAATCTATCTTTCTACATTTCCATCCTAGGAGGGGACCCCTTAGAGGTAGGAGTCATGAAAGAGTGGTATCAAATGTGATGATGATAAGATAGATTATATTTTTAATTATTAATTGTTGGGGATGTATAGGATAGAATAGAAATAGTGTTAGAATAAATTACAATGTGTAATAAGAAAGTGATATTAGTTTGGTCATGGTATTTTTGGAACCCCTATGATCTAACACAAATAACATAGTATTAATTAGATATGCTTGGAAAGGTAATTCTTCTTATGTGGTAAAGACCTATGAAATGATCATCTATCATGCTTTTATGATTCTATACACCAATGATTTCAATGAGTAGGCAATAAAAAAAAGGTTAAAATGGTTAAATTAATTATACCTGAATAATTTATGACCCATGTTACGAGTCCCTAATGTTTTTTACTTTTTTAGAATTGATTTCGGTCTACATCCCTACCTGGATCATTCTATCAATGTTTAGAAAGATATGTCAGTATTATCTACTAAATAGAGGTCATAAATGAGAAAACTCAGAGGAGGAAACTCCAAGAGTTCTAGTTGTATAATTTTTAGAAATGAATATTTCATTTTTGAATTAAGAGATCATGTTCTGTTCAAAGGAGTAAGTGATAGCCTTCAGTTTAATTTTTTATTTGGGTGATAAATTTCTTTAATTGGGTATAATGATTCATATTAGGAAAATAAATTAATGGTGGTAATTATTTTGTAGGATTTATGAGGTGTTTTTTGTTTATTGGGGATTTTCATAGATCAATTTTAAGGATTCATTTCTTTCTTTTCACACAAATATGGAATTTTTTTTGTTGTTATTTTCCTATTATTTAGTAATATATGAGTTCTAATTTTGATATTTGATAAAAATTTTGAGTTTAATTTGGATCTATAAATAGTTTTATTGTTATCCCCATTAATTGAATGACTTGGATTAAAGATATGCATTTATTTATAACCATTTATAATTAGTATATGGAAACCAAAACATTCTGTCTTTTAAATCCCACCTATTAAATCATTTATCCATGATTTTCTACATAAAATCATACTCTAGTTTCCAAAACACACATAAGTTTTCTCAAATAAAGTAATAATAACTTATTATTTTAGCCATGGTGTCAATATAGAGATATGGTCCTAGAAAATTATTTCTCTGACCTTGTTCATGTCATTCAATAACCTTCATGTAATTCATAGAAAAGTGAATATATTATCATCAGGGGGTTTCTTTATCATAATATCTAACCTATAATTTTATCTCATGCATAATGTGTTGTAGATTTTTAATAGAGGAATGGGTTCTTGTTTGTTTTCCCCATGATTAATCAATTTACTCTTCACTCAGAATATGTGATATGAGACATTTTTTGTTAATGGTAATATTCTATATTTATCATTCATGTAATTTCATTCAAATTTTATATTTATTCCTCTATAGGTTGGGGGAAAATCTTACATATTATTGGTAGTGAGTGTTTCTTGGGTTATGATGTGGATATGGTCTTATGGGAATACATCCTTCGAAGGAATTTATCTCATATTTTTTATATGTGTTATAGATATGAGAATATAAATAAAAGGGATAACTCACCCATCATGATTCCTAATTTTTAGAATATGCATTTTAAATCCTTGTGGTTGAGTCAGTTCTTCAAAAAGTGATAAATATCATGGTGTGGTTGATGTGTTAATTTGATTTCTGGGCATGTATGATCTCTATTTCATTGATTTAGTCTCTTCTATTGGTTTTGGAATTTTCTTAATTTTTAATTTATAACTCTTAAAAAATTGAGTATAATTATGGTAAATAGAATTTTGAATGCTTAACCAAATCTATATTTCTCGTGGTTGTGTTCGTAGTCAATAATGATTTGTTAAAAATCTAGAAACTTTTAATGTTAGATATTGTTTATTATTCCCACATTATGTTTTCATTATGATGTATTCCATATGTTAAAATTGGTTATATTATTTTTATGTTTATTTAAATTAACATGTTAAGGGACATGGATATTTAGTGTCAGTTATATAAAGTTAATTTGATGAAATAATGTAAGATTTTGAGAATTTTAAATTATGTTGGAATTGATGTTCTGTATGAAAGGATAGATACAATTATTGTTCTAATTTAGAATTCTAAGAAAAGTCAAAATGTTTATCATAAAACTTGTTTGTGTTTGAAAATAATGTAGTGAGTTGATAATTTTTTTGTTAAATAATGATAATCCAAATAGATTACTTTATTGAGTTTTTTTATTTATTTAATTAATAATTAAATGGTGTGATATATGTCCTGAATTTAAATCTTCCTTTGAATAGGATTTTTCTATTTTGATATCCTTAACCCACAATTGTTAATGAATTTTTATAAGTATCATATCTAAAACTATTAATAAATTATTATACCACCGCGCTAATATACTTACTTCACAATATGATATTCATGATATGTTCTGAATGTAATTAATTAAATTTTATAATTTCATGTATGAAAATAATGAATGTATATATTTTTATTTTCTAGATTGTCTAAGTAATGTTATTGAAGTGATATATATAATAATTTTTCCACTTAAATTACATTCTATGATGTCAATTTAAATCAATATAATGTGATTATTTCTAGATTTATTCCATTCATTAGTATTATTTTGTTGTAATTATTGACTTGTTGATATTGTTTTATTTCTAGTTTCATTTGAGCTATTTGTGTTACCTTGCATTTCACTATTTTATCATACTTAGGAACACGAGTCACAAATTCATGATCATTATTCCAAACTAATTGATGATTTTTTGGGTTAAATTATATAATCTTATGATGATATATGATATTGATTCTCATCTTTGATTATATTTTTTTGTTAATTTTCTTGTTCTTGTGTGTGAGGTATCTTCTTAGAGGGATTGTTTTCTGAGTTTTTTAATAGTTTTTTAGGCCGTATTCAGGTTCATCTAGACTATTTAATGTCTTATAAATATAGTGAGATACGTAAGAGGCGTATCACAAGTTTTATTAGTTATCTCCCTTTTAATTTTATTATTTATACTTTTTTAAGTTCTCAATGTTAATAATTGGTTGTGAGGTATCTAATATGTGTTTCTGAATATTTCTAAGACCATCCTTAGTCATTCCATTATTTTATTTGGTTTGGGGTTTTTTATTAACATTTTATAAAAAAATAAATTATTTTTTAAATTATAAAGTGGTATGCAATTTTTTAACAAATTATAGAAGTAATTTCATTGATTCTAATGTTTATTTGGGACATAATTTTGACTGTTTTAGAAAATCGATTTAATTTCATAGTTATTTTGAAATTTCAAAACATATAAAAATGATGTTTTTTTCTATAATTTTTTGTTTATTTAAAATGTAATATTAGCAATAAAATATGTCACTTTCTCATGTTTTGATGTTTTATAGAGGTAAATCTATTTTTATTTTCTATGTGGGGGTAAGTGGTGTGTTTCATGAGTAGAATAAGGGTTAAACATTATTTTTTAACCCCATATAATTGTAAATATGATCCTATATGTTATATGTAAATTTATTATCTATTTTCAAAAAACCACTTAAGGGTATCCAATAAATCCTTATACTCATATAATAGTAATTTCAGCATCACATAAGGGTGGAGCATTTCATATGTATGGGTATGTCTGTGGTTTCCTCTCTTATATAAGATTGAGACCATGTTTCCAATTTCTATATATCTTTATTTAATTATGTTCATAATGATAACCAATCGTGTAATGTTAAATCTATGTTACCCATTTGCAACAAACAATCCACATGTATGTGTAATGTGTTAAATATAGAAAATCCATTTTATAACCATGTTTTACATCTACATGTTTTTTAACAATTTTTAAAAACATAACATCTAAAAATAAAGGATTCAAACATCCCTTTAAAATTCTAAAATTTTATTTAATATTTCTATAGAATTTAAATGGATCAAGATCATGATTTGTGTTATATATGAATTACATGGGAATTTTTTTAATATAAAATTTAATCAAAATTAAATATCCATGTGGATCTTGTATATACATATTATAAAATACTATATCTACCACATTTGAATAATTCACCAATTATGAAGAATCTTAACAGACCAGAACCGTTATATTCAATTCATTTTCTCCACCTATTGTTGAATAAAATTTTATCCTCACACACCGCACCATTTTTCTAGACTGAAGAAATATCACATACATCCAATATTATTTTATTGTATATTAACGTTTTACTCTTCTAATTATGGGGATTAACAATTATCCTTTATTTTATATGCATGAATGAATGTAATATTCTTTAGAATAATTTTTTATATTGATGAAATTATATATACTAATATAATAATCTGAATAATAGTCACATGGAAAATGATTATATAATTATATATAAAAATTAAAATGGGAAGAAAAATTAATGTAGTGTATTAATATTAATTAATTTTTTTTATAATTTAAATAGACGAAAAACTTAAATATAAGCTCTTAGTTTCAATAATTACATGAAAAATATGTTGGTGGATGATATTTTTATAAGATACTTTCATTCATAAATATTCATAATTAATTTTCTGTATGAATAATGAAACTATGATTGAGAAAGATTACCACGAATTTAATATTGTAAATTAATATTTAATCTTGTAAAAATTTTAGAATATTTTATCATAGGAAAACATTTCACATTGATAAAATAGAGACTTTTATACATAAGAGAAAGATAAATCTAATGTTAAAATATTGTTTCCATGGACTAGATGTGTAATGGAATATGTCGATGAAAATTCATTAGTAATTTTATTTATCTTTAGGAATATTATGTTGCATGTAGTAAAATATATGAAATGTGTTATTAAAATTTCATGAAATTAAATTTAATATTATTCCTAATGATTGTGGTTCATCTTTTATTATTTTAATTTTGAAATAGAAATGTTATTTCATTCTTTGGAAAATTAATATTATCAAATATTTTAAAAATCAGAGGTTGAATGTATATTTAGTCTTATTGATTGTAATATAAAAAATGAAATTTAATTATTTTCCACCTATAGAAAAAAAATCATAGATAATCTATTATATTATTAGATAAAAGATATAAAAATGTAACTAATTTTTTTAAATAATTTTGATTACAATGGAAATTATCCAAGAGAGATAAATTTATAATCACATGATGTTTCATAATTAGTCATTGATAAATTATAAATAATATAATACCATGGTGATAAACTTCTCAAAAAATTTAGATGGGAATTGTATTGTAATTCTAGACCAATTTTAGATAATTGAATGAACATTTATCACATCTTCAGATAAATTAATATTTAATGATGTGGGTTTTAAATTATATTTTAGGACATTTTATTTATTATTACCTCTTGATATATACTTGATACTATTATATCTATTATTATAGTTTCCAACCATGATTGATATGCTGAGAAATTTAATAAAAAAGATAATAAGTTTTTTATTATAATAATATATTCATGTTGAAAAAATAATAATAGAGTATTCTGATATATGAATAAGAAGATTAAGGTAGAAAATTAGGTTAATTAAATAAAATTTGACCTTGTATATTTTTTTGGTATTGTTTCCTTGATTTATTCATTACTAATTAGTTATTAAAATACTATATTTAATTTTTAATGATTTCATTAATTTTTTTGGGATGACTGAGCTCACCATTTATTAATAAACCATATAATTCCTTTTTTTATTTCTCCACCACATCATTTGAAATTATTTTTTGAAAAATAAATTTCATATTTATTTATTCTCTATATATTTGGAGCCTTGGTGTGATTGATTGATAACCCAGTGTCGTTGGAAAACTTTAAGTTAAATAAGAGGGGATTCATAAGGATGTGATTACGACATGAGATTCGCATTATATTGATACTGGTGGAATGGGGTTATGGTTATGATGATGCCAGGGGAACATGGTTACGATTCCGTAGATGATGTCACAAGATGTCATATGTAATTTTCTATGCCATGGTGTGGGGAGTTGAGGAAGTTGATATGAGTTCAGAGTTGTGCTTTCTCATCAATGCATAATTTTATCTTAATTCTAAATAAATGTCCAATGTCCAATATTCATTTTTATCACCTTCTAAAAATGGAATGACACAATTTGATGTTATTCGCTACAAGTGCATCTTTCCAATGGTATATTAAGAGGATTGTAAAAGTAACTATGTGTTTCGAAATGATAACTAAATTAATAAAATAATGGAGTTGATTTTTTATTCTTATTATGGTGAAGACATAATTGATAATGAAAAAATGGATAAATGTATCCATCCACACATCACTTATAAGTAAAAACTTTTAATCTTGGAAATGAGAAATCATTATTATTAATCGATTACTAATGAATTTATTAATAGTTAATTGGTTGCTTATATTATTTTCTGATGCATATACCTTGTAGTGTAAACTTAGTGTCCTATACGATGATAACAACATATGATTTAAGGCTATGTAGTTTCCCTTAGTGTAGTTTTATTCTATAACTGATCTATATATTTTGGTATTTCATATGAATTGAACCCATTATGGAAGGGAAATCGACAACCATTGGTTCTGGGGAGTTTGGCCCAACATCCATGATTATGAGCATATGGAAGGATGAATAACCCATATACCACAACCTCTTTTTATATATAGTATTATGGGAATCTATGCATTTGATGATTTTATATAATATTTTGTTGCAGGATTTGATGGAATGTGGTTATAGATCATACATGAATATATTTTCATTCGCCTTAACATCACATTGGTGTACATGAATGGGTTATTATAAATTAGTGTCTAATTCATTTACAAGGGCAGTAATGGATTCTATACATAAACATGGTCAATAATAGTATTGTGTTAATGATTATATCGGTATTTGGACTTATACCAACAATAGATACTATGACCTATATGAGTCTAATGTAAGTAGGTTCGGTCCCAACTCAATTGAGAGATTATATGATTATTAAGGAAATTATGAGAGCTCATGAGATGTGGGATTGGGGTGAGAGAGAAGAAAACCAAGAGTGAAGTAGTTTTGGGGTACCAATATTAACATATATATATATATATTCTCAATATTGTGGATATAATTATTTGTTTTATTTGGGGAGTGATTCATGGTGAGAATAAAAAATGAATAGTAAACCTATTTAGTTTATGAGTTAAATATATTTTTTCTCAATAGTCTTTAGGATTATTATTTTATATTTTATAGAAGAGGTTATAGGTTGCATCTTATTTATTATACTTCTATGAATACAATCGGTATATATAACTATGTCTAGGTCATTATGATAGAGTGGGGGATCAAACCAGATATTACTAGGTCGAGTAGTTGTTCAAGATGAGTTAGAGATTTGTGACCACCCTTGAGGATTATACCATTAGTAATTTAATTTAATTTTTATCTAGTTATTGATGAAATCACATTACGCATCAAAATTTCTTCATTATATATTTTGATATTATTTTTCTTGGTGTTTTTTCTCATTATATCACTATCTTCTCATATCATTATATGGGTAATTAGTATAATGTATTGGATTATATATTTTCGGTTCTAGTCACCATCTTGTGTCCTATTAGAGGTAGTCCTCTGGCATCATTATATCTCTTTCCCCGTTTAAATCTTAGGATGGGTAGCATTGGATGATTGGTATTGTTACACCATGAAAAACTATTACACCTAAAATAGGGTGTATGGAATTCCATGTGGAATATATCACGGTTAATTTTGCATTGAAATATACTATAATGCCTCATGATCTTATTATATTTTTTGATAAAATAATCATAGTCATGTTAACGTCAAAATATTTTCATAACATAATACGCACTATAATGAACACTGGTTAGGGATGGATTATATTTTTAGAATTTCATTATCATTTATTTCTTTAAATATATATATATATAATGAATGAATAATAATATATATATTTCATTTTATATTACATTATACATTTTGAATAATTAATCTCTTTTAATAATACTAAATAAATCCATACATAAGCACTTATCGAATCATATCTCATAGTCTAGTCTACTAGATCATCTTTATGTTTTCTACACTATTAGAAACTAGTTGAACTCATTACATATCAATGTAATTAATATCACATATCTGTGTAACCATATGATAAAACCATTCAGCTAAATAATTTACTAACATTTATTAAAAAATATAGTATGTATAATGGTTAGATATAGGAATAATTTTTCTAATACTCTAATCCTTCTACAGAATATTTAATATTCATAACATGATAATGTCAACTGATAAAAAAATATCATTTTAGAAACGTAAAACAATTTCTATTTTTGTCATCATCATCAAAGATGGAAGCTTTTTCCATATTATTTTTTCATTGATATCTTTTGGTATCTACAGTTACACATTAAAATAATGCTTAACCAAAGTACCCAAAAACATTTATAATATTATGTTATATTCACATTAAATGGAATGATCTATAATTTGATAACTTAAAAAAATATAATAATACTCACACAATCATCTGTTATAGTAATATTCAAAATATTAGAAAGAGAATGCTTATTGAGAATGTGTTTTGTATTTTAAATAGCCACTTCCCAATAGATTACTTGGGTTCCCCAACTTCACAACATCATATTCATATTCATTATTTTGATGGTGTTTTAGACAAGCTTTCTATTAGGATAATAAATTGTTACTATCATTTTCTATCGTTTGGGGTCTATATTATGTTAGTGAACATTTTTTATCATCCATCCCCATACCTAACTTATACAACTTATGTGCTCAGAAAATATTGTTTAAAAATTAAACAAAATGTTTTTGATGATTATTTACAATGTGAATAAGGAGGGGTGGTTCCATTGGACCTCATGGTAAAGGAAGGAAAAAAGATATTGTTGTGTGGGTATCAATGTAAGGTATGTGGAAGAATCTATGTATTTAATGCAAGAAAAGATATCTTGGGATTCCTGGAGGGAAGAACATTTTGGGATAATTTTGTTGATTTAAAGTATGGGTTTATCATAGTGGATCCAAACAACCAAACAATGTGGGTGTGGAAGAACATTAAAAGTCATATGTAGGTCCTTCACCATCCTTGTCTATGGATTATTGGTCCTGGGAAAATTATTTATTGAAACTATAACTATTTGAGGACGACATTGGGATTCCTAGGCTATCCCACTCCTATCATGGGTATCCATGAATCTTGCAGGTATCATGGTATCTCCAATGTTTTTATAAACACGTAGTAGTGGCACATCATCAATCGAATCATTTTGAATAATTAGGTAGATAAAATGGTTTACACCTACCACCCAAACATATTATTCAACAAAAAATTATTTCATTCGTAGTGGTGAGGTCTCATCATCAAGGGTGAGTAGGCTGATATCTTGTGCCATCATGAAATACCCAAAAAATCAAGTGTCCTGGTCTGGACATTAAGATCCAATTCAATTCCCACTATCAAAGGTAATTAATGGAAGGTAATACAACACTCTATAAATGTATACTACTACTTAGATACAAATAAAGAATCCACCGACCATCCTTTATTCTACATTTAATTGGCGCTTTCAGCGTAGAGAGGTCCTCGTGAGTATTCTGGTTTCAATTTTCAACGCAAAAACTCTAATTTATTTCTTCATGTTCCTTCGATGTTTTGGGGAAAGAAACTCAAAATTATTGTGAGATCCATGCACATAGTAGTATGTTTTTGGAGCATCTGGTGTGTTAGGAAGAAGACTAGGAATGAGAATTTTCAAAACATGGCATTTTCCCTAAGTGTCAAATGCCACTATTTTCCAGTCCAGTTGGGACCTCTTCCATGTTAATGGAAAAAATCTCCATTTCTGAATTTATTTCTATCGAGAAAATTTTTTCACATTTCCTCAGAGGTTAGATAACAATGTTATAGGGATAAAATGGAACCCTCCTTCCCATGGGATGAAATTGAACACCCATAGTTCCATTAAAAATAGAATTATGAATGAAGGTGGTATGATGCATGATGGTAAGGGATTTGTTTTCATTTATTAATGTTCTAACTATGGGTATGGGAGATCGTTGACGGTGTAGGTCAAGGCTCTTCTCAATGGAATTAATATTTTTAAATAATATAACACAAATCTAGTGGTTCTAGAGATATACTCTTCGATCATCTAGAACTGCTTGAAAAATCATGGCTCTATTCCATGGAATATTAGATATATCATATGTAGGATAGAGATATTTTTGAATGACAATGTTCAGGTGTCTCAAAATCCTTTTTAAGGGATAAAGAAGAGCATTCCCTCACATCCAAGGATAATCAAATTTCCCATCTTACTATATTTTCTAGTCTTGGATCTTTCCCCCTTGAATGTGTGGATGATGTGCGGGTAGATGATCCTATTTTTCACTTTTTTCCCCCTGATCTATTTTAATTTATTGTGGATGCATTCATCTCTTTCAAATAAATAAAAAATATATCTACCTACCTATTTTCTTTAGAATTAATATTTATCAAACAACAAATTATTTCCATAACATATAGGTATTTATTATGTTAAGATAAATTTTCTGAAAATGTATTCTTATTTCTTTAAAATATACCACTAAAGGGTGTGAAGACTATATACCTCATTTAAAAAAATCATATATGAACTTCTACTTCATAGATGATATATTTTAATTTATTGAATCATCCCAAAACATGTTATAGATTTTAATAAATCATAATAATTTTGTCATAATATCATGCCTTTTATAATGTATGTTAAATGACACAAAAATACTCATCATAAATATAGATCCATCTATGTTTGATAAAATTATATTCCGTTAAAATACTATATTTAATAATCCAACGATTCATTTGAATAAAAATCATAATATTCATCAATTAATTCCATTATTTTGAAATCTATTATGATTCAAAATATTTTATAATATAAATTTGTTATCACATAATGTTAGAAAATAAATTTATTTCTATAAAATTGAATACTTACAAGTATACTATAATAAATTTCTCAAACATAAGTAGGCATACCGATCAAATTACATCCTATATAATCATTACACCTCCATAACAATAATAAATATTTATTTAAATTAAATTTAAATACTACAAAAAGAACTATTATTGTAATATGTAAATAAATTTTTTTCTTCTTATTATAACATTAATTCACTTTGACAAACAGTGAAACACTAAAAATAGGAATCTCATTCACAATTGTTCTACCCTTAACACTTTGATAAAATATTGTAGAAATTTCTTGAAATAATTTATATTTTTAGAAAATTTCCATTTATAAAAAAATATCTTTATTATTTTGAAAAATAATTTAAGAATCCTTAAATTAAGGATTTTTATACTTATTATAATCATCTAGATATACTTGTTGAACAATTTCAATAGTATGTAACTTAGAAGGGGTTTTCAATAACACATTGAATATCGATCATGATTAAAAACAATTCATATGTTGGTATAATTGTTTATGATGTTACATTGATATCCTAATTTTATATATTTATCTCAATGTAAATATTAATGATTATGATGAAATAATATACAAAAATATATTTAATGTAATGTGTATACTTTTTTAAAAATAGTTTACATGAAAATTAATAAAATATAATTGAACAAAAGTAATATATTAATTTAAATACACGCTATACAGTAGTGGAACAAGATAAACTATTAAGTAACGAATTATTCTTATTTTTCATTCCACTCATCATTTATTTATTTAGTTAGGTTGTTGTCTAAATAATATCATAGATCATTATAGTATGGTTGATCAGAAAACTCTTTGTATAATACATCATATAGATAAAATCACCAATGTTTTTTTGATAACCTAACTCATACGGCTTTGAAGAAATGTGTAACCAAAAGATCAAAACATAACTTGATTACCTATATCAAAGGGTTATCAATTTTCACCAATCCATAGAAAATATAATTCATGGGAACCTTGCTTTGGAATTACAATAAATGTTGAATGACATTAGGTTTAAAATTAGTATTATTATTGTCACGACTCGTCCTCGGGGCCCATGCCGTGACTACCCCAAGCCTGCCTTCCATAGGCCAGGGGCTGGCGACCAGCACCAAATTCGTAAATCCCGATAAACTGGGAAGGCATTGCCTTTATAAAGGTAAACAAAACACAACAGAGTACAAGAGGAAGTAAACCACTAAGTACAAAAAGGAAGTACTAAAATGAAGTGGGCTAGAATACAAACCCATCTGAAAAGTCCAGCTACAACTGAAATAAAGTACAACAAAAAAGAAAAACAGCTAGAAGAAAAGATGCAGCTCCTGGGTCATCCAGCTCGGATCCTACCTTAAGGGTAGGTACATATAGCGCAGCTCCTGGATTTTCCACCACGGTTCCTACCTGAAGGGTAGGTACAGATAGCGTTGCTCCTGGATCATCCACCATGGATCCTACCTGAAGGGTAGGTACAGATAGCCTTCTCAACGCTCTCGCCCGTCAACCTCCTCCGAGTATCGTCTCATCTTGAAGTCCACCACTGGGTACCATACAGTCCTGGAACACTTAGCCTCCATCAGTGTTGCCCGTCATCTGCATCCAACACAACGAGGTGAAGGCATAGCCTGTGCAGGGGTGAGTATATGATACTCAGTAGGGACCTCGAGACCCTCGAGGTCTCACTAAATCCAACAAGGATAACCACAAATAAGGATCTCAACAGATAACCCTTACTTAAGTATAAGCCCATACTTTTACCTAAGTTATCAAGTAACCCGTCTCAATCATGAGTAAACACAAATGTTATGAAATCAACGGATAACCACTACTTAGTTATATGCCCATACATATACCTAATTTGTCAAGTGACCCATCTCAATCATGAGGTAAACACAAAGGTCATTGACTCATCTCAAACCAGTATTTTCATTATCGAAACGGTAACTGCTGAAGAGCTCCGTCTCTGACGAGTACAGTGATCCTATCATGACTCTGAGATGCTTCTCACTAACCTTGGACTGCTGAGATACTCCTCATGTCGAGTACCGCGGGTCTTCCACCTCATAAAGTAGTTCTCCTCCACCATGGGTCTTCCACCTCACACAGTAGTGCTCCCCCTTATAGCATACAGAGGTACTCCTCTTGTCAAGTACCGCGAGTCTGCCACCTCACAAAGTAGTGCTCCTCTGCCATGGGTCTGCCACCTCAAAATGTAGTGCTCCCCATGGGGCTATGCAAGTCACTCTGAATCGAATTGGACAAGTAGTCATCAGGTCTCAGCCAGCTACACGGTCTACGTACTCCGTATGCTCGTCTCTGGGAGAGTCCGCTCCATGACCTACAGGTCGATACTCCATGTATCTCAAATTCCGTCAAAAAAGTATCTCAAAGGACCTCCTCTTCATATGGGTCTCAGTGCAATAGATGGCACGTCAATCGGACGCCCGGTCTATGAGTTATTAGCCTTTTCATCCCAGGGGCCCGGTTGGTTTCGTGTACTAACCAACCCGACCGTATCTCAACTGTACCCCGAACTCTCATAGGGTATACTCCTAGGTATCGTTTCCCAACGTGATCACCAACGCCGCTGACGGTTCGTCAAACGGACGTCCGGTCTGAAAGTTATCAGTTTTTCCGTTCCAGGGGCCCGGTTGGATTTCAGGTACAATCCATCCCGTCCACTAACCAACTACATCCAAAAATAAGTCTAATCTTTATGAATGTTTCGTCTCATCAAGAGGAATCTGACAAAGTTGACGGCACATCAATCAGACATCCGGAGCTCGAGATATAAGCGTTTCCGCTCCAAGGGCCCGGTTGGTTTTCGGTTCGAACCAACCCGGCCATACCCAAAGTTCTACTAAACCTTGAGTGTAATATACCGAAACGCTCGTCTTGTTCCAAGGATCACATCGCAATTGAAAGTGTGTCGATCGGAGGTCTGTAACCCACGATATGAGTATTTGAACGAAATCTGCCCGAGAATAGGGGGTTTGGCCCCAGACCGACCCGGCCCGAGACCCCCTGGGTCGGCCCGAACCGGGTCGAATCGAACCGGTTCTGGGTCCGGCCAGCTTGCGCGCGGCCCGACCTGGCTTGGGCATGGCCCGGTCGGGCGCTGGGGCGGCGCCCACATGGCCAACTCATCCAGTGCCGAGCTGAGCGGATAGGGGGGAGGCGCGCACCCCCTGATTGAAGCCCCCCCCCCCCCCCCGCGTGGAGGCCGCTCCCTTGACTGATGGGGGTTATGACCCCCGGTCTCCCCTGGTCTCGCGTGGCCGCTGGACCACCACCTTCTGTCGTGGCTGAAGCCACGGAGGACTCTCCTGGCTGCGCGCCGGGTGCCGCCTCCGTCCGACGGCGCCGGCAGGCTCTTCCGCGGACCACCGGACGCGCTCCGGTGGTCCATTTTGCTTTCTGTCTTTGCCAACGGTCCTCCCGGGACCCGACCGTCACTGCGGAGGCTTCAAGTTGACTTTGCGGCCCCATTTCATCATCTCCGTCAATCCGCGCATCAACAACTATCTGTGGAGGGTCCGGGCATTGTTCATTAGCCCATGCCCTCCGCATTAGTGGTTCTCAATGAATATCAAACTCAAACCAAACCCGATTATTCACCCCACAACAAACCCGCATGAACGAGCGATCCGCGGATCAACCGGGCAGAGATTGATCCGCTCTCGTCGTCCTTTTCTCAAAAGTTAAAGAGAAAATCAAATATAATTCCCCTACTTTGAAAAGATGTCACATGTCGTCGAGCCGCGAAAAGAGGAAATAGTCGCGATGATCGGACGTCGCGGAAGACCGGTGTTGATTCCGTTGATATTGGAGGGTGAGTCGTCATAAATGGCGACGTTCCCCATGGTGGTGTCTCTTCCCTTGACGCAGAGGAAGAAGAGGAGAAGGAACGTCGTCGGTGTTCGCTCGATGAAGAATGTGGCGTTTCGCTTCGTTCTACGTGGAGAGAATATGCAAGATGAGGCGGCGTTCTTCGTCGAAGCTTCGGTGTTCTTTGCGTTCTTCAACAAAGGAGAGGAAGCTTTCTTCTTCGGAGGAAGAAGTTCTTCAAAAATCAAGAGCTCTCTTCCCTTTCTCTTAACACAACAATTCCAACCAAAATAAAATAAGGCTCCACCTTATTTTATTTACCCATGCCATGATTTCAAATTTACAAAATTCAAATCCAATTCACTTAATTAATTAAACCATGAGTTGTTTAATTAATTAAGAGGTAGGTTGGAAAATTAAAAAGGAAGTGGAAGAGTTACTTAATAAAAGGGAGTTAACAAGTTTAAAGGGGGAGTTTAAAGGGGAAGAGTTATGGCGGGGTTAGATAATTTGAAGGGGTGGAGTTCGTGTGGGCCCCACCACCCTCCTAACCTCTCATGGGTAGTTCCCCAACTTCCACTCAAAGGATATAACCACTTAAAAAGAAATAAAATTGTAGCTCAATTTTATTTTTACTTTCCATAATTTTTAATATCTCTTCCTGAGCAAACGCAACCCCAGAAAAGGTGTTATTAAGCAATTACCGGTGCTCCGATTTCATCGGTGCCCTCGGATTTCAATTCCATGCACAGGATCAAAAGTTAGGAAAACTCGCTCATTCATTCACTGAACGTACCCGAGCTAAACTTCGGAAAATGATTCCGAGCACTCCGGGCCTCAGAATCAGGCACCGTCAGAAACTATGTTCTTGTAAAATCCCAAAGAAAATTAAGAAAAAAATTTCCTTGAAATTTTCGGGTCATTACAATTATGATTTTAACCTAACACATTGAATTTTTAATGTAGATTTAATATAACCATATTATATCATATTATTCAATTATTTATACATGCTTCTAATGATATAGTATTGAGTGATATTTCTTCCACTAAAAAATTATGTTCAAAAAATATAGTAGTGTAACTATTTATATAAATCAGATTTTACCTAACAGATCCAAATCAAAATATGACTATATTTATACATATTAAAATTAATCCCATTAATATGATATATAAAACCATTTCTTATATTATCTTATAATCATATGAAATCATAAATCTGAATATGAGTTGTCATGGAGTGATATATAGCTAGCCTATAATTTTCTAAATAAGTCATAATCCATTAAATGAGTGTTTAGTCTAACCCAAATCCTCACAAACCAGAAATACATTACTCAAGATAGTCATCAATTCCATAAAATATATAATATGTAATATTTTTAATCTATAATTATCTTCTAAATTGAAAGTTTTAATGTAGAACAATAAAAATTCAAGGTCGACGAAAACGAAAAAAAACATCACGCCTATATTATATATAACATCTTGTATTTTTCATGATATTATTTGAAATTAATACTTTTTTGGATTGTTTTTAGAAATAAAAATATCAGGCTTAAAACGAACTCTAATATACTATTAAAATTTTATTATTTAAATATGAAATTTATTACCGAGTTATTGGTTTGAGAAGTATGAATAAGAAAAAACATACTATGAAATATATATATGTTTTTTTCTAAATAAAATTAATAATATATCATAAATTTATTATTAATTGGCAATAAAATTGAATACAATATTTAAGGTAAAATATATATTTTAATATAACTATTTTAATGTGTGTAATGTAATTTTATCTTAATATATTAAATTAATATATATTGATTAATTATTCAATTTAAATACGTATAATTTATATCTAATTAAATAAAATTTCATTCACTTAGAGAGGGTTATTATATAGGGATCTATAAAACATTTTTATTTTTTAAAACTACATTTTCTTCGAATTTTTCATCATTTTAAGCATGGAAATGATAATTAATTTAATCCACTAAAAGAAAATTAGTCTAAAAAATATAAATTTTTTTGATATCATTATTTCATAATAATTTTGGGATAAATTGTTTTATTTTTTTTAAAAATATTCATTTTTTAATAAATAGTGAGAAATAACGATTTTTGAGAAATTGTGATTTATTTTCTTTAAATAAAAATATTTAAATGTATAATTCTATTTTTTATTTAGTTTTTAATTAATAATACATAATTTTTTAATACTAATCTAATTAATTCCATATTAATCAATATTATATATTATATTTCTATAAGATTAATTTTTTGTTTAAAATTCTATTTATCAAAAAAGTATTTTTCATTACGTTTTCCGCACTAATATTAAAAATTACTTCTGTCAATTATACCAATTTAATAATGTAAAATGTATTTCCTATTTTAATAATAATAACCATATTTGGTTATATTTTAAATTTTATTTTTTGGAAAATAAATTTCCAGGTTTGAAAAATGAGTTACTCTTTTAACAGTAAGTTAATGTAAAAATAATATTAATTATAAAAGGAAGAAAGATACATCCATATTTATCAATAAATTTTTTGGATGATGGGTGGAAATAACTATATATATTATTTGATTATTTTTTATTTCTTATTAATAAATCTTGGTTTGATTCTAGAGAAGGAAGTGTTATATTAAATAAATTACATTTTCTATAATTTTATATCACACAACAGTAGTTTTATTAGTGTATGAGAAAATTTAAATTATGATTAAGCCATGATTGCAAAAAATAATTAATAATTTAATTTCATGTTATTTTTTTAAATATATTATAATTATTAAAAAATATTATGTTATATCGTTACAATATGTATTCAAGCATAAGAAAAAACAAATAAATGGTTTTAAAAATATTAATAGTGATAACATTAAGATGGGTATTATTATTTAATGAATTTTTTAGACAATGTGCAAGGGTCATTGATGATTTATGTGTTTTATTTCTTAGTTACATTTTTATGTTGATTCCATCATGGATATATGTTTTTTCAATTTCTCAAAAATATAATTAAATGGTATCTAATGTTTATGAACAATTTTTCAATAATTAGAAAAACATACTAATTATATGACAAATAATTTTCATATAAAAATACATATTTTATCTATAATGGTCCATTTTTTACAAATATTTTTATTTTTTAAATTATATTCATGGAGATTAATGATCTAAAAATTTATTACAATGGTTAAAGTTAATGATGGTTAATTATGGGATTAAACCAAAATATGACATTTTAAATAACACATAAAACCATATAATTTTTTTAATTTATTTTTATTCTATATCCTTATTATATTCAAATATATGGATATTTTGATAGATTTTACATGGGTTTGACACTTAATGTATATTAATATTTCATCATTTAAAATATTTCCTCCCACCTCACTTATAAAAATGGTTATCTGCTTCTCTCTTTCTCACACCTATTCATCCATTAAGATCTAAAAATATCTATAAAATACCTTCCCAATCATACCCCAATTTTTCTATATTTTTTGTTCCCACCAAAATACTAACCAAAAAAGTCATATGGTATATGATAATAGAGGTTTTCAAAACAAGAAGTTCAATTCTTAACTGACTATTTTATGTTTATTTATTATTAAAAATCAATTTAATATTTATTAAAAATTATGAAATAATATTATTATTCTCGACCATATACTTAAAATTTATTATTTTAAAGGTAAAATCCTATCATATCTCACATTCCTTCCTAAGGGAAATTAAAACATCGATGATGTGTACGTGTTCACCACTTCGTCCATGAGTCTATGATTTTAATTTTAAATCATTGTCTAACATTGATTATTGAAATTATTTAATTTATGAAAATATAATATAACTATAACATTATTATGATTCTATAATGTTAAAATAGTAATTACTTTTTTCCCATTTAATCCACTGGAAATTGATGACATCGCTTGTGCATACATATGTAATACAACCTCTTTGAAGAGATGTGATTCTTTTTTCAATATAGTATCATATAATTGGTAAAATGGATATAAGTAATGAATAAATGTAAAATTTATGACATAATTTTGATAATTTATTATAATTTGTTATATTCCTTATTTTATTTCAATCCCATAATAAATTGAAAACATTACCTGTGTTTCTATGAGGACTACTTCCTCTATGATACACTATATTTCATTATTTAGGTCCACCTTCTATTGATAGTTCTAAAAATTTATTTAATTTATTAAAATAATAATTATTTTATGATTAATATAAGGAATATAATATAACCATGATGCCAATAAACTTATTAAACTAGCCGACGTTTTTTTGGACATTTAAACTGATCTCCCTAATAACCTTCAACATGAAAATAATTGAATTCATAACAAAATAAAAACTTGGTAATTAAAGAAATACAGATAATTTTATCAAAAAAAAATTAATTTTATAGAAATTATAAAACTAATATAATTTTATTATTTAGTTTCAATAAAGTTCTCAATGATAGGCATGACATAAGGTAATGGATTTTTCATTAAAGACATATATTTAAAGTTTTAATAATTTTATTTTCTTTCCCCTAAATATCAACACCCAATAAAATGTTTTCTTAATTATTAATATAGATAAATTATTATTAAAAGTAATATTAAACCATGTTTGAATCTATTTAATAATGTTTTGAAATAATAATTTTAAAAAATTTCGAAATGTGTTATTTTTGAAATATTAAAATAAGTGTGGATGGAATATTTTTTTACATATACATCATGAGAATAATTTCACACAGGCATGACGCATATTATATAAGAATATTAATTAACATATTTTTAATTTTTTTCAAAAGAATATCATATTTATTAATATTTTGAGAATTTTATAATAAACAATTTTTAATGAAAAAATATTTCTAGGAAAATTTTAAATGAAGAATGAATGTGACTATATATGTATATATATATTGTGAAAATTATTTATTATATTTTATGTTATTAGAGAAATATTCTATTTTTTAGGTATTTTATAGTACTTGTAAATTTTTTATGATGATGGGTGATCTGAATATAGCTTTTATTGTGTGGTGTAATGATTTCATTTTCTGGGTAATTATGTTTAAATTAATAGAGTACATTATTCCACCTGTATGAAGTCTTGTAAGATGTATTATAAGAATGATATAAATAATATTTTACAAGGATCCTACATGATTATTCTATTCTTAAAAATTAGTTTTCAATTTTTTATTTTTATTCCATAATATAATATAAGTATATAATATTTAACAAAACTCTTTGGAGACTTGTAATTGTGAAAGGTATACTTACAAAAAAAATGTTTTTCATGATTATCAATGTTTTACATAAAACCCAGATGATTTGGATTTGTTATGATTTGTTTAATTAAAATCATTTTTTAATTTTTATTATATTATATGTATGTAATTAAATATTTGAGATCATGTTTTAATATTTAACAACATAAAAATTTCATATGGGGGTTAATGAATTTAAAAATGGACTTATAGATCTTTTTGAATCCCTTAATGATATTTTTATGCTACCAATAAATATAATGTTTTTTATAGTTCCATAGGATGAGAAAAAACTGTAACGAGTTCTATATTTTTAATGTTCAGAATAATTTTAATATATGTTATACAGTTTTGAATGATAATGGAATTTGAATTTACAAATTATAGTAGTGTGGAAAATTAGACATTCTTTATATGTTCTTAGTTATGTTTTAATAGTTTAATATGAATGTGTTTTTATTATTTATATTAAACTATAAACCATAAATATCATTTAAATTTAAACTAGTGTTTTTAAACACATAGTTATGGTTTGATTTGCGTACATTTTCTTATAGTTGGTATCAAATGATTTTCTTAGTTTTATTTAGAGGTTAGGATGATTCAGATGATGATATTTTAAGCCTTTTAGACACAATCATGAATTAACATATATAAATATTTTCATAGGTTTAAAATTGTAAATTAAATTTTTAGGTTTTATATAGTGGGATAAATTTGTTGAGTTTTCATACATACTTGTGGAAAAAATTACCCTTACATTTAATGTATGTTATAGTGAAATAGGTTTTTAGGAGATAATGATTTTATATTTTTCAGAAATAAGTTAAAAGGTATTGATAACTATTAAGGTTAATGTTAAATTTTATGTTGTGTTTGTTATGGTAAATTAAGATAAAAAAAATAAAACATTTCAGGAGAATTTTATTTACTGTATAGATTACCAAGACATTGAAATGTGATTTGGTGGCTAAGTGATTACTTTTATTTTTGAATAATTTTACTATTTTGGGAACATTAAATGATTAAAAAGATTCAAAAATTACAAGATTAGGGAATATATACATTCAGTATGAAATAATGAGTAAAAATTATAGTTTGGCGATAAATATTTTAATTTTATTTGTAGAATCTATAGTCAAGTCATTCTTATTTTTGGTTTTTCCCATTGATCATTAAAACATTTAGGAGCCTTGAGTTTAGTTTTTTGTGAAAAAAATTAATATTGAAATTTGGGTGTTTATTATGATGCTTTGAAATTTATTTCAATTTTTTCATATAATGTATTATTTATTAAAGATATTATCTTATATTTTGGTCATAATTATTTATTTGGGTTAATAGATAAAAATAGGATAAGCCTTCATACTTTTATGTTTCTACTAATTAATTTGAAGTTAATTTTAATTTTTTAGGAATGAATAAATTTTCTCTAAAAATAATTGCATGAAATAATTTATGATATTGTAGTTGAAAATAATCAAATAATAAATGAAATATGAAATTTCACATAGTAATTATAATTAAATCAAGTATATATAATTAATTAAAATCACTATCATAATGCTAAAATAATTTCTCAAATATATCAAGTATCATCTAGAAAGTAACACCCATTTATAATTGTAATATTTTAGAAACATTTATTAAATTATGAATATAATATAAGTACATGGATTTATCAAAATAATATACTTCTTGGCCTTAAAAAAAAAATGAAAACTCATGATATAATATATATATATAATTCCATTATTATGTTAGGATTTATTTTTTGGGGGGAATTAAATTAAAAAAATTCATACAAAATTTTTATAATGTGGTGTAGTGTAACATAATGAAATTTTGGATATGTCAGTTAAATTTAATTATATATTTAATTGAATTTACCAAACCAGGTGTTATTTGGAATAGAGGTGGAGAAAGAAAAATCTTTACGTATGTGGTAAAAAGTAGGAGCAATATTACTTTTCTAGAGTGTGAATCTGCTCCACCAGGAAGGATTATTAGAAAAGGGAGCATTGTGCATGTTGCATAGAATCAAAATGGTGTTGAGGAAAGGTTGAATTTATTATTTTTCTCCTTAATTGTCCATGTTATGATTCCTAAAGGGGTGAAACCTTAGTATTTCAATGAACTTACTGAAATGATTGCTGCGATCTAGGGTTTTGATGACTGGAAGATGATGGCGAAGGGGTGTGGGTTTTATCATATTTTTTTCCATCTAATAAATTGAATAGGTGTTCATAGACTCTTGGATAAGTCTCATTGAAGACTAGATTCCTACGCATTCATGAATGGGATGGGAACATTGATCTGAACTCTTTCAATAACACATACGCTCAGTTAGGGATACGGGTATGCAATCCTAACTTGTTGTACTATCACCCACAACTTTTATGGGATATTGCTCCATTTGTTGGTAATCTAATAAGTCTGGATAGGCAAAATGACAACCCCTCTTTTTCTCATTTTGTGAGGATCATGGTTTATTTTGATTTTGTAACAGCCCAAGATTTCATTGTATGTTATCTCATTAAAGTAATTCAATAGCTTGTGTTAAACAGAACACCATGTTCGAGCGCACAAAATCTTACCAAACTAGACATTACCAAAGCAGTTATGAATTGTATTAACTTAATTTTGAATCTTATATACTATATATAAATTTAGAATCCATATTATATGTTTCTTAGACGTAATATAAGAAAAAAATCAATTTTTTTTTACAAAAGAAGTGTTTTTCAAAAAATTCAGTTTTACCGCCTATTAATAGTGATCCTTTTTAAATGAAATATTTGATTAATATATATATATAATTTGACAAAATAATCTTCTTATTTAGAATTGGTAGTGAAAATTTTAGTTTGGATAATTTTTTTGTGTTTTTCTGATAACTTTCAGATTTTGATGAATAGTGAAACATACTATGTTTTTATTGAAAACAACTTTTTTAATAAAAATAATTTATAGTGTTAAATTATTAATTTTAATGGTTTTGAAGTATAATTATATTATATTTTAATAATTTATTAAAATTTTGGTCATTATAAGTAATTTTACATATAAATTGGACACGATCAAATGTCAATATTTTGATAGTTTTTACATTTTAAAAACCCACTTTTTGGTTTTGACAACATGAATTAATTTTAAAATAATAAATAAAACTTATTTATTTTTTATTTTGTAAAATAGACTTTATTTTTGAATAAGGGATTTTAAAATTAGCTTACGGAGAATTTTTGGTATTTTTCTGAAAACATTCAATTTTTGATGAATGGTGAAGAACATTGCATTATTATTTAAAACAGACTTTTTATTTAGAGAATTTTTCATTTTAAATAAATTTATTTTAAGTTTAAATTGATATATAATATCTATGTAAGTTCAATGTAATTCATTGGAGTCATTTTATAATAAAATTAGAAGTATATAATTTTATTGAACTTTTTACCGTCTTTTCCCCACCATCTAGAAGCATTTGAAAATTTTCATAAAAAATAATTTTACCACTTCTATTAGTTGAATTAAAAAATTCTAAGAGAAAAAGTTTATATTTGTATGTAATATGTGGTTCAACAATAGGAAAATATTTTTTTGGTGAATAGTAACTTTTGACTTTTATTTACCACGGTTAAAAGTAAATAGGTTAATTAAAGGAAAAAAGATATTATAATTATCCTAAAACAAGTCAAAATTCTATTGGGTTAGTTTAATTCGTTCAAAAGAAACCTTATAAACCTAATATGATCATTTAGTTCAAGTGGGATTATATTAGGACATTTATTATTATTTTATTAAAAGATAAGTTAAAAATGTTAAATTCAATTTTTTATAACTAAAACATTTTTAATATAGGTATATATATATTATATATTAGACTATAGATATTCATTAGAAAGATAGAAATATTTCCTACTTCATGGTATTTTATTTATACTTTTTAGACATTAAATAATTAAATTTTTTTATGACACAATGATGATGAAGTAATTACTTTATTAATGAAAGAATCAAATAAATGGTGTTATAAATATTAAAATAAATATTATTTCATAGTATCTTTGACATACACAAATTTTCTATTTGAATATTAAATGTTATGGTTTGTTCAATTTATCTTGTTCAAAGTAAAAATGTTTTTATGAATTCACAAAAACCAAATACTAAAAAGTGTCAAAATTGACATAAATATTTTTTAAAAACAAATATTATATTATTAAATTATATAATATTTTTGAAAATATAAAATTCATGAAAAGGGTTTATATAATATTATATATTTCCTTAATATACCACTTAATGTTCTATTAGATTTTTAGAGTAATCTTATAAACAATATAGTGTAAGAATACCAGAAGACACGATAAAAGGTAAACTTTTTAACTAAGAGTTAAATCTAAAAGATAAGGTTAATATAGTGACCTAAACAAGTCTAAAACCTATTGGTTGAGTGATTTTTGATCAATAACAACATAATCCTATAAATAAATAATTTTTTATCCATTAGAAACCGAAATAGATTTTATGATAAAAGAATATTTCAATCTTTTCCTAATGTGACCCCCACCTATCTTATAAAAGGGAACTTCCCCATCTCTTAATTTCACACATCCAAAGCCATTTTTCTTGGCCAAAACCTAGACAAATCCCCTCCCAACTTCCCCCAGTTCATCATATATGTGTTACCTTGAGAAAAAATCCAACCTATAGATCCCTTTTGATCAACTCCAACAGAAACACCCGAAGAAGAGGTAAAAATTTCACGACCCTCTTCCATGTTCAATTCTTCTTCAACATCCTCTTTCTTTGTTGAATCCATACCAAAATAATAACTACAGTACCTTCTACGTATTGTAATGTTATTATAATATGGTACACCTATTATCATTATTCTATCAATCCTATGAATGATAATGTCACCATGTGTGTGTACGTACAGCTTACCGTCTCCATGCAGTGGTGTAATTTATTATTCAACACTATATTATTTGGATGGATATAATGATGAGTAATTTGTACATAAATAATGAAAATAACATAATAATGATTCTTTATAATTAATATAACATCCAATTTCACACCTTTTAATCATTTATAAAATGATATCGTCGCTCGTGTGTACGTACAGCTTACAGTCTCCACAAAGCGATGAGATTCATTTCTACGTTCACCATTCAATGATGATTATAAAAATACATATTATTAATAAGTATGTAATATATGATATAATAATTTGACTATATATATATGTGTGTGTGTGTGTGTGTTTATTTACATTTATCTCATTCACTTACTTCCATTCAATATGATATGAAAATGGAAATAGCGTTTATGCATACGCACGGCCTACCGTCTCTATAAACAATATATTCCATTTCATATATATATCTATTATAGATGTTTAAATTATAAATATATATGATATATAAATCATGTTTTATATTCTAGATGTATTTAAATCATCATTTAAGTGATCCTATCAAAAATAACAAGTTTAAACACATATGATAAAGAAGGTGATTATTACCCAAAATGTTACTTTAACATAGAAAATATTATTAAATGGGTAATATAAATTAATAAATGAATAATATAATATATCATAAATATTAATATGGTTTTTTATAATTTAATAACATACTATGGTCATTATACAGGAGGATTAATGTACCCTCAACTAAAGAAAAGTACAAGGTAAGGGTTATTTCCTCAATCTCATTATTATCCGAGATTGTTTATCTATAAGTATCTAATGGGACATATTTATTATCTATATACATGTGTCAATAAAAATTTTTAAAAAGGAATATTATATGGTTTTATGGAGGAAACTCTTTAACTAGATCATCATTTTAAATTTTTTTAAATATTTAGTTTTCTAAATCTTTTTAATTCATGACCATGTTTTCAAAATGATTTTAAGGATTTATTTATATGGACATGATGGTTTTAAAATTTAAATTCATTTAAAAATATTCAATGTGTTATGGGACACTTTGATTAAATAATATCCATTAAATTTCTTCCTTTATAAATATGTGACTTTTTAATGATTTCACAAAAAATGGATATTTCTCTCAAAGAGATTTATGGATCATTTTCAACTATGTCAACATCCGTTATTGTATATTTTTCTAGATTTAGGTTGACTTATTATAATACAATATTCCAAATTGTATTGAATTCTTTATGATATTTTTTACTGTGGTTGTACTATTTTTATACCATTCATGGTTTATGGTTAATTTATTGACCATTCATATGACAGTTTTAATACGAATGTTTGTTTTATATTTTAACATCTTCATATAAATAATGTATTGGACTTAGTAAATGATAGGTGTATCCCGCTATATCTCTTTAGTGCATCGGTAGGTCTCATGAGATAATTAAACATTCAATTTTTAGAGGAATTTTCCCAATTTTGATATATATTTTTGGTTGAGGCCTTAGTAATTTTTAGATGTCCTGGATGAGGAATTGAAAAAATGATTCAGAATGTCCCGCTTTTTACATTCCCTCGTTATAAAAATATTATTTATGGTTCATGTGGTTATTTGACTAGTAGAATAACCATACTTTGTTTTATTATGACATTATTTACTTATCTCATATTCCAACTATAAAGTGTTTATATTTATTATTTGTAAAGGAATGTGTTTTTAATTATTCATCATGCTAAATGTTTATGTTTTCTTTTCATTGTATTGCTTACCCTTACTGAGAATTTGATATCACCCCTTTCTTATTTTACTTTTTCCCATGATGTGAAGAACTATTTTTTGACGGAACTGTAGGAATAGTCTAAGGGATATGAATGTGGTCAATGAAGACAATGTTGTTGTTGTTTTTCATTATATAATGTAATGTAATGTTCAGGAATGTAATCTCTTTTCCAATACTTATGAATTGATTTTTCCTTCAGGACATTATTTCTTGTAATCATGCCAACGTATTAAAACAATGCATTAATTCTAGGTTTCGATGGTCAGGGAATTACAGTTGGTATCAGAGAAAGATTAAAAATATTCTTGTAATCTAGAATTAGATAAACTCAGATTAACAAAACATTTACCTACAATAGAATTTGAGGACTAGTATAGAAGGCTTCCTAGAAATTTGGACATTTAGAGATTTTGTGTATTTTATAAGCAATGCATCTCTGTCTGGATATGAGCAGGTAAAGGCGGCTCTGGAAGAGATGTACCTAGGAGTGAAAACTCGGTCAAGGAGTTCCGGTCTTGACATGGGGTATCCTGGTGCATGAAAAGGGGGCTTGCTGCACTCTTGGTTATGACACTCCCTTGGGATATTCTTAGGATAATTCACATTTTCATTACAAGACATTATGAAGGATTTAAGAGTCAATAATTCCTCAAAGAATGAATTTTATGATAATATATTATATGAAGAATATTTTCAACTTATGTTAGGTATTTTACAAGTTTAGAATTATTCATTATGATTCATAATCAAACCTATTGTATGCCATTGTTTATAAACGATTCCTAGTAGAAGGAATGAGAACTCCATCAATGCGCATGATCCAAATACTACGAAGTATTATATAATTCATTGTATTAAAACAAAATTTATAAAAGAAATAGTCACCCATGTATTATCCTCATATAAATAAATAGTATCATGTGTTAATAAGATAAGTAAACAATTTTCTGAGTCCTATGGCTTTGAAGGGAAGCCAAAAAATAAAATGATGGTAGAGAGAATGTTGGATAAATGTAATAAGTTAAAGAATTGTTTTCCCATATTTGATAACTATGGAAAAAATCATCTGGCTAAATTCTTGAAAGGAATGGGAGTTTTTTTATAAATGTGGAAAAAAAGGACACATAGTATGTGATTTCAAGGGTAAGAAAAAGGGTTAAAATGTATAATGGTTCATTTGAAAAGAGTTGGGACACTACACAAATCAGTGTCCAAATCATTAGAGTGTACCGAAAATGTTGTTGTTGAATAATAATCACGTTATGATATTACCACAGAAGATTAGTAATGAATAGTATTCAAATGTTGATATTAAAAAATTATGTCATTTGAGTATTGTATAAACGACGTAGTAGTTATAATAATTATGGATTATATAAGGATTGTTTTGCAATACTATTTTATTAAGGATTTGAAATTGTGTGGTACCAAGAAAAGTGAATCAAAATCAAGTTAAACTTTTTTGGAAAAGGCATTGTTGATGGAAAGATAAATCTATAATATGGTCTTGATACTGAGGTATTGATTTTGGAATAAGAGATGATTGATTTGGATAAATTATATTGGATATTATTGGCATCCTTAGAACCGATTAATGGTTTGTTTATTCCATCATTGTTGGAGTTTACAATATTTTTTGATATGGGGGTATATCCAAAATTCTATAGGGAATAATGGATCATGAATGTAATCAATATGGTTTTATAGTATTTTTGGGTGTTAGCATGTTTAAAAATAATACATGATGAAGGTATTCATGTGTTATTACGTGGAAAAAAAGATATTCATTATGTTCACCTTCCTTATGAATTTTGGATCATGAGTTTGGACAGAATTATTTTAGATATGAATAAAGGATGGAATGGATTAAGATTGACATTGGATACTATTTTTAAGGTTAAACCATTTCTTAAAATTATTTTTATATTACTTTAAAAAGGAAAACCAGGAGGTTGTGAGACAACCCGTCACGTCTGGAAAGGCCGTGAGAATTGAACCTACATCACAAGGGTGACAAGGGTGCATCACCTATCACTGGCATATGTGATTTCCTAGTTTGTATAATTTAGTTTTTTTAAATATTCTATAAAATGAATTATAAATTCATTATTTTTTAAACCCTATATGATTAGAATAAATAAAATATTTTTGAAATCTATTATCTTTTAAAGTGAAAGATGTGTTTGTAGTAGAAATTAGTTAAAGGATGGAACTCTACATGTCAAGTATATATTCTTTCTCTTATTCTATGAATAAATTAATTCTTAATCTTTATGTAAGGGATATTAAAACCCACAATGTGATATCCTAATACCCTATGTTTTGTTGAACTGTTGATATTTTACATCATCTTTGATTTATGGCTTTAAGGCCCTCAATTTTACTATTGTTTGTGATTGATGACCTCAATCACTCCCAATAAATATTTACGTTTTTCCTCCAATTATGTGTCTCTAATATCCACCAATGTTATTTTAATCGACGTCATAATTTGGTGGTGACTTTTTTAGTTCCCTTTCTTCTTAATAAGAATAAATATTATTAACCCAATACACAATGGTATCTTTCTATTTTAAACCTTTTATTTTCAAAGGAAATTTTCAAATTTTGAGGACACAATTTATTGATGGAGGGGAGAATGTAACAGCCCAATATTTCATAGTACGTTATCTCATTGAAGTAATTCAATTGCTTGTGATACATGGAACACCAAGTTCGAGCGCACCAAAAATTACCAAACTATCCATTCACAAAGTGGTTATGAATTATATTAATTGAATTTTGAATCTTATATACTCTATATAATTTTAAAATCCATATTTTTTGTTTCTTAGACCTAATATAAGAACCAATTCAATTTTTTAGATAAAGTATTTTTCAAAAAATGAAATTTTACCGCCTATTAATGGTGAACATTTTTTTAAATTAAATATTTTACACATCTATATTAAATTTAACTAAATAAAATTCTTATTTATAAGTGGGACATAAAAATATAGTTTGTATAAATTTTTGGTGTTTTCTGATAACTTTCTTATTTTGATGAATAATGAAAAAACTTTGTTTTAATTGAAAGAAACATTTTTAATAATAATAATTTATAGTATTAAATTATAAATTTTAATGGTTTTGAAGTATAATAAGAGTTTATTTTTATAATTTAATACAATGTAGGCCATATTAAGTAATTTTATATATAAATTGGACATAAACCAATGTCAATATTTTGTTAGTTTTAACATTTTAAAAACTCCCTTTTTTGTTTTAAAAATAGGAATCAATTTAAATTAATAAATGCAACTTGAATTTTTATAATTTTTTAAAATAGAGTTATTTTTTTAATGCTGAATTTTAAAATTATCTTAGGGTAAATTTTGGTTATTTTTCTAAAAACATTCAATTTTTTATGAATAGTGAAAAACATTGCGATATTATTTAAAATCGACCTTTTATTTAAATAAAAATTTATTTTATTTAAATTTATTTTTAATTAAAAATATATATAATACCTATATAAGTTCAATTTAATTCATTGATGTCATTTTATAATAAAAAAAGATGTAAAAAATTTTATTGAACTTTTTGCTGTCTTTTACCCACCTTCTAGGAGAATTTAAAAAATTACATAAAATATAATTTAACCAATTTTTTGAGTTAAATTTAAAAAAATCTAAGAAACATAGTAGATATTAGTAGGAAAAATTTGGTTCAATAAGATGAAAATAATTTTGTGAATAGTAACTTTTGACTTTTATTTACCATGGTTAAAAGTAAATAGGATAGTTAAATGTAAAAATGATATTATAATTACTCAAAAATATGTAATAATTCTATTGTATAAGATTAATTTGACCAAAAGCAACTTTAGAAAAAAAAATATGATCACATAGGTCCACATGGATTAGATTAAGACATTTGTTTTTATTTTATTTAAAGAAGTGTTAAAAGTGTTAAATTCAATGTTTAATAACAAATCCATTTGTAATATAGAGTTATAATAAGATAAATGAGATTATAAATATTCAATAGAAAGATAAAAATACTTCCTACATCATGTTATTTTATTTATAATTTTTAACCATTAAATAATTAAATTTATTTATGTCACAATGAAGATGCAATAATTACCTTATCAATGAAAGAATCAAATAAATGGTATTATAAATATTAAAATAAATAGAGTTTCGAAGTTTTTATGACATCCACGAATTTTCAAGGTGAATATAGCAAGTTAGGGTTGATTCAATGTATCTTTTTTGATGTAATAAATTTGTGACGACATTCAAAAAAACCAAATACTAAATAGTGACAAAGTTGACATAAATATTTTTTAAAAAAAATATTATATTATTAAATACTATAATATTAAAAAAATATAAGTTATGGGAAAAGGGAATAAATAATATTATATATGTAATTAATGAACCACTTAAGGTTCTCTTGGAAGTTTAGATTATGTTTCTTAACCATATAGTGTAAGAATACCAAAAGACACATTAAAAGATAAATAATTTAACTAATAATTAAATCTAAAAGATAAGTTTAATATGGTTCCCAAAACCTATATAAAACCAATTAGTTGAGTGGTTTTCGACTCATCCCCACCATATCCTACAAATAAATCATTTTTAAGCCTTTATAAACCGAAAATTACTTTTTTATAAAATAACATTCCAAGCATTTTCTAAAGTGACCCTCACCTCTCTTATAAACGGAAACTTCATATTGTCGTATATTCACATCTCTAAATCCATTTGTCTTGGCCAACCACATACCAAATCTCCTCCCATATTCCATCACATAAACCTAGAGGCCTTACCTTGATCATAAATCCAACCTAAAGAGCCCTTTGGGACAACTCAAAAAGAAAACACCAGAAAAATAGGTAATAATTTCACCACCCTCTTTCAAGTTCTTTTCCTCTTCCACTTCCTCTTTCTTTCTTGAATCCATACCAAAATATAAAACCTAATACGTTCTACATAAAGTGATTTTATAATAAATATGGTACAACCATATTCATTATTCTATACATCCTATGATTGATGAAGTCACCATACGTGCGTACATACAGCTTGTCGTCTCCACGCTGTGCTGTAATTTTTTATTCAACACTATGTTATGTGGATGGATATAATGATGCCTAATATGTATATAAGTAATGAAAATAACATGTTAATGTTTTTTTATAATTAATATTTCATCTAATTCCACACCTTTTAGTCATTAATGAAATGATATCGTCACTCGTGTGTACATAGGGCTTGTCGTCTCCACGACGTAATAAGATTCATATCCACATTCACCATTCAACGATGATTATAAAAATACATATTATTATAAGTATGTAACATATGATATAATTATTATATTGTAAATATATATATATATATCTCTGTGTGTGTGTGTGTGTATTTACCTTTATCTCATTCACTTACTTAGATTCAATTTGATATGAAAACAAAAACAACGTTTATGTGTACATACAGCCTACCATCTCAATAAACAGTGTATTCCATTTCATATATGTATCTATTATAAATATTTAAATTCTAAATATATATCATATATAAATCATGTGTTATATTCTGTAAGTATTTAAATCATCATCTAAGTGATGTGATCAAGAATAACAAGTTAAAACACGTATGATAAAGAAAGTGATTATTACCCGAATTGTTACTTTAACATGGAAATTTTTATTAATTGGGTTGTATAAAGTAATAAATAAATCATATAAGATTTAATAAATTTTAATATGGTTTTGGTATAATTTAACAACATACTATGGTCATTATACATGAGGTTAAACGTACCCTCGACTAAAGGAAAGTACAAGGTAAGGGTTATTTCCTCAATCTCATTATAATCCAAAATTGTTTATCTAAAAGTATCTAATGGGAAATATTTATTATATATGTCCATGTTTCATTAAAAAGCTTTAACAAAATTATTTTAAGGTTTTATGGATGGTACTCTTTAGCTATATCATCATTTTAAATGTTTTTAAATATTTATTTCTCTAAATCTTTTTAATTAATGTCCATGATTCCATAAGGATTTTAAAGATTTATTTATATGGACATGATGGTTTTAAAATATTAATTTATTTAAAAAAATTTAAAGTGGTATTGGAAACATTGATTAAAAAATCTCCTATAAATTACTTCCTTTATAAATTTGTGACTTTTAAATGATTTCACAAAAAAGGATATATATCTCAAAGAGTTTTACTACTCATTTTCAATGATGTCAACATCCTTTAATGGTTATTATTCTCGATTGAGGTTGATTTGTTATAATACAATATTCCATATTGTATTGAATTATTTATGATATTTTTTACTGAAGATGTGTTATTTTTATACCATTCATGGTTTACGGATAAAGTTTTCACATTTTGTATTCATTTTTTAATAAGAATGTTTATGTAATGTTTCTACTTTTTCATATGAGGAATGTATTGGAAATAGTAAGTGATGGGTGGAGCCCACTATAGCTCCTCGATACATCGGTAGGTCTCATGAGACAATTAGATGTAGAATTGGTTGAGGCCTTTCCCAGTTTTCATATATGTTTTTGGTTGAGGCCTTAATTATTTTTAGATGTCTTGGATGAGGCCTTGACAAAATGATTCAGAATGTCCCACATTATACATTCCCTTATTAAGAAAATATTATCGATCCTTCATGTGGTTATTAGACTAGTAGAATACCCATGATTATGTTTTATTATGACATTATTTACTCAACTCATATTTCTACCATAATGTGTTCATGTTTATTATTTTTAAAGGCATGTGATTGCAATTATTCATCATGCCTAATGTTTATGTTATCTTCCACTATATTGCATACCCTTATTGAGCATTTGAGCTCACCCCTTTCTTATGTTTCATTTTCTGAGGATGCGAAGGGGTATATTATGACTGACATGCACGGATAGTCTAAGAGATATGAATGTGGTCAATGGAGATAATGTTGTTGTTGTTTTTCATTTTATAATGTAATGTAATGTTCATGTATGTAATATATTTTCCCATCCTACTAAACAAATCCATCTTTCGGAACTTGATTTCTTGTAATCATTCCAATGTATTAAAATATGTAATCATGTCATTTCCATGGACATGTGGGTCCATATTACAATATGCATAAAATATGTAGCTTCTATAAAATTAGAGGACATATTTATTTGTCTTTCTGGAGAATTAAGGGAATGTATATTGGACCTGGTCCATCTAATGCTAAAGTAACATCAGTTACTCACCATCAGAAAGACTCTAATTCAAGGAATTCAATTACGGTCATTGTGGGAGATCCCAATCAGGTTAAAGATATTTTTGCACCATTTATACATTTTTCTGATCAGCATTTCCCCCCCAACTCTACCAGGGTCTTCTTAGCTGGTCTCTCTTCCTGGAACTGCTCGAGAGGGATGTTCAATTACTGAAGAACCTTCTCCTTAACCAACTATCATCTATGGTGTTCTTCTTGTTTTTAATTGTGTGACTGAGATTATGTTCAAAACGTTTCTCCTGATTCAGCTGGGATAACACTCCCGACTAATCATATTGATTCTCCTACTGTGGAGCCTGATTCTGGAGATGTGTTGTTTAATGATTCTACCTCTGATGTTCTATCCATTGCCTCAATGAATGTTCCCCTCCCTCCCAGTGGTGATGTCCAGAATACTACCGGTATTGACCAGAATCTTGGACAAAATCCTATGGAAATTATCCAGGTCCATCAAGACAAGGCTGTGAAGATAAGGCTCTCTACAAGTTTTTTTACCCCTATTGATTCCTTGAATAGATTTTCATCTCTTAGTCCTGGGACCTCTTGTGAGGATAGTGATGTCTCTTCCCCTCTAATTCAGGATTTAGATGCTCCTCTCCCTGATGATTTGGTTTTTGGTGTCTCTAATATAAAAATGAAGTAATGTGATGAGGGGCCTATCACTAGTCTCAGGTCAAGGAAAAGAAGATCCTATTTTCGAACTACCAAGGGATTGTGAATTCTCCCACGGTCAAGTCTCTTAGGCATCTTATTATGACCAATAAGCCTTTATTAATTGTTATTACAGAGCCACAAATAAAATTTGGGAATTTTTTTCTTTTACGTGGTCTTCGTTGGGTTATTCCTTTATTGGTAATAATAATGTTGGTGACAGTGTAGAATCTTTATGGGTCATGAAGCATCATACTATTTTTGTTAAATCCAACATGATTGATATGCAGTCTGTGACCATATCATGCAGTATAAATTGTCTCATTCTTTTTGTGACCTTTTTTTATTCTCTCAATCTATACATAAAGAGAAGAGCATTCTGTAGAATTCTAGAATATATTTCTGATGGTATGAACAATAGTTGGATTCTACATGGTGATTTTAACACTACCTTGAGACCTGAGGAGAAAAATGGGGAGAAGTTTTGTCATATTTTATCATATGATTTTTTCTCTTTCATTGATAAGTGTGGCTTGACCCAAGTTTCTATGTCTGGAGCTAATTTCACATGGAGCAGATACCCATCAATGAATGTTAGGCAAGAAAGATAGATATATGTTTTGTGGTAGTGTATAATATCAGTACTGCAAGGGATGTGTCTGGAGTCACCTTGTCAAGGATACATTTTGATCATAATCCCATTCTTGTTTAGGTCTTTAACAACAGAGTGAGATCTGATCTAATCCCTTTTATGTTCAATAATTCCTATCTGGTCATTTTGGGTTACAAGGAGATTGTTTTGGATGCCTGGAAATCTGATTTGTTGAGATTTTTTTCCATATTATATGTTGTAAATTAAATTATGTCAAACTAAGATTAAATAAATGGAGTAAATACTATTTATCCTCCCTTTATAATGATATTAATGAATCTGAGATTTTCTTGTTAAACTATTAGAATAATAATATTTCCCATGATGCACGATCCCTAGAGAAGATACATACAACATCAGATTTGGATAAACTCATGACTCTTAAAGAGAGATTAGATCAGAATCACTTTAATATGAGATGGTTAAAGGAGGTATAAATAAATTATAAAGTGTTCCACTATATGAATATGGAAAAGGGAGCTAGGAGGAGTCCTAAAACCATCAATATTAATGGGAATCTGTTCTCCTCTGAAAATGAGATTTTCAAAGCTATTACGGATTACTTTGAGACGGTTTATTCAGATTATGTAGGTGACAACTATGATAATATTATTCATTTCATTGATCACTATATCAATGATTTACAGAATAATAGGCCTATTGAAATTCCCAATGCCAAGGAGATTTATGTTGTTATCCTATCATAAAATATTGATAGTGTGGCTGGTCCTGAAGGTTTCACCATTAGGTAATTTATGATCAACATGGATATTTTCCATTATGATGTAACAAATTCAATGAGGAATTTTTATAAATCCTTTTTTATTCCTTTTGGTATGCACTCTAACATTATTTCTATAATTACTAAGAAGGTGGTTACCCTTGATATTAATGAATTTCGACATGTGGATATTGGGAATACCATTCCCAAGATTATTCGTAAAAGCATGGTTCAAAGTTTGGGTGAAATTTCCAAGGGGCTTATTTCTAGTAATCAATTTGGTTTTTTCCCTAGACTTAATATTAAAATTACCCTTTCACTACATTGAAATGTGTCCATTCCATGAAGAAGAGGAAAGAGGTTGGTATCATGGCTTTGAATAATGACATCTATAAGGCTTTTGATGCTATTAAATAGAGTTTCCTTTTAATAATTATTCAAATGAATCGGTTTTTGTAGAGATTTATTGGACTTTTGGCTCCATCATGGGAAGTGTGAGGCTCTATGATCTTATTAATGGATCCTCTAGATGCTTCATTCGATGTACAAGAAGAGTAAGGTCAGGAAATCCTCTCTCTAGAATACTCTTTGCTACTATAAAAGACTATTTGAGCTGTTGTCAAAATGACCTTGCTAATTTTGGATGGTATCAGAAGATTAATGTTTGGAGGAATCTCTTTGATCCCTCTCACTTGTTCTATGCTGATGAAATTCTGCTATTTGGAAAGGTAGGAAAGGGGACCATATCTTGTATCAACGGTGTCTTTTTCACATTATGAGGAAGTTTCAGGCCAGGTTATTAGTTGGAACATATCTTCGGTCATGTTTGGGGAAGTTATCACCTTCTCGAGAGAGAATACGATTTATTTGAAGCATTACATGAAGAGGGGAAATATACCCTCCACTTATCTTGGTGTGCCTCTGTTCTGAGGATGAGTGAAGCATTCCCATCTTGAGGACATTTCTCTGAAAATTTCTAAACATGTGACGAACAAGAAAGGTAAGAATATGTCTTAGTCTTGAATAATTTCTTTTCTTAATTCAGTGATTACCTTAATGTTTGTTTATTCTTTCTTTGTATATATGGCCAAGAGGACATATTAAATATTTAACTAGTAAGATCTGAAACGTAATCTGGACAGGATCATTTAATGAGAGAAATTTTATCACAGTGTCCTGGAAAGACTGTATTAAACCTACCCAAATGGAGGAAATGTGAGTGAAATATTTAAGGTTATTCAATTATACTTTGATTAAAAAGTTTGTGCGGAATCTTCTATCCAGCTCCAATCCCTATATAAAGTTTCTAGCTTCCAGGATTGTGTGGAAGCTTCACCAGGGTTATGGATTTCATCTGACCTCCTCTGTTTGGCCAGCACTCATGCAAGCTTACGGTGGTATTATGGTAAATTTGAGATGGCTAGTCTGGGAGCAATATCCATTGAACTTTTTTAAACCCCCTTTATTGTCCTAGCCCATATACGAAGATATTGATATCCATCCACCTCTGAATAAATTTTCTATTTCTGATTATCGTAGTACTATGAATGTGAATGTTATGTTACCATAGAATATTTGTTTATAGATCCCACGACACAAGTATTCTTACTCTGATACACTAGATTAGATTCCCAATTTGAATGGGATCTTCTCCACCAAATATTGATATAGTATTCTTTGTGGCTCCTCCATATACCCTCCCACATGTATCATGGGTGTGTAGAATTATTTAATCCCACCAACTTCATCTCTCATTGTCTAGAAAATTTGGAGAAAGTGCCTCCCATTACAGAATTTATTGCAGTGAACTGGTGTCTAGTTTGCTCCAGTCTGTCTTCTCTTCTTAGAGTCAAATGAACCGTTCCTGCACCTATTCATTTCCTAGAAATTCACATGCCTGCTATGGATGTATTTTCATGCTCATTTCACTAGTTGTTGGAACGTGTAGTCCGTGGAAGAGCTTCTATAATCCATCTGTAGAAAGGAGAGATATGAGAAGATTTACTCCCTTCAGTTGGATTCTTCTGTGAGTGTCTTTTTTTCATTTGGAATGCAAGAATTTATATAAAATTCAACAACATAAAACCCTATTTTCACAATGGTGTGTTTTTCATACATCGTGCTATTCAGAATTCCACTCTTATTCGAACATGACAAATAGATAATGATGTTTCTGACCTTGTCCTTTTGAGACCAATTGGTGTTAATGGCAGGACCAAGAAACCATTAATGATTAATTGTGTTCAATGGATACCACCAATATCTCTATGGAATAATTTCAATGTTGATGGAGCATCCTTGGGTGCTCTGGACCCTTCTGGATGCAGTCGTGTTTTTCAAACTTCCTCGGGGTTTATGAAAGGTTTTTCTTCCATTTTATTCGTAGCGATCATCAATAAAATAATATCATTGGACCCTGATTAAATTAATTAGATATGCTATTCATTATAATTTTCATCAATTATGGTTGGAGTCTGATTCGACTATTGTTGTTCAAATTCTTTAAGATCGCTCACGGAATGTGCCACGGAAGATCTTGCCATCATGGATTGAATGTCTTCATCTTGTGGAGGTAATTTCCATTGATGTTACACATGTTTATTATGAAGCCATTCGGGTCGCAGATGCTCTTTCTAGGAGTGAAATATTGGTGGTAAGTTCATGTCGGTCACGTGTCTTACCTGATTTTTGTAATGATCATGTCCAAGGTTATCTACGTGGTGGGAACTATAGCCTCCTTTTTTGATCTGCTACGTTACTCTATTGTCCTATGTTATTTTATTTATATTTAATATATTTTTCTACGAGAAGGTTTTTTCATGTCTCTTAATATTATGGGTAAATTAATAATAAGTCACACAATGATAATTAATTATTTTGAAATATATAAAAATTTATTTTAATGTAAAATTTATTTTTTCATCAAACTATTTCTAGATTTTCAAATTCATTTTATCTCAGTAAATTAAATTTATTACTATTTATAAATAATTTTATAATGATAATTAGATTATTTATCAAATTATATGAATATACATTAATTTAACAATGGTTATTAGGAATATAATGAGAATAAAGTCATTTTATTATTTAAAACTACATGTTCTCCATAAATGTGTTTTATTTCTTAGTGTATGTAAATATTTAAAATAATTTCATCCACAAAGATAATTTTTTTATAAAAAAATAGATATAATTTTTTATATCCACATGTGATAATATAATTAGGAAAAAAATTCAGACATTCTTGAAAATTTTTATCTTTGATTGAGTATTGAAACATGCTAATTTTTTCAAAACTTTCATTTCTATTCATGAAATTAATTATGTTAAAAGTCTCATTACATGGTCTATTTTTTAAAAGTGAAATCAGATAAACTTTATTAAAAATAATCAAATTTATTCAATATTAATCAACATTATATTTCATTTTACTATAATTTCATTTTTATTCTTAAAAACCCAATTCACTAAAAATAAATTTTCTTTATGTTTTGTGCAATAATAATAAAATTTAATTCAAACAATTAAAAAAATATGATACATTAAAATGTAATGAAATTGTTAAATCATCTTCAAAAAATTTGTTATATGGTCAATATAATTTTTGGTCACACCGATAAGTTACACAGTTAAAATATTAATTTATTACGGTAATGGTAAATTAAGATAAAAATTAGTGTTATGTATAAATGGATAATAATACCACCAAAATTATAAATTATTTATGTTTATAAAATATTTATAATCCTATCCCCATTATTGGGATATTTTTTTGGATTACTTATAAATCGTGATTGGCTTCCAATAGATGGAAGTGTAATATTTAATAAATTAAATTTTCAATATTTGTATATCATAAATCTGTAATAATGATTAAGATAATTAAAATTATATATTATTAATTAAAACAATATGAACAAAATGCTTTATAATAATTTAATATCATGTTACTTATTTATTTTTAATTATTTAATTTATTTAAATTATTTATATTAATTTTTTAGCATCGATAAAATGCATGTGAATGCATAAGAAGAACAATAAAATAAAATGTTTTAAAACTATTGGAAATGATAATATTTATGTGTCATATTTTTATATAAATTTTATAGATAATTGTTTATAATGATTTATTTTTTATGTTTTTGAATTATAATTTCTTTATTATCTTGATTTCTTGAAGGTAAAATTTTAGTAATTTCCCCAAAAATGACTTCCAATTTTATTTAATGATAAAAATATTTTTTTAATCATTAAAAATCTATTAATGTAATAAAAATATTAATTTTATATAATTATTTTTACTCTATAAAGAATTGTACTTTTATTTCACCCTTCTATTATTTTAAAAATTACATTCATGTAAAATGATGAATTAAAACTCTATTACAATGATTAGGGTTGACCGTTGTTTACCAGTAGTTAAAAATATTGAATGGTGATAATTAAACCATAATATCTATAAATATTATTTGTAATTATATTCCGACCATTTAAATTATATATTTTAATATTTTGAACATTATATCCAATTTAATTGATTTTTACACTTATTATCTTTTAATATTTCATGTATTTACAAGATTTCCACCCACCCCACTAATAAAATGAAATATCTTCTCTTCTCTTACTCTCACCTATTGATCCATTCAGACAAACCAATACATAATATAGTACCATCTAAACCATTTTATTCAAGGAATAGTTGTTTATATCTTAGAAAATGTATAACCAAAAAAATTTAAGGTCTACACCAATGGAGGGTTTCTAAACCAGAGGTATAATTCATAACAAAGTGTTCCATGTTTATTTGTTTTTATTCCTCCATTAAATATTATGTAACCATTATTTATTACTAATATTATAATCTTTAGACTTATTTAATGTTATTGTGAGTGTGGTATAACCTATTCTAATCTCTTTTTATATCCTATTGGAAAACAAAACATTATTCATGTGTGTGTATGAAATGCCATATCGATATAGAGATGAGTTTCTTTTTCCGTCACAACTTCACATGACTAGCTATAAAGATTGGATTTTATGAATTTTTTTTTAAATTATAATGATTTTGTATAAATAAGATATTAATTACCTTCATACCCTTTTCATCATTTGAAAAATAATAACATCAATTGTGTGTACCTGTCAAATACCCTCTTAGTAAAGTGATGTGATTAATTTTTCATTACTATAATTCCTCTTCATTTAGGAAAATATAAATAATTAATAAATATATAAATTAATACATAATAATTATCCCATAAAAATAAAATATAATATGACATATTTATTTTTCATTGAGTACAAAAATAAAAACATCTCACATTTCTATATTAGGATTGTCACTTCCAAGATTCGTGGTATTTTATTATTTCAAATAAAACATTGATGGATGGTTATAAAATTTGTATTAATTTATAGAAATAATAAATTTTCTATGATTATTATTTTGTATATGATTGAACCACGATAACTTTGACTATAGTAAACCTATTATAGTCATTTTGGATATATAAATCGAACATCCACAAAACATTTGAAACTAAGCTTGATGATTTTGTAACTAAATAAACCATGCAAAAAATTTAAATATTCTTAATGCAATGAATATGAAAATATTCATGAATAATTTAAAAATATATATAATTTCATTATTATAGTGTCAGAAAACGTTTTATGATATACAATACATATGGCTTGGGATTTTTCATTGAATCTATATTTTAAATGTTTTAATGTCTTTTATTCTCTATTTCATTCATTTATGTTTTCATTATAATGTTTTTAAAATTTCATTAATATACATAAATTAATGTTAAAAGTAATTTTAAACAATGCTTTATTTTATTTATATATTTTTTAAATTAATACTTTTAAAAAAATTCACATGGGATATTTTTGAAATTATTTCGAAAGTGTAAAAGAATAATTTTTCTGACTTCGATGTAATGTGATGAATTTATCACTATCATTAATGTTGTTATATTAGAATATTTCTCAAAATATATTCATTTTATCATAATAATATCAAATTTGTAGTTATTATTTGTTTTTTAGGAATTTTCTACGAAAAAGGATTTTGTATTTATTTTTATTTGAATCCCAGAAGTGCTTCTAGATATGTGTTTAAATAAATAATTTATAAGGTTTTTTATTGAAATAAATTATTCTATGTGTTTTATGAATTTTATGGTCCTTGTACATTTTTCTTGATGATGTGTGATCCTGATATTTCTCTCCAAAGCATTAAATAAAGAATATTTTCTCTAAAGAATTATTTTCCAGTTTCCCAAGTAGGTTATTGAATTTGTAAGAGTTGTTATAAGAGTGAATATAAGAGTGATGTGGTTAACATATTTAAGGATTCATAGATTTTTTCTATATTATTTTAAATTAATTGTACGTATTTATATTAATTTTAAATGGTATTCTAAGGTGAATATGTTCAAAATAATGTTTATGCACCTTTTAAGGATGAAAAGTGTAACAGCTCGAGATTTTATGAAAAATATTCTTTTTAATTTCATTAATGTCTTGTGTTGTACGCTACACCAAAAGGATCTTGGACAACACGCATCCTTGACTTGCCTTGCATTACACGCAATCGCGACCTTCCTCGATAGCGTGTGTAGTACGCAATACAGAGTTTCACTAAACAACGATATGCTATTAAAATATTTTTAAAACTAGCCGTTATGAATTGTAATAACCAGTTTTTTGAAATTTTGTAAATTTTATTTTTCAAAATGGACTTCATTTTTGGATTCAAAATATCAAAATTAGATTAGGGTGAAATTTTGGTATTTTTCGGATAACTTTCATATTCTGATGAATAGTGAAAAATTACTAAATTTTTCTTAAAAATAACTTTTTTTAATAAAAATAATTAATAGTGATAAATTATTAATTTGAGGGGTTTTAAAGTATATTTAGAATATATTTTTACAATTTAATACAATGTTGGTCATTGGATGTAATTTCACAATTAAACCAGATATAAACAAGTGTCAATCTTTTGGTAGTTATTATCTCTTAAAAACACGTTATTTGTTTTGATGACGGAAATTAATTTCTAAATTAGTTAATGTAACTGATATGTTTTGAATTTGATAAAATAGACATCATTTTTGAATTCATAATATCAACTATAGCTTAGGACTAATGTTTTGTATTTTTCTGGAAACGTTCATTTTTTTGATGAATAGTGAAACCACTAAGTGGAGTTAAAAAACTGAATCTTTCATAAAACTTAATTTTACCGCTTCTGTGAGTGGAATTTCGAAAATACGTGAGACACGGTTAATATCAAGGACTAAAATGTTGTTCAATGAGATGAAAATAATTTTTGTTAAATAGTAACTTTTGACTTTTTTTTACCACGGATAAAAGTAAATAGGGTAATTAAGGGTAAAAATGATATTATTATTACCCGAACACATGTCCTAATTCTATTGGATAAGTGTAATTCGACCAAAAACAACCTTAGGAATAAAATATGACCATTTAAGCCCACTTGGATTAGATTAGGACATTTATTATTAATTTATTTAAAGAAGGGTTAAAATAGTTAAAATCAATGTTTCATAAGTAAATCATGATATTAGTTATAATAATGTCAAAAACAACAAGTCCAAACACCTATGATAAATGAAACGATTTTACCCAAAACGCTTCTTTAAAATGGAATTTACAAAAGAACGAGTAATATAAAGTCATAAGTGAACCATATATGATATCATAACAATGAATATGATTCTTTAATAAGTTAATGGCATTATTTAAATCATTATACAGGAGGTTCGGACACTTACGAAGCAAATTGGACTTAAGGTAAGGGAAATATCACAATCTCATTTTTATCCGAGATTGTTTATAATTTGAAATTTACTGGGGTGTATTTTATCATCCACATCCATGTTTCATCAATATGTAATATTATTTCCATCCACCTACAATTATTTAAATCCAATTTTACCCTTCGGTGAGTATTTAGTAAAGGATATGAAAGCAATCTTTTGTCGTTTTTCGTACGAGGTACTTTTTTGACTTTTCTAACAAAAGTACGAGAAGAATGTTTTTTTTACTTATACGGCATTAATGGATTTTTAAAACATTATTTCCAAGAATCATCCTTTACAAGTTTTCATGTTTATTTTTAATCAACTTCTTTTAGTTTAAAATTGTATGACATGTTATAAAAGGATAAATTTTTTGGAAGTAGAAAGGATATTTTCCTCAAGAATGGAGTTCAAGTGTTTTATCAAAATTATTTTCCATTTAATATAATAAAGGGTTCTGTTTATATCCCTATTATTACATGGATTTTATTATGTTGTGATGGAAATATTTTATGAATTCCTTTATCCTATACGAATTGTTTTATGATGTCATGATGTTTGAGATTCCCATTTTTATTACATTGGTTATGCAATGATGTATGATTTATGATTTTGTGGCACACATAAGAATGGTATCATTATGAGATGGGTGTGACCTATATCTCCCTCCAATGCATTGGGTAAAGATTTTATATCTCATGAGATAGACATGGCTGGAATGGTAGGTTATACCGGTTCAGTGAAATAGGACTGAAACGAGGAGTGAACTCGGTTCAGAAAGGGACTTCGTCCACTAAGATAGTCTTGGAAATGAGTCTTGACTAATATGAAATGATTCTCTATGATTATGTGTGTATGACACAATGTTTCATGTTTTAAGTTATGATTATTGGGATTACATTTCACTACTATGATTTATCCCATGTTATGAAATTATGATCTCTTTTGCAGGTTAAGATTTCCAAAAGATACGTTCTTATGAATATGATGGGATTGATATTTATTTTTTTTACCCTTACTGAGCATTTGAGCTCACCCTTTTATGTTTTCATTTCCCCAGGATATAAAGAAATGTTTTAGGTAAGAAAAAAAAGGAAGATCTTTATGGGAGATGTTCAGGATCTTTCACCATTATTAGAAGATTACGTTCCGAGTTTCCAAAGACACTAAACTATTACGGTCCTTGTGTGTGTGTTTTTTTATGTACTAAGTATTTCGCAAAAGTAATTTAATGTCTATGTACGTTAAGCTTCGGGTATCTACAGTTGGTATCAGAGGAAAGGTTTAGTCAACCATTAGAAACTAGGATGCAAGAACTTTAGTGAGGTCCCTAGAGATATTTCTAAGGTATGTCTAGGGATGTCCCTAAGGTTAAGTATAAGTATAGGTTATAGTACTAGAATTGCGCTAACGATCTTAGAATGAAACCTAATATTTTATATAATGAAGGTACTCCCCCTTTATTATGTTTTTTTCCCTAGCATGATTTTTGCCTCTCACACTATTCTTTTTGGGTTTTAGATGATGGATGGAACCCGAAGGAAACGTGTTGATCAATGCAATGGACAATGCAATGATTGTCCTACTGAACAAACAAATGTTATGGGAGATGGAGTGAAAAATATTATTTCTATACTTACACAAGCTATGAATCATTCTGGACTTCCAAATGAGCAGAGAAGGGAACAATATTCTATTGAGTCCTTCATGAGGCAACGTCCACCTTCTTTTAGTGGGTCTTCTGATCCACTTGTTGCTGAACAATGGATCAGTACCAATGAAAAGATATTTTCAGTTCTTCAATGTTCTGAACATGATAAAGTCATCTTAGCTGTATATCGTTTGGAAGGTGAAGCTGATCAATGGTGGAAACTTATCAAGAATACAAGGTAAAGAGATGAAATTGAGTCCATGGAATGGGACGAGTTCAAAAACTTATTTTTCAATAAGTACTTCCCTCGTATTCTTCGAACAATGATGGAGAAGGAGTTTCTGGAACAAAACAAAAGGATGATGAATATGTTGGTATATACGAAGCGAATTTTACAAGGCTTGCAAGGTATGAATCTGTATTTATCATCCAACCTGAAAGTAAAGTTGATCGATTCTTCGGTGGCTTAAAACCAAGTCTTCGAAGGGCATTAGCTATAAGAGACTTCATTAGCTATGACGAAATTGTGTGTTGTGCTATCAAGGTAGAAATGGAAGTTGGTGTTACTTATCTATCTCATAGTTTTGACAAGAAACGAAATATGGAGTTCAAGGAGAAATCTCAGAATAATGTTGAAAAGAATAAGAATGTTTCCTTATGCTCAAAGTGTGGAAAGAAGCATGGTGGAGATTGTCTTAAAGGGACAAGTAAATGTTTCAAATGTGGAAAAAAAAGGTCATCGGGAATTTGAATGCCGCAATGATGGGAAGAAGATGTATAATGATGCAAACAAAGGAAGGGATACACATAATGAACCTACTGCACTTCAATGTTTCAAGTGCTAGGAGATGGGACATTATGCCAATAAATGCCCTAATCCAAGGGTTAGTGATGATCGACATGAGCAACCACTTAAGGAAAAGGACAAAGGGAAGTCACAAGCGATCACCATTGGTGATGTTGAATATGACAACGATGTGGTGGAATGATTAAGTGTTTATGTAATGGGATTCCAAAATAATGTTGAGTATTGGAATATTTATGTATTGGTCTATTGTGGTCTTTAATAATTTTGTGGTACCGGTAACCATGGAAAGTGATTGAGATATTTTTAGAAAAAAGATGATATGTGCATAAGGAAGGGATAAGGAAAAAATGAAATGTTTGACAGTTTTCATGATCTCATGAATGATATAAGGACTAAGTGATATCATGGTTTGAGTATATAGATTTTTTAGGATATTGGTATGTGGAAAGTGTTAACTTTTAACTGCATTCATGTTTCCACTAAGGTTCAATGGATATTCATTCTTCAAGAGAATACATGATTATGGTATTCACATATTTTTAATTTTACCAACAAGATATATCTTATGATATATGGGGGATAAATGATGGCATTCACGTGATCATTTTCTTTATACTATGAGCTTGGACCGAAGTATTTTAGATAAGCCTAAAGATTGGAATGGATTATGTTGGACATAAGTTAGTATTGTTTAAGGATAGAATTTTTTTCGATATTATTTATGTGATGTTATAGTAATGTAGTTTTATAAAAAGGACAACCTGCAGGACGGGCGACAACCCATCGCGTCGGACAAGGCTGTGGGAATCGAACCCACAACCGAAGTGCGACTGGCCTTTATCGCCTACCACTGGCCTACAGGAAGTCCCTGTTTAGTAGAAACTAGTTTAATTATATTAAGCAGTATGATATAAGAAGTATAAGTCCATTTTAGGAACCATATATCATTAATCTCACTATAGAAGGACTTATGTATTTTTTGATAACATTTCTACCCTTTTGTTTGAGACAGATGGAATGAACCATCATTATATCACATGATCTGCTAACACATCACGAATGCAAAATTCAACATCATTTATATAAGATATGAAGTGGAAATTTTCCAAAGAACGACCAACGGTGAGACTATACCAAAATCACGAAAGTATTTCTTCTAATTCCAGTTTCATCAACTTTAGGGAAATGATCTTGAAAACCAAAAATGGTGTCATAGTGCTCTTATATCTGATGAATCAGATGGTACCTTAGATCATCAAAAATTTATGGCTATGTGATTTCTGGATTTTCCATAGTCATTTTCTCTACCACTCTCTATCAGAACATGATGGTTAGATTTCTCTTCCATATCCATATTTTCACCTATGTGGAAACCCAGTGATTAGTTTATTTGGGTAACCGTTTCGTTTCATACTTTTGTTTTTTAAACATTGGTTTTGGTATTATTTTCTACGATGTGGGTTTCTATTAAAGAAACTTTAGAATAGTAAACCATTTATAACCCCAACGAATTTCGAGGGCGAAATTCATTTTAATGGGGGTAGAATGTAACAGCCCGAGATTTTATGAAAAATATTCTTTTTAATTTCATTAATGTCTTGTGTTGTACGCTACAACAAAAGGATCTTGCACAACATGCATCCTTGACTTGCCTTGCATTACACGCAATCGCGACCTTCCTCGATAGCGTGTGTAGTACGCAATACCGAGTTTCACTAAACAACAATATGCTATTAAAATATTATTAAAACTATCCGTTATGAATAGTAATAACCACTTTTTGAAATTTTCTAAATTTTATTTTTCAAAATGGAATTCATTTTTGGATTCAGAATATCGAAATTAGCTTAGGGTAAAATTTAGGTATTTTTCGGATAACTTTCATATTCTGATGAATAGTGAAAAATTACTAAATTTTAATTAAAAACTACTTTGTTAATCAAAATAATTAATAGTGATAAATTATTAATTTGAGTGGTTTTAAAGTATATTTAGAATATATTTTTACAATTTAATACAATTTTGTTCATTGGATATAATTTCACAGTTAAACCAGATATAAACAAGTGTCAATCTTTTGGTAGTTATTATCTCTTAAAAACACGCTATTTGTTTTGACGACGAGAATTAATTTCTAAATTAGTTCATGTAACTGATATATTTTGAATTTGATAAAATAGTCATCATTTTTGAATTCATAATATCAAATATATCTTAGGCCTAATTTTATGTATTTTGCTGGAAACGTTCATTTTTTTTGATGAATAGTGAAACCACTAAGTGGTATTTAAAAAACTGAATCTTTCATAAAACTTAATTTTACCGCTTCTATGAGTGGAATTTCGAAAATCCGAGAGACATAGTTAATATCAAGGACTAAAATGTGGGTCAATGAGATGAAAATAATTTTTGGTGAATAGTAACTTTTGACTTTTTTTACCACGGTTAAAAGTAAATAGGGTAATTAAGGGTAAAAATGATATTATTATTACCCTAACACATGTCCTAATTCTATTGGATAAGTGTAATTCGACCAAAAACAACCTTAGGAATAAAATATGACCATTTAAGCCCACTTGGATTAGATTAGGACATTTATTACTAATTTATTTAAAGAAGGGTTAAAATAGTTAAAATCAATGTTTAATAAGTAAATCATGATATAAGTAATAATAATGTCAAGAACAACAAGTCCAAACACCTACGATAAATGAAACGATTTTACCCAAAACGCTTCTTTAACATGGAATTTAAAAAAGAACGGGTAATATAAAGTCATAAGTGAACCATATATGATATCATAACAATGAATATGATTCTGTAATAAGTTAATGACATTATTTAAATCATTATACAGGAGGTTCAGACACTTACGAAGCAAATCGGACTTAAGGTAAGGGAAATATCACAATCTCATTTTATCCGAGATTGTTTATACTTTGAAATTTACTCGGGTGTGTTTTATCATCCAAATCCATGTTTCATCAATATGTAATATTATTTCCATCCACCTACAATTATTTAAATCCAATTTTACCCTTCGGTGAGTTTTTAGTAAAGGATATGAAAGGAATCTTTTGTCATTTTTCGTACAAGGTACTTTTTTGACTTTTCTCACAAAAGTACGAGAAGAATGTTTTTTTACTTATATGGCATGAAAGGATTTTTAAAACATCATTTCCAAGAATCTTCCTTTACAAGTTTTCAAATTTATTTTTAATCAACTTCTTTTAGTTTAAAATTGTATGACATGTTATGAAAGGATAAATGTTTTTGAAGTAGAAAGGATATTTTCCTCAAGAATGGACTCCAAGTGTTTTATCAAAATTATTTTCCATTTAAGATAATAAAGGGTTCTGTTTATATCCCTATTATTACATGGATTTTTTTATATAGTGATGGAAATATTTTATGAATTCCTTTATCCTATATGAATTGTTTTATGATGTTATGATGTTTGAGATTCCCATTTTTATTACATGGGTTATGCAATGATGTATGATTTATGATTTTGTGGCACACATAAGAATGGAATCATTATAAGATGGGTGGGACCTATATCTCCCTCCAATGCATTGGGTAAAGATTTTATATCTCATGAGATAGACATGGCTGGAACGGTAGGTTATACCGGTTCAGTGAAACAGGACTGAAACGAGGAGTGAACTTGGTTCAGAAAGGGACTTTGTCCACTAAGATAGTCTTGGCAATGAGTCTTGACTAATAAGAAATGATTCTCTATGATTATGTGTGTATTCCACAAAGTTTCATGTTTTAAGTTATCATTATTGGGATTACATTTCACTACTACGATTTATCCCATGTTATGAAATTATGATCTCTTTTGCAGGTTAAGATTTCCAAAAGATATGTTCTTATGAATATGATGTGATTGATATTTCTTTTTTTTACCCTTACTGAGAATTTGCGCTCACCCTTTTATGTTTTCTTTTCCCCAGGATATAAAGAAAGGTTTTAGGTAAGAAAAAAAAGGAATATATTTATGGGAGATGTTGAGGATCTTTCACCATGATTAGAAGATTATGTTCTGAGTTTCCAAAGACACTAAACTATTACGATCCTTGTGTGTGTGTTTTTGTTATGTACTAAGTATTCCGCAAAAGTAATGTAATGTCTATGTACGTTAAGCTTCGGGTCTCTCCAAAAAGTACGTTTTTAAAAAAAGGTTTCATGAGTTTCTATGAAATAAAAGATACCTCCTAATTTTTATTTTTCTATTAATATTTATTATTGAAATTTTCATAAAAAATATTAGGCAAGGAATATTATTTCATTATTATGAAAGTGAAAATTAAATTACAATTTTTTAATGTAAAATGGATAAATATCTATTGGGATATAATAATTTTCAAAATGGACAAATAAATAAATTTATTTATATATCAATTACATATTGTCTTTTTCTAATCGAATGTATTAAATTATATTTTATAGGTTCTATGTAAAAACACATCTACTTATAATGTAAGTTGGTTTCCAATATAAATAAAATAGTTAAATCCATTACAAATGTATGATGAAATAATTTGTTTCTTTGAGTCAGATTTTTTGTTGGAATAGTAATGTGTTCTTAAGGATAGTAATAAGATCTTGATGAATAGTAAATAAACCAATAGAATATTAACCACACCTGTGAGACAATAAATATTATTTGTACAACCTATAAGTGAAAATATGATTTATTTATAGTATTGAACAAGAAAATAATTTATTAAAATTATAAAATATGTGTTGGAATTTTTGAAATATATAAATAAATAATTACAATTTTATAATTAATTTACGGATTCATAAGAAAATATATTATCATAAATTAAATTCATGATTTAATATTTTTTTCTCTTATGATTATATTATCATTTTTTGAGACCTTAGTGAAATTTACAAAGTGTAGTCAAATCAGTTGTAGTTTTAAACCTGGAATTTTTCAATTAAATTATAATTTTGATTATAATATAAAATTATTATATTTAGAAAATTAATTTAAAAAAATGGAGTTCATTTTTTAATTCTCAATATTTAAAAGTTGTTCGGGATAATTTTTTAAATTTTTCTAAAATACATGTATTTTTGTGAATAGTGAAATATGATAATTTATGAAATAAGCTAAATACATGAATTATCGATTCATGGATGATGTTATGTTGAGGAAAGCACACAGAACCAAACTAAAATGCACTAATTACTGTTTTTGGTCACAAGTACCTATACTATTTCTTGTCTTGTGAAAAAAAATAAAATAATTGTTAAAATAAGGGAAAACTCCTCCTCTTGGTCCAATATATGTACTAACCCCACCCCTCTTCTCCTCACAAATCTCAAGCATTGAGAATTGTATGAATTCTACCCAATACTCATCTAAAGCCTCCTACCCATGTCCATGATCTACTAGTATCAAGAAAATAGAAAATCCAAAGGTCTTAAAACGGTTCTCAAGGAGGATAATTCAAGATGTAAAAATCCTCTTTTATTTTATTTTCTTTTCTTTTAAATTATATTTATTTTCTTATACTCTATTTTCCACCCATTATCCACAAATTCATGAAAAATCCATTTTCATTTATATACTATAATTTTATCTTGTTTTTGGAAAAATTCATCACCATACTTCTTCTCTAATCCCATTTATACTAAAAATAAATACATCGTCTGGGATGTGTCAAATTACCAATGTCGTGGATGATGTGTTTTAAATTTCTCTTAAATCCTTTATGGTGGTCATAAGTCCACTTTAATTGTTGAAATTTTTGAAGCTTATATTAAAACCATTTTTATGATCTTTAAGTAACATATATTCATGATATTGAATTATATAACGAAATGAGTTCATCATGATTAAAAAATCTTCAAAATGATCTAAACGTATAATATTAATGTTTTATCTAATGAATCATTATCATATATGAAAAAATGATATATTTATATAATTCAAATTTTTTGAAACATGTAAATACCATTTCTTTCCACTTTTGGAGTCTCCCATCAATTCGACAAAAAAATTTCATTGTAAACCTACCATGAAAAACATGAAAGGAATGCACCAGAAACAATGGAAATAAGCAAATATTATTAATATAATGGGAGAAAATATTTTATAAAATATAATATAATGTATTATAAATATTAATATGGTTCTTAAATATAATAATAACACTCTAGGAACCGTTATACATTATTTTTTCATATGTTTATATTAAGATAAACCCAATGTAGGGGAATTCTGAACCCAATTTCGATTCATTATGTTGACCAACTACATCATTGAGTTTTTCATGCTATGATTAATATTAAAACTAATTTTTATTGTATTATGTTTTATTATGTATTTTTATAGTGTATATTAATATTAAATGCATTCTATTAATTCTTTCATGAATGATATGTTATTTTTAATTGGATTTCCGTTTAAAATCCACTTCAATGTCTCTTTATCAAAAATTAAAAATGATTTTTTTAAGAGAATGATCGTTTTATTATGAATTCAAGATGTATTTTTAAATTAAAACTTAATTTATATGGTTTATTTTTATTTTTTAATAACATAATTTAATTACTATGATCATGGTTATTATAATTTATAAATAATTAAGAAAAACTAGTATTATGATATCTGAATGTGTTATGCTTATGAGTATAAATGATTTGTCAAATGTTTTATTTTTGTTAAGTTCCAAGTACATTTTTTATGTTGGGTTGACACCATTATATCTCAATATATGATGGGTTGAGCCTCAATATAGCTCATGATATGTAGGTTTGATCCCATTATAACAAAATATATGATGGGTGAGCTCCATTATAGCTCTCAAATGCATTAGGTACTCCATATTGAAGGTTGAGAGAATAGTTATTCCATGTGTAAGGGTGAATTTAATATTTATACAGTAAATATGTATCATGGAAACTATATGATTCTTTTTATGCATTCTAATTTGTTTTTATGAAATTGATTTTATTGATTTTTATGTTTTCACATGACTAATGATTTTTATTTATATCTCTAACTGAGCTTTTTGTGACCATACAATGTTTTTAAATTTTTTCAAAGTTTAAATGTATGTGTAAGGTAAATAAGGAAGTAATGTTTATTTTTATTAATATATTTCGAGGAAATAATTTAAATGTTTTCTGGTTTGGATGAAATGGATTCAGTTTTAGAAGTATCCACTCTGTATAATGATAGGATGTTATGTATTTATTATATACTAATATTTAAAAACTATTAATTTAAAAAGATCCTCAATGTTATGGATAGATATATCTTGATTAAAATTCAATATTATATAATGTTTTAAGGATTGTTCCATATAGTTTATATTAGAGGATGGTTTGGATATCCTAAGTCATTGGGATGATGTTAATAGACTACCAAAAATTATTTTTAATATATGGTTAATTTAAAAATATATGGAATTTAAATATTTCCATTTTTTACTATGATATGTATTTTATGAATGGTTTTCAATAGAAGGAATATATTAGAAGAAGAAAAAAGGAACGAAGGGGATGATATCTATTTGAATCATTAGCCTGGAATTGAGGGAATTGGAACCGAGCAGTTTTTGAAAATAATGGCTCAGTTGACTCAATCGATAAATGATGGTGGTATCCATATAACAAATGAACCTGGTCTAAAATAGAGAAACCTTCCTTTTGTGAAGCATTTTATGATGAAACATCCTCCATCATTCACCGGATCCATAGGTCCAGTGATAGTCGAAGGTTGGATCAACATTATAGAAATGACATTCGATGTCTTTGGATGTTAAAAATTAAAAAAGCCAACCCTATCCATTTATCTATTGTTGGGTGAAGCTAACCAATGGTGGCCTAAATTTAAGAATAACATACAAACATATGATCTTTATAAATTGGAATTATATGATTATAAGAGTCTTTTTATGGAAATTTTTCCAAAAAACATTCAACTCAGAAAGGAGAAACAATGAATGGAACTAATGTATAAAGATTTTGATTATATGAATGTTTATAAATCCAATTTAATGACATTGTCTAGTTATGTACCATACATTACTCTGATCATTGATAGTAATATTAATAGATTTATACTGGTTTGAATCCATGTTTATGAAGAGATTTGGATTCACGAGAGTTTAAAAACTATCAGAAACTTCTTTATCGTGATGAACAATTTTAGATGGTGTTTCATGACATGTTTATGGCTCATTATGACAAGAATAAAAAGTATCCCAGATTGTAAGATTTGGGTATTAATTCATCAAGATATTTGAAGGTAAAAAAATATATTTATATTCTTGTTAAAAGTGAGTTAAAAATCATGGAGAATGTATTCTATATTATGGGAAATGCTACCAATGTTGAAATATTGGGAACATGTCTCATGTGAGAATGGAAAATGCTTCGAGAAATAATAAGAATTTGATTGTGGGATTTTTTATCTGTACAAAATTGGGAGATTTTTCTAATGTGTTTCCAAATATAGTCACTCAAGAATGAAATCAATAGTATTGGAAGGAGAATCCTATAGAAAAATACATTACAATTACTTCAGTAGATACTGAGCCATCAAATGAAGTGGTATCAGGTAAATTTTTTGTTTTAACAATTATTCCAATGTTTTTTTTGGATTTTCGGTTTATAGATTTTATCATTTCTAAAAAATTATAATAAATAAGAAATTCCACCTCAATAAAATAATCAAGAACTCATGTTAAAAACAGCTTGAGGAAATATTGAAGAAAATTAAAATTATAAGAATCTACCAATATTTTTTAGTGGAAGGATTTTACCTAAAACCCATTGGTTATTACCACTAGTAGAGTTTGAAGTTATTCAGGTTAAGTACTGACTTTTTCTTTATCATTCGAAGATTAGTTATAGAGAAATAAAGTTGATTTTTAAAAACATTTTATTTTGTGAACAAGAATTAAACCATACCATTAATAAAATTTCAGGAATCCCGAAAATAATTAAAAGATAGAAATTAATGTTAGCTTTCACATATTGTTTAAAATAAGAGAAATATTAAGATTAATGATATGTTAGTTGTAATTGAGTATCATGATGTTTTTTCTAATGATTTTTCCATTTTTCTTCCTGATTGAAAGGTTGAGTTTAATATTTACTTGGTTCTAAGTGAAAATAAAATTTCGAAACCCACTTATCAAATGTCTCAAATTGAACTTTTAGAGTTTATAAAATAGTTTCCTGAATTATTAGATTAAGTCTCTATCTGACCTAGCACTTCACAACGGGGTGCTTCTTTCTAATTTGTTAAAATTAATGATAGTTCAATGAGACTTAGTATTGATTATAGAGTATTCAATACAATCACTATTATGATCACATATCATTGTCGTCACTTTGTTTAATTGTTTAGTAAACTCCAATGGGAACATTATTTATCGATGGTTAACCTAAGGTCAGGGTACAGTCAATTAAAAGTAAGGGAAGAAAACATTGACAATACGATGTACCATACTATATATTGGAATTATAATGTTAATTTTATGTTTTTTGGGTTAGCTAATGCATCTTATGTATTCCAGGATCTAATGAATATATTATTTCACAGGTTCTTGGATAATTTTTTAGTTTCATTTATTGATGACATTCTGGTATATTCTTAAAGTAAATGGGAGCATGCAAGTCATCTATGTGTTGTTCTAAAAACTATAAAAAAACTATAAAGAAAATTCACCAAGTTTTAATTTTGGTTACAGTAAAAAAATTTCAATGGTCAAGTTGTTACTAAATATGGAATAATTATTTATCAAACTAAAAATTGTTTTTGAATAATGTCCAAGACCTATAAATGTATCGTAGATCTATAGTTTCATTGGTTTTGTGGGCAATTATTGGTGGATTCCTAAAAAAATCATGCGTATCAATATCATTGACTAAGTTAACCTAAAAAGGATTTTAGTTCATCTGGAAAAAATAATGTGATGTTTTTTTAGGATTTGAAATGAAGATTGGTGAGTGCTTCAGTTCTGACCCTCCATTACAGAAATGAAGAATTTTTTATCTATAGTGATTCTTCTTTTATGGTACATGGATGTGATAAAATATAGAATGAGCCAGTAATATATTATGCATCAAATTATTTTAATCCTCATGAATTAAATTACCCTACATAATATTTGGAATTAGATGATGTTTTTTCGTTAATAATTTAGAGAAATCATTTTTATAGAGAAAAATGTGAAATATATACTCCCAATAAAAGTTTGAAGTATATATTTACTCATAAAGAATTTAACATGATACAACAAAAGTTGCTATAACTAATCAAGGATTATGATCTCATGGTTCATTACCTTGCTGGAAGGTAAATGGGGTGGTCAATGATTAGAGTAGGAAAAATAATGCTATATTAACCATTATATGTTTATAATGTCACCCTTGGTTAATTATTTGATGAATTGTTTCATCGAAGTTGTTGGTGCAAGAAATTCTTCTACTTTATTTTAGGTGCTAGTAAACTCATCTCTTTGAGTCATAATTAAGAATATATATATAGAACATGATGAATTTTAGAGAAATGTATAATTGGTAATGAAACATAAGTTTCATGAATTTAATATTGATAAATATTGTGTTTTGATATTTGGAAAGAGATTATTTGTTCCTTAAAATTTCCATATGAAGAAATAATTGTTTTGTAGTACTCATAGTTATCCATTTTCATTTCATCCGAGCGAAACAAACACGTAAAAATAACATCGAGAGTATTATTGGAGGGATGGAATAAATAGAGATATTAAACATTTTACTGTGGAATGTTTGAAGTTTCAAAAGGTTAATGTTGTGTAGTTGTTATTGAATGGGATGATTTAGCCTTTTCCCATTCTAGAGTGTAAATTGGAAAATATATCAATGGAATTCATGGTTGAACTACCAAAGGATTATTGAGGTAACAATGAAATTTGGGTTATTGTTCAAATGATGTCTAAATCTACACATTCCCTTCCTATTCAATATACTATTTCATTGGATCATCTTATTTTACTATAACTAAAAGAGATTGATAGGTTACATGGGGTTTTTATATCAACTATATCTTACTGAGGTCCCAATGTCACTTATATCTTTTTTCAGAGACTTCGGAAGTCATTCATAACTGAATTAAATTATAGCATAGCCATTCATCCTCAATCTGATGGATAGACTGAGATAAAAATTCATTCATTGGATGATATGTTACGAGTTTGTTCAATGGAATACTAGGGAATTTAGGATCATCATCTTTCTATAGTTGTGAGTTCTTATATAATGTTTTTCATTCCAGTATATAGATAACACATTTTGATGAATTATATGAAAAAAGGTGTATAACAGTAACATTTAGGTTGATGTTGGGGATAAATTTGATGGGACTGAAATATATAGTGGAATTATCCAAAAATGTGAAGATGATTCAGTACCACATGTAGACATCTTAGAGGCAATAGTAATGTTACTCAGATAATAGGAAAAAAGACCATTCATTCAAGGAATGTGATCAGGTTTTCCTTAAAATATCTCCTTGGAAAAGTGTTATGTGATTTCGTATGAATAGAAATATAAGTCGATGATTAATTAGATCTTTTGATTTCATGAATAATGTAACGACCCAAACATTTATTAATGAAAAAATGTCTTGATCTAAATAAATTTATTATTATGTAAAATGGTTGTATAAAATAAGAAATTTTATGGTTTTATATTTTTGGGTTTTAAAATACTATTAATAATTTTAATCATTGCTAATATAACCGTTGAATAGTGATCACATAATTAGTATAAATATAGGTCTTTAATGAATCAAAGTTACTCAGAAAAAGGATGTGATGGCCTCATCCAATAGAATTTCATAGTACAAGGCCCATTAGTCAGAGCTCGTAAAGGAGGTTGCATCACTAGGATTCTCTCTTGACCAAACCCAAGATGAGCTTCAATGTGTTATGCTCGAATGGAACCTTCAATAAGAGAAGTGGGAGTTGATAGAGATTACCACCCAAGAGATGTTATCCGAGCCACCCCAATAGTTTGTCATCATCGCACACCTAACCCATCGGTCTTATGTGGGTGTTATAAGGGGTTATGTAACAGGACCCTGGAACTATTATGATGTAAATCATTTTTTATGGAGAATATACATTCATTTTATTATTGTTACTTTGTGAATATTTTGTAAAGCACATATTGTATTATAAGTTAACATTCAATTATGAAATCTATTTTGATGATTTAAGGGATTTTTTCAATTAAATATTATATTAATAAAATATTATTACTAAAACTATATTTATTAAAAATAAATTATCATATAATTTTTATGAATACAATTTTAATATTTATTAAGGTTTGAATGCTATTTCTGACAAAACCAATGAATTTTCGATAAATGTCAGTATTTTTTTTAGATTAAAAATTCACATATTTATAAAAAATTTAGATAAAATGAATATTATTTTTGGAATCTAGACATCAAATTTAACCAACAGTGAATCTTTCATAATTTTCTGAGACAGTCAAATATTTAGGTAAAAATTAAACACCGTTTAAATATATAATGTGCTTTTGGACATCATAATGACCTAATTTTTATGTAATAAAATACTATAAATGGGATGTTCCACCAATATATGTTTTACCATTGAAATAATGTTATTTTCTGTTTTATTGATATATTTTACAAAACTTTAGTGGACTCTTGAAGACATATAAAAAAATTATCTTGCTAAATTGATTTTATTGAGAGTGTGACTCACCTCCACATAAGAAAGACTAATATTTTAATAAGTTCGGTCATTGTCATTATAAAATAATAATTCTTACTCCCCTTTGAAAAAAACTATGGGAAATAACTATAAGTCCACAGCCACAAACATTACATAATCTTGAATTATGTTAATAATTCACATTGAGGATCTCTTTAGGTTTAGAGTTTTAGAGAATTAGGCCATAACTATTACATTACATATAAAATATTACAAATTAGACACCTCCACTCTGTATCCATTTTTAAAAAAAATTAAAACACTTAAAAGAAAACAATAATTCATTTCATGATACAAATCTTCTTGAATTCTTCCTTTCTCTTACTGTTCCTTATACCTTATGAAAAAACATTTCAAAAACATGGGAAGAGCATAAACATTTCAGTAAGGGTTATAAAATAAAGAAAGAATACATTAGTCCATCAATACATACAAAAAATAAGATCTTTAAAATTCCAGATGAAGTCATAAAATTTATGAATAACACATAGAAATCATAAATCATAAAGGTAACGTGTGGCATCCATACCATACTTATGTTGTAGCAGTCATTGCAAAATAGTGAGTTAAAATTGGAATTATCATCGCAATATATTACCTAAATATCTTAGAATAAACATTAAAGTTTACCACCGCCATGTTTTCCAATTCATTGGAGATCTATCTCGGGCTCACCCACCCTAGGTTTCTCACAGATACACATGTATACAAAAAAATGCCCAAGAACCATAATATATTCACAGGATATAAAACAAACATAAAGGAAAGATGACATTTCCATATTTCAGTCACAATATATCATTTAAATATATTTTCATAATAAATCCATTATCAAAACCATTTTCAATCCCAAACCATGTAAACGAGTATATGGTATCAATTTTCCTTTAGAAATCATTACAACTTGTTAATGAAGCCAAATATTAAATAACGCTCCCATCGGCATAAAGGTTATTGTCACTACGTATGTTAAAATGAAACATTACCTTTTTCATTTAGTAAAACACTACGTAGAAAAATATTCCCTTTGAATGAAATGAATTGTAAAAGGGTTTTATAATCCATTTACAAAAATGTTGTGAATAAATCAAAATATGCATCAATGAAAGGAGATTAAGCTAAAGTCCCTTACCTCGTGGCATACCTGACTTATTTGTTCAATAATCTCCTGAATAATAAACTATAGTTAATTTCTACTTTCTTAAGAACCACTTTAAAGTTTATTTTTTCTTTTATATCACTTATTACCTCATTATAAATATTATATAATTATATAAGTTAATAACGATCATTTTGTCGATATTTGGTACTTGATTAAAAAATGAACGTCTTATAAATAAAAATTTTCCACGTAGTAAAAATTAAATTATCTCTATAATGATATTAATGATTTAGATATCATATATATCATATATATCTATAATATATATGAATTTATAATATTATATAACAATTGGATATAAGAAATTAAATGCACCGTTTATGGGGACAGTAAGATTTACGTACACATGAACGCTACTTTCATTTCAATTTTGTATTTAATGGAACAAAAACATAATGATACATTGGTATATTATAATTCCAGTATAATATAATATAAAATTTCATTAAATAAATCATTTATACATTCCATTTTTTACATTAACGATTCATATAAGTTTGATGGGGCGGTAGTCTGCACTTCCCCAAATGATATTATCATTTTTTCCATTACGGAAACCATAAGGGTATTCTATAAATGAAAAATACGAAAGCATAGAGACAATATAAATATAATATATATCTCATAAAAATACAGTACCATCATAATGTCCACAAAGAGAGGTGATATGAGATAATTGATTAATCATATTTTCGTGAGGCAGTAGTTCGCTGTCCACAGAAACAATATGTTTGTATCCATTAGATGGAGGTGTGTGGATGTTTAGTTATAATAATCCTACTAACAATTACCTAGTATATTGATGATACATATGTTATTATGTAATAAACTACCAATAAGAGAATTATTTATTGGAGAATGAAATAAAAGAAAATAACTTGAGAGAAGACATAACCTTTAAATCAGGTTACTCCCTTAGGTTTGAACCAATAGTATTTCTTGAATTTCCTTCTTCCAGGAGAAAGGATTATAACTGAAATATAGGGATGTAGGGAGGTTATTTGGAAGAGTATGGATGGGCCATGGGTCTTTATAGGTGTGAGTAATGGTTTAGAGGTGATTTCCTTTTATAAGGGGGAGGAGGGGCTCTTTAGGAATGTATGAAAATAATATTTTATTATAAACTAAATTTCAATTTAAAAAGGACTAAAACTCACTCTATTCAAAGACATGATGACTAGTAGTCTAAAACCTCTCAACCAATAGGTTTTTGACATGTTTTATTTTCATATTTAATAATATCATTTACCTTTAACTATTAGTTAACTAATTTATCTTTTACCATGTATTCTTGTATATTCATACTATATCATTAATATAGTTACTATAAAATGTCTCGATACCCAAAATGGATCCGTAATTACATAGGTAAAATCATATATGTCATTTTTACAAATCATAGTTTTTTAGTACAATTTTATCATTTAAAAAAATATTGAAATATTTAAATAATCTTTTATATCAATTTTAATACTATTCATATCATGACGATAAAAAATATATATAAAAACATGATTCATTAAAAAAAATAATTAATCCAAAGATAAAAGGTCATAAGTATCTCTAAAATTCCTGGATGGAATAAATATTTTCAAAATAAATTTATTTTAATTTTTATCATCTCATTTGTTTAAATCCTTTATTAATATGGTAAACAATACATCACCATTGTGTCATAAATAAATTTATTTATATTATTTTTAAAAATTATAAATAATATACCATGATGTAGGAAATATTCTTATATTTCTAATTAATATTTTTATTAAAAAAATAACACTTATATAAACCCATATAAAAATTGTTTTACTAAAAGATATATGTTTATGTTACATTTTCCTTAACAAAAAATTAATTTTTATAAAAGGACATTTTAACTTACATGTGGCTCCATGGGGAACAAAAATCCAAATAAGGATGACCATAGTCTGACATATATCATAGAATAAGGTATGGACACATGTTAGGTTAATTTAATATTATTATTATATTTTTTTACCCTTATTTACCAGATATAACCTTTAACCATGGTAAATAATTTTTTTACTGAAGTTACTATTCATAACCTCTAAAAACAAAAGATACATATTTACACAATATAGACCAACTAATGAAAAATATAGAATCCATTTTTTCAAATTCAAAATACATAAGTTTCAAATGTTAATTTAAAATTAAGTCCTGTTGTCAAAACCAATAAGCGTGTTTCTAAGAAATAAAAACTACCAAAACAATGACATTTGTTTAAGATGAATTTCAAGGTGAAATTACTTAGAATTAAAAAAAATTGATTAAATGGTAAAAATATAATCTAATTAAACATTAAAATAAATTAAAAGGATAATATAAATAGATAAATAAATCAGAATAAAAGAAAGTTTTGACTTAAAATGCAGTATTTTTACTATTTATAAAAAATTGAACATTATCAGAAAAATACCAAAAATTTACAAAAAATGAATTTTAAGGTCCCACTTCTAATGAAGAAGTTGATTTTTTAAAATGAAATATATAAAAGTGAAAAAATCTATTTTTAAAATGGGTTCCCCATTAAAAGTTGGTAAATGGACCTTTTAGATTATTTCATGCTTAGAATCAAATTCCTTCTTATTTTGAGACTCTAAAATTTATTGGATAAATGTAAAAACTTTTAACAAAAATATATTATCATATTTTAGTTAGTTCTTTTCATTCCAATCAATACAACGGCTAGGTGTTAACTACCATTTAAAATAATATTATATTATTATTTTTCAATATTACTCACCCTTGTGTGCAACATTAGTTTTTAGAGAAACCCATTGTTGTGTGTCCGGTACGCTATTGAACATATCATCCCCTTTAAAGTAAAATTAATATTTAATTCAAAAATATTAATAAATATGAAAATATCATATCCTTTATTAACATGGGAGTTTAAATCCTTAACCCCATTTAGAAATTACATCCTCGCAATTTTATTGACTTATCAAATAAATGGGGTTAATTACCCTTCATAAAATTTTCATATTCTCATGTAGTCTCTTCAACCATATAGTTTTCCAAAAAACTTTTACCAGATAATTTTTCTTATTATACAACTCTTTCTCTCTTTGGTCAAGAATCCAGACTGGTTGTTCCTCATAAGAAAGATAGTCGTCCAACTGAACTACCTCTGGACAAAAAACATGAGATGGATATGGCTTATACTTTCTCAACATTGAATCATTAAAAACATTGTGTGCCTGGGATAAAATTGGAGGTGAAGACACTCTATAGACAACTAATCAAACTTTCTATAGGATTTCACAGGGTCCAATGAACCACAGACTCATTTTTCCCTTTTGCCAAAACGCATCACACTTTTCCATGGAGAAACATTGAGAAAGACATTATCACCTACATCGAAAGAAGGATCCTTCCTTCGGTTATCCACATAACTTCTCTGTCTACTCTGAGCTATTCTCATGTGATTCTAAATCAATTGAACTTTATCTTCCATCTCTTCTACAAATTCTGGTCCCATCAAATTCCTTTCACCTACTTCATCCCAAAAAACAATAGATTGAAACTATTCCCATATAATACAACAAATGGACCATCTTTGTACTTGAATGAAAATTGTATTGTATGGAAATTTAAACAAAGAATGATGTTGGGCCCAACTTCCCTGGGAATCCATTGAAGAAGCACATAGCGTATCCTCCAAAGTTTAAATTGTTCGTTCTGACTGTCTAACTGATTGAGGGTGAAAGAGTTGTACTAAGATTTAATTCAGTACCCAAATATGTCTGAAGGCCCTTCCAAAAGATATAAGCTAACCTTAGATCATGATAAGATAAAATGAATAGGGGAACTCCATCTAACCCAATTATTTATTTAATATACAACTGTGATAGTTAATCAAGAGAAAGAGTATCTCAAATTGGAAGGAAATGATAATATTTAGTCAATTGATCTACACTAACCCAGATTGAATTGTTACCTCCAGATATCTTTGGTAATCCCACAACAAGACCATAGATATATTTTCCCATTTCTACTCTGGCGTCTGTAAATTCTGAAGCATCCCTTTCGAAAATTGTCACTATGCATTAACCTGTTGACAAGTCAAACACTTCATAGTATAGTCAGCAATATCTATTTTCAGTCGATCCCACTAGTAATACTCCGGGAGATATATGTACAAATTAGTACTTCTAGGAAAAACAGAATGTGGAGAACTATGAGTTTACCATAATAACTCTTTCTTCAATTGGGAATCACGTGGCACAGATAATCACGTTCCAAACCTCAAAACATAGCATCTATCAATGTTAAATTCAGGTTACTTATCCTTATGAATCAACTCTATCTTTTTCTACAACTCACTGTTTTCATTCCCTATGTGCTTACTTTTTTCTAATAAAGATGATTTTACTGACACCCAAAACAAAATAGTGGAATTTTCTACACCAACATCTTTTATTCCAAATATCATCAAATCATTGATCAAAGGATCTTGTTCCAAATGTAAAAAAGTTAATGTAGCATTACCTTTATACACAAATAATCTACCACTTTATTTTCCATTCCGGGATGGTAATGAACGTGCTATTATAATCCTTGATTAATTATATCCATCTTCTCAGTCTCATGTTCAAATATTTTTGAGTGAATATATACTTAAAACATTTTTGGTCTGTATATATTTAACATTTTACTCCATACAGATGATGCCTCTAAATTTTTAAATAAAAAACAACAGTATATAATTTCAAATCATGTGTATGGTAATTTAACTCATGAGGTTTCCACTAACATGAAGCATAAGAAATTACCTAATCATTCTACATTAGGACACTACAAAGTCCTTTCAATCAATCATCATTGTAGATAACAAATTCACCATCTATTGAAATTAAATCAAAAATAGGATCATTCACCAATCATCTTTTAAATTCTTGAAAACAGTCGTCACATTCTTTTTTTGAGATAGACTTAACACCATTTCGAGTTGACATAGTCTGTCGGCTAGATAGCTATTAAAATATTTCAACAAACCTCTTGTAATAACCAACTAAACCATAAAAACAACTGATATTGGTTATATTTGTGGGTCTTTTCCATTCTTAAACAACTTTTGTTTTAGCATGATCAATAGTTATTCCATTTTTTGATACAATGTGACCAACGAAATAAATTTATTGTAAAAAAAATTCACACATTCTGAATTTTCCATACAGTCTCATTTATTTTATGGTTTACAAGACAACCCATAAATGACTTTCATGTTCCTCTTTTATTTTGGAATAAACCAAAATATCATCAATAATCACAACCACAAACTTATCCAAGAATTCATGAAAGATTCTATTCATTAGATCCATGAATACAATAGGTGTATTGGTTAACCCTAAAGGAATGACTATAAAGTCATAATTGACATATCTAGTATGAAATGCAGTCTTCATAATGTCTTCTTCAATTACTTTCAACTGATTGTAACCCGATTTCATGTTAATATTCAAAAAATACTCAACTCCCAAGATATGATCAAACAAATCATCGATATGAAGAAAAGGTTACATGTTCTTAGCAATGATGCTATTCAATGCTCTATAATCAATGAAAAGTCTCATTTAACCACCTCTATTTTTAACAAACAAGATTGGATCACCCCATGGTGATGTTTTTGGTCGAATTACACCTTTATCTAATAACTCCTGTAATTGATTCTTTATCTCTAATCGTTCAATTTCAGCCATTTGATAAGTGTTTTTTGAAATTCTCTTAGCATCAAGAACTAAGTTGACTTTAAATAAAACATCCCAATCAGGTATTATACAAGGAAATTCATCAATAAAAACATCAAGATACATATTTACCTCTGGCACATTATTAATCTGAACTGTTCCTTTTTATCAACAATATGTGCAAGGTCACATTTATTTCTATATTTTACTAGTTATTCTACTTCCTGATATGTTATCAAAGGTAAGGGATCATTCTTGTAAACAAAATGATATTATTTCTAAAAAGAAACCTCTTTGTCCCTCCAGTCAATATTATAATGATAAACGGATATCAAATCCCTAACCAAAATAACATCAAACACTACTAGAGAAAAAAACAATAAGGTTTTTTGGTAGATTCTTTCCACACACAAGGACAATAAGGTTCTTATAATTTCTTTTTGTATCATAATTTCCTCCTAGTGTTTTTACCATATGTTCAGGAATCAAATCTTGATATGGAATCCCCAATTTACTAGAAATGTTCTCAGAAATGAATGAATGTGTAGACCCTGAATCAAACAACACATTGGTATAATCGGAAGAACAAAAATGTGTACATGATACTACTTCATTTGATTTCCCAACATCTGTTGAAGTAGTTAAAAATTATTTCACCACCCTTTTGGCTTTTATTTCGGATAATTTCCCTTAATTGAGTTATTCATTGGACACTAATTTCTATAATGACCCATTTCATTGACTTAAAACATTTTTCTAACTGTAAATATAATTTTTTTCTTACCATTACTCTAATCAGATTAAGTGAAATTATGATCCTTATGTAACATTTTACAACATCATGATCACATTCTAGAATTCAAAATTCATTCCCTAATGTTCTTTTTACCACGATTTTAACAAACTGTAAACATAAGTTTCATACCATCATACTTTTTTGAGGAGTTCTTCTCTTTCATCTTCCACCTTGACATTTTGTTCTCTTGTTTTTCTAAAGAACACATGATCATCTCCAAACTCCATTTCCACCTTCTCCACACATCTAACAAGTTTTTCTTAACTTTTGAACTCGTGATAATCTAATTCCCTTCGATTATTTGGCTTTAATCATGAGTAAAAACATTTTATTTTTCTATCAAGATCTCATATAAAATTTGGAGCATGCCATACTAGTCGAGTGAATTATGCTTCATATGGATCCATAGAGTCATCCTCCTACCTCAATTCATGTAATTGTTTTCCCAACCTAGGACAATCCACATTAGGAAAATTTTTCTCAATAAAAAACTTTTGAATTAATCCCAATCAAGAGCAACAATCTCCTCACTATCCCTAATATTTTAAGCATTGACCACCAATGATCGGCTTCACCTTCAAAATGATAAACTTAAATAATAACCTTTTGATGTTCTGAACACCCCATGACATCAAAAATCTTCTCCAGTGCTTTAATGCATACTTCATCTAGCATAGGGTAAAATGATCCATTGAATGATGGGGGATGTTGCCCCATGAAATTATCCACTACTGACATGTTTCTTTTTTGTTGAGCTAGCTGATATCATGTCAGCACTATCAGTCATCTACACCAAACAAAACAAGGTTTGATCATAGGTTGTGTAGGGTTGAGTGTAACGATACTCAGTAGAGACCCTGAGACCCTGGAAGGTCTCACTAAATCCAAAAAGAATAAACCACAAAGAATGAAAACAACTGACAACCCTACTTAGGTATATGCCCATTCATATACCTATGTTGTCAAGTATAACCATCTCAATCATAAGGAAACACAGGTCCTAACTCAAATCCCAAAGCTCAACAGTTCCATGAAGGAAAGAATATCATAAAGGTGAATACCACATAGGTAACACAACACAAAAAAATACCCCAAATGCATCATCACATTAAATTGTACCAAAAACATAATGACTCATCTCACACTAGGTATAACATGGGAATGGTAATAAAGATGATTAGATGTAACGACTGAATCATCTTACTCTGTTGAGAGGCAGACCCACATAGGATCCTAAATAAATATAACAACATAGGATCCTAGTATATTAGTCCCACATATTATCCTAGAGTAGTCCCACGTGGATTCCAAAAGTGGATCCAAGTGGGTTACTGGAACACAGACCCACGTAGCATCCCAAATCATAGACCCACATAGGATCCCTTTCTCATGTTACAGTTAGCCACAGGGTTCTCGCACTAAGCTCGCTTGATTCCGGTAGGGTCTGATCCTCCATCCATAGGATTATGATCTAACTTCCACGAAGTCCCATGAAGAAGTATCCCAATCAACCTCTACATAATTGGGGTCTCAATGTAGCAGATGGTGCATCAATCGGGCACCCGGTCTGTAAGTTATTGGCCTCTCAGTTTTGAGGGCCCGGTTGGATTCTTGTTCGATATAACCCAGCTGTACCCCCAACATTATCCAAAAATCATGTGGGGTATACCAAAAGAACAAACTCTATCCAAGGTTTCTGGACCAGCATATGGATCATCAAACGGATGCCCATAGGTCATGTTATATCTGATAGAGTGAAAAGGGGTCAAAGTTGGTCTAGGTCTGATCCGACCCGGCCCGACGGAGGTCTGCCCGCTGGGCTACCTACGGTTGGTTGGCATCTCGGGGGGGGGGGGGGGGGTCCGCCCTAGCCACCAACCAAGGGCGAGGCACCCCTGGGTACCCTGAACGGTTGGGTTGTTCAGGTTGGGCGGTCGACTGGTGGGCGCCACGTGGCGTCGACAGCTGGCACACGGGACCTGGGGTCCCGATTGGATCCCTGGTAGGCTGGACAGCCAGCCCTCCTACGTGGTGCGGTTACATGATGCACCACCACCAGTGGCCAATAGTGAGCTGGCTACCCCTCCTTCGCTGTTGCGGCCTCATTCTGTGGCCCCTGCACGCCCGACGATGTGGACGTGCACCGCCACCCCCATCATGCGGCCAGTCGAGCGTCGGCCGCCGCCCTTGCTATGCCACGGCTGACAGACCATGGCCCTTCTCCGGTGGTGTGGACGCACCACCACTTTCGTCGTGGCTGTTCAGAGTACCATCCTCCACTGCCGACCCCTTTCGGTGCTGGTCGCAGGCACCAGTTTCTGGAAACATTCCTCGGGTCACCCGGCACATCCCGGTGGCATGTTCTTTATTCTGTTGACTCTCGTACTCATCTCAGGATGTCGCCATCAATTCAATACTACCACGGTTAGAAATTTCTCAACACGAAAACAATCAAAAAAGAACACCAAAATCCACAAGGGTTTTGGGGAGGTCGGGCCGTATTTGTTGGATCGAATAGTATATATGTATGTCTATTAGATGGAACAATACAAGAGGGGGGGTGAATTGTAGGTTTAAAAACCTTTGAGTTTTAGTAACAAAGAGATTAGTTTAAATGATCTTAAACTAATACAAATACAAACACCCACAATTGTATTGAATGTAAAAGGTAAGATGTATTGTAATACTATTGTAAAGTAAAACAATTGTATTCAAGATGAACACAATAATCAGAGTAATACAGATATGAATGATTCTAACTTAAAGCGTATAGAACCAATCAATACAATATGTAAAAGAATGATTGTAATTGAAACAATTACAATTGAATATGTAAAGAAGAAAGGAAACAATACAAATCCCTTTCTAATACAACAGCGGAAATGTAAAAGTAATACAATTCTTTTAACCCAAAGAGAAGGGTTATCCTTTCACCTAGGATAAAAGGTATGTCTCACCAACACCTTGGTGAGCCCTCGATACGATGATCAGCACGTCTGTCTGCCTATCCCCGGCAGCCCTCGATACGATGATCGGCACGTCTGTCTGCCTATCCCCGGCAGCCCTCGATACGATGATCGGCACGTCTGTCTGCCTATCCCCGGCAGCCCTCGATTTTGCAGGTAATCGGCACCTCTGTCTTTCAATTACTTGAAAGCCCTCGATACGATGATCGGACTCACAAAGCTGATGAGAGAAGTCACAGTGTCTCTCTCTAGAATCTTCGTAGTTCACAGAGTCTCTTTTTCGTTCTCTTCGTTCATCAGTGTGTTCTCAGCTTCAAATGACCTCCAATTTATAGGCCTCGGGTTCCAACGGTCATATTGCCTCCAACGGTCATATTGAAACAGAAAGCACGACATCGTTTTGATTAGTTTGTAACTAACTCAACGACATCGTTTTGTTAGGACAAGAGATATATAGAAATGTAAAAACATGAGTACGATTCATATGCAGAGAGAGTTTTTGACAAAGTACCAAAACAAATAATGATCATCTGAATAGCAGAGTCAGTACGATACGATTGACAGAGTCAGTACGATACGATTGGCAGAGTTAATACGATACGATTGACAGAGTCAGTACGATACGTTTTGGTCGGTACGATCAACAACGTACGATACGATAAACATGATAAAAGACAATAAACATATGATAGAATACATTTGTGATTTCCAAAACATGATATAGAAGTCAAAAGAAGACTTTTGACTTAACAATCTCCCCCTTTTTGGAAAGCACAAATACACAAAGTAAATGTAACAAGAAATACTTATCTCCCCCTGAGTTTAAAACCTCTTCTGAATAAGAAAATTGAATACAAATAACTCCCCCTAAGGTATTGACTTTCCTAAGGATTGTATTCGTAGATTTTCCTTAAGAGCATTGTAATGCATTCTCCCCCTTTGTAAAACAATCTTTGCTTTGTAAATATTCTCCCCCTTTGTGATTTACAAAAAGAAAGGAGTAATCTCGAATTGTCTGAAAGAGTTAGTGAAGTAATACAAGACAATGGATAAAAGAGAGAAATATAAGAGTTATTACAAAACAAACAAGTTCCAAAAGAAACAAATACAACAATAATTTGTTTTCTCTTTCCTTCTCTTTCTTTATAAGCTCATGAAGCACAGATTTCATCTTCTTGATCTCCTTCTTGTCTTCAGAAATTGATTCACCCTGAGTTTTGAGAAGCTCTTGTTGATCCGCAAAAATCTGATCTTGATTTCTGATGGTCTCCTTCTGTACTCTGATTACTTCTTCAAGGGTATCAATTCTGTTTTGCAGAGTCTTGTTAACCTTGGACAACTCAGAATTTTGATTCTTCAGTAAAACCATTTCATCTTTGAAAGATGAAACCTTCGAGAATTCAGATTGGAAAGCATTCATCCTATCTTGCAAGTCTTTTACTGAAGGAACATCGGCTCTTTGAGAAGATAAAAGGTTCAGCCTTTCAACCGTTTCTTTATCAAGCTTGTTGAAAGCAATTGCTAGCTCATTTGATAACCTCCTTATATCTTCAATGGATAATTCATGATCATTGATTGAGATTTCAGTTTTGTATGACCACTTGGTCATCTTATTGCAAGCCTTCTTATGAGCAACTGAGCTTTCAGAAAGAACTTTCAGATCGGATTCTACTGACAAAACTTTCATTCTCAATTCTTTTACAGAGCCAAACTTTTTCCTTTGATTTTCAGTAATAAAATCAATCATCCCTTCCAGCCTCGGGAAATAAGGAATTGTTTTCTCCACCCTTCTCAAAACATGAACAATGTAATCACTCTTCTTGAGAGAGATTGTATGCTATGAATCAGTATCTTCATCGTACGATGCTAGTTCATACGATCTGCTTGAATCAACAACTGGCTGTTTCCCTTTTTCTTTCTGGTTTCTTTCTTCTTCTACTTTGTCACTAATGACAACTATTTTATCAGACTGAGAAGATTGAGCATCTTGCTTTTCTCGAGATGACATCCTGTCCGGAGATCTTTCCTGATCGGCATGAGGAGTTTTTTGAACACCTTCGCTCAGCTTTTGAAGCGATTCCTCTCTACTTTTCTTTGAACTTTGAAGAAATTCTAACAGAAAATCTCCTTCTTCTACTTCCACTTCTTCTATCACTTTTTTTCCTTTTTCTTTCTCAGGCAGACTCTGTACGATGGGCTCTTGATGCACTTCCACAGTTAGTTGAGCACTAGCATCTTCAACTGCTTTCAAGACTTTAGAGATATCAAAGTCCTGAGCCTTTTTTTTCAAAAGAGTCTTCTTTTTCTTTTCAGCTTGAAGGGTTTCTTCTATCCTTATTCTTTCTGCAAAGGCCTCAGCAGGGTCAAGACCAAACTTCGGATCACCTTCCTTTCTCTGTTCCTTGTCCTTTCTCCATTTGGCTACAACTTCCTTACTGTACCTTGGCTTCTTCTTTGGTTTTGAACTAGTTTGAGGATCAGACTTTCGAGTAACACCGGTTGATTGATTGTCCTTGGCCGGCATAGGTGCCGATTGATTTTGAGCCAATTCAGCTTCTACATCTCTGACAAAAAGTTTTGAATTTGAATCAAAACAAACATTCAGCTTTTTCATCGTACTCTTATTAATCAAAGATGGCCTCAAATCCATAGGTTCTCCTTTCAAAGGAATGTTACAAAACTTCATACTCTCAAGAATGAATTTCGTAAGGATGGCTGGATACATTATTATCTGGGATTTTATCCCTCCTTTCTTGACATTCTTGATGGTTTCAAAAACATATCCCATGAGATTTACTTTCCTCATATTCACAAGATAGTCGAGCATAAAGACATCAGAAACTTTAAGGGTTTCTCTATCCCCTTTCCTTGGGATAAGAAAACCTTGCATCCATAAAGTAACAAATCGATTGTCCGGTGAAAGATGAGAAACTTTCCTCTTTTCCTCATTAATAACAAACAAAGTTTTTTCAGCACTTTCTCTATTAAACGTACCAACTTCCTCTGGTAGTTTGTGAGATGGAAAGAATGCATCGCCTTCTATAGAAACATTCAGAAAATGTGCCGCTTGTTTCACAGACATAGATAAATTTCTATCGTACACAGCGAAGTTTATAGTCATATCTTTGTCGAAAGAAACGGTTTTGTAAAACTGACAAACTTCATCAAAAAGAACTGGATCTTGAATATCAGGCTTTTCCACACAGAGATGTTCCCATCCTTGAAACAGAATGATCCTCTTGATTTGTAGAATCGTACAAATCGAAAAAGTCTCGGGATACTAACCTTTCTCTGTGAAAGTCTTTCTCTGTAAAAGTCTTTGAAGACATTTCGGCAGGAGTATTAGCAGAAGATTGAGACATAAAGGTTCTGCCGATGAGAAGATCGTACGATTGTTTATAGCTGGTGGAGCAGAGCTTCGCCTCAAATCCTGAAA